>JANAVB010040018.1:2787702-3432702 GCA_029216955.1 Iris pallida | reverse complement strand
CTATTTGGTGAGACCATATCTTCCATGGTTATAGAAATCTAATTCAATAAAAAAAATTCCCTCTAGTACTGCAAAAAATATATATAGCTTTACCATTTTGATCAAAATTATAATGATTGACTTAAAAATCTCGATATTAATCTCGAATATACTTAGTCTCTTCCAAAATGTCTAACTTCTAGTATACTATCACCTTATCATTCACATTCGTAAATATTCACTATATCTAGGCCTCAAGTCAAATTCTCGACAAAATTTATGATCACATCTTCTTGAAGTTAGATATAAAATAAATCCACTCATATCCTTGTATTCAAGTCTACAAAACTCTTTTTTTCTTCCAAGTATAGTAAACTCCATCTATATTCTTCACAATTAACTAACCACCAATTACAAATTTGCTAGAATCTCTACCCACCTTTGGTCACATGACCCCTTCAATCACATACAGCCATAAAATTTTATAACCCTTGCACACTAGTTGCAAAAATCATTACCACTAGATACCTATGACATGTGGCATCTCTCCTATCTATCAAGCAACCAAAATTCAATAAATAAACTAATTTATACTATATCTTTAGGATTTCTGATAAATTCTATAAAGCACTATCATTCGCTATTCCAAAATAGAAGGGGACGGGAAGTAATGGTACGTGAAAGCAAAGAAAGAATAGTCGACAGCAAATACGAAATTCAAGGACGATAGAGAAATTTCTAAAGGAATTGTCAAAGTAGTTGTGGATTGAGATCTCTCAGAGTTTAATCATATTCGCAGGCCTGCTCGGTACAGTAACATAACCGAAACGGCTAACTCGACCTGTATGGGCCACCAAAAAATATATAATGCCCTAGTCCACAAATACGTAGGAGTAGGAGAACGTATACATACCAACTACGTATCGAAAGGACTCCAATCCAGCTCGAGTACGTATAAGATGTATTGGTTTTCTATACCAATCTATCATATCAACTAATATATATCTCAATCAACATAATAATGATAAAAATGACGAACCAAGTGCACTAAGGTTGATCAGACCGTAATACACTAATTATAGAATAGATAAATGTATTATAGTGGATCCCTAATAACATATTTATCATGAACAAGCTAGAAGAAAATTGAAGCTTGTAAAAGACTAGGCTATAATAACAGCGAGAAGCAAATATTGGACAAAATACAAATAAGGAAGAGTTTGATTATAACGTTAACCACATATACCTGAAGTCTTGGAGAAGCACTCACATCCCACCATGTATTCTACCTTGATAACATCAGCTAATACCTGGAGAGATCACCAGGTCCTCAGGAAACTAGTAAGATACATAAAACATGCCTATTATGACAATATATAACAAGCAAGCAAAATAGGAAAAGCAACTCCTAGAACAAGAATGAAGATCATATGAAAGACTCTATAGATCATGATATGTCATATGAAAACTAAATCTAAGTATGGCTACAAATAAACCGAATGACCGTATACCTGTGTAGTACTCCCGGTCCTATAGCTAGTAGCCCTGCATGGTATTCCCTAACTATAGTAAGTCTCTATCGTAGCCCTATGTGGTGCTCTCGAGTCGAGAGTAGTCAAGTAGCCAATCCTAATAATGGTAGAGGGTCGAGTCAAGATAACATGGAATACGTGATCAAGTCAAAGTATCATGACACGCATGATCAAATCAAATCACTCAAGTAAATAACATTATCAAAGTCATGTGTGGAAGCATATAGAAATATAACTAATGATGAAAGTAAGTGATAACAGGTACAAGACATGGAAGTAAATCATGGTAAGACTGCAAATATAGAAATGAGACATGAACACGAATATGCATGTAAATAAACTGTACAAAGTTGGCAAGGTATACTTGCCTTATGGTCGAGCGTAGAGCCAATAATATCTAATCACTCGGTGAGCCATCAATGTCAAACTTCCACAAATGTATTCGAATGCTAAAACAGACATCACCAACATGTTTGGCATAAGAAAAATGTGTAAGTTTGACTACCATAAGTCCTATTCTGGACACAGGGGCAAAATAATAATTTTGGGTCAAAACAGTGTCCACCGTTGGACCCGATTTTCACCAAAAAATGTACTGGAACCTATGGTCTTTAAAGTCTTCAAATTATATACCTATGAGTCCAGTTTTCGATACAAACTCAACGGTATATCCAGATTTGGATTTCGATGAGCCGTGCAAAAAATTATTCGTTGAGTCGGATCATAGGCCCGCCAAAATAGCATTTCGGTCAACCTTCTCAGAATTGGACCAAACTTGGCTCACAGGACCAGAAAAATGATACGAGTCCAGTAGAGCATGTTTCGTTGAGAGGTAAAGAACATGCAAAAAGTAATTAGGGTTTTTACAAAGGGGCCGATATGGTGTACCTAGACCGGTACGACTCGAATTTATCGCGTACACGCAACCAATTCGAGTTCCGTCAAAGCCCACATATCTACAACATCTGTAACACCTTTCAATGCTCTCGGGTTGCGACCAAGTTGCCCGATTTGTCGGGACGGACCCCGTATCGGGAAATTTTCTAATTTTTTTTCTTTGTTTTGAAAACTATTTTATTTATTTTAGAAGTCCGATTTGTCGACGCACAGTCAAAGAAATCTAATTCTACAAAAAGGTTTTTAAAGGGCTATAGGTTGTCTAAACTGCCTTTAATTAGTTTTCAAAAATTCTAAATAAAAAGTCCTAATTCTGGCTTCCAATTGGGGTGTTTGGACCGATTTATGTCTTTTTTGAACAGGTTTTCGATAATATTGTCATCGATTTTTTGGACAGGGTGTTTACTTACAACAAAATCTATTTACTGGGTATGAATCTTGGTTATGTTGGCTTCCTAAAATAATTTATGAAACAAAATTAATCAATCATAGGAAGAGTGATAGGGTGCCGAAGGTGGGTACCTAGGCTGTTACTGTTGCTGTTACTAAGCTATTTGTTGTCGTGCGTGACCGGACGAGCGGCATTCTCCGGCAGCGTGCGGTGGCACGGAGAGGTCGTACGGAGGCAGGGTGATCTGGGTCCTTACACGACATGGGTTTTAGTTAGGTTTTCTTCCCTTTGTCTCGATATATATAGGGAATGCTCAGGTGTGTGGGTTTCTTGGGGTCCGGTTCTGCTACGGTTTCAATTTCTTGCGAGAAATTAAATAATAGGTTTTCTCTCTCTCTCTTTCTCTCTCTCTCTCTATCTATATTATATTATATATATATATATATATATATATATATATGTATCTCATTATATACATATCTATATATGTATAAATATTTAATAAATACTTAAAATATTAATAATTCTTCCTTTTCTATTGTAGGTTTTTTCTATATAACATATGTACATACAAATAATATCTATTTCCTAGGAACACAAAATAACCAAAAATAAAGATATTTTATAAATATTTATAATATCAATAATAATAATAATAATAGTAATAATAATAATAATGATAATGATAATAATAATAAAATAAACCAATAATGGGTATAGTATTGGGTGAGAACATTATACTCCTATTTTAATTGGTCCATAGAAAATTGTACCAATATTCTAAAAATGCCATATAAGTATTAATAACACTTATATTATACGTATAAAAAATATTTAGAAAATATTTGTCAATCCCAAAAATAAAATATGTAATATATGCATATATATAAAATATGTCTACATGGGCCTCTTTTGACACACCGTATGACTACATGGGCTTGGATTTGGTTCAGGTCCAGTTTGACTAGTTTAGCACAATCGGGTCTCCTAAAAAGTAAATAATTTAATTAATAAATAATTAATTCGTCTATAGGGGTTAAGTCGCAACTTTGACTGGTTTTCTAGTTGGGACACACATATGGTTCGACCTTTCCTAGCATGTCTAAAACAGTAGTCCGAGCACACATCTACATTAGTCGTGCCAAAATTCCTAATCGTTATGTATCTCAAAATTTAACCATGACTAAGGCCATATTTATATATAGTATTAGGCTAGTATAAATATAATCATATATATACAAAATTATATTTAAATATTTTTGGCTGTATAACATCCCAAAATAAATTTAAAATAATTCTACTAAGTCATGGCAACCTAATATGACTCTACCAAATGGGGTTAGCTAGGTTAGGGTCCAAATATATTTTTTTAGTCATTTTGAATACAAAAAGTCAACCAATGAGCCTCTTGTGCCATTCGCAAATAATAGCACATGGAAACTCGATTGAGTGGTACACCCTTAGTGTGTGTGTCGTAGGCTCAAAATGGGTCAAAACTGTATATTGGATTAAATAATTTTGATCTATGTCGAGTCCTGAACTCAAGTTGGAAGTTAGGTCTAGAATTACGGTAAACGGTCAAATGGCCTAAATTGATCCGAAGTTGTGTGATGTCAAAAGAATGTTAGAGGACAAATTTGGATTGGACATGATATATCAAATTGAAGGTCGACTTGTCTACTCCAAAACTCATAAAGGATGTATCGAAAGTTTGACATTTCTTGTGCTCCAAAAACCAAAGCTACGAAAAAGTACATCAATATTCATAATTATTAATAAAAAATATAATTTATTAAGTATAAATCATTTAAAATAAATAAAAAATAATTTCTAAATTTTAGGGTGCTTACAGAATGCTTCAACTTTAAAACTTTAGGCGCATGAAATTTATGTGCCCCCTTCATGTATGTTTCATGCTTCTACAAGACTTATTTCAACGTTTTTAAAAACTTGAACACGTTTTAAAGTACTTTGAACAAGAAGAATGAGGGGGAGTTTTGTCACATGAAGCTTTAGACGCATCATATCACTTGCCATGCTATTACTGCTTTGACTTTATCCCTTGAAACCTGAACTATCTTCAAAATTTGTGGCGGCCGTTTCTAACAATCACGTGGATGGAGGTTAAGTAAACTGTCATCTGCCATTTCAGGAACAGTAAGTCATGCGATAGTTAATACTGGATTGATCTTTTTATTAAAGACCAAGTCGCATGACACTTTGCCGTATAGTGAATTTCTATTCCTATTAAATAGGACATGTCTTAACAGAACTTGTCATCACCACTTTGCATCATGCATTTGCTAGTTAGCACTCTAGTAAACTCGTACAAATTTGTGAGGGGGTTCAACATCACTTTGCCAAGAATACTGCTCTTTGGTTGTGCCAGAAGTCTGGAAAAAGATCGATCTTCAGAAGGTAATCATTCTTGAAGTATTCTTCATTTCTTTTTCTTTGATTTCTACTATTCACTTCTTTTCACACGAAGTTTATGGCAGAGATTTTCACTCTTTTCATGTTTGAGCACAACACATCACTAAAGTGCATAGTTATAATTGTAACAAGATACAATGTTAGTAGAAAATCCCGCTGCACACATAGGCCGAGTTGCCAACAATGTGTTGCTGGAAAACACTATTATTATACAGCTCCTAGGCGCATGAAGCTTTTATGTTTCTCTATGCACCTTTTGCTGTTATATGGTGGAGCAGCATGATTCTTCAAAAGAACAACTAATTTCATGCGCATAACTCCTTTGAACCTGTCATATTTTTCAGATACTCCTTGGATGAGTGGAGCAAAGATGGAGCTTGGAAGGACATCATAACATGTCTCGTTCGACATGAGCCAACACATTACATAGAGGACTTTCGCTGTCCTCAGACCCATCTAGCTGTATGCACCCATCTGACGAGGCTTGCAGCTGGATGATTTAACTGCCGTAGAATTCATGATGGAATTAGGCTTGAGTCCCAATCAAAACGCTATTAATGACGGATAGTATTGGCAGTCGGCAGGAATTTGAGACAATGTACCGGTCCAATTTTGTATCCTCCTGCCTAGGCATACTGCCTAATGTTGCAGAGGGTGACCCACACTTGCAGATGTAAAGTAGGAGTCTGGGTTTGAGCACCTTCTGGGGCCCCCAATCAGTATTGTATTCCTGCCATCAATCTTATGAGGTTGTGGGAATATTGGCACTGAACTTATATGTCACAGTCTTCCTTCTTTGCAGTTGTTTCTTTTAGTGCAACATTTTTCATATATTGTGGTTTATACTGAGAGACAAGCTAATGGAGAAGATTGGAATGTAATAGATCTCCATCAGCCATTATAATGACTTAAAGATGAAAATCCAGAATGTAATAAATCTCCATCATATGTAATCATAATTTCTGAAATAAAATTTTATCTTTGACTTCAAATGTTCTTTCATTTGCTTACAATTTTCTGCTTAAAGAATCACTGTCAACAAAATGTCGCATAACTACTGGAAGTAGAAAACTGGCGCATAGTCATAAATGAATTCTATCATGTAAGACAAAATATTTTGAAACACATAAAACCGCCCCTCTGGTAAAGACGCATAAGATTATGATTCTGATTGAGACAACTGTCAATCTTTTAAAATCCTTTTCGGATTCTTTGCCATTAATATAGCCATTATTTGGCACGAGAATCAAGGAGTTTGGTATGATTTACTCGAACAACTTCGGGATTCCAAGATTCATATATTCTTATGCGACTACTTGATGTAGTCTATAAATAGGGCTGAAAAGTGACGAAGTAGAACTTTATTTTCTTCTTGAAAATTACTATCTTTCTGGGAACTCCTCCTTCTTCCTCGGTTCCACCGAAAGTTCCCGAGTAATGGCTACCAAAACATAGACTAAGGCACCATCGACGAGCAAAAACAAGGAGAACTCGGTCGATGACTCATCCGAGGCTGCTCCCATCCGATTGAGGGTGAAAC
This sequence comes from Iris pallida, assembly GCA_029216955.1. Classification (NCBI taxonomy): domain Eukaryota; kingdom Viridiplantae; phylum Streptophyta; class Magnoliopsida; order Asparagales; family Iridaceae; genus Iris; species Iris pallida. The sequence continues at coordinate 3,425,930 of JANAVB010040018.1, read as the reverse complement.
TCTATTTTTGACGAAAACTTTTACGATTGTTGTTTATAAACAAGAACTGATATGGCTATGTGCTTACAAGTCTTGACGCATGAGTGAGAAAACTCAACTCCACAAATGTGCCGACTAACTTTTCCATTACGCGCATAGTTGTTGCTGTGAAGCTTCAACATAAAATGGACTTTTGGTTTATGCGCTCCTGTAAGTTGTCGCATGAGTATAACTAATCTGCACTTTATGCACCCCTTGTGTTATGCTTCATAAATAATTCTTCCAGTCTTGATGATAGTGAAGAATACACGCATAAACTTTTGTGCGCCTATTTTGCCATTCATGAAAATAATGCAAAATTTGTCTAAGTCATATGAATAAACTTCTATTTTTTTCATTTTATAGTTCATTTTCTAGTCAACTTGCTTGGAGAATCTCACTTGGATGCACCAGAGGGAATGTTAGGCACAAACCACTATTATTTGGTATCTTATATGATGGCCTAAATCAACAAAGATCAACCTCCTTTAAGACAAGAAATGATTATGGGTCAAACCCAAAGCTTCTTACAACATATATTGAATAGCTAGGATTTCATTCTGAATAATGTTTTTAAGACCATGTTTTCTATTTAGGGACGCTTTGACTTTAACGGGAGATGATAGCCCGAAGACCAAAAAGGACAAACATGCTTGGATAGTTATCTTAAACAATTGGAAGATGTTTGTACCATCTGTATGCAGTCATTTACCCTTGACAACTTATGCTCTGGTTGCCTCTCTGAGAAAGGTAGAATACTCAATTACTCCCATACAAGCTAGTGTTCTTGCTAGATAAATCGTTCATCGATACGATGATGCCAAGTAAAGTACTTCTAAATGTCAGAAGGGAGCTGTTTCTTTCACTCAGCTAGGTTTGCTGCCTGGAGTCATCAAAAGTGATCTCGGGCCCGATGTTTTGGGATACGCTGCTGCAACTCTTACCAACAAATTAATTGCAAAAAACTTGTCTTATCCAATTGGTTCTTTGAAGTTGCTGAATTGGATTCATAGTGACAGTTTATGGAGAAATATTTTAGAGTTGTTTTTGACCAATTATGAAGATATTCCGAAAGAGTGTGGCTTGTACTATGCTGTCAGGGCCACTTGCCATGGACTGCAGATGAACACACACATGTTTGTTGCACTTACAAAAATGTTCAACTATGATAGTGGTACATTCTTTACACCTGTTGGTGAAATGGGTTTAGCCCTTCACGAGATGCTGGCGATATCCAAACTCCTATGGGGTAACGAACCATATGAAGAGTACACCCAAACAGACACAAAATTGGCCACCCTGGAGAAGACTAATCCAGATATGGTGGATGTATATGAAAAACTATTATTATATTATCATATTTGCTATAGAAGATAGAAAGAACCGAAGGTTCAATCCCGCATATTAAACACTAGATAAACCATCTCTTTAGAGGTAAAATAGACATAGAAAAATATTGAATTGTACCCAGATTGAATTTTAAAAATAAAGAACACTTTTCATCTTGCTGGAGATATTTGACATCTGATATTTCTCTAGAGGTAAAATGGACATAGAAAAATATTATACTTGCATGGACCTATTATCTGTAACATACTCAATTTGAGAATAAATAATAGATATAAAAATTGATCACTATCAGAAGTAATATGGACATGAAAGATGTTATAAGTGGACCTATTGTCCTTGGCATACCTGATTAGGTATAGATAATAGATATAGAAACTGATCACTGTCAGAGGTAATATTGACATAATAGATGTTACAAGTGGTCCTATTATCTTTGGCATATAAGATTGGGTATAGATAATTGAATAAATAAATTGATTACTAGCATAGGTAGACATGATAGATGAAAACTTTAGTGGACCTATAATGCCCCAGTCCCAAAATACGTAGGACTAGGAGATCGTATAGATGGCAGCTACGTATCGAGAGGACTCCAGCCCAGCTCGAATATATATAAGCTGTATTGGTTTTTCTAAATTAATCTGTCAAATCAACTAATATATATCTCAATCCATATGATAATGATAAAAATGATGAATCAAGTACACTAAGGTTGATCAGATCGTAATACACTGATTCTAGAATAGATAAATGTATTAGAGTGGATCCCCAATAATACATGTATCATGAACAAGCTAGAAAAAATTTAAGTTTGTAAAAGACTAGGCTATATTAGCAGCAATAATCAAATACAGGACAAAATGTAAATAAGGAAGATGACGATAATAACAACAATTAAATATACCTGAAGTCTTGGTATAGCAACCATCATCCATCAATGTTTCATACCTTCATCTAATACCTGGAGAGATCACCAGGTCCTTAGGGAACTAACAATACACATAATATACATTCCTACTATATAGTAAATAATATGCAAGGAAAGACTAAAATAACAAGTACAAGAAATAATAACACATAGAAGAACTCTATAGATGGTGACATGTCATGAGAATATAATATTAATAATGGCTATAGGTACATGTGATAATAATTGTAGCCCAGGAAGGCACTAACAGCCCTATAACTGGTTCTCTACCGCAGTCCGGTGAGGCACTAACAATAGTGGTATAGCCACGACTAATAAAACACTCTCGCCTAAGGTACTAGAAAGTCAAATATATCTAGTCTTGTCCAAGTCAAGTACGAGTCAAGACATATCAAGTAAACTTGGTACATGACAACACCTCAGTATCAGGATCTATAAAAAATAGGGATAACTAGAATAAAGATAATAACTCACGTGCACGTAAACCGAGAAAATGACAGTGATAATAAGAAAGTAACAATAACAAGAATAAAAGGAATCATGTGATCAAGTTAGACATAAAAGTACAATAATATAAGAAGTGCATATAAATATCGTAAAGTTTGGCAATGTGTACTTGCCTGGTGTAGCGTGTAGAACCAACAATAACTAACCAATCAATGAGCCACAAAAGTCCAACTCCTGCAAACGACTCCAGATGCTGAAATAGACATCACCAACGTGTTTGCAATAAGAGAAATATCTAAGTTTGACTATCCAAAAGTCCAATTTTGGATACAGAGGTAAAACTGTAATTTTGGGCCAAAACAATGTCCGCCCTTGGACCTGCTTTGCACAGAAAAGCATGCCAACATCTACGGTCTCTAAAGTTATCAAAATATATGTCTACGGGTCTAATTTGAAGACATAAACTCAACGGTATGTCCAGATTTGGATTTTGATGAGTCGTGCACAAAATCGCCTATTGAGTTGGATTTTAGGCCTGCCAAAATAGCGTTCCGGTCGACCTTCTCAGAATCGGACCAAACTTGGCTCACGGGACCAAAAAATGACATGGTCCCAATGGTACAATTTTTGTCTCGAGGTGACGAACATGCACAAAGTAATTGGCTAGTCTGCAAAGAGGCCAATACGGTAATGTTTTACGGATACTTATCAAATTCGTCGTGCACACGCAACCAATTTGAGTTTTGTCAAAGCCCACACGTCCACAACATCCGCATGCATCTCTTGATACTCATGGATTGCAACAAAGTCGCCCAATGTGTCAGGACAGACCCCGTATCGGTAAATTTCTATGTTTTTCAAAATGGAATTTTATGGGTTTTCTTGATTTTTGAAAATAGATAACTTTGCTTTTATTAGATGAAAACAGAAACCATAAAATAATTTTAAAGTCCTATAGGTTGTCTGTAAGGCTGTTCAGGTGGTTTTCCTTAATCGGCAATGGATCGACTAGAATCAGTCTTCCAAAATGGGTGTTCGAACCATAATCTTTCCTGTTTATGCAACAATTTTTATCGATGTTTGGATCGTCTTTCTGGACAATCTAAGGCATCCTGAATAATTTGACTTGATTGGTTCTGAAGTGGTTTAGGTTGGTTACGCACCTGTGAAATCCGTTCGTGATACAAATGATCGTCGAGGGAGTTACCATGTCACGAAGGAGGCGTGGTTGCTGCCTTCATTGTTGTTTCTGCTACTGCTTGTTAAGCCTGTTGTTGCCACCATGGGATGCTAGCGGTGGAAGACGGTGCAACTTCGGCGGCGTGGTTGGGAAGGGGTGCTGGGGATTGAGGATTGCGCTAGGGTCAAGTAGAGGCTGTCCCGATGGGTTTCAAAAATATTTCGATATCAATATCTTCGATGGGTGTCCTATATATATCATTGATTTTTTGAGTTTATAACGATTTATTTGTCGAATAAAATCCAAATTTAAACTGGATTTGAGTTGATCTATTGGAGAATAGATCCACGTAAAATCTCCAAAATCTAAGAAAAACATTTTCAGAAAATGCTTTACTTGTTTTCCAAATTAATAATAATTTAAATAATAACACTTACAATTTATATATAACAAATATTTAGGAAAACCCTTTTAGCCCATTAAAATAAAATACGAAAATATATACATATACAATAAATATACACCTACATGGACGTCTCTAGATGCAATACCTGTCTACATGGGGTTTGGGTTTGGCTCAGGTCAAGTTCGACTTGATTGGTACAACCGACCTCCTAAAAGTTATAATCTTAATAAATAACTAATTAAATCATTTATAGAGGTTACGTCACAAATTTGACTGGTTTTCCTAGTAGGGATACTATTATGACTAAGCCTTCCCTACCATGGCTAATACACTAGTCAAAGTACACGGTTACACTATCCGTGCCAAAATTCCTAGTCGTCATGTACCTCAAACATCACCATGACTAAGGCCATATTTATATATATAGTATTAGACTCTTATAAATATAATCATATATATACAAAATTGTATATAAATCTATATGGCTGTATAAAATCCCAAAATAAATTCAAAGTAATTTTACTAAATCATGACAACCTAACAGGGCTCTACCAAGTGGGGTTGGCTACCTTAGGGTCCTAACATATTTTCTAATCAAATTGAACTCAAAAAGTCAACCAATAAGTCTCTTGTGCCATTCACAAATAAGTAGTACATGTGGACTCGATTGAGTGATACACCACTGGCATGTGTATCGTAGGTTCAAAATGGGTCAAAATCATATATTGGGTTAAATGGTTTTGATTGATGTTGAGTTCCGTACTCACGTTGGAAGTTAAGTCTAGAATTATGGTAAAGAATCAAATGGCCTAAATTTTTTCGAAGTTATGCGAAGTCAAAAGAATGTTAGAGGACAAGTTTGGATGGGACATGATATATCCATTTGAAGCTGGACTTGTCTACTTCAAAACTCATAAAGGACGTTTCGAAAGATTGGCATTTATTATGCTTCAAAAATTAATGCTAAAAAAAGTACATCAATAATCATAATTAAAGATAAAATATAATCTAACAAAAAAATAATTCCTAAAAACTAGGGTCCTTACAAGACCCATTACTTATGATGCACTCGACTATATGCAAGTAATATGATATGATCAGGAAGTATACCAGAGGTAATTTGGACATGGTAGATACTCCTGGATAAATTTGCTCAGAGGTAATATGACTTGGCAAATTTATATAATTCTATAGAGAGAATTTGATGATATGGAATATTTCAGAGGTAATATGGATATGAATATTCTTTCAGAGTAAATTTGCTCAGAGGTAATATGGACTTGGCAAAATTTATGAATCTCTATAGGGGTAGGTGTCATAGAATAATTTACAGGTAATATGGACATAAATTTTCTTTTGACAAATAAATTATTTTGATTCTAGCTGCGAAATTGAAATAAGATGTCTTTAAAGCGACTTGGCTTAATGACAGCTTATAAATTAGAGACATTATCTAGAAAATTTTTCTTACATGAAAGTTTAGTAAAAACTAAGGGTGGCTACACTGGGGAATTTGTGAGGACCCTTTATTTATAACTTATCCAGAACTACTGGGATAAAAATAATGGTTTGAAGTATAGGATATTCCTTATTCCAGAAAGAAAATATAAAACACTGTACAAGACTTGCTGGGAAATACAAAGCAATATCTATTGTAATTTAGATATAATACTTTTTTTTAAGAATTTGCCATTAATAGGCATTATCAGTAAATCTCATTAGGCTTTGCTAGCCTATATGCTCCATTCGAATATACTGATTCGACAACAAAAGGTCATTCCCATTTAGCTATGAATTTCTCTTTGCTTTTATGTGTCATCACCACAGGCCTTCTTACTAAAAGAACTAGGTCGCCGACTTTAAAAACTTGCTCCTTCACCTTCTTATGAAAGGCTTTAGAAATGCGGGCTTGATATAACTCAATTCGCTGTTGAGCCATGAGTCGTTTCTCATCGAGTGCTGCCAACTCTTGTAATCATAGGAGGTCATTATCTTCAGTTGTTAACTCAATAGATAAAGCGATTTGGAGAGAAGGAATTTGAATCTCCAAAGGAAGAACTGCTTCACTTCCGTAGACCAAAGAAAATAGCATTGTACCGGTCGAAGTCCGTAATGTAGTACGGTATGCCCAAAGACATTCACCAAGTTTCTCATTCCAATTACGTTTATTAGATGAAACAAACTTTTTGAGTAACTTAATAATAGTCTTGTTGAAAGCTTCAGCCAAACCATTAGCTGCGGGATTGTAGACTATAGTGGCTACATTCTAGATCTAGTTTCTTTCATAAAATCGATAGAATTCATTGCTCACAAATTGTGGGACATTGTTATGGAAAATCCTCCGAGGTAGTCTACAATGATACATAACATAATGCTTGATGAAACTGATGACATTAGAAATTTTTACTTCAGCAAGTGGTATAGCTTTTGTCCATGTGGAAAAAAAATTAGTTATCACTAGGATAATTCAATGTCCCCTAGAAGAAGAAGGATTGATAGGTCCAATAATATCCATTTCCCAAGCTTCAAAGGGCCATGACGCGGCCATGCAGAAATTGTGAAGGTTGATGTATGAAGTCTACATAAATTTGACAAGCCTTACATTTTTTTGCGTAATCTATGACATCCACCGCAATAGTAGGCCAATAATAGCCCAAATGCCTTAGTCAATCCTGTAATTTTGGATCAGGTTGATGGACACCATAAGTACCGTAATGAGCTTCACAAAGGGCCTATTTAGCTTCTTCCTCGGATAAACATCATAGAAGTAGCCCATTATATGATCTTGGATATAACATTTTGGTAGCTGAATCATAAAAGAAGCGGAGAGAACATCTATTTATTGAAATAGCCTCCTTTGGATCATCGGAAAGAATTCCATAAACATCATAGTCTATAAATGGAACTATCCACTCTTTAAAATCAACATTCGTTGTTGCTGAATAGCTCTAATGAACATCCAGATTGTTCATAGTACAAAATAATTCTCGACCGATCACCATGATCGACTTTTGGGTGTTGACTGGGGTAGCAAGTAATGCTGCCAAACCTGATAGAGCATCTGTTTTTGTATTTTCTAACTGAGGTGCACATTCAAAGAAGAACTCGAAGAAAGTAGCAGCTAGTTCGAGAGTTGTTTGATAATATGGAATAAGATCTGCATGATGAACCTCTTATTCTCCTCGAACTTGACTAACTATCAACTTGGAGTCGCCATAAGTTTTCAGATAATCTATCCCCAGCTGTTTGGCCAATTAGACTCCAATAAGTAGAGCATTATACTCTGTAACATTATTGGAACAAGGCTCCATAAGAGAATAAACCCAATGGATGACCAGATTATCAGGGGATATCAACACTACCTCTACTCCTGCTATGATGTTGCCTGTGGGACTAGTTCTTGATACTCCATCGAAGAACATTCTTCAAATAGACTCTTCCGTCGTTGTATTAGACTCCAATACTTTATTTGTAATTTTACCATAGAGTTTAGAAGTTTCTGCTACCGGGTGTGCAACTATAAAATCAGCCAGAGCTTGACCTTTAACTGCCTTCTGGGGTAAATAAACCATATTATACGGAGATAACAACATTGCCCAAGTAGCAAGGCGAGAATTAAGTGCACTTGGTTTTGGTCATGAGAACCTTAAGGGGGTTGACCCTGGATATAACATGGATAGCTTGTCCAATTATGTAATGACGCATCTTTTGGATTGCAAAACTTAAAGACAGACGTTCCTTCTCAACGAGATTATATCTGTTCTCTGCACCGATCATCTTACGGTGCAAGTAATAGATAGCTTGTTCATGCCCTTCATTATTCTTTTGAGCTAACAGCGCACCAAGAGAATGTTCCATTACACGAACATATAACAAGAATGGTTTACCTACAATTGGAGCCACCAATATTAGAGGATTGGCGAGATACCTCTTAATATCGTCGAATGCTTGTTGACATTTCTCATGCCAGACAAAAGAGACTCATTTCTTCATTAACTGAATGAACGATCAACATCGTCAGGACATATTTGAAATAAATATGCGAATGGAGGCCAATCTGCCTTGTAGACCACGAAGTTCTTTAATATTCTTTGGAGGATCCATTTCTAGGATAGCTTTAACTTTGTCGAAGTCAATATGTATTCCCTTTGAAGTTATGACAAATCCAAGAAACTTTCCACCAAAGACTCCCAAAAATGACTTCGTAGGATTCATCTGGAGTTGGTGCACATGCATCAATTCGAACACCGTTCTCAAGTCTTGAAGGTGACCGCCCTTTGAGCGATTTTTAACTACAATGACGTCTACGTAGCATTCTACCATTTTTTGTAAATATTCATAAAATATTGTGCTCATGGCGCGTTGATATGTAGTTTCAGCATTCTTTAAACCAAAGGGCATCACCGTACAGTGGTATTTCCTCCAACAGTGTGCGAAATGATCTGTGTTTCTCATCAACTGAAAACATTTTAATTTGATTGTAGTATGAAAATCTATCCATAAAGGACATACGTTCGAAACCACAAGTGTGGAAGAGGAAACTCATCCTTTGGACAAGCTTGATTAAGATCTCGATAATCAATGCATACCCGAATTTTTCCCTTTTTTATAACCCGGACAATATTAGCAACCCAATCAGGATATTGTTCTTCTTGAATAAAGCTACTGTCTATGAGTTTCTTTTCCTCAATCACGATAGCTTCTATCATATCTGGATGGAACCATCGTTGCTGTTGCTTTACGGGTTTAGCATTATGAAGTATATTAAGACGATGTATTGCTATTTGGGTGTCAAGCCTAAGCATATCTTCATAAATCCAAGCAAATGCATCTATAGACTCTTTAATATGCTCGAGATGAGAATTTTTATCTTCGTCTGATAAACTTTTACTGATTAATATGGTTTAGGTGATTCTAAGTCACCTAAATTAACTTGAACAACTTCACCTTCAGTAGTAGGCTCCCATTTTTCAAACCATATTTTCTATTGGGTCTCAAGCTGTTGAGCCTAAGGCTCGACTTCAAAAGATTTAACAAAAATATCGTCATCTTCTGTTTGATCACCAGATACCATACAGGCTGAGAAAACATATCTAAATATTGCTGTTACACTGTGATCTGAATCCTATGTTAAAGAATTAGAAGAATTATAATGCGTCTCACTATCTTCTTCATTTGAGATCTTTGGTGTAGTTGGAGGAGTTACATATCATAGCCCAGAAAGAGTACGATGATAATACTCTTGGGGTTTTCCTTTTAGAGTTGGAATACACAGCGGTAAACGTCGACCTTTACCAAAATTAAGACCTTGCTGACAATCTAAATCATAGCCCATTTTTTGAATAATATTCTTCACTTAAGGAGTGTACCAGTAAATCTGCATTCTACCAGAATCTGGTTCAATATCATCAATTAAAGCGTCATTAGTAACCTCAGCTCGGCCAAAAATAATTGGTATCTCGCCAATCATCCTAGCTTGTACTTCAAAGTAAGAATCCTCCTATGATAGACATGGAGTACTACTTCTATAAGAAATATATACAAGTAGTGATAGCTTCGTATCTGTGATAAGTAAACACAAAGAGTCTATAGTTTTTAGACCAGTCTTAGAAATACCAAAGTAATCAAAAGCAAAACCACTTTCATTAGGTATGTACATGAACTACAAGGAAAAACCCCTTTTAAATTGTTTCATCTACAACATATCCTAAAAATGTTATAAAATGGAGGGGTTTTCTACAACCATTATCGTAAAAATGTTGTAAATATTTTTACACAAAACGTTTTATATTCAAACGTTGACGCTTATACAATGCTCACTTAAAAAACTTGTATATTACTATCTTCAACAATGTTTTATTAACATTGTAAAAATTATTAATATTGACAACATTTATTTAATGTTGCCAAAGTTACTAATTTTGACAATGTTTTTAAAATATTATAAAATGTCATGTTCAACAATATTTATCAATTGTTGTAATTTTTTTATCTTTTACAATGTTTTTTCGGTGTTGTAAAATTAATTTTATTTGACCACTTTATATAAACATTGTGTATGTATTATCGTCTTACAATGTTTAAGAAACAATGTAAAAGGGTTATATTCAACAACTTTTATTAAATATTGTAAAAGATGTGTATTTCATAATGTTTATACAATGTTGTGAATGTATTTACCTTTTAACTATTTTAAATTGCATATCCATTTGTTTGACAAAAAAAAAGAGACACACCCAATCATAAGTTACACATGTTTTATTTGTGTGTCTGTGTGGTGGTGGTGATGGTGAGGGGTAAATTTCCCTCCAAAATTTTCATCCAAAAAAATTGAGTCTTTTCTATTATTTAAATTAGTTATTACAAGTAGTGACTAGTCTAGAAATTAGTTATTTTTTCTATTTATTTGGTGGGAGTTAGGGGGCAGTAGGCCCAACAAGCATGCAATGAAGCATGCACAAAGTCTCATGCGTATCGCCGGACATCTAAAAAGAGACTAGTCTACAAAACATTAATTCTAGATTATTGTATATGTTGTATTTTCTATTTTTTAAAGTATTTTGAGTTGATAAAGAACTTTAAAGGAACAAAGTAAGTCACTTTATTGTTAACTTTAAATGTCAACTTTTTGTATAATATATAAATGAAAAGTTGAAAATCTAACACTTATTTATTAAAGGATTAGGAGATAAACTTTTGATGAGAACCCTGCAAATGTATACTTATCAACTTGGTGTACCAGGTGGTAGAACCCAAGGAAGCTAGGACGACCACCCAGGGCCCACGAATCATGAGGGTCCAAAAAAATTAAAAGCAAATATGTTAATTTTTTAATTGAAAATAGAACTAGCATGTACAATAAGTCCACTTTGACATAAAGCTATTGTGGTGTAGATGCTAAAGGATTTTAGTTCAATTCTTGGTGGTTACACCTTTATTTTTAATTTAATTTTCAATATTTTGTATATTATGTATGTGGGCCCTACTTTTAATTTTTGTCCCGGGCCCCCACAAGCTCAGGGCTCGCCTTTGCAGAACCTTAGCTAGTTCAATAGTTTTTCAGAACCTAGGTTCCAATGCATGTGAGTAGCAACAAGACCCGCAGATCAACAACAAGACCTGTAAGCATTAATTTATAGATTTGTCATTAACTTAATAAGTAGGTTCACTTTTAACATAGTTGGTCCAATCCTATATCTATACTACTATATAATAAAAAAAAGTTAGCTTCACCGTGAATTTTTTCTTCCAAATATGTCCTTGTCTAACTTTATTAATTAAAATTAATTATTAAATTTAATGAGGATAATTACGTAATTATGTATAAATTTTATTTTAAGCCAAATATAGTTTGCTATTTTGTCGTCTTTTTCTTTTTCCAAGAAAAAAGAGATTAAAAATGATTAAAATAAGTGCAATCCATCTCCCTCTCTCCCCCATATATATATATATATATATATGTATATTTTTTCCATATATATATATATATATATATATATATATATATATATATATATATATATATATATATATATATATATATATATGCTAGTGGCACGGTGGCACACCAGTAAGACCACTTGCACTCGGGGGTGAGGGCACGGGTTCGAGCCCCCACTCCCACGGGGGCGGCTGGGTGGCATTTTCTACGGCCTCCGGGCCAAGGCTGGCTGGGTGGCGTTGTCCACGGGCCTTGGTTTATATATATATATATATATATATATATATATATATATATATATATATACGTTGAGGGCGGGGGTTCAAGTCCCCACTCCCACGGGGGCGGCTGGGTGGCATTGTCCATGGCCTCCGGGCCAAGGTTGGCTGGGTGGCGTTGTCCACGTGCCTTGGTTTTTAAAAAGAATATATATATATATATATATATATATATATATATATATATATATATATATATAACATGAACAAGATGTGTAATGATTTAGTGCTCACATATCATTTTTTAGAGAGACCTCTAGACCTATAGCTATTGACCCTGAGCGTAGTTCACGTGGATTTAAAGAATGGTGAGCATTTAACGAATTTTGTCTGAAAATCGATCTGAATAACTATTCAAATTAGTTTCAGAAATAATGGGTAAAATTTTGTTTATAAGAACATAATAATCTAGTTTTTCGGTCCAGGTCACGGGTTTGGGATTCGATTTTTAACCCGAACCAAAACCCAAAATTAACTTTCAGTTATATGGTTACCCCTCTCTTTATATTTACCAAAAACAAAAAACTAACCCTAAACCCTCTCTATCCTCTCATCAATGTTGCGCCTCTTTCCGGAGACCAACCTTTTCTCTCCTCTATGTACGCTACGACGCTCTCCAAAGTCCAACCTCTCATCTCATTGCCTCTCTCTAAAGACCATCCTCTTCTTTTCTCAACGCACATTGTGCCTTTCTTCAGAGTCCAACCTCTCCTCTCCTCATTGTTGTGCCGCTTAATCCTCTCTCTCCTCCCTTCCTCCATGGCATGTCATCATGGCTCAAAAATATAGGGAGCATTTCAGTGCATATATGAGGAGAAAGCTCAGTCAGACTGTGCAACAGATGAGAGCCGAGTGTTTAGCTCGTCCGGATGGCTTTAAGCGACGTTGGAGGCAATGATAGTGGACCCCGACAATGGTTAGCTCCTTGGCCAGGGTCAATGAGGGAAGCTCTTGTCACTAGAAGGACAATGACATTAGGCCACAATATCTGACATGGCCAAAGAAATATAACTGCCCAAACTGATCTTTAGCGACTAAAAAATATAGTCGTTGCCTAACGTCCTCCGGGTTGGCAAAAAAATTGTTCTGGTGACTATTAGTTTTATGCTTTAGAAGACCTATTATAACATTTGTAAGTAGAAGCATAATTTATAGTTCAAAATTGGTTTACATTTGGATGGTACAAATATGATACTTTTATGCTTTAGAAGACCTATTATAATGTTTTTGAGTAGAAGCATAATTTATCGTACATAATTTTATAACATTTTCTTTCCAAAGGATTATAAATTTTGTCATTCTTTTAATCTCTCTCATTATTTTCCTTTCACCAAAATTTCTACATATCATTTTTTCGTGCACCAAAATTTCCCCCCATCATATCAAATTTCTTTTCTCCTTCTTGTCCTTCATTCCCAACACTTATCCTCGTCGTTTTCTTCCCCATAACGACTTCTCTCCTTCTCCTCCTCCTCCTTTTCTTTACTCCATTAATTGCAATCGAAGAAGAAGGAGCAGTAGTCCTTGTCGACGATCAGAGCACCCTTCCCACGTACATGTTTCCTTCCCTCCTCCAAAGCCTCCACAGTTTTCAAGATTTTGCCCTAATTAATTTTTTTACAATATTTTCATAAAAAAGAATCATTCTCGGTGGTATAAGATTTCTTACAGTTATTAAACTTATCTTATATGTGCTGATATTAAAGCATCTTAACACTTTTGGCTTGCCCATAATTAATTCTTTCACTGAATTTTTTTAGTTTTTGACCAATATCAAAGACAAGTTCTATGTGCAAATGAAAATACAGATGTATTTATTTCCCTTTAGTTACCAATTTTTTATGTTATATAGAAGTATTAGATACAAGGTTAAACTTTTGTTTTTTGTAACAAAATATTAAATTAATTAGAAAATTAAATAAATCAAAAGGCCAACACTAAAAGAATCTCCAATTTTAGTGTGATATGAAAGAAAATTACTCAATACCAAAATTTTACTTTTCCCTCCTCTTATTTCACATTGGCTTAAAATTTCCTAAAAGTTCTAATCTCGCACCGCCCCCTCTTTACTTTTCTCGAAAAGTTCTGATGTCCATCTTCCACCACTACGACATCAAGCTAAGGCCATGAGCAGAAAATCATAAAGGAAATGAGAGTTCTGCCGACCCCCGCCAAACCCTAACCCTAACAATTCCTCTCTTCCCCCTTCTTTCCAGCTGAAAAGAAGGCCCCCACAAAAATCTTAACCTACAAGAAGCGTATCGACGACCTCGTCATCCAGAGGTCAAAGTTCATCCGTCGCCAATGCATACCATGCAACCTTCTTCGGCAAGGATGATGACGTGTTCCTTACCTACCTTAAAGCCACTCTCCGTGGCCTTCCCTCTCAATTCAACACCGACCTCTTCCGCTACGGTTTTGAAGCAGAGGTGAAATATATTCTTCTCCTTTTCCATTTCTTCTTCTTCTTCTTCTTCTTCGGCTTTGTTGAGTGGAACTATGTATTCTTTGTTCCTATTTTTATTTTTGGATCTATTAAGTAGGGTTTGTTTTATCAGTCGCTACTTCCTAGCCGAACAGTGTGTGGCTGAACATGGGACACATCATCACCAATAGGGAGCTCACTCCAGGAAAGGGGTATGCTCCTCAAATCATCATACATAAATTTTTATACATTTGTTGCACATTTTTGTGATGGGTTATTTTTCCATGTGATGTATTCGACAATAATTTAGGGATAAGAAATTATGCTTGAGGATGCAGGCTCTACATACCTTGAATTCTAAACATGATATTATAGTTTACGCTTCGGATAATTATGTTTATGCGTAGGATAAGTTTTCCTATGTGGTGACTGATAAAATGATTGGGATTGGCTAATGAGAAAACAAATAGGAATGGCTATGGCAAAATAACCAGGAACCATGGGATAATTTTAGAGAGATGAGGATATCCGGGCCTCAAGTTCTCTACTGCCAAGTTTTTGCACAATGAAATTTTCGTAATACACACACAGGAACCATGAAGATCGGTTGATACTTCATTATTAGTATTACAGTGATAATCTATGCACTCTATGGAGTAATCCTAAAGATAAGTGTTGTCTTATGGAGTAATCCTATAGATTGTTGCTTAATTGGATTAAGTACTATGTAGCCAATCTCTCTAAATATGTTACTGTATATATGATTATAACCTATTTTTTCAAAGTTTTCAACACTTAAATTATGTAGCTAGCAAGCAACAATTTGTCCTAGTGTGAGAACTTTGGATTCCTTATCAATCTGAACGTCCAAACGACATGGAAAGAAGCTCCAAACATCGACCCAAAAAATATAAACAACTATACTGACCCACACAGTTTACAAATTAACTAGTACAAACTGATAAAATCAAGTCTTAATGTATCATGGAGAAGAATGTAACTTCCTATTGTAAATTGCATCATCTTACAAAAATGCCTTTGTACATGTTAGTCGCATTGACAATGCAAGCTTTATTATATTTTTCTAGGACAAACAACTGATTGATTCTGAAGTTGCATAATCATGATGACAATGTTGTTAGGTCCTCAAAGATTAATAAAAATGACATTGATAGTGGCTTTAGCTTGAAAATTAGGCTCATATGTGAAGTTCAATAAACCCTGAATTTACATTTTTCATTAGATATGGGTTGTAAGCCCAAGAAACATCAATTCATGAAGTAGTTGACATTTTCTGTTTATTCTTATCTTGAAGTAGTTGACATCATGCCACATATCTAAATATGTTGTAAAAAATTATCTTTCTAAGGTTAATTCTATTATCATCTCTGTGTTCACTGCCATCTAAATATGTCAGCGTTGAGCTAAGAACAAGCATATTGGGGATCTGGCTACTGCATCATGTGCCATCTCTACCGAAACTATCTTCTCTATTTTTTGCAAGCCGAGGTATGCCTCGTTTTCCTCCTCATGAGTCCTAATATATATATATATATATATATATATATATATATATATATAACCTAATATATACACATATATGAATAGGAGAGAAAAATGTTGGATTTACGAAGGGGAAAAATGAACTCAGACCTGGGATTGATCTAGCTCGACAAATCTCATCAAAATATATATATATATACATATATCTATATCATCAAAATATATATCCCTATTGCCGATACATATATATATATATATATATATATATATATATATATATATATATATATATATATATATGGGGCATGATTTGAAGATGAAAAAACTGATTTAGCGAAACATTTCGAAGAAGGTGCACAACTGAGATCCTGAAGGATTCAGAGGAACAAAATCAGATGCAACACTTCGAGGAAGGCACAAATTATTTTGTTGCAGCAGCGACAAAAGTCCACAGAAGTTCTGATTAGATTAGAAACAATCTTGCTCAGAACGAGATACAAGAGGAGAAGATGAGCGGAAAAAGAAATGAATAGAAGAATAAGAAAGGTCCTGCTAGGGTGACTGATCACCGGAGCTCAAAGCTAGATTTGTCACACACGAATAGCTTCCAGGAACCAACAAGTTTGAAGATGAACTATGGAACACTCTGCTCTTCTATCTCCTCGGATGGAAATAATTCCTTATGTTTCTCACTTCTATGCACTCTAGAAATTTTCGTAAGGAACTTTTAGAATGATCTGATCTGAGAGAGATGATGAAGAGAAACTTATATAGGCGTGCATAGTAATCGCCCAGTATGGGAAACATTCAGGACGTGTAAGGAATTATTTTCGAATATTTTGTAACCGTTAAGATCGTGCACAAACACGACAATGCCAACTGTGCGTACCGCACCAATTGTACCAACCGTGCATACCGTGCCAACTGAGCCTGCATGCACTCATGTACCCACGCATAACACACGTAGCGCATGCTGTATACACTACGTGCCAACTATCATGCCAACTGGCAGCACAAACTGGCTCGCAAACAGCCGTACGAATTAGCATACGAATTGCAGCACGAACGGTCGCACGATCGATTCGCACGAACGGGTGCATGATCGACAGTATAGAGGCTCGTGCAACTAAAGTGCACTATGTGTCATGACCCGTACCCACCGTGAGGGTACGAGTACGTAACAACGCCCAGCCTACGTCACAGTGTCGGCGGTAGAACGCTGTTCTAGGTCATGAACTATAACTAACATAATATAAATACTCTCCATAAGGAGGCCAACACAGAGGTACAACTCAATCACAATCTAAGGTAGAATGATAAAGATAGATAAACATGAAATCCAAAAGAGATACAGGAGATAGAAGTCTAAGTGTCTAAGATACATAATCCCAGAAATACATCTCAAAACTTAAATACAGTAATCCATAAGTAAATACAACACCAGACAAAATGAAATAACTATGAACAAAACCCTAGCTATCTATACAACCTCTACTGTATCTCCTCTAGGCTAGCAGACAACCTCCAGGCTATCTGTAAAATTTATCAACATGTCCAATCAGGACAGGAGCGAGCACAATACATCTCACGCAGATCATAACAGGTTAGAGAATATAAACATGCAAGAGAGTACGATACATGAAACTGAAAGAAAGTACATGATGTAAACAGAGAGAGAACTATAATAGAAATATCTACTATAAGTAGAGAGCTACCAGTGACTAGTGATTTAGAGTACAAAGTCGACATGTGAACGGCTGGATTTGCACATGACTATACTAAAGAGGCGCACATGGCTATACTACTTTGGAATTGTTCACATGGCTATTTATACTCCCCCATACCCCAATCAACACACAAGGATCCAAACAAGTTATGTTACGTACATGGCTTTCACATGAAGCCCATAAATGGGTGCACATGAAGTATACATGAGAGCTCATACATGAGTGCACATAAAGTTCACATGGGGGGCCCAAAAATGGGTGCACATAAAATTCACATGAAGGCTCATAAATGAGTGCATATGCAATATAGGTTATACATGAGATACATGGGAAACATGACCGATTCATAAGAGCACATGAGAGTACACGAGCATGCATGGACGAGCATGAAGCACATGAGAAACATGAATAACATGAGAGCGAGGAATACATGATGTACACGAAACACATGACATAATGTATTCGATGCTCCCGAGGGGGATAACATCTCAATGTAGGGATCCATATAGTACCAATCTATGATAATATCATGACAGCATCAAATAAGCACTACAAGAAAAGTGACTTTTTACGACGTTGAAATTAAGGCATGCATAAAATAGTGTGTCGTAAAAACTAATTCACGACATGCATTTTCCTAGACGCCGTAGAAGATACAAAATAATTTGTAATATCTATTTATGGCATACATTGAAGGCCATAGATGCGTATAATACGGTATACACAGAACGTCCTAAAATCTATAAAAAAAAGCAAAAAGAAACAGGCGCCCAAATATTTCACTTTTCCTTCAAAATTTTCGATAGCCCTCTCTTTTCCTCGCTATCATTCTCTCTCTCTCTCTCTCACTCCAGACCTCTTCTTCTCCTCTTCTCACTCTCAGCCCTCTCTTTCTCGGCCTCATCAAGAAGGCCTTACTCCTTCGCTTGGCCTATAAGACCCTCATATGCTACCGTGCCGCCTCTGCCCACTTACATCGATGCCTCTCCCTCTTCCCCGAGCCCTAGACAGCTCTCATTTTCTGCCTCGACGGTGACGGTAGTAGACGACTTAACTCTGGCGACTGGTATATCTCCCCTCTCCCCCTCTCTTCTTTCTCCTCACAATTTTAGTCCCCCCTCATCCCCCGTTTCCCCTTCGCTATGTCCAGCCGTCGGGGCCGCCTTTCATCCCTAGGCCCTGCTGTCGCCGGTCACCATGGCCTCCGTCATCCCTAGGTGTAGACTCGTCTTCCCCCCCCCGCTGCCTCTACAGTACGTTAAGCCATCGCCGAGAACCCCCTTGTCCTACTGTGCCTCCACCATTTGTACTACCGAAAACTTACCCGATCGACCCTCTGAAGCTGAACGGCTGCATTGACCTGCTGGAAGGGATGATACACATCAGCATCGGAAAGCATGCGAAGTTGACGTTCTGTCTGCTGATGCACGGGATAGCAAACCTTAACGCCGCACTCTGTCTGTTTGTGAAAATGTCCCTTAGGACTTGATAATTTGTGGAAAGGTAATTTTCTTTTTGTGTTGGTTTCAAAGTTATTTGTCCATGTTGTTATTGAAATAGTTGTAGCAAGCTGTGTTGATGATTATTATTTTGATGCTTAAACAAATGGACCAAAGCTGGATTGGAGATTCCCAAAGTAGAAGCGTGTTTCCAAGACCTCAAGGTATGAAGCTTACTAAAGTAATTTTGTTAATTTTATTATGTAATTGGATATGCATTGTAACTCTAACAACATCCACTCAAATAGCCCAAAGGCTGAAACTTATAATATTCGACTCATATAGGAAAAAAAATGGATGTTAATGAAGCTTGCCATGTTCGAGATTGACATTTTTTTGCCTAATTCTTCCTAAGATTGCTAGTTAACCATGTACTTATAGTGGCTTGTGTTGCAGTTATTAGATTTTGTTAGATGGGAAAAATGCCATATAAAAAGGGTAAGAAACAAGGGTGCTAATTCATCCAAGTCAAAAGAGACAAATAATTTTCCTAATATTGCTTTAACAGTCACATGTTTCTTGTCTCTTTTATCTTCTATTTCTTTTAACATATCTTTACAATCCATAGTATTTTTTTTCCATTATCATTGCCATCCTCATTTTATTCCCTCACATTTTTCACTCAGAAAATGTTTTTTTTCTTCTTCTCTACTTGTATATGGTTTAGGAAGTTTTTTTTTTAATTATCCCTCACATCCTTGTGTATGGATATTGCTCCGTGAGGATTTTTTTTTGGTTATCATGTTCTTTTTGGTAGACATTTTCCTAACATAGTTTTAATTTTGCAGTGGTTATGCCGACCGCGTTCATGAACTGATCATGGTATCAAAAGAATTATCTGCAATTTAGGATAAATCATCTATTCAAAATGTCTCTAATAGTAATTATATCAGCGAAGCAAATTACATTGAGTTTGCTGGTGTCAAGGTTTAACTATCTTATCGATTTGTATATTTTATGTTCCTAATTATTAGCTTTTTGACCCTGTTGTGACTTCTTCCTGGTAGTTACACCTACAGGAAATGTGTTGGTGAAGGACTTATGTCTTAGGGTAGAAACATGATCTAATCATTTGATCACAGGTAACATACATCGCACTTGCTGCAAAATCTCAGAACTAAGATTGAACTAGTGGCGTTAAGGGCGTCAAATTATCTTCATTAGAATAATTATCTGCAATATTGGTTTCTTCGAAGCAGGGTAATGGACATGGGTACATTTGAGTTGGGTATGGAATTGCTTATCATGACTGCTTCCAGTAATAGTCCCAATAGTTATTTGGTAAAAAAAATAGCTTATCATTATTATTCTTTTGAAAATCAGTTAAATTTTGGGTAGTATTTTGAAGCAGGTAGTTGGTGATTACTGTCAAAAGTTGCCCTGTTTTATAAGTTCCGGTTTAGTAGCAGCAAGCAAAAAATCAAGAGGATAAAAGAGAGGGATGCGGAGAAACAGAAATGGGGGGCTCCTAATGACACCATGACCGAAGACAAGGTTCGCACCATCTACTCTTTTCTCTCTCTCCAATTTAGTATGCTAATTTCCTCAATCGAATTTACTTCAGTTGGTGATTGTTCAGACAATTTAGTCTTCTGTCCTTGAAAAGAAAGGAGGGGTGATTATCTAGGGAAGATGTGTTTGAATTTCTGAATAATCATTGTGGAACTCAGGTTGTCCCTCACATAACTGATGCTATAAAGACTTGGATTGAGTCAGTCTTCTGTCCCTGTAGATGGAAAATCTTGCCCTTCTGCATGCGTAATATGATTGGGTGGAACTGCAGGTAGGATCTAACAAATATATCTTACTTAAGTGACAAAATGCTGCAAATTTCTTCTACGTATACTTGGGAATCACTGTGAGTTTATGGAAGAGAACAGGGTGGTGAGGCAGAAAACAAAGATGTAGTATGCAGAGAATAAAGAAGAGGTAATCTCGCAAACATAAAGAACTTTCCTAAGAAATAATAGAAATTTCTCATGTAAATTATTGCTTCGACTGTTATTAGGAAATGTCTTCCTTGTTTTTAGTATAAATTCCATGGTTACTATTTGTTGGTTTATCTTAATCCCAACCTAGAATCTGTTGAAATACCCTTGAATAGGATCTTAAATATAAAATCTTTGTTAATTCCTGTAAATTTGGTAGTTTGTTATACAGTAAATTAGAGTTCAAGTCCTTCAATTCTTTACATTTGCCAACGAGTTTCCTAAATCTCAAATAGTCAGAGTTATGAGTCAATCTTAACAAACCTAGAATTAACACAACCAACTTGGATTAATTGTGTGAAAGTACTATTTTTTTCTCTCATCTTCCTCATTCCTCACATTTCCATCACCATTGGCGCTAACCCCCTTCATTGTTTCTCCTCGTCCCTCCTGTTGGTACCAAACTCCTTCTCGGGTTCTGTTTATGTAGGTGAGGTGAGGGAGGACAAAGGGTTGGTATTGGTGTAGAAGGGTGGCATGTCTTCGGGCTAGGGACAAGGAAGAGGAAGGAGGGAAGATGAGGGCTAAATGGTCAAAAACATAATTCTGTTAAAGTTGATAGAATTTTTCATTTCAAATGAGGTGTCCAGGGGGACACTTGCAGTCAAATGCTTGAAATTTGAGCAAATGCTTGAAATCTGGGCAACTCTAAGATTTAGGGGATTTGACTACTCAAAATAGGGTAGGTTTATGGGACTTGTTTTAAAAATGTTACACGACTAAGATAATATTATCAGTTAAAACTCATCCTATTATATATTTCTTATTCCCTTAAACTTTTAATATTACCTTTGCTGGTAATATAGGGTTTTAGTTTTATGTAATGTTACTTTGCAATTGCTATCAATTGTATTATGTAATTAAGCAGGCAAACACTTCCAATTCACTATGTTTCTCTCTTTCTCCCTTCCTTTCTGTTTTCTTTTTGTACTTTTCAAAGTTGCCAAAGTCTAAAATTGAATGGACACTGAATTTTATGTATTGTGAGCCAAGCTGTAATAATTAGAATTGGGTAGAGTGATATTATTATTAAATGTGCTATATTTTTGCTGTTCTAATATATCTATTTATGTTATTACTTGTGCACGTTTTACATCACTATTTCTCCTGTCTTAGCAACAATCTGACAATCTGTGATTTAGTTTTCTCTCCCTCCCTCCCTCTCTCATTATTTTGTAGATGGACTACCAAGGACAATTTTTCAAAGAGCAAATTACTAAAGTTCAAAATGGCATAGAAGAGAAACAACAGAAATATAAGATGGTGTTACGAGGCGATGCAGTTTGACATAGGCTCTGGGAGCAACGAGAACAAGAGTTATAACCACAAAATTTTACATCTAAGTGGTTGCTATGCCTCTGCGAGGTTCCCTTTTCTGAATTTTCATAATGTTACTACTTGTCTTCCCTTTTCATTATCATGCACTAAGGTCAACCACTTTCCTTTCCAAACTGTTTCAAAAAATTTGTTGTATGGTTATATAATTTCATTCTCCACTAAGTCTTGGTATAGTTTCTTGGTTCTGCTCACCTTCTTGCTTATCATGCTGATCTATTTTATTTGAACATTTCTGTTATCTACATATCTTTGGTTTAATCCACATCTGCTGGGTTGAAGAGTTATTGACATTAATTTTTGGGTAGAGAAGGCCATTAACCTAGACAGTACTGATATGCTGACATCGATAGTCTCCATGCGTACATGTATATATATGGCATACAAATGCTTGAATGCAGTTCTTTCTCATCCTCTATATCAATGGTTATATCTATGAGCCAACTTGGCTTGTCTTTCCCTGTTAGGTCGAGACCCTACTTCCAAATCCATTGATTCCCAATCCGTAGCTTCTATGCAATAGTTGATCCCTATCGCCTTGTCCTTAGCTCCCTCCTCCGACTGGCTGTATTTCCTACCATTTCTCCAAACATCTAGAGTTGGAGGGTTTGACGACAAATCATGAATGGAATAATGCATGAAAACTATTAAATCAGTTAATCCCTAAGTTCCCTCGCTTCCTTTTGAGTTTGAGAAGAAAGAAGAGTTGCCAATTTTTATATTAGTTGGTTTAGGATCTAGGAGATAGTGCATTCTTATTGTTAAAATATTTACGTCAGTTGTAATAACTAGACCTTAATGTTTGGTCTGGTAAAAGCTCCTCTCTGGGAACATTACCTATTTATGCGTCCTAAGTTTTATGCTTTATCAAAAAGTATTGCATCGAGGGTTGTGATTTCTGTAACAATTTTATTATATATGTTTTATCTTCAATTTCTTCTAACATTGTTTCTTTACATTTATGTCAGGTTGATATGTTTCGCGGAATTACTTTACGAGATGTTTTGTGGAATTACATTTATGTCAGGTTGACCATCCAGGTTCGTCAAGACTGGGACTCGGTAAAAGTTGATGTCATGTAGGAGGCTATAAAGTGCAAGTTGTCAACGTACCCTAATATGAACTTCATGCTGGGCTCAATTGCATGCTCTAAAGTAGATGTCTATATGGGTTTGGGCACTTGAGATGCAGTGACTATTGAAGATGTCTCTACTTATGCTGCTTTTTAATGTAATTAGAATGAAGGAATCAATATATGTTTTATTCACTATAGATTGATTTTGGATTTTAGTTGGTGATTTGGGATTCATAAGATTTGGCATTATTATAGTTTCAATGAAAGTTAGTACTTATAACAATTGTTGTGTTCATTATAAATATTTGTGTATTTGGATGATTTGACATTATTGTTTTAATAAAAGTTATTATTTTTATTATTGTTGTGTATATTATATGCTTTGTGATTGAATGGCAAAATGGTAAAATTGATTATACGAAAAGAAGGATTTTTTTTTTAAAATTGAAAAGAAATTAAGGCGTGCAAAATATGTCCTAATTGATGTGTATATGATACTTTTCACGACAAACAATGGATGTCATAATTGACTAATAACGACATGCAGAGGAATGTCGTAAAATATTATTAACGACGTGTATTTGAATGTCGTGATTGTGCATTAACGACGTGTATATGTATGTCGTGAATGTGTACTAACGGCGCACTAATACATGCCATAATTTCCTTTTCACGGCACGCAATGAATGTCGTGAATGAGTATAGACGACGCACAAATTGAGTTTAGACGACATGCATATTAAGTCGTATAAAGTACAATCTTTTTACGGCATGGGCTAATACGGCGTTAGTTTGTGCGCCGTCTAAAGTGTTTTACGGCGCACATTGCGCGCCGTGAAAACACATTTTTCCTGTAGTGAAGGTAAACTAGAGCAGGAATATAATTCTAAACAAGTTATGAAATGATCAGAGAATGTACTCGCCTGATATCTGAATGTCCAAGATAAAGATACTGTCCGAGGAGAGGTGTCTGGCTCCTAATTAGAACAGCACAAGTCACAACATGTCCAGAAGGGTAATATAAAGCACTACAATACATTCTACATGAATCTAGGTCAAATTAGGCCAAAGTCAACCCTTGGTCAACTCTGGTCAACTGCACTAGTCAAACTAGGTCATGTCCTAACCCAACAAGTCTTACTAGGCCTAACCAAGACTATCCTAGCAAGCACACATCAATACAAGGCTATACAAGCCAACATACACCCAACTCTATATAGCATGCAATTATTCAATACTCAAATATGCAAAAATTCACATTGGATATACACTAGGTAATCTATTACTTTAAACTATATATGTCTACACATATATACACATGCATATATTGGTATTCAACATTAGGTCTATAGTCATGGCATTTCAAATGGTTATATAAACTTATATATTACAACACAATATGCTAACATATATATAATATACATACATAGCTAAGTTAACTGTATTCATAAATACTTATTTAAGAGGCTATGTGTGTGTATGTGAACATGGCAAAGGGGCAAGTAAGGGATGAATGGGCATACATAGTGTATACATATTAAAGAGTGTCAAAGTGTAAGTGAACAAAGTGTCAAGTGTGATAGTGTCTACATAGTGTAAGGGGTACATGAGGTAATATAAGATTTGTGTTAACATAGAATATTACATCTCATTAACTTGTATATTGTATACATTATATCTATTATTACATTACATTCATGCTTGCATTCATTCATCATTCATTTATTCTCTGGCACTACTATATGCACCATATATTACATACTATGGAACCTACATATTCATTACAAGCCAAACTTATACTTGCTTACATTAGATAGAATACTTACACCTCATACATCATTTATTTAAACATTTACTCACGCTTACATTCTCTATTTAATTACATAATGTATATACATTAACATGGGTTAAAATCAAATAGAATATTATATTACACACAAGGGTGCACAAAATGCATATACCGAATAGTAACTCCTACTAATAATTAATACTGTACCATCTCAGCATGAATTAAAATTTAGGATTAAAGTATGCTATAGATCTATGTGTTAGCTTTCCGAAACTTCAAACGGACCGCGTTTTCTTATCCGGAAACTTCCGGAATCGCGAAAACACCGAGAACGCGTTTGTCTTTCGTACAGCTGACACTCAAATAATTCTCCAGAAAGTTACAGAAAGAATTAGGCCTAATAATATATGTTTTTGGAAAGCTAACTTCAATACGCTTCTTCTAAAAAAAACGGAAGATTAATCCGAGCTATGAGCTAGAAGTTATGACATTTCTAAGTTAGGGTTGAAATTAAAAACGTGGATAAAAATCATGCCGGATTTGGGTAGTTTGAGACAAAAGAACATAAGTATATAACATAATATATCAAGAACTCACTGTCTACACTAATATATATATATGAGACACTATAGAACACATCTCCAATACAAAAATATGAGATTAAACATGTAATAATTCATTCATACATAACAACAACACATAGTGTGTCCAAATTTGGGATTTTCCCACATGGACACAACCACAACACAAAGGACACTCCTATGACCTCCAAATGGACACGAAATGGACACAAATGGAGATACAACCATGGGGGTCATTCCTATGGGTTCAAAATAGACCTATATGCATGAGGAAATGAAAAGGAGAAGGGATTTATACCTCCTGGGAGATCGAATCGAAGAAAAGCCTTCCCGGAACGACACCGACACGTAGAGATTCCAAAAGGACACGAACGAGCTCCGAATCCTCCCAAACTTGGGTAGCTTCCTCCTTGGCTAGAATGGAGAAGGAAAGAAGAAGATTTGGTGGCGAAATAGAAGGATTTGGTGGAGAAATTGCTAGGGATTGCTCTCTAGGAATTTGGGGAAGAACAAGAGAGAGAGTGTGGATGAGAATAATGAAATGAACTTGAGCCTATCCTCTCCCAAAGTGGCTGGCCATATGGGGCTATTTGTCCTATTATGGTAAGGTCCAAAATGCCCCCACTAACCTATTCTATGAGTATTAAGAAAGGGCTAATTGGTTGGGGCTAAATTAGTCATTCTAAAGCCTCTAATCACACTAACCTTATCCATAATAATTAGTCTAACCTCTAACTAAAATATTTCTATCATGTGGACTAAAATTAATATCATGTGGGCCATGTCTAACTAGTGTGTGGGTCCCACTAGAGTCAAACTACCCCCGGGTCCCCGTTTCAAGTCGAATTGAGTTGAAATTCGAACCCGACTCAAATAACCCCAAAACAATATCATAAATAATAAAATAAATTTCAACCCCAAAATAATATCATAAATAATAAAATAAATTTTAAAAATATTCAAAATGTAAAATGACAAAAATATTCCTGTTTCTGAAAACTGGGGGTGACAAATCTGTCCACCTTAAAAAAATTTCGTCCTCGAAATTAAAACAAAGCAATCACAGGAAACACATGCAGAAAACAATCTCATTCAAACACTTTTCAAAAAAAAAATCAGCAATAAAAAAAATCTCTTTGAGGCACATCAAACATTTGTAAATAAAAACTGATACGTGTCCGATACGGACACAAAACCATCACAAAATCACACCTATCAAGGTCAAAATCAACAATCACCAACGCAATAAATATCAAAATAATTCAAAGAGGTCAAATACAAAATATCCTTAAGCCAGAAATGATATTAAAATATTCTAGTCACATGGTTAGGCTCTAGGTCAAACAGTCTCTAGGGTTTCACTAGCAAAACATTAAAATCACAAGTCATGATTTTAAACAGTTTTAAAATGATTTAAAAATTACCAAAAAATATATCATGATTTAAATATCAAATCAATAAATGATTAAAATTACAAAATTTCAAAATTACTCTCATTTTAGAGAACTGGGTGTTACAAGTCTACCCACCTTAGAAAAATTTTATCCTCAAAATTAAAATGTTCATACTCCTTCTAGGTCAAACCCCCCACAATCAAAGTCTCAGAACTTAAACAATCATACGATTTAAAAGGATGACATACAGGGTCATGGCATACGGTGGTAGTGAAAGTCTCATCTAGGTATACTAGTCATGCTAAACCAAAACGGTCATATGGTATCAAAACACACAAGCAATCTAGGGTGCTAAACTAGAAAAGATACAGAAATAACAATCATCAAAACTGTAAGGCAGTCTACCATCCTATATAAAAATTGGTACTTATCAAAATAAAATAAAGTTAACTACCATTTATCTAATAAGGGGTACTATTCAAGAAAATCAAAATCAAAAGTTAAAGAATGAAAGCCAATTGCATGGAAATCCAATCACAATATATTTATATATATAGCATTAGAGAGGGAAAAGCTAGCATTATGTACAAGTTATGTAGTTTGTGTGTGTATGGGTATATGTGGACATGTTCATATGGTTCGATAATAGGCGTGTGTGTATGTGAAATATACATGAAAGTGCATAGGAGGATTTGGGGTTTCAAACAATAACTATCAAGTTACACTAATCATGGCATATTGGTTAAACAATCTACAATACACAACTCATTTGCTCATAACATGCATGGCTAACCATGTATATATGTATATATAAAGAGGTAGGGATTTAGTTATGTATGTATATACATTATAACATGTATGCCTAAGCTCTATATATATCTATATAGATATATAATCATGACATAGAGAGGAAGAGTTAGGTTACATAACAGGGTATACTAAGTTAGGGTGTGTGTGTGTCCTTGTACAGGGTTATAGCTTAGTATTGAAAGGTTAAACCCAGTTTTAGTTCAGCATTTATATACAAAATCTAAAAATAAGCTAACATTTAAACCAGTGCAATATTAACATAATGCAATTTCAAAATTTAGGAGTTTGAAATATCACAACTAATCTCAATGCTCCCAATACATCCTAACATGATAGAAATGAAACCCTAATATACTATCAATACATTTATCTACGCATACTGTTCAATATTACATGTTAAATCTGAAATTGAACTAAACATGAAAATCAATGTAAAAATGTTAACATGTTTTCAGTTTTCAGGATTTTGGAGAATTTGCACATCAAAACCAACTCAATGTTTATCACAACCTAACATGTAAGAATATGGAACCTAAATTTATATCCATACAACAACAATATACACAGCTCTAAATATTACATTTAAAACAATCAATTTGAACTAACATTTAAAATCTTGTATTAAGGGTTAATATGCACACAGTCTCAGATTTGACAAATTTAAACACAAAACTCAACCAAATTTTTTTTTGAATTGAAACCCTACGTATAACATACATGTGCAGTGATATAAATAAAACTATTATCATGAAATTTTATATTTAAATTACGAGTTAAGCTAGGAAAAGCAGAGAATCAAAAATATTGGGGTTTTGAAAATTTAAACATTAACGACATATTAATATGTATTCAGTTATGTGGAAATCAAGTGTAGCATGCACAAGTGTCAGGAAAGTGTCCACTATATATATTCATATATATTCTCATGTCCCAATATAAAATTTTAATTCTACGTTAAGACCAACAATTAGATTCCTATCAAGGTTGCAAGCAGGTGATTGACGTAATCAAGACAGTATTATTATTATTATTTAATACAAGAATAATAGCAAGAAAGAAATAACGATAAAATCTGTTTTTGCTTATCTGTTTAAAATAAAAACCCATTTTGAAATCCAGAGCTAAATTTTCAAATCCAAGATAAAGTCTAGCAAAATCATCGATTCATTGTATTAAGAAGAATTTCATAGTAAGAAGTTACACAAAATTTATAAAAACAGCTAAAGCTACTTCTAAGTTAAATAAATGAGAAACAAAACAAAACAAACAAATAACAATTCTCTTTTTTTTGAAGGACTGAAACAAAAGTAGAGAAAACATGTTCAAAAATATTTAAGGTACAATCTGATAATCATATGCGTCTTCTTGAAATTATGTTGTCAGAATTCTGTCACACCAATAAGCATAGCTGCAATAAACGATAGAGTCCATAATAAGGCATACACCCTATAATCATGTTATCTAGAATTCTTACCACGTCACCCGGTATGGCTGCAAGAAAATCTAGATTTCATAACTAAGATAAGTATAGCTATATCAGGCTCTACGTCCTTGTCATGCTAGCAAATATGACTGCAATAAATTCTAAATTCCATAATAAAGTAGACTTTTACCTTTCCCACTGTCCTTATCAAGTATGTTATCAGGTTATACCTTAATTCCAAAAAAATGTACATATACATATAAATACAAACTCAAATTCAACAACTAACATCAAGATTCAAAATTCAACAATAATCCATCAAAAATCATAAAAATACAGACTCAAATTCAACCACTAACATCAAGACTCAAAATTCAACAATAATCCATCAAAATCAAGTTCAATAACAGGAAGTAAAGGTAAATCAAATCAGGAAAAAAAACAGATTTCAAATCGAAGTTAAAATAAGATTCTCAAGGGTCGTCCCAAGAATCTCTCAAGGAATCCTAACCATGATTGAGTACCTTCAAAATATATCCTATTCCTACTGCAGGTTGTAGGGGTACTCTAGTTCGAATACCACTACATAAACTCGACCTGCATGGGCCACCACTAAAAACGTGTCACGACCCGCACCCACCGTGAGGGTACGAGTACGTAACAACGCCCAGCCTACGCCGCAGTGTCGGTGGTAGAACGCTGTTCTAGGTCATGAACTATAACTAACATAATATGAATACTCTCCATAAGGAGGCCAACACAGAGGTACAACTCAATCACAATCTAAGGTAGAATGATAAAGATAGATAAACATGAAATCCAAAAGAGATACAAGAGATAGAAGTCTAAGTGTCTAAGATACATAATCCCAGAAATATATCTCAAAACTCAAATACAGTAATCCACAAGTAAATACAACTCCAGACAAAATGAAATAACTATGAATAAAACCCTAGCTATCTATACAACCTCTACTGTGTCTCCTCTAGGCTAGCAGGCAACCTCCAGGCTATCTGTAAAATTTATCAACAGGTCCAGTCAGGACAGGAGCGAGCATAATACATCTCATGCAGATCATAACAGGTGAGAAAATATAAACATGCAAGAGAGTATGATACATGAAACTGAAAAAAAGTACATGATGTAAATAGAGAGATAACTGTAATAGAAATATCTACTATAAGTAGAGAGCTACCAGTGACTAGTGATTTAGAGTACAAAGTCGACATATGAACGGCTGAATTTGCACATGACTATACTAAAGAGGCGCACATGGCTATACTACTTTGGAATTGTTCACATGGCTATTTATACTCCCCCATACCCCAATCAATACACAAGGATCCAAACAAGTTATGTTACGTATATGGTTTTCACATGAAGTCCATAAATGGGTGCACATGAAGTATACATGAGAGCTCATACATGAGTGCACATGAAGTTCACATGGAGGGCCCAAAAATGGGTGCACATGAAATTCACATAAAGGCTCATAAATGAGTGCACATGCAATATAGGTTATACATGAGATACATGGGAAACATGACCGATTCATGAGAGCAAATGAGAGTACACGAGCATGCATGAACGAGCATGAAGCACATGAGAAACATGAATAACATGAGAGCGAGGAATACATGATGTACACGAAACACATGACATAATATATCCGATGCTCCCGAGGGGGATAACATCTCAATGTAGGGATCCATATAGTACCAATCCGTGATAATATCGTGACAGCATCAAATAAGGTAAACTAGAGCAGGAATATAATTCTAAACAAGTTATGAAATGATCAGAGAATGTACTCGCCTGATATCTGAATATTCAAGATAAAGATAATGTCCGAGGAGAGGTGTCTGGCTCCTAATTAGAACAACACAAGTCACAACATGTCCAGAAGGGTAATATAAAGTACTACAATACATTCTACATGAATCTAGGTCAAACTAGGCCAAAGTCAACCCTTGGTCAACTCTGGTTAACTGCACTAGTCAAACTAGGTCAAACTAGGTCATGTCCTAAACCCAACAAGTCTTACTAGGCCTAACCAAGACTATCCTAGCAAGCACACATCAATACAAGGCTATACAAGCCAAGATACGCCCAACTCTATATAGCATGCAATTATTCAATACTCAAATATGCAAGAATTCACATTGGATATACACTAGGTAATCTATTACTTTAAACTATATATGTCTACACATATATACACATGCATATATTAGTATTCAACATTAGGTCTATAATCATGGCATTTCAAATGGTTATATAAACTTATATATTACAACACAATATGCTAACGTATATATAATATACATACATAGCTAAGTTAACTGTATTCATAAATACTTATTTAAGAGGCTATGTGTGTGTATGTGAATATGGCAAAGGGGCAAGTGAGGGATAAATGGGCATATATAGTGTATACATATTAAAGAGTGTCAAAGTGTAAGTGAACAAAGTGTCAAGTGTGATAGTGTCTACATAGTGTAAGGGGTACATGAGATAATATATGATTTGTGTTAACATAGAACATTACATCTCATTAACTTGTATATTGTATACATTATATCTATTATTACATTACATTCATGCTTGCATTCATTCATCATTCATTTATTCTCTTGCACTACTATATGCACCATACATTACGTACTATGGAACCTACATATTCATTACAAACCATACTTATACATGCTTATATTAGATAGGATACTTACACCTCATACATCATTTATTTAAATATTTACTCATGCTTGCATTCTCTATTTAATTACATAATGTATATACATTAACATGGGTTAAAATCAAATAGAATATTATATTACACACAAGGGTGCACAAAATACATATGCTAAATAGGAACTCCTACTAATAATCAATACTGTACCATCTCAGCATAAATTAAATTTTAGGATTAAAGTATGTTATAGATCTATGTGTTAGCTTTCCGAAACTTCAAACTGATCGCGTTTTCGTTTCCGGAAACTCCCGGAATCGCGAAAACATCGAGAACGCATTTGTCTTTCGTACAGCTGACACTCAAATAATTCTCCAGAAAGTTACAGAAAGAATTAGGCCTATTAATATATGTTTTTGGAAAGCTAACTTCAATACGCTTCTTTTAAAAAAAACCGGAAGATTAAACCGAGCTTTGAGCTAGAAGTTATGATATTTCTAAGTTAGGGCTGAAATTAAAAACGTGGATAAAAATCATGACGGATTTGGGTAGTTTGAGACAAAAGAACATAAGTATATAACATAATATATCAAGAACTCACTCTCTACACTAATATATATATATATGAGACACTATAGAACACATCTCCGATACAAAAATATGAGATTAAATATGTAATAATTCATTCATACATAACAACAACACATAGTGTGTCCAAAATTTGGGGTTTTCCCACATGGACACAACCACAACACAAATGACACTCCTATGACCTCCAAATGGACACGAAATAGACACAAATAGAGATACAACCATGGGGGTCATTCCTATGGGTTTAAAATAGACCTATATGCATGAGGAAATAAAAAGGAGAAGGGATTTATACCTTCCGGTAGATCGAATCGAAGAAAAGCCTTCCCGAATGACACCGACACGTAGAGATTCCAAAAGGACACGAACGAGCTCCGAATTCTCCCAAACTTGGGTAGCTTCCTCCTTGGCTAGAATGGAGAAGGAAAGAAGAAGATTTGATGGCGAAATGGAAGGATTTGGTAGAGAAATTGCTAG
Organism: Iris pallida; assembly: GCA_029216955.1. Classification (NCBI taxonomy): domain Eukaryota; kingdom Viridiplantae; phylum Streptophyta; class Magnoliopsida; order Asparagales; family Iridaceae; genus Iris; species Iris pallida. Next base: position 3,392,576 of record JANAVB010040018.1, on the reverse strand, counting down.
GGATTGCTCTCTAGAAATTTGGGGAAGAACAAGAGAGAGAGTGTGGATGAGAATAATGAAATAAACTTGAGCCTATCTTCTCCCAAAGTGGCTGGACATATGGGGCTATTTGTCCTATTATGGTAAGGCCCAAAATGCTCCCACTAACCTATTCTATGAGTATTAGGAAAGGGCTAATTGGTTGGGGCTAAATTAGTCATTCTAAAGCCTCTAATCACACTAACCTTATCCATAATAATTAGTCTAACCTCTAACTAAAATATTTCTATCATGTGGACTAAAATTAATATCATGTGGGCCATGTCTAACTAGTGTGTAGGTCCCACTAGAGTCAAACTACCCCCGGGTCCCCGTTTCAAGTCGAATTGAGTTGAAATTCGAACCCGACTCAAATAACCCCAAAATAATATAATAAATAATAAAATAAATTTCAACCCCAAAATAATATCATAAATAATAAAATAAATTTTAAAAATATTCAAAAATGTAAAATGACAAAAATATCCCTGTTTCTGAAAACTGGGGGTGACACTATGCGCCTAGAGACGATGCTGATGTGTTAAGTGCAAAGTGCGCCAACAAAATGCTATGTACGCCCCATGAGCCCATGAGCTCGAGTTCGAGTCCGAGTTGCTAAGCCCCTATGAGGCATAGCGCCAAAGGAATAAATTTCAAGAGCATGACAAAAAGCATTAATGCTTCGTTGTTGAGTCAGCCTTTTTCCCACTAGAAAAACACTTTCGAATGGCACCCATGTTCTAATCCACACCTCATGTGCATCTCTCCACAAGCAAAGCTATATAAGAAGAGACATTTCATTTGGCCTAGGCAATATGGAACTATTTGTCACGATCCACACCAAGTATAAGAGCACGAGATCGTGGGTACGTCCAGCCTGCGCTGCATTGTCGACAGTAGAACGCTGTCCTAGGTTTCAATAATAACTAACACAATATATTGTACCAATCCAGAATATACTCTCCAATCGAGGACAATCTCAGAAGATACAACTCAATCATAATATACTAAATATGGATATCAGTACGAAATAAGATAATAGAAATATCAAAGTAAGATAAAATCTAGGAATTAAATAAGTTTAAGTGTAATCATCACATCCCAAGGTAGAAGTAATATTTATATACAACTCATGATAGATAACTAAATAACCCAGACAATATCTCAGCAATCTATTCTAAGCACTACCGGCGTTTCCTCTAGGCCAGATGGATCCTCCAAGTTCTCTGTAAAAATTTGTCAACATATCCAATCAGGATTGGAGAGAATACATAACTTTGAAAGCAGTTCCAATGCATAGTAGGAAATATAGAACTAACAATAGAATATAATACATGACGTGCTGTAAAAGAAGTACAAGAATACATGAGATATAAATAAGTAGACTGAGTATATGAAATTGAACAAAGAAACTATGAATTATAATAAATATAAGTGTTTTAGGGCACACGATGGTTATGTGATTGGTTTAGGTTGCACATGAGTAATCTGTGGTAACTCTATTATATGTAAGGGTATAATAGACATATATGAGTACATTAGATGGGTTTAATCACAACCACTTCTCCTCCCTCTACCCCAATCAATACACAAGGATCCGATCAAGTTGCGTTACGTACATGATTGTTAGTTATACATAAAGCACATGTGAACATGAGAGTACAGCACATGTGAACATGAGAGTACATGAGAGCACATGAGTGTACATGAGAGCTCATGAGAGTACATGAGCACATGAGTGCACATGAATATAATATGAATACAAGGAGTACTCGATGTATATGGTAAAGTACATGAATATGAAATACTCGATGCACCTAATGAGGGGATAATATCTCAGGACAAGATCCATATAATACTGGTCCGTGTTAACAATGTGTCAGCATCAAGTAAAGTTGTCTAGAGTAGGAAATATAGATATTATCATGAATTAAACTAACAGAGAATGTACTCACTTGATATCCTGAGCAACGGGTGTGTATCGTTGTCCGAACTGGAGTCACAGATATCTATGATATGAATTATAGGTTACAAAGTATTCTAGATTTAAACAATAGGTTAAAAGTTATCTGGGTGCTTCTAAATCATTTCTAGGTCAAAAAGTCAAACTTGGGTCAACTCTAGTCAAACTGAGTCAAACTTAGCTAATTACGTCAACCTTGGTCAACTTGATCCTAGTTGGTCAATTGCCTAATCTAGGGTTTTGCTAAATTGGCCACTTAGTTCTAGGCTAAAGTGGTAACAACCAAATCCCAACCATGGATTTATAACCCTAAACACCCAATATCCTATAGGGTACTTAGATTATACTCTACTCAAGGTTCCTAACAAAGACTAACATACCTATTCTATATCCATCGTTGCCAACCATTTTCCAAAACCCACTATATATAAACATACATTTATGCCTATAATATATATGTATACCATAAGCTACTATAGGATATGGCCATATACTATATACCACAACTTATGGCTATGCTTCAAAGAATGCACAATAACAAATGGATATCTATGCTGGACATCATAATTGTATGAACCTAAAGGCAGTGACTAAAGGCTGCTGCACAGTGAAACCAAACATTGGATTTGGGCAACACCCTCTGGTAACATAGGCTAACACATATGAATGAGGAAATTAAAGCATCCATCTAAACATAACAAAATAGGACTGAACTAAACAGAATAAGAAACTGGATGGAAAGGGGATTGGTACATTTCTAACTGAACCTAAAAAGAAACATGGACAAACAACATGTATGCATCCATAGACTGACACATTAGAATGGTAAGGGCGGAACCAATGAGAGACTAAACCTATCCAGGAATGGGACTGAACATTGATATATAACAACTGATACCAAGTGGTACCATAACATCTGATACTTCCAATGGGCCAAACTCAAAAGGGATTGATCATTAGCCTATCCATTAGTTACATGACTGAACACAAATATGTGGACTGATAATCTAATGAGTATCAGTCGACTAATACAAAGAATATTGGGACTAAATCAAGTAATGTGAACTAAGCTAAGGAAAGAGTCTGAATAAATGGAATAATGGATTACTAATGAAGTATCTGGGTCTGAATAAGAAGGGTGGCAGAACAAACTCTAAAATAAGTGTGTAATGACTGGAATAGACATATTCTTTACATTGGGGTTTAGAATTGAACAATGGTATTGATTGAAATCAAAAGGACATGAAGGTTTCATGATGCAGGATAGTTCTTGGATGAGGATTGAAGACTGCTATTAGTGCACAACAAGACAACACAAGGACTGTTATGGATTTAGGTACTGAGCAATAACTGTACTTCTAAACAGTAAAGGGACTGGATATCTAAGGAGTATGTGGCTAAAGCTGTGGTAAGAAATTGGACTGCTACTCAAAATGTAGACTGCACATGAGTTAGACTGAACATCAATTATAGTGAACAGTGCACTGCCAAGCCCCCAAACTCATATTTGATCTGCCAAATCCATTCCATGTCACAAGATAACAACTAATATTGCTAACACAATATATTACTAATAGAAAAACAAAGTTAAAACTAAAATTAGGGTATTAAATGCTCTAATGGCCATTTTGGCAAACACTGAGGTGTGCGTATTCAATACGGTACGATATGCCCGTGATACGCACTCCAAATGGATCCAAATGTGGCCCAAGGCACACCAAAGTAATGGGGACCCTAAATGAATGCATCTATACTAAATGAAAGAAGATTAGAGGGTTTAGAGGGCTTTTACCACTTGGGAGATGGATTCCCAAGGAACAAATCCTACATCTATATCTCCTTCAAGTTCTAATGGCCAAATTGCTCCAAAAGCTCCCATGCTATCCAATGGAGGATTTTCCTCTTCAAGGAGAAGAGTTTGCAATTAATTTAGGGGAATTTGGATGAGAAATGGATGCAGGAGCAATTTGGAGGAAAACTCCTAAAATGGGGCTTAAATTGAAATATGAGGAGGAAGAAGATGAAATGGGGATATTAATAGGAAATGGAAGGCTCACATGTGGCCGGCCATAGCTAGGTTGGCTAGGGTTTGGTTTGGTTCAATGCTTAAAAGCCTTCCTAACTTGTCATTTCAAGCCTTTTAAGGAAAGGCCCATTCTAGCTTATGGTTTAAGTCAATTTATTGATTTTAAATGATCATCTAGATAGATTAGAGTCTAACTAACATGTCTAATCTTACTAACTTAAGTTTCTATGGTCATGACTAACATCTAATCAATGTGGTTCTAAAGTTTTTACCAAATTATATCACTAACATTATTTAATTAATTAAAATAATAAACAAAATAATCAAATTGACAAAATGTTAAAAATACCCTCATTTTAGAAAAATGGTAGTTACAATCCTACCGCTCTTAGGAAAATTTCGTCTTCAAAATTTAAGTTGGTCATACTCTTCTTAAGGTCGTGCCACCAATAATCATGGTCCAAAAAATAAGTTAATAGGAAATACACAAACAATAGTGGGGGTGCATCATCAATTCATCACAAGAGACATACTGGAATCTAGTTAAATACTCACCTTAACTGGGTCTAGTGAGTGGAACTCCCTCCCTGAAGCGGGGCTTCGACTAGGATAGGTGCAATAGGACAGTCTCACATCATGTGTGCAGTTGACCTACAAAACATACACAACTTTTTCCTTCTCCTACAGTTGGACCACACATGTCTAAGCTTTTAGTAAGAACAGGTAGGCACTCGCTCAACCGGCCTCTGCTGAGCAGGAATTCAAACTGGAAAGGATGGCATAGGCTGAAGGTCTGGGTACTCCTGAGGCCCTGGGTGGATACTTCTCCCCACTCTCTTGGAACTAGGCTCCCCTTTCAATGAATTCACTGGGTCCCACAATTATTGGATCCTCTGGCCTTGCATCCTCAGGATCTCGGTCTGAACTCTCTATGTCTTTAACACATTCCGGATAAGTCCAAATATCTGATCTCCATCAAGGAACAAACCTCTGAGAATATGGTATGGGGTACCACTCCAGGAAGCAGATGAAGAGGCGGTGGAAGACTCCCGGTCTTAGACGGAACTGCAGCCCTCTGAATGGTGGGGGGAACTCCCTTGTGAGGCTGCTACCACCTCCTCAATGGCGGGAGATACAACTACCCCCTGATCAGCCGGAGGGGTCACTACCTCCTAAGTAATAGGATGTGGAAGCACGCTCTCTACCATGTCCAGAACTGCAGTTGCTCTCAGACAACGGGCTCAAGTCATGACTGCCATACTGGAAAGATAGACGAAAAACAAAAAATTATCAAAGGCCGTAAGACAGACTATCATTCAATATAATTATGAAAGCTGGTAATTATCATAATAATAGAAACTATCTACAACGGTTTACTAGTTATAATACTACCGGTATACTATGGTTTTAGGCCATGGGCATACTCAACTCACTGACACACACTTTCCAGGATACTATACCACACCGTACAGGATGCTATCTTCTATTGCCCGTCACAGTTTCTCTATCACCTAACACTGCTTAACCATTCTCCTTACGATGAACACTAGTACACACCATAATCATGCACTCTATTGATACACTCATCTATCTAGAATACTCTCCCTAGGGTGCCTACCCAAGTCATGACACCGTCTACTTAAGGCACTCTCCTCTATATGGTACTTGGATGACACTCTCATACTAGGTTACTCATGTCTCTCCTCCAACTAGTCACTAAAATGTTGGTGCCTAAACTTATATAATACCTGAAATACTCCGACTATTGCTACTTGGGTATTCCTCTTATTCTAGTACCTGGTCCAACTCATATCCTGACATTTATTAATCACTCTAGGGCTCTCATCTATAAATAGTTGTCAAAATTTATATACAATTACTTCCTAACCACACTCTAAGCAATTAATACTAATACTCAAGGACACAAGCTTATTTGGAAGTCACCAAACAATCACAATATAAAGAAACTATAATGAAGTGAAGCTCTACAAAGAACTGGACTGAAAATAATTGAAAGTATCCCTACTCCTAAGTTAATTGATGATGGATTATAATTCTATAATAATAGAAGTAAATGATAGAGAAGATATGTTAAGAACCTTCTCAAGATACAATCTGATAATTATATGCGTCTGTCCAAAATTATGACACTCAGAATCCTCGCCATGCTAGTAAGCAAAGCTGTGATAAACGGTAGATTCCATAACTGGGTATGCCCCTCCATTATCATGTCGTCTAGACTCCTCGCTACGCCAAACTTATCTACGACTATTTCTAAATTTCGTAACTAAGATATATACATCTGAAGTCAGGTCTCTACGTTTCCGCCACGCCGGCTAATATGGCTGCAATAAACTCCAAGCTTCATAACCAAGTAGACATTTTATTTTTCTTATTGTCCTTGTTAACATGTCATCAGAAGATACCGTAACTCAGGCCATAAAATTTATCTCGATATGAAAATCAAAATCAACAGCGAACCATCAAAAATCAAATTCAATAATAAGGAGCAAGGGTGAACAAAAATAAGAGGAAGGGATTTCGAATTGAAGTTCAAAATAAGATTCTCAAGGGTCGTCCCCGGAATCTCACAATTCAGGAATAAAATAAGTTTAAGTGTAATCATCACATCCCAAGATAGAAGTAATAATTTATACAACTCAAGATAGATAACTAAACAATCCAGACAATATCCCAACAATCTATTCTAAGCACTACTGGCGTTTCCTCTATGCCAGTTGGATCCTCCAAGTTCTCTGTAAAATTTTGTCAACATATCCAGTGAGGATTGGAGCAAATAAATAACTCTGAAAGCAGTTCCAATGCATAGTAAAAAATATAGAACTAGCAAAAGAATATAATACATGACATATTGTAAAAGAAGTACAGGAATACAGGAGATATAAATAAGTAAACTGAGTAGATGAAATAGAATAGAGAAACTATGAACTGTAATAAATATAAGTATTTCAGAGCACAAAATGGTTATGTGATTGGTTTAGGTTGTACATGAGTTATATATGGTAACTCTATTATATGTGAGGTGTTTGCCATGACAAAAGGTTATAAAAACTTTTTGTATTTTAAACTTAAAAAAGAGTATAATTGATTCCTAAACAGGAGATCTAATTACAAAATTTTTGGAAAAGTGTGGCGGTAGAGATCGAGTACTACAGTGGGTCCTTTACTCTGTTGACGATCAGACGAAGAGTTGAACTTGCTTTGTCTTTCAGGTGCTGATGATTAAAACTCTAGGGTTACCAATCAAGAGGATGCCGAAGTTGAAGATTTTGCCGCCTTTTTATCGAAGGAAAACTCCTTCTATTTATAGGGAGAAGCACATATGCGATGTGCATAAGAATTATGCAGATGAACTGCACATGGAGATATCGAAGAATCTTTAAGACAACACGGTAAAGGCTGCTACTGAGCTGAAACATGGCAGGCACTGGAATTCTTCTTCTATCGAGATTTTGGAAGTTATCAACATAACTGAATAAATGACACGTGGCGTGTGCTTATTTATTGATCGGATGGACCTTAGCAGATTCTGTTCCTATCTCGAAGTGGATTTTGTCGTATCTTAGAGGGCCATTGGTTTAAACAAACCAATTAGATATGGCTCTCGTCCATAAGGACAAACTCCATCCTTATCTGTGGTTTAAACAACCCGATAAGATATTTCTCTTATCAATAGAATCAAACTCTGTCTTTTCTTAAGAGCAGCAGTTTAAAGAAACTGATAGGTGGTATCCTAAAGGATATGAGCACCCATCTGGCCACGTGGAGCCATGTCACCTTGTAAGACTACGCCGCTATGCGAGTTGTACTTCTGACGGAGCTTTTGATGCTATTACGCTTCTGGGCAACGAGCGGTCTTGTTCTTTAGGCGATGGAGTCACTGCGCTCTTGGGGCTATGAGTAGACTTGCGCTTCAGGCGAAGGTGTCACTATGCTTTAAGGCGATGAGTGGACTTGTATTTCAAACAATGAAGTCACTATGCTTTTGGGCGACGAGTTGACTTATGCTTTAAGCAATGGAGCCACTGTGCCACTACACCAAAATGGTCCTTTTGGAACGGAAGAATTATGTTCCAAATATTTTTTGGAACGCCTTTATTCTATGCCTATTTTTGGGCTGCCAAATTCTTGGAACGGAATAAAAGTGTTCCAAATGACGGTTATTGGAACGCTTTATATGCGTGCCAATGTTGGAACACCTACAAAGCGTTCCTAATAAAGGGTTCCAAAGGATGATTTTTGGAACACATTATATGTATGCCGGTGTTGGAACACCAATAAAGTGTTCTTAATAAGGAACAATCCAAATTAATTTGTGCATTCATACTGGAACGAATAAAATGTGTTCCAATATTGGAATGGTAGAAATATTTTCCTATCAATTGTCTATATTCTTTAAAATACCATTACCTATAATCTGAATTTATATATAGATAAATGATTTTTAACCCGCATAAGATTTTGTAAAACTAAATTTGATTATAATATAGAAGGAAGTAAACAAATGTCAATAACACAAGTACATACAAAATAGATAAAGATAAATCTGCATATCACTAATGAAGTCAAAATGTCTTACATAATAATATTGTATTATGTTTAATACAATTTTACTATACTACGATTCTAACAAAATATCCTAGTGATGTGAAAATAATTCGAGATATTTTCCTCGTTCTCTTTCTTCCCCATAACTAATTTTTAGTCACTTTGTGATCAAACTCTTCCATTATTGGGATGGACATTGTTGGGATGGACATTGGGCCTGCAAAAGTTGAAAGGTTAAAAAAAATTAGTGGAGGAAAAAAAAGATCAAAAAAGGATGTTTCCAGAATGATATTTAACATATGGAGACAAACATGATGATTCTTCAAAAAGAATTCTACCAAATGTCAGCTACAGAGAACACTTTGATAAACTTCCACAGGAAAAAAAAAGGATCTTAACACCAATTGGTACTTGTCAACCTGCTTTCCTACCAATTGTACCAGAAACAAGGGTTTATGCTCATCAGCCGGATAAAATACAGTGAGATTGAATCAGAGACAAATTAGAAAATAAGAGTTTTTACCCCTTTATCTGAAGGCTCTTATGCAAAGCGAGCTCTAAGCAGGTTTCACCATTTATCCTAAAGCAAAGGAAGAGATGCAGTAAATGAAAGCAAGAAGAAGAAAAACATATGGGAAATAAACAATCTTCATACCCCAAAACTTACCTTCAAATCTACTGAGGTGTGATATGAATAAGACGCGAAGGATACATGTCTCATCTCAGACCACCTTCCAGCTCCATACCTAGCAACTCCTACAAACTTTAAGACCTCGTAAAGAGTCCAAGCTCGGTGATGCTTCCTTTTGTGACCAGTTTCCATTGCCTGTGAAATATCAGCATTAGCGTTTGAGTTGTCTCCAGTATGATCCATCTTGTCGTGTTCCTTATCTCGCTCCTCTTCACTGTTGGATGTTTTTAACTCCCTTCACCCACCATGCTGACAAAGTTCTGAAAATGAAATGATACTATTAGTCCAGAAAACAAAATTAGGATTTATCGAACATATATAGTAAGCAACAACAGGCCAACTGGTCTAACCACAAGTAACGAGAAAGCCCATAAATATGTGAAAAGATAACAAAAATCTAGGCTTTATGCACGTGAATATTCCAAATTAAAGTCCGAGTATGATACATGTGGTTAAATATCCATGTGAGGAAGATGAGACTGATAGGGATACTGCATAAATAGTACATACACTCTGATAATATTCTATTAACCATAAAATTGAAATTTTGAACATGCCAAATTTTAGTACTCTGTGAAGACCATGGCATTCACATAGTATTTTGTTCTTCTTCCACTAAGCATCTTGTCATGACTTATAATCCAGTCATCATCAGTTTCATTTGCATGAAGTTAACAAATCTTTTCAGGCTCAACGTGACCCCACAGGAGGCCGGGATCGTACGTGATCCTCGAAGAAGCCAAAATATAAGCCAGGTGGAAAAGTACACACACATACACAGAGAGAGAGATTAAGTTAAAAGGCAAGGCAAAGAAAGTGCATTCCTACACATTGGTATCACTGATACACACTCTTATACATATGGACTTTAGTTTGTTCCTCACATTCCTTGATACCTATTCTACAGATACATATTGGTATCATTGATACACACACTGTTCTACACACTGGACTTTAGTGTATTCCTGTATATTGACACAGTTCCTAGGATACTACCCAAAGATACATGAAATAGCAGACTGCAGTACCCCAACCGAAACGCTCATGCAATCCTACTCACTCTAGCACATACACAAGTAACACAACACATCTTAACCCACACTTGCTGTTACAATCTACATTTCCACCACGGGAAGCATCAAGCCTTCCATCGTGCCATAAAATGCTCCAGGATTCAAGATTCTCACAGGTTGCTATTTACAAATCTGTAGACTTTATAACATCTGCTAGTTGTTTTTAAAACATCAGAGGTAAAAAAAATTAAAAATAATGATTCAACATATGATTACTTGGGTAGAAAAATAATGATTCAACAGCTACCAATCAAGCAAGAGCACAGTAGAAATATGAGAGAGAATACTCTGAATCATTAGTGACAACCACCATGATATGATGGAATACCTGACTGACAAAACCAGAACCCACACCAACGCATCTTCTCACGTCTCCCTCTACACAATATTTGTATCAAAAAGTTAAGATTTACTTGGCAACATTAATAGTAAGCCAAAATGCACAAAATAATATTTACCTGTCATTGTAACTAATATAAATACTTATTCAATATTGTCCATCTGCAGGAATCCTTAAATTTCATCACATTAATGTCGGATACAATTTTGTCTATTATATTACTTATGACTATAAATTTTATGTAGCACTACCCGTACACAATCTTATCCTAACCAGCCAAGATCGATAAACATTGGAGCAAATGACTTTGTCTTCTGAGATTAAGAATAACTATCTACCTTCTCCTTCTTCTCAATGGGTAAGCTTTATTGATGAACTCTTGAACCAAAAATAAACAAGGCCCCACAAGGCCTTTGACTTGTTTTATTAGCTTTATAGTCAGTATACAGCTTTATTAGCCAATATCTCTCACTGTTTGTGCTATCATTTACATACTAATAGCATGATACAGAAAAAGGGCTCATACCGTTTTCTCATCTGCATGACCATGCTAAGACCTTTGCAGCTTGGGCTTCCACCAATGATGAAATTAGATCTTCTTTAGATTGGGATCTGCGGCTCTGGAGTGTTGCTTGGCCACAGAGGGGTGTCATGAAGGATGACCCTGATCCGCTGCCAAGCTGCATCTGACCCAAGCTTCCTGAAGAAATATTGTGTGAAAAACCTATCGGCTAGAAAGGAGATTCCATAAGGTGAATGCCGCTGCTGCCTCCCAGCCTATAGCCCATGCCAAATAGGTGCTGCTCAGAGTCTGCAATCGTAGGACTAAGTGGTGTTTTCACTTTTCCATCACCTAAAAAAAGTAAAATAAGGAACTTAACAATCACTACAAACTGGCAAATGAAAAAGAGTGAATCCAACCACAACAACAACTACTGTTTTAAATGTGAGTGAATCCAACCAAAATAAGCAAAATCTTAGATGTCATAAGAGTGAATCCAACCACAACAACAACTACTGTTTTAAATGTGATACATGCAACCAAATGAAAAATGACCAACAAAATTGTTCAAATACAAAAGGAGCAAGGAACAAATAAAAGTCAGGCTAGAGAGTAACCTACTAGAATAGAAGCCAAGAAAACTTAAATATCGAAAATTGGGTCCTGCTCATCACATATTAGAGCCAATAAAATTCAGGTTCCAGGGGACATCGGCCTTCTGTCTTTTTGGGCATCAACAGTTTCTAAGCCAGGTTCCTTTGTACTTATCTTGTCATAATGGTCTCTCATCACATTGTTATTAAATATTGTGTCCTGCTCATCACATATTAGATCCAATAAAAGTCAGGCTAGAGAGTAATTAACCGACTAGAATAGAGAACTTATGGAGTATTACAGTCAAACTGTTAAGGTAGATAAGGTTGTGACCATTGGTTTGGTCCCAAGGAACAGATTTAAGCTTTTTAGGAAACATCCCAGCCTATATCATTATATATGTTGAAAACAATTACTATCCTGCAGGCTAAATTATAAATATCGAAATACAAAGGTACTTAAAAGGAAGAGAAGGGGAAGATAGCTTCTTCTCATATGTCCTCTTATCTCTACTTGAGAAGCACATTAGGGGGCCATCGATGTTGTTACAAATCAAGAAGGAATTTTGGATTCCTTTTGAACTATGTCCCATGGAGAAGATTCCAAATGGATGAGAAGAAGGTGACATATGCACTCTCACAACTAAGAGAGATAAAGCTATTAAGAGGATAGGAGTATGGATGGAGAAGAAAACAAGATAACATCAGCAAAGGGTGCTTGGGACAGGGCCATTTTTGAGAGCGTGCAAGTTGTACGATCGTGCATGGTCCTAGAAATCAAAAGGTTCCAAATTTTTAATCTCCATATATTACTAATGTGGAAAATTTCCAATTTTAGATTTAGGCCGCTATGTTTTTTAAAAACTATAATAATATGGTCCTTACAATGTCATAATAATATATTTTTTAGAGTGGTTAAAAATATATTTTATAGCATTTGTAAATATTTGTACATGGCCATAATTTAGAATATCAGAAACGGACATGGCTTTAATTGGGGGTTGACAGAGAGGAGTAGCATAAGTATAGATTTGAAAAGAGTTACATTAATGGTTGGTATCCTTAGAAACAAAATCAACATATATAGAACAGTTGAATGCTTATGAGCATTTAGGAATCATGATCTTTGAGTCTAAGTAAGAAAGAATATGTCAGAATGAATGAGTTCTTTTATTTTAGTTCATGAGAGAGTAAGAATGTGTTAGCAAAAGATAGATATGTAACAAATAATTCTAAGTAGAGGTAGGGAAAATTGGATGACAATTAGCCCACAATCTTGACTTTCAAGTATCCTAACTAACAACATGATCGATCTGACATACAACTCAGATGGAAGTCTTTTTAGGATACAGTTTGTACTTCTAAACAATCATATGAGTACCTCTCCTTCTCCCTGGCAAAATACAAAAATGATATTTTGCCGTAGTTTGTAACCGCGGACGAAAATGATATTTTCCCCTTCTCCTTTTAAGTGCCTGTTTCCATGCAATTTATAACTAGACGTTGGCGTTATTAAACTTCTGTTATGACCAAGAATTACTGGCCGATCCAATGATATCTCAAAATTAACTTCTTGTCTAGACATCTAACTAACACTGTAAAGTCAAATACTCACAAAAATAACATCCTACAACATATAACAAATCGATGGAAGATTTAAGAGAACAGACTGGCATCACCAAAAGGTCGCCTAAGAAGCAATTAGTACAATATTAATTGATTGCACAGAAGAAACATCTATATAACCTCATGAAAATAGTGCTACCAGAAGTTTGGCCGACCTTTTATTCTTGTGCAGTTGGAAATGTTGCAAAGGAAATTTCGGAACTTCAACATAATGGCCATTTCCTGTTCGGCATATGCCTCTATCATGCTCTGGCTGTATGAAGGGCTCGGAGATGCACCATCACTTTTGGATGTCGTGAACATTGGGTCCTGCTCATCACACATTAAAGCCAGAGTTCCAGGGGACATCGGTCTTCTGTCTTTCTGGGCATCAGCAGTTTCTGAGCCAGGTTCCTCTGTACTTATCTTGTCAGAATGGGCTCTTATCACATTGTTATTAAACATTGGGTCCTTCTCATCACACATTAGAGCCAATAAAAGTCAAGCTAGAGAGTTGCCTACTAAAATAGAGAACTTATGGAGTATTACAGTCAAACTAGCAAGATAGATAAGGTTGAGACCAATGGTTTGGTCCTAAGGAACAGATTTAAGTGCTGAAGAGTGTTTCTAAGGAAAATAAAATAAAACCATAAAACTCTATCTAACATATTTGGTTTATTAACATGTCAGGATATGAATTACCTGAAATCTAGTTCTGGCAACCAGTTTCGGTAAGGGATTTCTTTTCCATTCAATTCGATAGGGAAAATAGTCTAATAACCTCTTCTTCCTCTTCTTCGCCTTCTTATCATTATCGCCAACCTCGTCGTCGTCCTCCTCCTCCTCCTCCTCCTCGTCCGCATTCCCATCTTCATCTGAGCGCCCAAAGGGACCCGTTTTTTTCGTTGCTGATCTCCACTGCGTCCCCTCTACAACCTCCTCCTCTATGACTCTCTTCCTCCCCCTCCTCCACCTCTTCCTCCGTTGCCACAGCATTTCTAAACACCCCCCAATAGAAACAAGCAACATATATATATATATATATATATATATATATATATATATATATATATATATATTCGTCAATAATATCACACTAATAGTACGTAAAATATGCAAAGCTACTGAAGAAAAAACCAATTAATCAAGATAGTTATACAAACGAGCGAGAGAGAAAGAGCGCAGGAATTACGAAGAATTCTTTGGTTCCGTCCTTGTCCATGTTGAATCAACCCTACTTTAATCTGTTTCCGCTCTTTTCCCTCTGAAAAGACTTTCAAAAAATAAAAAAATTGTTCTGAACATACACAATTAAGGATACGGAACAAAGAGAATGATGCAGATAAAGGAGTGTGAGGCTATTAGGTACTGAACATTAGTTATGCATACATGAGAGTGCATATTTACCTACAAGACAACATTTCAGCTGCAAGCCTGGGCTAGCTAAAAGAGAACCTATGCTTTCTGGTGTCTCAAGTTTGACACTTATTCTTCAGTGCTTGCCCCCTCCTCTCATTTGTTCATTGTTCGTAAATGTGTAATAGTCATTTGACTGTCAGATTCTGATGCTTCCTCAATGGTCCTTACAAATTATTTACACACTGCAGTTTTCCCATTATTATAGTTGGATGGCATTTTCTCTCAGATCAAGCTTTTGCCAGTTATCTACTTACCTATATTTAGTGAAGTTAATCAGGAAAAAGACCAATCAACAAAGGTGTAAAGCATAGCAAAGTTATGAAAGTATGTAAAAGAAGAAAACTTATTTATTGTTGGTAAACTAATCAGTAATTGGTGACTAGAGTATTGCTTGATAGAACAAAGATGCTACCAAATAATCAGAGATAGTATCAAAACAATAGCACAAACTAGTTTTTTAACCACTTGAAAAGAAAATTGAGAGTAAATTAGCTTACCATTTTCTTCAATAAATGACTCAAACCCTTTTCAGATTTGTCCAGCATCCTCATATACCATTTGTTTGAAATGTCTCCAGCACCACAAGAAATAAAGAACACAATTTAGATAAGTATGATGTTCATAGCCTCAAATGGGTAAAAGGAATAACTCATATTTAAGTATAAACTAAAACAAACAAATAAAAACCTAAATTATGGTGAACTCACGAGTTTCCAACACCAGTGCAGAAAATAAGCACACTAAAATAAAAGCATATCCAAATGGATAAGAAACAAAGGATCTGAAGGATGCTTCTTCAACTGATAACAACTTATGTCTATAAAATGACAAATATTCCATTATAAGTCATAATTTCGAATATAAACAATCCAACTCCGAAGCCCAGAGAGTCTATCGATGATGTCTTGAGAGACTAATCCTCTAAGGGGGTGAAGAAAGTCTATGGCAGTAGGGATTTGGAATGATATTCTCGTCATGGAAGACATCAGAGAATTTTCAATTTGAAGTCCATTGGTCCTATTTCTTTTAAATTATTCTTTGAAGAAAGCTTCAATATTTTTGGACAGAAACTTGAATCAATAACAAAAAAAATCACTACTAACAAATGTGGGTCATTCTCTTATTAGTTGTTGATGAAGGGCTACTGTCACTTAAGTCTACCAGGAGCACATCACAAAGAAATTACAGTTTCTTTCCAGGAATGAATCAATTTCCATGTCCTAGTAATAATAGATCCACATCCACTGTTGGAGGGAAACAAACGAAAGTCTTTTGCTTATTGATGTTTCCTTCGACAAAGCTATATGTTGAATCATATTCTTCAGTTCTCGTCAAATATAAAAAAAGCATCAAAAGGAAATATACCAATATATGCAGAACTCAAAAGAAATATCAAAACACAATAGAATCGCGACCTGTAAGCATCAGGACACAAATAGAGAAGCCTGCCGAGATCAATACTTTCCTAATCCTAGTTTCATGATCATCCATCCATGGATGAACTGGTCGACTTCTATGGAAAGAAATAAGCACATGATCCAAACATGAAAGAATTAAAAAACCCTAAAATTAGGAGCTAGAGATGGGGGAAGGACCTCCTTCTTGTTGTGTTCGTCGACGGTGAAGCACGCGAGCTCTTCGACCTCGAGGCTGTTCTCGGTTGTTCAGTTCTTCTCCACCTTCATTTAAAGTGGTAGGATAGGGTTCTAGGGTTAGTGTTTGGGCAAGTAAGGGTTTGCGATTTATAAGGAGGAGAAGAGATTTTGGGGTTCTCTTATCTCTAGGAGAGAAGAATGAGAAGAAGATAATTGATTAGTGTTTCGGCGGAGGGATTTGGTCCCTACAATTTTTTATTCCCGCCAGAGAAAAGATTTGGGGATGGGAGTATGTGTGCCAAATTGGAGAAAAATGGACTATACGCTTTGTTAAGGTCACGTGAACTAAATGTTTATGATTTCAAATAGTTTTGGAACGGTTTATACGTGTCCCAGACTAAAAAAAATTATTAAAAATAAAAAAAGAAATATTTGGAACATTTTTTTATTTTTGGCACGCTTTTTGTCCGTTCCGAAACCTAGGCACACTAATTAGGTGTTCCAGATTAAAATACACCTAGTGTTCCTAATTAGCTATTTTGGTGTAGTGTGCCTTAGGGCAATGAGTAGACTTATGCTTTAGGCAAGGGTGTCACCAAAGTATCAGACGATGGGGTCCGTTAAAATGGCTGAACTTTTGGTTATAGCGAGGGCTCTGCACTTTTGAGTTGAAGTGAGGGCACAGAGCTTTTGGGTTTGATGGTTCTGCACTTTTTAGACTGAAGTGAGGGCTCTATGTGAAGAAATGAGATATTTGTGCTTCTGGGTAGAAGATGGGGTATAGGTACCTGGCTGCACTTCTTAGTCGAACGAGCTAGATCCTGTCGAAGTCTTTTAAGAGAATTTAATGACTTTTCTTCTTGATGGCCGAGTCGATCGTTCTCCTCTTTAACTACTGTCGTTATTTGGGAGAATTCAAGAAGTTAGTGGCCTAGGAGTACTCAATGGAATGAACCTATTAAATGAGGTTCGTTGTGCTGAGTTATAGGTTCATCCTATTAATTTGGGCGTCTTTGGCCGACTATCACGTGGCATGTTGGTTGGACCACACTCACCCTATATAAAGGAGTTTTTTTTTTCTGAAGAGTCGTCTTCCTTTTTTAGCATTCCAAATGTTATGCTCGATCTTGACTTTGCTTCGAACAGCCATTGGCCTTGCACAAGTCGGCTGATGGTTGTTGATCCCTTCGTTCAAAGAAGCTATGCCTTTGTAGAAGAACTGCTGCTGAGTTTTGGGATGCACTTGAGTGTTTGGTATAAGGAGTTCGTACCTGAATAATGTCTTGGAGGTCTTCGATATCCAAGCTTTCGAATTTGGATTTGTTGCCAATTCGAAGTAATAAAGGTTGTGCTCTGTCCTGCTCAATGGCGGTGGCACGACCTGCGCTGTGGACTGAGTTCTCGCTTGGGCCAATAGCTGCTTCAGGAAGTGGCTCGCTCTGACGGCACTGTGCATCTGTGGGGCTGCACGCCTGTGAAGATTAACCCCCCTTGTATGGCGTCTGTAAAAATTAACCCTCTTGTAGATCTTTAGATGCCTTCGTTCTTTTCATGCTGAATTTGTAATAGATCCTTGTAGGCAAAGCTCTTTTCTTGTAATCATGATGAATCTGTAATAGATCCTTGTAGGCATGATTTAATAAAGTGCTTTTTTATGAACTGTAGATTCTGATCTTCTGTCTGCATTTTTCTCGTACCTGCACTTTTGTGAAGCTTTGTTTAGTCGAGAACACTACTTGCGCTTTTGATATACCTTTGCATTTTCATGCTTCTACAAGACCCCCTTTAAAGTGTTTCGAACATGAATCAAGCTTGGAATACTTTGAACATAAGCATGACACGTGTCCTTTTCGAGCGAATGCTTGGCGTGCCTAATGACTTGTTGTCGTCACGCTTAGGCTTCGGAATTAAATGTCTTGAGCCGTCGCTTTATTAAAGTTGATCTTAATTTGTAACACCCAGTTTTTCAAATGAGGGTAATTTTGAAATTTTGTATTTAAATTTATTTAATTATGATATTTAAATAATAATATGATTTTTGGTGATTTTTAATCATATTAAAATAATTTAAAATCATGACTTGTGATTTTGGTGTTTTGCTAGTGAAATCGTAGAGACTGTTTACCCTAGAGCCTAGCCATATGATTAGGGTATTTCATTTATTACTTTTAGTTTGAGGGTATTTTTGTTATTTTTGAATTATTTGAATTTAATATATTTTATTAGGAATTTAAAATAATTTATTTGAATGGTGTGATTTAAATATTATTTAATTAATTTTCATGTGGTTTAGATTAGCCTAACCTAGATTGGACCTAACCTAGATCAGTCATAGCTAGTCTAGTGAGCCACATTGAGTTTAGTTAGTATTGGTTAAATGGGTTTAAGTCAAGTTTAGTTAAATAGAGTGATTTGCAAATGGACTAGGAAAGAGCCCTAGAATCTAGGCCACTCATTAATCATGATGTATTGCTAGCCCTTAGATACAACCTAAAAACCCTAACCCTAGTAAAGTGGTCAGCCAAGACCTCCCTTGCCTATATAATATCCTTTTAGGAATTTGAGCCCATTTTTTATAGTTCATCATTTTTTTTCCTAAAGACAAGGTGAGCCTACACTTCATTTCTCCATAGATTAATCAATAGAGGTCTATTTTCTTTGGGATTTCTTCCATAGCACTCTAATTACTGTTCTACTGCTATTTGTGGAGTCACATCACAGGTTTGGGACAATTTGGAGGATTTGGGTAGCTTTTGGAGAGCTCCTTTGAAGAAGCTTTTTGTGTTGAAGAACATATATAGGTAAAATCCTATTCTCTTATTAAAACTAGGGTTTCTTTGCATTAACACCTAGCCCTAGGTGTCCTGGTTCTGTAGGGATAGGTTTTGCACCCTCTCGTGTCCGAATCAGACACGTATCAGTGGACAGTCGCTGGTGTTCGACGAAATGCCACAGTGGGCATTTTGATCGATTTTTCAGGAAGTAATTGAATAGGAAATTAAGTTTTTAAGTCGCTTATGGGTTTCTGATGGTTTGGACCCATTTCGTGTCGTGTCGGGGTCGTACTGGACCCGTGGACACGCCCGCACGCGTGCGAGCTGCACTGCCCTGCTGCTAGGGGTCCAGTGCTTTGCGGACACGGTGATTGGACTCGTGCCACTTAGCACAGACCAAGGGGCAATGACTGTCAGGTCACCCTTTGAGTCTGGAGTCCAGTGGTGTCGTGTCGGACACGTTCTTCGGCCTGCACTGGCTCGACTGGACTGACTGTTCAGTCCAGTGTTCGATTTTGTGTAATGCTTGGGCATGTTTGTTTCCTGATATTGGACACATTTTGGAGTGTGTGACACGTGTACATGTTGCTTGTGAATTACCAACCTTAATCCTAGTAATTAATTGCTATTTTAATGAGGAAATGGGGGAATACCTATTCGACTGATACTGAGAAGTATCAGTGAGTTTAGGAGATGTTCCTCATTTCGAATTTGCATTTAATGTAAAATACAATGTAAAGTAACCATGGTTTAAATTGTTTGAACATTTGATGTCATGTTGGGACATATTTTGGATTGAGGTCGACTGATTATGATTCGAATGTAAGGAAATTGTGGATAACTGCTGTTTTAAAAAACCTGTCAAATGTGCAAATCACACATTGGGACTGTTTTAAATCTGAATAAATGAGAACCAATTTCCATTCATTGAATTCAAATTCCTGAGATTAAGATTCAATTTGGTACACAACACAATGATATTTATAAATATCCTGTCACTTGATTGAACCTGGGATTCACTTGTGATAACTGATGGAGAATTGTTTCCTATTTCATTCATTGGCATGATGATTTGATTCATTAACTTATACCCAGTCCCTTAGAATTTCCTGAGATTTAAACCAATATCCATTCACTTATACACTGATTTGTTTTCCCACACTGTTAACTGGACAGTGGCCCTGTCTTGGGTTGTCAAACCTAGACACACAGAGAATTGGTTCAAGGCTGCATTTAGTTCCAGTAGATGTTTTGACACTGTCATTTATTTCCTGGAATACTACACACACCATGAACTGTTTTCCTTTTCTTCCACAGAAAACTGAATTATGATTAGTACCATATAACTCATTCACACTCACTGATTTCATATTCCTATGTGGCACTTATTGTTCCAGGCTCACACACACATACTCTCACTGTCCACACACTCATCCTTACATATATAATACACATTACACACTGTCCTATATGCTGTCCCTAAAACCAGTCCTTAACTACCATGTTGGCTGACCCATTGTTGCCCCTTAAACATCACCCTAGTAGCTATCCTTAACCCACTCTAAACCAGTCCCTAAATCAGTCCCCATATAGTCCATATGGCTGTCCCCATAACCAGCCTATTTGATGTCCAATTCAGCCCACACAGTCACACATATGATTGACACACACACATTGCTATGATTGACACACACACATTGCCATGATATGTCCCTTTCCCCCTCTCTATGTATATATATATATATATATATATATATATATATATATATATATATATATATATGGCTATATTTATATGTGAGCCTATAGCTATATGTGATATACATATTCTTATATATATATATATATATATATATATATATATATATATATATATATATATATATATATATATATATATATATATATATATATATATATATATATATATATATATAAATATATATATATATATATATATATATATATATATATATATATATTTTTTTTTTCTTATATATATATATATATATTTTTATATATATTTTTTTCTTGTATATATATTTTTTCTTATATATATATATATATATATATATATATATATATATATATATATATATACATGTAAAAAAAATATATATATATATATATACATGTATGTGAATAGTGATACATATATATGTGGGATGTACATATAGGTAGCCTATATGTTAATATGTATTCTATGTTAGATTATATAAATATATCAATGAGTGTATTATATTTTAGATATATATATTGTTATGTATATATATTTTAGATATATATATTGTTATATATATATATATATATATATATATATATATATAAAATATATATATATATATATATATTAAAAATATATATATATAAAAAAAAAAATATATATATATATATATATATATATTTTTATATATATATATATATATATATATTTTAATATATATATATATATATATATATATATATATATATATATAAAATATATATATATATATATATATATATATATATATATATATATATATATATATATATATATATATATATATATATATATTGTTATGTATATGTGTGTTATGGTTGGTTTATAGGCATGATATAGCCTATGGGTGTGGCTTGAATGCCAATATAGAGTCTAGATTAGACTTGTTTAGCCTTGTTTAGACCTAGAATAGACTAGTTAGACTAGTTTAGACTTGTTGGATCTAGTTTGACCATAGTTGACCTAGTTTGACTTCTAGGGTTGACCAGAGTTGACCAAGAGTTAACTTTGGCCTAGATTGACCTAGATTCATGTAGAATGCATTGTAGTGCATCTTATTACCATTCTGGACATGTTATGACTTGTGCTGTTATAAATAGGAGCCAGATACCACTCCTCGGACAGTACTTTCATCTTGGACACTCAGATACCAGGCGAGTACATTCTCTGATCATTTCATATCTTGCTTAGAATTATTTTCCTGCTTTAAATTACTTTACTTGATACTGTCACATTGGTCATACAGATTGGTACTATATGGATCCCTTTTTGAGATGTTATCCTTTAGGAGCATCGGATACTTCGTGTTCTGTGCGTTTCACTTACATGGCGTATCATTATGCTTCATGGTTTTTATTGAATCACTTGTGACATGTACTCTCATGATCACAGAGTCTTCCTTGAATCCTTTCATTTATTGGGCTTCATAGAATCCCCATTTATGGGACTATTATGTACCACCCTTCGGGGGCCGTTGCATGAATCATAACATAACCTGACTGGATCCTTGTGTATTGATTGAGGGTACGGAGGAGTAGAAGTGGACATATGAATAATACCCAAGTAGTATCTCATCAGAATCATTCCGTAGTGTCTCATCAGAATCATCCTATGCCATTTACATGTCTATATTGTACTCTGACTCACTAGCTACTGTTAGTTCTCTATTATGGTAGATATTTCTATTACAGTTCTCTCTCTGTTTACATACTGCATTTCTTTCAGTACCTGTATCTTACTTTACTGCATGATTATATTTTCTAACCTGCTATGAACTGTTGAGATGTATTGTGCTCGCTCCTGTCCTGACTGGACCTGTTGAAAATATTACAGAGGACGAGGAGGAGGCCTGTGTGGATACCTTCTACGGGGCAGCCCTAGACGACACTTGTGAGCTGGACTCTCAGGAGGACCCAGCTCTAGCTGAGGACATTACCCCCATTGCCTAGACTAGCTTAGTTAGGCTTTATCTTACTTATGTTGTCTTGAGACTAGTAGTTAGACTTTATTCTGTCTTTGAGATCTGGGTTGTATATATTCTTTCATATTCAGTAGCTGAGACCTTGTACTCTGGATATCTGCTGAGATATTATCTTAGACTTTTTGATCATCTGTATTTTCTTTGAGTTCTATATCATATCGTGCTTCTTCTTCCTTAGTTGTGATTGAGTTTATTTACTGCTATGTCACCCCCATTCGGGGAGTATAAACTGTTTAGCTTTATATTGTTAGATGTTGTGACCTAGGACAACGTTCTACCGCCGACACTGCGGCGTAGGCTGGACGTACCCACGTCTCGTGCCCTTACTCTAGGGTGCGGGTCGTGACACGTTTTTAGTAGTGGCCCATGCAGGTCGAGTTTATGTAGTGGTATTCGAACTAGAGTATTACTACAGCCTGCAGCAGGATTAAGATATTTTTTAAGGTACTCAATCACACTAGGAAAACTCCTTATCAGATTTCTTTTATCTAAATTGCTGCTTATTGTCTTTCCTTGAATATAACTGTCCTCCTTTGATTTTTGCTTCATTCCCAGTAATTGCTTCTTGTTTTGATCTGTCTTCGTGATGGTTATGGAGAAATGATCTCATCGCTCCGGTCCGGAGAATACTATCGAGAGGCTGGCCACCTCTTATCCTGTTCATCAGGGCCTCGCGATCGCAGTTTCCGTTGTGTCGACTCAGGTTGGCGTTTCTGCTACATAGGAGGTGCACCTCCGTCTGTACAGAGATTTTTTTCCGTCATTTTCGATTTCTCTCAGCAGCAGAGGTACCTGCAGCACCAGCAGCAGGCCAGAGAAAACCAGCAGGGGCGAGCTATCCTCAGGACAATCGATGATGTACAGACCATTGGAGATCTTGCTGCAAGTTTTGTTCTTCTCGATTCCATTCCCGCAATTATCTTTTATAACTACCTTGAAATCCGATTCCATCTGTTCCTTGGTGATTGATTAATTTTGTCATGTTATTGTTTTGTTATGTTTGTTTTTCTTCAAAAAAAATTATATGGGCTAGGTCACCTAAATCATGGGATCTAGAATCTTTAATAGTCGTGTTAGTTGGTATAGTGAGGACACATAGTCAGATTTTGGATATATTTCTCGGGTATGGAAATTTAAGGTTTTTGCCGTCGCATGCGGCAATGCGAAAGTTTTAAATACCATGAACCTAGAGATACGTACCTTAGTCAAGGACTCTGTGATTATCGTAGCCTTGCTCACTAGCATGATGAAGACTCTGGGCAACATAATTTTGGACAGATGCATATGATTAACAGATTGTATCTTGAGAAGGTTTTAAACATCATACCCTTCTGTTGTTATAAATAACTTAGGAGTAGGGATATTTTAGTTTGTAGAACTTATTCATAGGTAGATCTTCATAGTGTAATGATATGATGACTTATAGACTGTCTGTACCCTAGATGTGATAGTTAGCATTGGTATAAGAATAGTAACCCATTATAGATGATTTCCTTGTTATTATAATACCAACCAGTTTACATATAGGGTGTTAGTATGCCTTACAGCCTTGATGATTGTTATTATTTTTTCCTTACCTTTTTCCAGCGAGGAACCCATGACCAGAGCCTGTCTTTGAGTATAGTTGTAGTTCACCTAAGACTGAGAGGCCTATGTACATATATATTGCAGATGATATTAGCATATGGGATATGGGTTGGTTCGTATCTATAGGTCATTGTTGAATAGGGTATTGACATGTTGATTAGCCTATATTTGGTTCAGTTTTCTATTTTTTGTTAATTTCTCTGGTGAGGAGTTCAGTCATGGTTGATCAACCCTTATATGCAGTGTGCAGACCCTTCACTAGATACCCTGTCCCCTTGGTTCAGACTTGTACAAGTTGTTCACTGTACTCAAAATTCATTACCTACCATGTTGCATCATAGGTTTCACTGGACCATAGTTCAAACCCCAATTATTGACTCACCAATATAACCATCAACCCCTTATCATATTCTGCATATCTGGAGAGTTAGTATCATGCATATTAGAGGTCTGCACCCATTCTTACTTCTATACAGGGTGACATACTGCATCTCTTAGCATTTTACTTATTGATAGCCTTGCAATACCCTTCATTATAACCTGCAGTACCTGCCCTATAGTGGAGTTTAAACTTTTTCAGTTCACTTGGACAGTTGTATACATTGGGATATAATGTGGGTTGTTAATAAGAGTTCTTCCTTGATCATTATTCTGTCCCCTTTCATTCTTAGAAACAGATGACACCTGGTTAGCCCATCTGTCCAGATACATGTCCAAACCCATTCTTTCATTATTGGTTCAGTCTTCTAAGCCTCTACCTGAGCATTAGTTTATTTCCCATGTGTAGGTTTCCCTTCACTTTGACTTTACAAGTGGACCAATGTCCTGTCCTTTAGCTTATAATTTCAGTCTCCTTAGCATCATACCCTTTTGCCTACCCTGATGATTCAGACCATTCATCCTTAGCCTAGTTCTAAGCAATTGTTTCAGTCCCTTATAAGTTCAGTCTACCTTAACCCTTGGTTGATCAGTCATATATATATATAGATGATATACTTAGGGTATATGTGATGGGTTGTTGTTCTTGAGTTTATGTATATGTGGTATTTGGGATTGGTGTGCTTAGATTATAGGTATTTAGTTATGGTGACTTGATAAGATTGGGAAGTTAAGAGTTAGCCTATTATAGAGTTTTCTTTTTGCTAATCTCTAGTTGTCAACACTTAGGTAGCTAGCATAGGTAAAATCCTAAGAAGTTGACCAACTGATGACTAAGTACTAGGATGTTGAGAAAATTGACTAGTGATTGACCCTTGACTATGTTTGACCTAGAAGGGGGTGCAATCATCTTAATTTCGAGGACAAAATTTTTCTAAGGTGGGTAGGATTGTAACACCCAGTTTTCCAAATAAGGGTAATTTTGAAATTTTGAATTTTAATTTACTTAATTATGATATTTAAACAATAATATGATTTTGGTGATTTTTAATCATATTAAAACTATTTAAAATCATGACTTGTGATTTTGGTATTTTGCTAGTGAAACCGTAGAGACTGTCTACCCTAGAGCCTAGCATGTGATTATGGTATTTCATTTATCACTTTCAATTTGAGGGTATTTTTGTCATTTTTGAATTATTTGAATTTAATATATTTTATTAGGAATTTAAAATGATTTATTTGAATGGTGTGATTTAAATATTATTTAATTAATTTCTATGTGGTTTAGATTAGCCTAACCTAGATTGGACCTAACCTAGATTAGTCATAGCTAGTTTAGTGAGCAACATTGAGTTTAGTTAGTATTGGTCAAATGGGTTTAAGTCAAGTTTAGTTAAATAGAGTGATTTGCAAATGGACTAGAAAAGAGCCCTAGAATCTAGGCCACTCATTAGTCATGATGCATTGCTAGCCATTAGATATATCCTAAAAACCCTAACCCTTGCTAAAGTGGCCAGCCAAGACCCCCCTTGCCTATATAATATCCTTTTAGGAATTTGAGCCTCTTTTCTATAGTTCATCATTTTTTTCCTAAAGACAAGGTTAGCCTACACTTCATTTCTCCATATATTAATCAATAGAGGTCTATTTTCATTGGGATTTCTTCCATAGCACTCTAATTACTGTTCTACTGCTATTTGTGGAGTCACATCACAAGTTTGGGACAATTTGAAGGTTTTGGGTGGCTTTTGGAGAGCTCCATTGAAGAAGCTTTTTGTGTTAAAGAACACATATAGGTAAAATCTATTCCCTCATTAAAACTAGGGTTTCTTTGCATTAACACCTAGCCATATGTGTCCTGGTTCTGTAGGGATAGGTTTTGCGCTCTCTCGTGTCCTTTACGTGTCCGAATCGGACACGTATCAGTGGACAGTCGCAAGTGATCGACGAAATGCCACAGTGGGCATTTCGATCGATTTTTCAGGAAGTAATTGAATAGGAAATTAAGTTTTTAGGTCGCTTATGGGTTTCTGATGGTTTGGACACATTTCGTGTCGTGTCGGGGTCGTACTGGACACGTGGATATGCCCGCGCGCGTGCGAGCTGCACTGCCCTGCTGCTAGGGGTCCAGTGCTTTGCGGATACGACGATTGGACTCGTGCCACTTGGCACAGACCAAAGGGCAATGACTGTCAGGCCACCCCTTGTGTCTGGAGTCCAGTGGTGTCGTATCGGACACGTTCTTCGGCCTGCGCTGGCTCGACTGGACTGACTATTCAGTCCAGTGTTCGATTTCGTGTGATGCTTGGACATATTTGTGTCCTGATATTGGACACATTTTGGAGTGTGTGACACGTGTACATGTTGCTTATGAATTACCAACATTAATCCTAGTAATTAATTGCTACTTTAATGAGGAAATGGGGAAATACCTATTCGACTGATACTGAGAAGTATCAGTGAGTTTAGGAGATGTTCCTCATTTCGAATTTGCATTTAATGTAAAATATCATGTAAAGTAACCATGGTTTAAATTGTTTGAACATTTGATGTCATGTTGGGACTTATTTTGGATTGAGGTCGACTGATTGTGATTTGAATGTGAGAAAATTGTGGATAACTGCTGTTTTGAAAACCTGTGAAATATGCAAATCACACATTGGGACTGTTTTAAATCTGAATAAATGAGAACCAATTTCCATTCATTGAATTCAAATTCCTGAGATTAAGATTCAATTTGGTACACAACATAATGATATTTATATATATCCTGTCACTTGATTGAACCTGGGATTCACTTGTGATAACTGATGGAGAATTGTTTCCTATTTCATTCATTGGCATGATGATTTGATTCATTAACTTTTACACAGTCCCTTAGAATTTCCTGAGATTTAAGCCAATATCCATTCACTTATACACTGATTTGTTTTCCCACACTGTTAACTGGACAGTGGTCCTGTCTTGGGTTGCCAAACCTAGACACACAGAGAATTGGTTCAAGGCTGCATTTAGTTCCAGTAGATGTTTTGACACTGTCATTTATTTCATGGAACACTACACACACCATGAACTGTTTTCCTTTCCTTCCACAGAAAACTGAATTATGATTAGTACCATATCACTCATTCACACTCACTGATTTCCTATTCCTATGTGACACTCATTGTTCCAGGCTCACACACACATACTCTCACTGTCCACACACTCATCCTTACATATATCACACACATTACACACTGCCCTATATGCTGTCCCTAAAACAAGTCCTTAACTACCATGTTGGCTGTCCCATTGGTGCCCCTTAAACATTACCCTAGTAGCCGTCCTTAACCCACTCTAAACCAATCCATAAATCAGTCCCCACATAGTCCATATGGCTGTCCCCATAACCAGCCTATTTGATGTCCAATTCAGCCCACACACTCACACATATGATTGACACACACACATTGCTATGACTGACACACACACATTGCCATGATATGTCCCTTTTCCCCTCTCTATGTATATATATATATGGCTATATGTATATGTGAGCCTATAGCTATATGTGATATACATATTCTTATGTGTATGTGTGTGTGTATATATATATATATATATATATATATATATATACATGTACTTTCATCTTGGACACTCAGATACCACTCCTCGGACAGTACTTTCATCTTGGACACTCAGATACCAGGCGAGTACATTCTCTGATCATTTCATATCTTGCTTAGAATTATTTTCCTACTTTAAATTACTTTACTTGATACTGTCACGTTGGTCACACAGATTGGTACTATATGGATCCCTTCTTGAGATGTTATCCTTTAGGAGCATCGGATACTTCGTGTTCTGTGCGTTTCACTTACATGGCGTATCACTATGCTTCATGGTTTATTGAATCACTTGTGACATGTACTCTCATGATCACAGAGTCTTCCTTGAATCCTCCCATTTATTGGGCTTCATAGAATCCCTATTTATGGGACTATTATGTACCACCCTTCGGGGGCCGTTGCATGAATCATAACATAACCTGACTGGATCCTTGTGTATTGATTGAGGGTACGGGGGAGTAGAAGTGGACATGTGAATAATACCCAAGTAGTATCTCATCAGAATCATTCCATAGTATCTCATCAGAATCATCCTATGCCATTTACATGTCTATATTATACTCTGACTCACTAGCCACTGTTAGTTCTCTATTATGGTAGATATTTCTATTACAGTTCTCTCTCTGTTTACATACTGCATTTCTTTCAGTACCTGTATCTTACTTTACTGCATGATTATATTTTCTAACCGGCTATGAACTGTTGAGATGTATTGTGCTCGCTCCTGTCCTGACTGGACCTGTTGAAAATATTACAGAGGACGAGGAGGAGGCCTGTGTGGATACCTTCTACGGGGCAGCCCTAGACGACACTTGTGAGCTGGATTCTCAGGAGGACCCAGCTCTAGCTGAGGACATTACCCCCATTGCCTTGACTAGCTTTGTTAGGCTTTATCTTACTTATGTTGTCTTGAGACTAGTAGTTAGACTTTATTCTGTCTTTGAGATCTGGGTTGTATATATTCTTTCATATTCAGTAGCTAAGACCTTGTACTCTGGATATTTACTGAGATGTTATCTTAGACTTTTTGATCATATGTATTTTCCTTGAGTTCTATATCATAACGTGCTTCTTCTTCCTTAGTTGTGATTGAGTTTATTTACTGCTATGTCACCCCCATTCGGGGAGTATAAACTGTTTAGCTTTATATTGTTAGATGTTGCGACCTAGGACAGCATTCTACCGCCGACACTGCGGCGTAGGCTGGACGTACCCACGTCTCGTGCCCTTACTCTAGGGTGCGGGTCGTGACATAATTCCTCGTTTCTAGGGAACTATCATCTTGATCCCAACTTTTTGTTCCCATGTTGTTCGAAGAGTTCCCTTGATCACAAAGCATTTCGTCTTCTTTCGTTGACGTAGTTGCACCTTATAAGTAGGGGTCGTTGGGAGAGAGAAACATTCTTGCTTTCACCTATCCCACGAAAGCTTTTCGTCAGAGTCTTCTTCTTCTTTCAAACCCTAACTTTTTTTGCCATAGCAACCAAGAAATCAAGGATCCCGACAGCTCCCGCAGCGATCTCTAAGAAGACTAGTCAAGGCAGCGACTAGCCCCCGACGGGCTGCAGTGACAGCGAGGCATACTAGAATATCGTCAGGGAGACAAGCCGGGGAGGCTACTCGTCAGGCCAAAGGGAAGCAGTTGACCTCTGAAGACGTCATCGTTGAGCAAGCTCCTATTGTAGGGGATGTACGGCCACCCGTTGCTGGTAGACGTCTGATTGTTATTGACTCTTGGTTTGTTGATGCATATGAGCGTCAACTCTTAGGAGCATCGCCTCGAAGATATGCTGATGCTTTTTTCTTGCTGATGCGCATGGATACCTGTCTTCGGGGTGGTTTTCCGAAGATGTGCTAAAGCTCTGTCGACTGATGCGCATAGTTGTTACTTTTTACAAAGTATCGGCTAGACGCTGAAGTTTTGCACAGTCAATGTCGACGTGCAGCGTCTTCTATGAAGTACCTATACAGATGTATGTTAGTCGATGTGCAGTGCAGTTTGCTAGTGCCTGCGTGGATGCTCCCTGCAAGGGTCACCTAGATGCCTTCTTTTTATGGTGTAGTGCTTTCGTTTTATTTTCCTGACATATTTTTGTTTGTGTGTAGTTCTTGTGTCATTGTCTTTCTTTGAGGATATTCTTTTAGCATTAACGGGCTGTACCGTGGGCAACGACGTCGACGAGGCGCTCACCTACTCTACTGAATAATTGATTGCCTATGGTCAACCGAGAGGTCGACTAACAATGATTCGGAATCAATAACCCACATATATTCATCATATGATGGATCGAGGCAAGCTGTCTCTTCCGTTTGATGTTGTCAAGATGCTGAAACCTTTGTTTCTTTTTGGTGATTAGTTGGTCGTAGAAAATACCAAGCTCTTGAAGATTACCGAAGATTGGTATTTTAAGAACTACAGTATTCCTCTGTGCGTTCCTTCCGTCAACTACCACCTTTCACTCTCGACTTTCTTTTGTTTGGCTGAGAAGCATTTCATGAAGTGGGAACTGACCCCGAAGCGAGGGGGTTTGATGACCGGTCATATCAAATTTGAAGGGTGCTCCAATCAGAGGGACTCCTTCAAGAGTGTGCCCGACGATCCATTAGCTATGCTACGGGTATTATACCCTGGTCGTTTGCTTATTGATTTTACCAATAAAGTGCATCCGTTCCGAGCCCCTCTTTTTGCTAGTAGGCTATTGGCCACAGGCCATACCTATCCGAAAGGTGCCTTCCGTGTTGCAGGTTGGATTCATCCCAAGTCTGAGTGGAGTGAGCTAACTCAATGGGCGGTGGATAGGTTCAAGAAGGATTTGATAGGTACGGGCCTTCATTGTGCCATCATGGCCACCGAGCATGGGATAGAGATCAATCGCCCTCTGTTCATAGATTTGTTGGAGTTATTTAACCACCATACCGGGATGTTCTTCATCCCTTATGGAGAGATGGATTTGTCCCTTCATGAGATGCGTGCCATCTCAAAGTTGCCATGGGGGACGTGCCATACGAGGCACATACCCCTTGCAAGAATTCTTGGTGTTGGAGAACCAGTATCCCGAGATGATGGCTGTGTATAAGGAGTTGTTTTGCCACCACCAAGTATGCACGGCATGGGTGGGGCGTAGGCTTCGTCATACGTCAAAGCCTGGATGGATTATATTTTCACAAAGCACCCATCAATGCCAAGAAAGGTTCACTTCACTGCGTCGGGCATATACTGCTGATGAAGTAGATGATATGATGGCCGAAGCGGGGGTATCTGCTCCCTTAGTGGATGCCGAGGGGAGGCCTATCTCCAGAGTTCATAATTACTTCTATCAGAATATAATTGCTTCGAGTCCAAAATTGACTTTAGCCGCCTTTTTAATGACATGGCTGCGAAGGGCCGTAGTTCCCGGAGGTTCTGGGCCTGCGGGATGGCTCAGTCAGGACTTGATTCTGCCAGCTGTGAGGCTAGCGTTCCGACATTTCTTGGCTCTGTTGCCGGCCATGGTATGCAACATCCAACGTGGCTTGCGAGAATTTCCAGGAGGATAATAAAGTGTCGTGGGGGGAATGAGGAATTCTCGTGGGTTGGACTCCCTTACCACTACTTGATGGGTTGTGTCACGACCCGCACTCGCTTTTCGAGATACGAGTGCGTGTCCAAGCCCAGCCTATGCCACGGTATCGGCAGTAGTACGCTGTCTAGCCCACAATAAACAAAATGCTCATAGGTACTAACTGCTCATTCACAACAACTAAATCAACTTTACAAATTCAGAAGTTTTAATTACATTTGAAAAAGAATATAAGATTTTACAATTATAAAAAACTACCACACATCTAACTAGTCTTCTATGGTTTGGCCTTCGAGTCTCTACCTCCCCCCATATGGTCCATAGCGCAAAAGTAGGTACGTCATCCTCACCTATAACAACGATCCAGTCAGGAAAGGAGTAAAGTACAATCATATTACAATTAATGTTGTTAGCCTAAAATAAGTTAGAACAATGAGAAACAATGATGGCAAAGAGTATATAAAGAACTAGCAAGATATGAACTAGCAAGATATGAACTAGATAAAGGAACAATAAAAATAACTATGTGTGTGTGAAATACCTTTTAATATGTGAACGGCTGGGCTAATACGACACATCATGCGATGGCTATCCATAATAATAAAGTACGGCTAACTCATACGTGGGGTGTATGACTTAGCTATCCACAATAATAATATTTGAGTTTGTTCACGTACTTATCGAGTATTTCCCCTCCCCACACACTAACAATCAATAACGGTCAACGATACACTAGAAAGGATACAATAACTACGGTGTCACAATTGTGTCTCAATGAAATATCAAGCAATGTCTCAACGGGATATCAAATAAAGAAAAGATAGAGAAAATGTTATAATGAACTAAAACATAATACAATACTGTACTTGCTTGAATCCTTGCATAAACCGTAGTCACAAGTCGAGGTTGCGAGGAACGACGGTCTATAAGCTATCAACCCATATCGCATGTCGTACCACGAACCATGTACGAAAGCCACAAGTCAATTATAATATTCTAATTCTAAAATCATAGAATAAGTGGCTAATTGGTTAACTAATCTAATAATAGTTAATTCTAGAATAAATCACTTAAAAACCTAATTTAACCTATAATAATATGAAATATCATCTAAACTAGGATATTTTGGCCACAAAAGTCATGTTTCCAATTTTGGAAACTATGGCACACAAATCGAGGCGTGCCATTGACTATCTAGTCAAACATCAAGAACTCAAGATTTTGCACCTTCATAGATTTCAGTGCTTGTCTTTTTACTATCTAGTCAAACGTCATGAACTCAAAATATTGGCTTTATTTCTCTGCTTGTCTTTTTTACTTGTGAACCTTTTCTCTCACAAGAATGAGGATTCCATCAGAGGTTGCATGTCACGATGGTATAGAGATAACTCTGTTGGGAATAGGTTGCTTATTCAGAGGTTATATGGACATGATAAACACGGGATCCTTTGGTGGTAGACTATTCCTTACTCAGAGGTGATATGGACATGGCAATGATAGACTCTACGGGTGTATAGAACGACTTAGAGGTAATATGAACGTAAAAGGTTCTATAGATGGATATGACAATTATGGTGGATTATCATGGAAGAGACGTTTACTCAGAGGTAATATGGACATGGTAGGCACATCTTCGCTAGGGTATATAATGACAATTCAGAGGTATTATGTGCGTAAAATATTTTATATGGAGTTATGACAACACGAGGTTATTGTTTGCCATTGATTATAAAAGAACAGAACAGTTTTATGGGAGGACTGGACTTTTACTTCACAACAGAAACTCGCTCGTACAAAGAAAGCCTAGGGACAAAAACCTAGGTACAGCAATCTAAGTACAATTGTTTAGTTTTTCTAGGGGGTGACGGTAGAGGCTCGGGAGAGTGCTATCAACTCTTCCTTACTCCTTGGACGATCGGACGTAGCCTTGGCTCTGATGAAGAAATGCTCTCAGGATGTGGGGGAATTCTTCTGGACGCCGTCGCTCTCTTTGTGCATGTCTCTGTCTCTCTCCTCGTCCTCCCCTCCTCTCTCGTTCTCCTTTGTAAGGGAATGGCACCTTGCTGTTTATAGGAGTGGAGTGTGATAAGTAGGGATTACAATGATTGCTCCTTCAAAAGTGGACGGTTAGGGATTGGTTTCGATTTGCCTTGATCTTGTTTATTGGAATTTAATCTGGGCCGTCAATATTGATTGTAACAAATCTGGGTAGTTAATGTTGATTGCACCAAATCTGTATGGGCAATTAATATTGATTACAATAAATTTGCATGGGCAGTTAATGTTGACTGCAACAAATCTGCATCGTGATGATTTGTTGATATCCGCAAATCTGAGTGAATAAATCTTGGTCAATCTCCTGCCACGTGTTCCAACTGCCTGTTATGTCGATCGCCATAAATCTGGATTATTAGGATTTGATCAACTCCTACCACATGTCCCAACTGCTGCGAGCCGCATGGAGGACTGTCATAGTTGGACCGCATGAGTGTGGCCTCATGTCGGAGCCGTATAATGGTGGCCTTATCTGAACCGTATAGAAGTTCTTTAATTCGAGCTGCATGAGGATGGCCCCCATGATCCGAGCCGTATGGGAGTAGCAGCCGCATGGGGGTAGCCCCCAACCGAACCGCATAAGGGTGGCCATATCTGAACCGCATGGAAGTTCTTTAATCCGAGCCGCGTGAGGGTGGCCCCCATGATCTAAGCCGCATGGGAGTAGCAGCCGCATGGGGGTAGCCCCCAACCGAACCGCATAAGGGTGGCTACGTATCAGAGCCGCATGGGTGTGGCTTCCAAAAATCGGAGCCGCATGAGGGTGGCCCCCACGATCCGAGCCGCATGGAAGTAGCAGCCGCATGGGAGTGGCTGCCGCATGAAGGATGGTAGCCGCATAGGAAGCTTTGGATTTAGTGGATCATGCCAGCTATAAAGTTTTCTTCGTTTCCCTAGGAGCACGCTATTATGTCAGAGTTATCATTACAGCTTTATGTCAGAGCTATCAATTCACCTTTATGTCAGAGCTGTCGTGTTATGTCAGAGCATTAAATAAGGCCGCTGCTTGATGGCCAGCTATAGAGGTGAACCGCATAGGGCCACGTGGCTTTTACCCGAGCCGCATGGAGCTATTGGGGATTTCTGAGCCGCATGAGGCTCTGAAAGATTTTTGAGCCGCATGAAGCTCTAAAGGACTCCTGAGCCGCATGAAGCTTTAAGTGTTTCTTTGAACCGCATGAGACTCCTTCTGTTTTGGGTCGCATGAATTTTCCTATTCTTTTTCATGCTTCTACAAGACCCCTTTAAAGTTTTCAATTTGTAAAATTGAAATAATTTGAATAAAAAGCATGACTATGTCCACATAAGCTCTTCTGGCCACATAGGATGTTCTGACCGCATGGACTTCCTAGCCGCATGGACTGCCTGGCCGTATGGACTGCCTGGCCGCATGGACTGTTCTGGCCGTATGTGGTCCTTTCTGCCACGTGTGTGTCTCATTTAATTGCCCTTGATTTGTTTTGGATTTAAAGCCGCCTTTTGGGGTGAATCCCAAAAGTCGGTTTATTAAATATTTGGATTTTTGCCTTGATGAATCTTCTGCATGAGAGGGGATAAAATCTCAAGAGTCAGTTTTGTCTGCTGCACCTAATCCGAAGCATTTTATCGATCCACGTGCCCCCTTTGTTCGCCTATAAATAAGAGTAATTTTTAGAGAGAAACTCTTTACTCCCTTCTCCAATTCAAGCTTTTCTTGCCCTAGCTGCCGTCTTCTTCTTCTTCTCCTTCGATCATCGATGTCCCCTAGACCAGCAGCCTGGTCTCGAGGAGGTGGAAGGTTAGCGACCTCCATCTTTGCTCTGGGGATGGGTACTACTCCATCTTGAGTCTTTGTCAGAGGGAAGCTATCGATCTGAACTGACACCATATTGGCTGCCATGGTCACCTCTTCGAAATCAATGGCCAGGGCCTTAGAATCGATAAGATGCTGGATGTATCATTTCAGTTGGAAATAGTCTTGTGTAGCATGATGGACGTAGCGATGGTAGTGCCAATACTTGGGGCTTGACATGGCCGTCCTCGAAGGGGTAAGTTATCTGAGGCCACTGCTTTTCTGCCGGCTTTGGTTCAGGCTTCTGGGCTGTGTCGGCTACCATAGCCTGCTTGTTCTTGTTGTCTCAGTTGTTGGAGGAATTACCGCCGTTGTTGTTGTTGGCAGTAGGGCGTTTACCCTTGTCCTCTCCCTCCGAAATGTATAGTCCCAATTGACGAGCTTTCTTCAACTTATCTTCTGTGCCAGTGGCACTGATGATGAACGTCTTTCAGTCCTTGAATTGACTCTTGCCCATCCAGAGGCTGATTGTGGGGAGCAGCCTCTTTTGGAAAATTTCAATCAGGAAGGAATCAGGGTTACCGGAAGGTAACTTCATCGCGGTTTGGCAAAATCGCTCAATATAGTTCATTGTCAGCTCCTTTTCTTCTTGAACAACATCCATGAGGGTGGACATCGTCACATCTTGCCCTACTTCGTAGAACCTCTCCAGAAACATACGTTTGAAGCCGACGAAGGAATGGATGCAGTTATCCGACAAGTTACGATACCAGTCGAAGACGACCCCTTCCAATGCTCCAATAAACAACCGTGTAAGGATGGCGTCGTCATGAGGCAGATGGTCGGTTGTGACTTCGAAGTAGGTGATGTACCTGCTTGTCGATGTCTTTCTATTATATGAATTGATGTTGAATGGTTTATATTTTGGTGGAAAGGGAACATCTCTCCATGCAATAGGATACGGTTGTCGTATCCTGAGGTCCTGGCAGGTTTCTCGGGCGTGAATCATGGCCCGGACCTCCTGAACCTCTCGTCTTGCCTCCCTGGCCTCGTCTGCAGCAGTGGGAGCCGATGTTGTCGGAGGATGGTTGCCCGAGTTTTGTGCAGCCGAGTTTGAGTCTGTATTGACCGCGGGACCCAAGCTTGTTTGGCCAGGCGTCCTTTCTTACAGAGTTGGTAGGGCTACTTTGATCTCGTCTACGGATTTGACCAAGGTATGAAGTATGGCCTCCAGAGTGTCGATGCGTTGGCGATCACTGGGACCGTCTTGGTTGTTGTCCGTCATGAACATCGTCCTCACATGAGAAGAGATGGAAGAAACGGTAGAGGACGTGCCCTCTGAGTCATACCCTTGTACAAAGAAGTCGTCAGGGCATGTGGGGATGTTCTCCGTTGGTTCAGACTCAGAAGGAGTGGTACCCCCAGCTTCAGAGCTTGCTTCATCTTGAGAGTTGTGGACATCTTCCAGGATGTCAGAACATGCTACATCCGTTGGGATAACCGCTTTCTTTGGATTATCTTCATAGAACACCGGATTGTCGTGGATGTTCGGAGGAGTGCTACCCCCGGCTCCAGCGCCTCCCAGAGATGTGGACGACAAATCTCCAAGTGTGGCAGATTTCGTCTTTGAGCGAGTACCTTGGAAAACTCCTCCTGTAACGGTCGTGGACAACCGCTTGGAAGAGAGTTTCTTGGTTGAGATTTTCGGACTGGAGACATTTGTTTTCTTCCCTTTCCCGCCACCAGGGATCTTCTGAACAGAATTGCAGGAGGCGACGAGAAGCACTTCGTCCTCTAAGCTTGGTTGTTGCAGTCGT
This sequence comes from Iris pallida, assembly GCA_029216955.1. Taxonomy (NCBI): domain Eukaryota; kingdom Viridiplantae; phylum Streptophyta; class Magnoliopsida; order Asparagales; family Iridaceae; genus Iris; species Iris pallida. Next base: position 3,354,880 of record JANAVB010040018.1, on the reverse strand, counting down.
TGGAAGACGGATTGCCGGTCCTCTTGTGTGGCCGCCTTGCTGCAGCAGCAGTTGACAATAACTTCAGTGCAGTGATGTCCATGAAAGGACTCTCTGCACACCAAGTTTTCGTCTCTTTTCATACGTTTGTGAAGAATCACATTGCACAAGTCACTCATTTTGTGGGCCCGGGAGTCTTGAGCACATGAGTGTGTTGGCATCCTGCCTGCTCCCTGATGTGGGGGTAGTACGAGTACTTGCCTCTGAACATTGTTGGGAGATTCTTGATAACTATCCCGTTCGTTGGCCACCGGGGACAGGACACGGATAGTTTTATACAACTTTCCATCAGGGGCCCGTGTAATAGTCAGCGGGACGCCCTGATAGTCAGAAGTTGGGACAGCTGACTGAGCTCGAAGAGCCCACGCTGTCCTAGACTTTTTCCCTTAGCACCCGAGAGTGCATAGTTGGAAGAGTCCAAGTGGTGTGTCACAGAGTTTGGTACAACCTCTTGAGAGCCTCTGAGGTCAGGACCGTATGAGAGGCGGTCAAAGACTGACAGTGAGCCGCATGGAGCAGATGGTATGCGGCTGGGATTGGTGGCCGTGCAGGCTGTCTGTATGCGGCTGGCATTTATAGCCGCATGAACCTTCTGTATGCGGCTAGCATTTGTAGCCGCATGAACCTTCTGTATGCGGCTAGAAGCGGTGGCCGCATAAGCAGTCTGCATGTGGCTGGCAGTCGTGGCCGCATGAGCCTCCTTCATGCGGCTGGAAGTTTTGGCCGCATGAGCCTTCTGCATGCGGCTGGCTTTTGTGGCCGCATGAGTTTTCATGTGGCTGGCACCCTTATGCGGCTTCTTCTTGGACCGCACAGAGTTCCTCTTTGCCCTTGTAAGTCCTGCATCGTAGTGTTTTCCTCTGTCGGACTTGGGGACAGCAGAGTCCTCTATGGTCTGAAGTGGGGCCGCAGAAGAGTCTTCTCCGTCATTTTGGGTAGCAGGGAGCATTTCTTTCAGAGCTTGGGGAGGAGCAAATGATTTGGGCCTCCACTCCCTGCGAACCTTCTTCGTGCGGGCTCGCTTCTGGACCGGGCCAGCGCTCTCGTCGGAGAGCATTTCTTCAAACACCTGCTGGTCAAAACGGACGACCAGCATCTGTTGAGTGGAGCCAAGCTTGGCTGCGTCCGATTGCGTCACCAACTCCTCAGCCGTAGAGAAGTTAGTCCCCAGCAGAGTCGCCATCGTGTTTGCCATTGATTATAAAAGAACAGAACAGTTTTATGGGAGGACTGGACTTTTACTTCACAACACAAACTCGCTCGTACAAAGAAAGCCTAGGGACGAAAACCTAGGTACATCAATCTAAGTACAATTGTTTAATTTTTCTGGGGGTGACGGTAGAGGCTCGGGAGAGTGCTATCAACTCTGTCTTACTCCTTGGACGATCGGACGTAGCCTTGGCTCTGATAAAGAAATGCTCTCGAGATGTGAAGGAATTCTTCTGGGTGCCGCCGCTCTCTTTGTGCGTGTCTCTGTCTCTCTCCTCGTCGTTCCCTCCTCTCTCGTCCTCCTTTGTAAGGGAATGACACCTTGCTATTTATAGGAGTGGAGTGTGATAAGTAGGGTTTGCAATGATTGCTCTTTCAAAAGTGGGCGGTTAGGAATTGGTTACGATTTGCCTTAATATTGTTTATTAGAATTTAATCTGGGTCATCAATATTGATTATAATAAATCTGGGCAGTTAATGTTGATTATACCAAATCTGCATGGGCAATTAATGTTGATTGCAATAAATCTGCATAGGCAGTTAATGTTGATTGCAACAAATCTGCATCGTGATGATTTGTTGATATCAGCAAATCCGAGTGAATAAATCTTGGTCAATCTCCTGCCACGTGTCCCAACTGCCTGTTATGTCGATTGCCATAAATCTGAATTGTTGGAATTTGATCAACTCCTGCCACATGTCCCAATTGCTGCGAGCCGTATAGAGGACTGTCATAGTTGGGTCGCATGAGTGTGGCCTCGTGTCGGAGCCGCATAAGGGTGGCCTTATCTGAACCGCATGGAAGTTCTTTAATCCGAGCCGCATGAGGGTGGCCCCCATGATTTGAGCCGCATGGGGGGAGCCCCCAACCAAACCGCATAAGGGTGGACATCTCTGAACCGTGTGGAAGTTCTTTAATCCGAGCCGCATGAGGGTAGCCCCCATGATCCGAGCCGCATAGGAGTAGCAGCCGCATGGGGGTAGCCCCCAAACGAACCGCATCAGGGTGGCCACGTGTCAGAGCCGCATGGGTGTGGCTTCCCAAAATCGGAGCCGCATGAGGGTGGCCCCCACGATCCGAGCCGCATGGAAGTAGCAGCCGCATGGGAGTGGCTGCCACATGAAGGATGGTAGCTGCATAGGGAGCTTCGGATTTGGTGGATCGTGCCAGCTATAAAGATTTTCTTCGTTTCCCTAGGAGCGCGCCATTATGTCAGAATCATCATTACAACCTTATGTCAGAGCTGCCGTGTTATGTCAGAGCATTAAATGAGGCCGCTGCTTGATGGCCAACTGTCGCATTTGCTTCCTAAGATTTTAATTTTTGGATAATTAGGAATTTGAATTGGGGATCACAAGGGTGCGTGCCTAAGCCTATAACTTAAGTATAGTAAAAGTAGGACATATATGGTCTCCAGAGTCCCCATACAGCCTTTAGAGTATCATTTTATTATTTTAGAATTTCTTGGATTTTTAGGAGATTTTTAGATAATTTTTATATGCGGTTTCATTATTTTCTTAAGCTTCTAGGAATTTCTATGAGAGCACCCGAGGGTATTTTTGAGGCCAAGTAATTTATTTGGGCTCTAGAACCCTTAAATTATTTTCTAGATTTTTCTAGGAATTTTTAGGAATTTTCTGGGATTTATTTGGAATTTTTAGGATTTTTCCTGATTTTTATTTATTTTTCTGTTATTAAAAACCTATTTACTAAAATTAATATACAGTCAGCCAAGGGGGGACCCACCCGTCAGCCGCTGAAGCGGGGAGGGCGGGCCCCACGTGGCAGTGATTGGGGGCGGGGGCGGCTCGGTCTCCGAGCCGCAGTAGGATTCCAAGCCGAGCTGGCTTTAGCTACACCCAAGCCGAGCTAAGCTCAGATTGATCACAGCTGTTCGATCAAAGCTTTGGGCGCACGAGATCGCGCCACATGGCGACTCAGCCACCGCTTGGACAGGAGTCCACCGACTCTCCTTTTCCCCTATATATATAATAGTATATTCCGAAACCCTAGAATTCAGCAATTATTTTGTGGGAGAGTTCAATAAGGATTCTTCGACTTCGCGGATGGTTTGCCGTCGATCTAGACATCCTTTTCGTGCGCCATTTTTTTTGTTAGAATCGTATTGAGGTTAGGTTTCTGATTATATAATTTATTTTCTGATATTTTGATCTCAAATTTCTGAATAATTATTTCAGTGTCGGTTGTCCAAAAATTTACACGTCGCACGGGTTTCGAGATTCCGAGCGATCCCGAACTCCGTTTTGCGATCCGTTTGAAGTTTTGGAAAGCTGACACCGAGCCCTAAAACATATAATTTTTCCAGAAATTTAGAGTTTCAGCTAGTATTTTATTTTGTTTATAGAAGTCAGATTTGGTCAACGGTTCATCGATTTGGTCATAGTTAGCCATAATGGCGATAACTTTTGACCAAATCATGATTTTGCGGCACGGTCAATTCCAGTGCACTCATGGCGCTGAAATCTATCATTTTGCACACTCAAACTTTGAATTCATAATGTTTGACTAGTTAGTCAACAATATGTCTCGGTTTGCGTGCCACGGGTCCCGAATTTGGAACCGTGACTTTCCTTGGCCAAATATTTGTGTGTAGATTATTATTTCAAAATTAAATAGGTTAAAATAGGATTTTAGATGATTTATTCCAGAATTAGAATAGTATTAATTGATTTAACCCATTAGCCACTTTCTAGGATTTTTAGAGTGGGATTTGTATATCTAACTTGTGGTTGTTTGTGCGACGGGGTTCGTGGGATGATGGCTCGATTTGATAGCTTCTAGGCCGGAGTTCATATTTTCTTCAACTTGTGAAATCAATCCGTCCAAGAGTTCAGGCAAGTACTTGTTGACACCTTCATGTGTATTTACTTTATATTGTCGTATTTCACTTATACATGCTATCTTCTGTGTCTTGACTGTTACACACACGAGAGTTGAGTGTTTAACTATTGATCATGTTTTCTCATTGTTATCTTGATCGTTATTGTGATCGTGTTTTCGTGATTGTGAGGTATGGATATTGGAGGGGTACAATTACTAGGCACGTGGACAAAGCCCAGATGGTATCGTTGGCAACTCTCCCGTTTACGGGTGCGGGCCTTATAACCTCATCGTTCGCCCAAGCCGTCCATGTGTAGGAACGTTGTACTTCTCACGACACGTGCACTACGAGTGTTTATATGAGTCTCTTTACTTTTCATGCTTGTTACTTTCCTTATCAGTTTCTTCCATCTCATGATTTCTTGTTCATATTGTTCATTGTTTCCATTGATCATTATTTTCCATGTTTAGTGTTTTATTACTTTATATTGTACTTGTATCATGGTGGTTAGACTTGTACTTGTTCCAATCGTGACTGGATGACCATTTTTTAGTTGTAGACGACGTGATCTGTCCAGAGGTTTACGGTGAGTATGTTTGAGACACTGACGTCACTGGCGTACCCGGTTCCAGTACTGATGCGAATTAGCATATTTTCTTCCTTATGGATTCGTATTAGTTAGTAGTTATAGTTATGGAGTTAGTTGTCCATTTTATTTTCTATTATCCGGGTTTGTTCCCGAGACTTTCTGAGTTGTAGTGGATTTTTCATATTTATAATATTGAGACTATTGAATATTTTAGTAATTTTTGCTGGCTTAGTTGTGGATGATATATATGCGTGTTGTGCTTGTTATGGACCATTGTTATCATAGACAACGTACTACTGCCGATGCTGCGGCGTAGGCTGGACTTGGCCACGTACTCGTATCCCAAAATTGGGAGCGGGTCGTGACATGTTTTTATGGTAGCCCATGCAGGTCCAATTTCGCAAAAGACTGCAAACTCGTGGTAGTGCTTAAGTTAGCTGTACTACTACGAGCCTGCGAATAGATTGAAGTTAGGAGGTTATATCATCCACAGAATAGGACTTCTAACCTTATGAGTCTATTTCATCTTAGGATCGTATTGTCTCTTAATTTGCATCTTGCTTGATTCCGTCCGTGATTTCTTCGATATGCTTGCATCTACCGTACTAACCATATCCTTTCTTTCCTTTTAGTTCACAATGGTTGATACAAGGCGCAGTGCGATCCGTAAGAGGAAAAGGGTAGCTAACCCTTTTGCTACTCCCGAACCCGAGGGATCGACAGCAGAGAGTACCGAGTTCGTAGAGCCTTCTAACCATCAACAAGATAGGGTTAGCGCTGAGGATCTTCCACCACCACCACCAGGAGCCCCAATCCAAGGAGTGACTGTAGATGGAGCATAAATCCTTGCAATACTCCAGGGCATGATGGAGACTCAGCAGAGGCATGCAGATGTTTTAGAGAGAAGCATAGAAATACGACAAAATCGTGTGGGTACTATTGATGGGTTTCGCAAAATGAACCCACCTCCCTTTACTGGTTCGAAAAAACCTATAGAAGTTGCCAACTGGCTAGTAGAGATAGAGACACTACTAGAAGCATCAGAGTTGCCACCAGAGAAGTGGATAAAAGCGGTGAAGCTGTAGCTCAAGGACAATGCACATCATTGGTGGACTGCACAAGAAAGACGGTTGGGCAAGAATGTGTCATGGAAAGAGTTTACGGACCTCTTCAACACCATGTTCTTTTCCATGATAGTTCGAAAGAAGTTACGGGATCAGTTCATACGACTAGAGCAGGGGAGCATGACGGTGGATGAATATGATGCAGAATTCAGTCGTTTGAGCCGCTTTGCTCCTACTCTTGTCTCCACAGAAGAAGAAAAGACAGAGAAGTTCCATTCTGGATTAAATTACAAATTGCAGAGTTTGACAGCATCAGCAGATCCGACATCATATACGGCTATCTTGAATGCGGCTAGACGTCAGGAGTCTATTTTGAAGAAGAAGCAGACTGATCTGAAGAGGACTTCTTCCATGATTTCTTCAGATAAGACATCTCAAGGTGCAGCAAAGCGTCTCCAGTTTCAGCAGCACAGACCACTTATCAAAGCAGCACCAGTACATCAGAACAAGCAGAATCCACCCCTTCCAGTATGCCAATTTTGCCAGAAGACTGGGCATACCTCGGCTGTATGTAGGAAGAGGTTGGGACATTGTCTTCATTGTGGATCACCTGACCACCAAGTACGAGTGTGCCCCTTTATACCACAAAGATCATCGAGTGGGGATCAGAGAGCAGTAGCTCAGTCTCGACCGACAGCAGATGGAGGGCAACAGAGAGGACCACCACTACCAAGCCAAGGACAAAAGTTTGCTCAACATCAGCAGCAGAAGGGAGTCCAGAGGAATGGTCATGCTTTTACCATGACTGAAGAGGAGGAGGAAAATTTGACAGATGTTATCGCAGGTATGATTTTATTAAATTCATTTCCTGCCATTGCCTTATTCGATTCTGGGGCTTCTCGTTCTTTTGTATCAGTAGCTTTCTTGATGAAGCATGGTATTATGACTACTCCCGTGAGTAAGAGGCTTAGAATATTAACCGGTGGAGGTAGTGTTCCGATTAGTGATATTTGTAGGGACTGCCGTATAGTTATTTGTGGTCGAGAGATGCGAGCAAGATTGCTTGTTATGCCCATTGTTAGTTTCGATGTTATTCTTGGCATGGATTGGTTGAGCAAATACTACACAATGATAGACTGCCATCGAGGGTGTGTCATCTTTAGGCCACCCGGAGAGCCCGAGTTCGAGTTTTCTAGAGAAAGTGCAGAGTTTGGCGTACGAGCTGTATGTGAATCCTTGACAACAGAAGAAGTTATACGACATCCACTTATTATGGAGTTCTTGGACGTATTTCCCGAAGATCTGCCAGGTCTACCCCTGGATAGAGCAGTGGAGTTCTCTATTGACTTAGTGCCAGAAGCGGCACCAGTGGCACAGAATGTGTACCGCATTAACAAGAAGGAAATGGAGGAGTTGAAGGCACAGTTGGAGGATCTTGAGAGTAAAGGATTCATTCGTCCGAGTGCTTAACCTTGGGGTGCTCCAGTGCTTTTTGTGCCCAAGAAAGATGGGTCGGTGAGGATGTGTATTGACTATCGTGCACTTAATGCACTAACGGTCAAGAACAGATATCCTTTGCCCAGGATTGACGATCTCTTTGACCAATTGAGCGGAGCCAGGATATTCTCGAAGATTAATCTGCGATCCGGTTATCATCAAGTAAAGGTGCGAAAGGAAGACATTGCAAAGACAGCTTTTAGGACTCGGTATGGGCACTACGAGTTCCTAGTGATGCCGTTTGGATTAACCAATGCTCCAGCGGTATTCATGAATCTAATGAACAAAGTCTTTCATCAGTATTTGGACCGGTTCATGGTTGTATTTGTAGATGATATACTGATATACTCGAAGACTGAAGAGGAGCATGAGCAGCATTTACGGATGGTCTTGGAGACATTACGGCAGGAGAAGTTATATGGCAAGTTATCCAAATGTGAGTTCTTCTTGGACAAAGTTAGTTTTCTTGGGCATATTGTGACAGGAGATGGGATATCAGTAGATCCCAAGAAGATAGAAGCTGTGAAAGCATGGCCCACACCAGATTCTGTAGCAGAGGTGAGGAGCTTTTTGGGCTTGGCTGGTTATTATCAAAAGTTTGTGAAGGATTTTACAAAGATTGCAGAGCCAATGACGAAGCTCACCAGAAAAAATAAGGCTTTTACTTGGACAGAAGCATGCAAAGACGCTTTTGATGTGTTAAAAAGAAGATTGACCACTGCTCCTACTTTAACCTTACCATCAGGATCAGGGGGATTTGTGATATATAGTGATGCCTCGGGTAAAGGTCTTGGTTGTGTGTTAGAGCAACAAAAAAAGGTTGTGGCATATGCTTCTAGGCAATTACGGCCACATGAAAAGAATTATCCTACTCATGATCTCGAGCTGGCAGCAGTAGTATTTGTACTGAAGCTTTGGAAGCATTACCTTTATGGCGAGAGGGTGGAGATATATACAGACCACAAGAGCCTCAAGTATGTGTTCACTCAGAAAGAACTTAACATGAGGCAGAGAAGATGGCTCGAGTTGATGAAGGATTTTGATCTCATATTACAGTATCACCCGGGAAAGGCGAATGTAGTAGCGGATGCATTGAGTCGATATCCCACAGCAATGTACTTGACTATGGACAGACATCTATTGGAGGACTTGGAGAGCTTGGGTATTGAGGTAGTTATACCGGGAGTAGAGGGACAGGTGATGAACTTACAGATTGGATCAAATTTGATGGACAAGGTTCGGGAGGCACAAACACAAGATGAGGGGCTGCAGAAGATCAGAGCTCAAGTGGAAGCAGGACAGAGCAGTGACTTTATTATTCATGAGAATGGGTCACTAAGACATGGTAATAGGCTTTGTGTACCAAGTGGAGGAATTCGAGAAGAGATTATGCAGGAAGCCCACAAGTCTCAATATTCGATACACCCAGGAGCAACAAAGATGTATAAGGATCTAAGGAATCACGTATGGTGGTATGGTATGAAAAGAGAAGTCGCCCAATTTGTTTCGAGATGTTTGGTATGCCAACAAGTCAAAGCGGAGAGACAAAGACCCGGAGGATTATTGTAGCCGTTACCCATTCCTGAGTGGAAGTGGAAACATATTACGATAGATTTTGTGACTGGATTGCCGAGGACACGGAGTGGAAAGGATGCGATTTGGGTCATTGTGGATAGGTTGACCAAATCGGCACACTTTATACCTTTCAAGGTTGGGTTGTCTACCGAAGGTTTAGCGGAGTTATATGTTCGACAGATTATGAGACTGCATGGTGTTCCAGTGAGTATAGTCTCCGATAGAGATTCACGGTTTACGTCACACTTTTGCAGGAGTTTGCAAGAGAGCCTTGGTACGCAGCTCAAGTTAAGTACAGCTTATCACCCGCAGACTGATGGGCAGTCAGAGCGTACTATTCAGACACTAGACGACATGTTGCGTACTTGTATGTTAGATTTTGGCGGGTCATGGGATGATCACTTATATTTGGTAGAGTTCTCTTACAATAATAGCTATCAAGCAAGTATAGAGATGTCACCTTTCGAGGCGCTCTATGGACGGAGGTGTCGTACCCCTTTGTCATGGGACGACGTGGGTGAGCGATCCTTGTTAGGACCGGAGATGGTTGTGGATGCCGCAGAGAAAGTGAAGAAGATTCGTGAGCGACTAAGGGTAGCACAGGATCGACAGAGGTATTGGGCAGATAGTCACCGGAGGCCATTATCATTCGAGGTTGGCGATTTGGTATTCTTGAAGATCTTGCCGACTCGTGGTACTATTAGATTTGGTAGAAGCGGGAAGCTTAGTCCGAGATTTATTGGACCATTTGGTATTCTCGACAGAGTTGGAGATGTTGCTTATAGACTGGCACTTCCACCCACATTGGAGAATGTTCATAATATATTCCATGTATCACAGTTGAGGAAGTACGTGGCTGATCCAAGCCATGTATTGGATCATTCGGAGATTGAGGTAGGACCAAGCCTATCCTACCAAGAGCAACCAGTAGAGATCTTGGACAGACGGGAGAAGGTTTTGAGGAGGCAGATCATACCCTTGGTTCGAGTAGCATGGAGACATCACTCACCCGGGGAGTCCACTTGGGAGCGAGAAGATGAAATACGGGAGAGGTTTCCCCATTTGTTTGAGGATTGAGGTAATTTTGTTTATGTAGCATTATATTATTTTTGAGGACAAAAATATTTTAAGGGGGATAGTTTGTCGCATTTGCTTCCTAAGATTTTAATTTTTGGATAATTAGGAATTTGAATTGGGGATCACAAGGGTGCGTGCCTAAGCCTATAACTTAAGTATAGTAAAAGTAGGACATATATGGTCTCCAGAGTCCCCATACAGACTTTAGAGTATCATTTTATTATTTTAGAATTTCTTGGATTTTTAGGAGATTTTTAGATAATTTTTATATGCGGTTTCATTATTTTCTTAAGCTTCTAGGAATTTCTATGAGAGCACCCGAGGGTATTTTTGTGGCCAAGTAATTTATTTGGGCTCTAGAACCCCTAAATTATTTTCTAGATTTTTCTAGGAATTTTTAGGAATTTTCTTGGATTTATTTGGAATTTTTAGGATTTTTCCTGATTTTTATTTATTTTTCTGTTATTAAAAACCTATTTACTAAAATTAATATACAGTCAGCCAAGGGGGGACCCACCCGTCAGCCGCTGAAGCGGGGAGGGCGGGCCCCACGTGGCAGTGATTGGGGGCGGGGGCGGCTCGGTCTCCGAGCCGCAGTAGGATTCCAAGCCGAGCTGGCTTTAGCTACACCCAAGCCGAGCTAAGCTCAGATTGATCACAGCTGTTCGATCAAAGCTTTGGGCGCACGAGATTGCACCACGTGGCGACTCAGCCACCGCTTGGACAGGAGTCCACCGACTCTCCTTTTCCCCTATATATATAATAGTATATTCCGAAACCCTAGAATTCAGCAATTATTTTGTGGGAGAGTTCAATAAGGATTCTTCGACTTCGCGGAGGGTTTGCCGTCGATCTAGACATCCTTTTCGTGCGCCGTTTTTTTTGTTAGAAGCGTATTGAGGTTAGGTTTTTGATTATATAATTTATTTTCTGATATTTTTATCTTAAATTTCTGAATAATTATTTGAGTGTCGGTTGTCCAAAAATTTACACGTCGCACGGTTTTCGAGATTTCGAGCGATCCCGAACTCCGTTTTGCGATCCGTTTGAAGTTTTGGAAAGCTGACACCGAGCCCTAAAATATATAATTTTTCCAGAAATTCAGAGTTTCATCTAGTATTTTATTTTGTTTATAGAAGTCAGATTTGGTCAACGGTTCATAGATTTGGTCATAGTTAGCCATAATGGCGATAACTTTTGACCAAATCGTGATTTTGTAGCACGGTCGATTCTAGTGCACTCATGGCGCTGAAATCTATCATGTTGCACACTTAAACTTTGAATTCATAATGTTTGACTAGTTAGTCAACAATATGTCTCGGTTTGCGTGCCACGGGTCCCGAATTTGGAACCGTGACTTTCCTTGGCCAAATATTTGTGTGTAGATTGTTATTTCAAAATTAAATAGGTTAAAATAGGATTTTAGATGATTTATTCCAGAATTATAATAGTATTAATTGATTTAACCCATTAGCCACTTTCTAGGATTTTTAGAGTGGGATTTGTATATCTAACTTGTGGTTGTTTGTGCGACGGGGTTCGTGGGATGATGGCTCGATTTGATAGCTTCTAGGCCGGAGTTCATATTTTTTTCAACTTGTGAAATCAATCCATCCAAGAGTTCAGGCAAGTACTTGTTGACACCTTCATGTGCATTTACTTTATATTGTCGTATTTCACTTATACATGCTATCTTCTGTGTCTTGACTGTTACACACACGAGAGTTGAGTGTTTAACTATTGATCATGTTTTCTCATTATTATCTTGATCGTTATTGTGATCGTGTTTTCGTGATTGTGAGGTATGGATATTGGAGGGGTACAATTACTAGGCACGTGGACAAAGCCCAGATGGTATCGTTGGCAACTCTTCCGTTTACGGGGGCGGGCCTTATAACCTCATCGTTCGCCCAAGCCGTCCATGTGTAGGAACGTTGTACTTCTCACGACACGTGCACTATGAGTGTTTATATGAGTCTCTTTACTTTTCATGCTTGTTACTTTCCTTATCAGTTTCTTCCATCTCATGATTTCTTGTTCATATTGTTCATTGTTTCCATTGATCATTATTTTCCATGTTTAGTATTTTATTACTTTATATTGTACTTGTATCATGGTGGTTAGACTTGTACTTGTTCCAATCCTGACTGGATAACCATTTTTCAGTTGTAGACGACGTGATCTGTCCAGAGGTTTACGGTGAGTATGTTGGAGACACTGACGTCACTGGCGTACCCGGTTCCAGCACTGATGCGAATTAGCATATTTTCTTCCTTATGGATTCGCATTAGTTAGTAGTTATAGTTATGGAGTTAGTTGTCCATTTTATTTTCTATTATCCGGGTTTATTCCCGAGACTTTCTGAGTTGTAGTGGATTTTTCATATTTATAATATTGAGACTATTGGATATTTTAGTGATTTTTGCTGGCTTAGTTGTGGATGATATATATGCGTGTTGTGCTTGTTGTGGACCATTGTTATCATAGACAGCGTACTACCGCCGATGCTGCGGCGTAGGCTGGACTTGGCCACGTACTCGTATCCCAAAATTGGGAGCGGGTCGTGACACCAACTCTAGAGGCAAACCGCATAGGGCCACGTGGCTTTTACCTGAGCCGCATGGAGCTATTGGGGATTTCTGAGCCGCATGAGGCTCTGAAGGATTTTTGAGCCGCATGAAGCTCTAAAGGACTCCTGAGCCGCATGAAGCTTTAAGAGTTTTTTAGAACCGAATGAGAATCCTTCTGTTTTGGGCCGTATGGATTTTTCTGTTCTTTTCCATGCTTCTACAGTCATCATAGAAGAGACGACTACTCAAAGGTGATATGGACGTGATAGATATGAACTTCGCTAGGGTGTAAGAAGATAACTCAGAGATGATATGGACGTTAATTATTTTTCTACTGGGGTGAAGTATAGAAGGGGTGAATTCCTTTAACATAATTCATGAATACCCACAAGGGATGTAAGAGCCTATGCTGGTTTGAAACTCAGACAAAGTATTTCTTCAGAAACTTGCCGTTGGTTGGCATCATTAGCAAGTCGCCGTTGGGTTTGGCCAGTCGGTAGACACCATTGGAGTAGATCGTTTCTATGACGAATGGTCCTCCCACTTGGGCTTGAACTTTCCAGCCATCTTATGAGTTATTACCATCGGTCTTCGAACTGATAAGACGAGGTCACCCAGTTAGAATGTTCTTTTCTGGACTTTCTTGTTGAAGGCCCCAAAAATTCAAGCTTGGTAAAGCTCGATTCGTTGTTGAGCTAGCAGACATTTTTCATCCAACACCTCTAACTCTTGTAGTCGCTGGCGTTGATTTTCTTCGTCAGTCAGCTGGTTGGTGATAGCTACCCATAAGGACAGGATCTGGATCTCCAGGGGAAGCACTGCCTCACTTTCATAAACAAGAGAGAATGGCATGTTGCCCGTGGATGTTCGAACAGTCATACGGTAAGCCCACAGATTTTTGTCGAGCTTCTCATTCCTGTCGCGTTTATTAGACGAAATAACTTTCTTAAGTAACTTGACGATAGATTTGTTGAATGCTTCGTCTAGTCCATTTGCTGTCGGATTGTAAGCCGTTGATGTCACATTCTATATTCGATTTTTATCGCAGAACCGATGGAAAGCGTAGCTTACGAACTGAGGATCATTGTCGTGGATGATCCTTTGAGGAATGCTGAAGCGGTATCTGATGTGATATTTGACAAAGCTGATCACGTTTGCGATTTTTACCTCGGCCAGAGGTACTGCTTCTGCCCATTTAGAAAATTAGTCAATGATGGCAAGTATGAACCGGTGTCGTCTGGAGGATGGTGGGCTAATCGGCCCAATGATTTCCATTCCCCATGCTTCAAATAGCCAGCGCCCATCGTGGGGTACATGAACTCCAAAGGCTAGTGGATGAAGTCAGCATGCAACTGACACACCCACACTTCTTTGCGTGATCAACGGCGTCTGCCATCATAGTAGGCCAGTAGTAGCCCATGCGACACAATCGGTCTTATAACTTAGGACCAGGATGATGGGCTCCGCAGGTGCCATCGTGTGCCTCCCTGAGTGCTTCTTGTGCTTCTGTCTTGGATAAACATCGCAGGAGAAGCTCGTCATATGAACGATGATATAGCATCGTGGTAGCTGTGTCATAGAAGAACCGAAGACAGCGTCTCTTGACAGAAGTAGTTTCCTTCGAGTCTTCAGGTAGGATCCCGTAGACTGCATAGTCTATGAACAAAAATTGCCAATCCCGAATGTCCACATTAGTATCTATTTGTACTGAGTAACTCAGATACATATGTAGATTGTTCTTCGGGTATATCATCTCCCGACCTATTACCGTGATGGTATATTAGGTTCCCATAGGAGTTGCTAGAGAAACGACGAAGCCAGCAAGTGCGTCGGCCTCTAAGTTCTGCATTCGAGGTACATGTTCTATAAAAAACCCTGTAGAGGTAGAGATGATATCGATTGCTACTTGGTGGGATGGAACCCGATCTTCATGCCGAAGTTTGTATTGTCCTCGAACCTGGTTGATAATCAATTTCGAGTTGCCACAGTCAACCTCCAAATGTTTAGCGAGCCGGAGTCCAATGATGAGAGTGTTATACTCAGCGACGTTATTGGTACATGACTCCATAAGAGAATATGCTTGGTTGATAACCAAGCCGTCGGAAGTGATGAGGACTACTCCGACCCCTACGATGATCTCGCCTTTGGGCCCTGTTCTTGAAGCACCATCAAAGAACATGCACCAGACCAAGTTATCTGAGATGTCATTGGACTCCAGGACTTCAGGAATGTCGTTATAGAGCTTTGATGTCTCTGGCATGGGGTGTGCTGCTATGAAGTCCGCCAATGCTTGGCCCTTGACTGCCTTTTATGGGACAAACACCATGTCATAAGGAGTCAAAAGTATCGCCCATGTGGCTAACTGTGAGTTCAAAGCCCTTGGCTTGGTCTTGAGGATCCTGAGGGGGTTCACTTGGGAGATGACATGGATAGTCTATCCGGCCACATAGTGACGCTTCTTCTGGATGGCGAAGAGCAGGGCAAGACACTCCTTTTCGACAGGATTATATCGATGCTCGGCCCCAATCATGGTCCTGCTAAGGTAGTAGATTTTCTGTTCATGGCCTTCATTACTCCTTTGGGCTATCAAAGCACCGAGAGAATGGTCCATAGCTCGGACGTATAGCAGAAAGGGTCCCCCTACGACTGGTGCTACTAGTACTAGAGGACTAGTGAGGTATTATTTGATGTCGTCGAACGTGCGCTGGAATTCTTCTATCCAGACGAAAGAAACTCCTTTCTTTATCAGTTTGGTGAAAGGTTGACATCTACCAGAGAGATTTGCTATGAATCTTCTGATATATGCTAAGCGCCCTTGCAGGCCTCGGAGCTCGCAAAGATTCATCGAAGGAGCCATGTCCAAGATCGCCTTAGTCTTCTCAGGGTCAACATGAATACCCTTGGACGTGACAATAAAGCCTAAGAATTTGCCACTGGAGACTCCCAGAAATGACTTGGTTGGGTTCATCTTCAGTTGATGTGTTCGTATTAAGTTGAATACTGTTCTCAAGTCGTCCAAGTGATTGGATTTCTTTTTGCTTTTGACGGTAATGTCATTAACGTTACATTCTACCATCTTTTGGAGGTGCTTGCAGAATATGGTGCTTATTGACCACTGGTATGTTGTTTTCGCATTCTTAAATCGAAGGGCTTCACTGCGTAACAATGTATCCCTTTTGGAGTCCAAAATGAAGTATGCTTCTCGTCTTCGAAAAACATCTTGATTTGGTTGTTGCCTAAGAAACCATCCATAAAAGACATACACTCGAAGCCACAAGTGTTGTCGATCATCACGTCAGTGATCGGGAGAGGAAACTCGTCAGTTGGGCAGGCCGAGTTGAGATCCATGAAGTCTATGCAGACCCGAGTTTTTCCGTTCTTCTTAGTAACTAGGAAAATGTTGTCCACCCCATCAGGGTGTTGTTCTTCACGAATGAAGCCACTCTCTAAGAGTTTGTCGACTTCTTCCTCGATAGCATCCATGATGTTGGGGCAGAAACGTTGCTATTGCTGTTTGACATGCTTAGCATCGGGTAGGATATTGAGATGGTACATGGCAACTTGCGGGTCTAAACCCAGCATGTCTTTAGACCTCCATACAAAGACATCGATGTATTCTCGGATAAGTTGTATCAGAGATTCTTTGTCTTCCCCTGTCATGCTTTTGCAAATAAAGATGTTTTTTTGGGGAAGCCTCATCTCCTATCTCGACTTGGATGACTTTGTCTTCAGTGGGAGGTTTGCACTGTTCGAAGCACCATTCCTATTAGGATCCCAGGCGTTGAGCCCAGGGTACATCCTCGAAGTATTCGAGTATTTGGTCTCCATCCTCGATTGGGGCATCTGCAGAGACCATATTAACGAACAATATCTTTTCGAAGGCCTGACCGATACTAGTATCAGAGTCCCAAGTTGAGGAATCGGAGGAGTGTGAATGCATCATGGCCTCCGGCTCCAAGATCTTCGAAGTTGTTGCAGGTGTAACCTAACCCAATCCCCGACGATTGCGCTGATAATCATTTTGTGACTTTCCCTTTGGAGCACAAAGTCATAAGGGAAGGCATCGACCTTTGCTATAGTTCTGTCCTCTGTCACTGTTCATGTCGTAACCCCTTTTCTGGATGAGGTTTTTGGCTTGAGTAGTATAATGGTAGAGTTGCATCTTGCCGTTATCGGGTTCTGGTTCTGTCGGTGCCAGTCGTTGAGGATACTCCAATCGGTCGAAGATTATGGGTTCCTCTTCCTTCTTTCTTGCTAGAACTACGAAGTAGGCATCTTGAGAAGGGACAACTTGGATTGCGAGGTTGGTGGTTGTCACTTGTGTTTGTAGTATATATAGAGCATTGTCTAAGAAATACCTAGTGTTCCAATGCGCACAAGAGTAATTCAAAGACAACTTCCTATTAGTGAAATGCAAAATTTTTTCCCGAGGGATTACATCATCAAAAGAATGCACTTTGGCATTGGCGTATATGTAGTCTCACAACTCTTCATCCGTAAGCACCAGGGCTATTGCGGGAGAAGGTAGAGAATATTTCCCCTTCAGCTTGACTACCAAGGGGGCTACAGTCGGAGGTTCGTATGACCTTAGAGTTGGCTTCGGAGCCTTCCGGGGAAGCCTTATTTGCATAGACTCCTAGCTATCCTCTAACATGATCGAGGATGATCTAGCCGGAGCTTTGCCTCAAAGCTTGATGACGAGATGGGCTAATATCTGGGGAGATTTCCCCCTCAATCGAACCCTCAATAGTTCTTCAGCAATAGCTTCACTTTCTGCCTCGTCGTCAGCATCATTGATGTCTTCGTCCCATGGGACTAATTTGTATAGATCCACATCTGTATAGTATGCTTCGAGCCCTCGGAAGGGATCGACGTCAGCAAACTTGGTCTTGATAGTCCCATCGCTGGCCACATACTTTATACACTGATGGAGAGTAGAGGAAACGATCATTTATTCATAAATCAATGGTCGTCCTAATAGCATGTTGTAGTTTATATCGACGTCAATGACGTAGCAAGTAACGTCAGTCTGGAGATTGTCTATTTGGCATTTCAGGCAGATCTTGTCCAAGGGTTCACTTTTCCTAGTGTTGAAACCGCTGATTGTAGTGTTCGACCTAGTTAGCCGATGCATCAGAATTCCCAAAGCTTGGACTAAACTCTGAAGGATGATGCTGGGAGAAGAGCCATGGTATGCAATCGACCTTAATGGCACCAACATACCATATATAGTACAGGGGTCGGTTGTGTCGATTGTTTTTCAGTAGCATGTCCTGCTGAGTAAAAGTGATGTTAGGGATCACCTCAGCCATACTATTTACAATGTAGACATTCAGTAAGGTTCTTCTTGGGCGGTTACACCTGGGTGAGAAAGGAGTCAGCATTCTGTAAAACTTCGCTGAGGGCGTCTTGAGTATCTTTGGAGAGATAGAGAAGCTCGAAGAGTGATAGTCGAGCTGGAGTGTTGGGCAGCTGTGCCAATACGTCAAAATTATAGAGGTTTGTCAAAGTAAACCTCCTTCTACTTCTGTTTATCTACAACATGCGTTTGATATGGGCTAGCTTCCGATGTATCGGGGGCGTTGACCGCGATGGCGGAGGTGTCTCTTCCTTTGGAGCTTGGTTCTTTTCTCGCTGGTTAGCCGAGCGAGTGGTAACCAAGGTGTCATCGGTTTTTATAGAGATAATGTGATACGACTTGACCTTCTTTCCCTTGATAGAACCCACTGCAGGCGTCATCATGTCTGGAGTAAGACCAGAATGGATCCATATAACTTCGTCTCGCAGCGTTGTAAATGTAGGAACCCTAGAAGGGGGTAAATAGGGTCAAGCTAACTAAACAAGCACTTAGCACAAGCTAATTGGCAATTTAAAAATATAAGTGTAAGAGAAGAAACAAACACAATACCGACACCCGATATATCCTGGTATCCTCCTAAGAGGCAATCCAGTCCCGGAACTCTCTCCGGCTTTAATCCACTATTTAAGCAAATAGTTACACACGAGTTTGGATCCGAAGAACTCGCCAACTTCTTACACAAGAGCTTTAATCCGAAGGGCTCTTCGACTTCAACCGAGAGTTTGGATACGAAGACTCCCCAACTTCAACCGAGAGTTTGGATACGAAGACTCTCCAACTTCAACCTTTCACAATAGGTTTTGATCTCCTTATACAATAAGATGAAGATCTCACTTTTCAACTCAATAACTCTAACACAAGTTGTGGATGGCAAATGAAAGCTTTGTAGAGTTGTTTGTGGATAGGCTTTGGTGGTTTAGAAATTTTTAGGCTTAAAGCATCAACCTTGAATGAAGGGGTTCAAGGCTATTTATAACCAAAGCATTGAAAAGAGCTCAAGGCAACTTTTCAGTCCATGAACCGGCATACCGTCGGTATGATCCGGCATACCGGCGGTATACCGGTCTGGGATTGCAACGGCTAGAAATATAGCCGTTAGGATCATTAATGGCTGGAAATCCGACCGTTGGAATTTCAACGTTTCGAAAGCGGTATATCGTCGGTATGGACCGATATGCCGTCGGTATGCCGGTTTTGTAAACAGAAACTTTCTGTGAACAAAAATCGGTATACCGTCGGTATACACCGGTATACCGTCGGTATGCCGTTTTCCACCAAAAATGATCCTGGGCTTATTTCTGCCCTAGCTTTCGATTTTGCCATCCATTTCTTGTGTTTACAATAATTCCTAAGACTCATTACAGACTCCAGATAAACTTAGGCAGGTGCAGGCTTCTTCAGAGTCTTGAAATGATGATGGCATGGCTTGGCTTCTTCTTTGATAGGTGGTGGCTTTTTTCCTTGGCGGCAGCTGTCCAAAGATATCCAGTTTGCAGCGGAACCCCCGGTGCGTGGCTCCAGTGATGTCATCGGGTGGTTCAGAAAAATCTTGTGGGATCCATCGTCTTTGGCCCACCATGATTTCTTCATAGCATATGTCCACATTTGATCTTGCAAATTGTTTTTCTGCAAATACATGTTAGGCAAACAAAGCAATATACATGTAGCAAGTATGATAAGATAAAGCACATTAGGACTATGTAAAGTTTAAGTATAGGTGCTACGGTGATAGCATAAAAGTTAGTGATATCATAATGATTAAACTTAATTGAATGACCACAATCAAAAACATAGTTTTGATTTTGGCGACCCAATTAAATTTAAGATAGATAAGCTCATATCACTAATATGTAAACCAATAGGCACATATCACCAAAGGTATAAGTATAAGTAGAAATGCTTTTAGCGATAGTATGAAGATTAGTGATAATGAAGTGCTAAACTTAACATATTAACCATATTCAAAAACATGATACAATCATTTGGCCAACAGTAAATGGGATGAGCCCCTCAGCATTGTCACGAGCTAGTGGAAGATTGACTTTTTCCATTGTCACCCTTGGAATGGGGACTACGCCATCTTGCGCCTCCGTAGTTAGAAAACTTCCGAATTGGAGAGTAACCGTTTTGGCAGTAACAGTCTTCTCCTCATTGTTAAGTGAGATGACTTTGGCATCGATGAGACGCTGGATCTGTCTTTTCAACATGTAATAATTACGTATCGAATGGTGGACGTACTGATGATAGTGGCAGTCCTTTGGGTTGTCCACTTTTTCTACTTCATTGGGCTGCTTTGGCAGTGTGACTGAAAGTTTGCCGCTCTTCGTTAACATAGAGAAGAGTTCTAGCATATCTTCATCGTTGAAGGAGTAGGTCTCCTTCAGCCTCTGCACTTCCGTAGGCTTCGGGTTCGCAGATGCCGAACCTTTGGAAATGTTGACGGTTATGGCTTGCTTCCCTTTTTTCGTCTTTGGGGTTGCTGCTGGACGAGCGCCTCCCTTTGTCTTCAAGAGTAGGAAAGTTTAGTCCCAGGTGCTGCATCTTGGGCCTTTCTTTGTGCCATATCCACCTCTGTAATGAAAGGCATCCATTCTGTGTAAGGAATACTGTACCATAACTTTATTGCAGGAAGCATGTTCTTGCAGCACAAGTCCATAAGCATGGGCTCGGGTATACCAAGAGGTAACCTCAGAGCTGCCTGGCGGAAGTGTTCAATATATGAACATACAGGCTCTTTCTCCTTCTGGACGATGTCCATGTGAGTCGACATCGTCAGGTCTATTCCTCCTTCATTGAATCGATTGAAGAATAGAGTCTTCAAGTCTTCGAAAGATGTAATACAATTGTCCGGAAGACTGTAGAACCATTCGTAGGCCACCCTCTGCAGGACTTCTATGAATAGGTTGGTGAGGAGAGCGTCGTCCTTTGGAAGATGCCCTATTACTGAGGCAAAGTACTTCAAGTGTCATCGGAGAGACTCCTTTCCATCATAAGGCATGAGCGTTTGCAAATTATATTTGGGAGGATAGATCACATTATCCCATTCGGAAGGATATGGTTGTCGAATTTTCATCTTTTGGAATGCTGCTCACTTTTCTTTGGCATCATAGTGAGCATATAACTCCTGGAGGGCCTGCTGCATCTCAGTTGACATCGCAAGTCCTATTGTCGACGGAGTAGATGACGACGGTGCTGCTTAGTTCACGAGGGGAAGCACATTGTACCCACCATTAGCTGCTGGGATCGGAGCAGGAGTAGAGGCAGCGGGAGTCAACCTCTCCTTGATCTCCAGGATGACAGAAGCTAAAGATTGCATAGTAGTATTCAACATATTTAGGCTCATCTCGAGAGCTTTTATACGTTTCAGCTGACTAGAGCCTTTGCTGCTTTCCGCATTGTCTCCGTTGGCCATGAACACGGATATCATGTATGGATAGGTTGAAGGGGCAGTAGATCTCTTGCTCTCTGGCTCGGATGCCTGAGTCTCATCGTCTTTAGGATAGATTAGAAGGTTGCAATCATCTTCAAACTCATTGTAGTTGCTACCCCAGTTTGTTGGCTAGCTGCGCCTGCGGAGGCATCTGTGTCATACAATCCTTCGTTGGATTAGAATGCGGGATTGTCATGAATGGTGGACGACTGGCCACCCCCAGCATATGATATGGCATCTCCTTGTGGCAAGGAGCCAGACTTGGCACGCATGTGTTGGAACACACCTTTGCTTGGCACTTTCGTCTTGCTACTCCCAGGCCGCTTTTTGGACTTGTTAGTCGAGGTGGAAGAATTTTTGGATAGTTGCCTGAGAGATGGAGAATGCCGTGCCGCGTTGCATGGAGCAACACGGAGTTTCTTTTCTTTCTCGTTCGTTGACCATCGGTCGAGTCCCTGATTGTAAAACCCCTCAAAATATTTTTTTATTTTTATTAATATTTATTGTTACTAAATAATGTTAATTGTTAAATAAATGCTTTTACACTAATTATTAAATTATTGATAAAGTTTAGAAGTATATGATATATATATATATATATATATATATATATATATATATATATATATAGTGTTACTATTTATTGGTTTACTATTAGATTATATATATAAGCTTGTATAGTTTTGGTGTTAAAATTCTTAGCAACTAAACCCAATCCTTAATTTAACCTTAACCTAGGCCCAACCCATTAGGGACCTATTCATTTGGATCTCATTCCCATATATATATTCTTATAGGAGAACCTAATCACTCTCAACCCTAACCCTAAACTTGCCTCCACACAAACTCCACCTCTCCCCATCAAACCACCAGCCCCTCCCCCTCTTCCGCGCCTATCTTCTTCCCCCTCACCCGGAGCCCCGCCGTCGACGACGAGACGCGGCGCTTTCCGCGCCCGCGTGTAGCAGCCGGCGCCCCCCCGCGCGTAGTGCAGCCCGACCGGCCCCGATCCGGCGGCCCCCTCGCGACGTTCCACCCCCCTGCGGCGTGGCGAGGTAACCCCGACCCCCCGTGGTGCTGTCACGTGGATTAAATCCTCTTAGCATGCTTTAAACCACGTTTTAGTATTTAAATTCTGATTATTCAAGTTTTGTATTGATTGTTATGATGAATAAATGGATGAATAATTAGATCTAAATTTAGGAAATCATTGGTAATTATGTAGGGGTTCTACCCTAATTTTTTTATGAATTAATATTTATTATTAGTATTTGTTTATATTTAATTATGAAGTTTCAATGCTAGTAATTAATTAAATGTGTTTATTGTTTTAATTTTTATGTAATATTTTGATCACGAATTAGATAAAACTTTGTACATGAAAAAGTTTGTATAATTAATATAGTATTTTAAAATAATTTTTCCAGAACTTTTAGAATTAAAATTATAATTATTTTATGTGACAAACAGTGAATTAAAACTGTTTAATTAATTCCGTTTGATGCATATTATTTAATTGGTAAATAATTAAATAATATAATTTATATGGAAAATATAGATTTAATTATAAAGTAAATTATGAAAATTTTTCCAGTATTTCATTGGTTTTTAAAATATTTTATTTAGATTTTTCTTGGAAGTTTTGTATTAATCAAACTAATTATTAAATACCGTTTTCAATTTATATTATTTAATTGGTTAGTAATTAAATAATATTGTTTGAATAGCAAATTTTTGTAATAGTATATTATTCTTTGGAAAAATAATTCCAATATTTATTTATTATTATTTATAATTATTTAGATTTAGTTGGGTAATTTCTAGATTTATTACATAAGTTGAATATATTATATAATTAAATGTTATTAATTATATAAATGTTGTAATTTTGTGAAGTGATAAGATTCTGTTAGAAATGTGTAAATAGGGTATTTAGGAATTTATTTTATGTATTTTAAATATATTTACGAATTTTTAAGACTTAAAAGTAATTTGGAAAATCATGTTTAGGTTTATGTAAAAAATTGTGTAATAATTATTTATTGATTTAAATAATTATTAATTTTGTGTTACTACTGTGAATTTAGTTTTAATGATTAAATTTAAGGTTGTGGTGATTTATTTGGATTTATTTAGAATTATTAAGTACTCATTGTTATTATTTAACTAGTTATTTAATAAGTAGTTTAATGGTAATAATCCATTTTCTGTAAAATATATATATAATATATATTTATTATTCTGATATTATTTAGTTTATTATTAAAATAGATTAAAAATGATTTTTAAGGATTTTTTACTATTTAAGTTAGTATTATTAGGGATTGTGTATTCATGTGTGTATTAAAATGGTTGGTTAATTAATTATCATTAATTAATTAATTAATTATTAAATATTTGGTTTTATATAAATTTCAGAATATAATTGGTATGATAATAAGTATAGTTTACA
Source organism: Iris pallida (assembly GCA_029216955.1). Classification (NCBI taxonomy): domain Eukaryota; kingdom Viridiplantae; phylum Streptophyta; class Magnoliopsida; order Asparagales; family Iridaceae; genus Iris; species Iris pallida. The sequence goes on along the minus strand of JANAVB010040018.1, from coordinate 3,331,176 downwards.
TACTTATTAATGTATGATTATTATTCGTAATATTTTGATACTAGCTAGCTAGTAGTAATAGATTAATTTAAATTATAGAGTACTTAGCAATTTAATGAATTGTTTAATTTGTTTAATTAGTAATTAATTAGAGATAAATTTTGTTTAGGATTATTTGCTTCTCGGAACTCGGACTCTACATCGGACCCGGATACTCAGTTGCTGGACACAGGCAAGTATACCTTGCTTGATTGTATATTTTTGCAGTTAGTTTATGTTACCTAGTTACTTGTCAGTTGTGTGCACGCGTCTAGTAGTAGTGGACTTATCCCGTGTATTGTGAAGGTATGTGGTACCTTCTAGCCGGACACCGTATCATACACGATCACTATATGAGTGAGTTGAGAGCATGGATTTGTGTGTCGACTGATCATTGGCACGTGAGTTCGCGTCCGGTCTAGTGGTTGGTACAGGTCTACTTATATATACTGTGACGTCTTGCATATTATTTGTACCGCGTATACGGTACAGATATACATTGGGTGGAGAGAGTCTACTAGTGGTGTATGAGAATTCTGTTTCCAATGGACGCTGGATGCTCGTAACCCCTCGTTTCTCAAACCGTAGAACGCTTGGTGGCAGTTTCTTCTTCTTCTCCCTCCCTCATGCACCATTAGAGATGTCTCGAGTGCATTACACATAGATGGTTAGTTTACCTGTCGTATGTCGCATGATATATCCTGTCCTTGTTTGGTTGGGGAGATGTTATGTTATATTTTGTTCTAGTTATTTATATACTGCCCTGTACTATCATGCATATCAATTTCTTGTGTACTTGTTACGTCCCTCTGAGGACCTGGTACCTATTCCAGATTGGGACGAGCACAGGTACCGACGGACTACGAAGATTGGAGACTTTTGCTGACGAGGACTTCAATGTTGAGCCTCGTGAGTTTCTTGAGTTCTTAGGTGATTTCTGCTAGTGGCTATCTATTTCTTTTCTGGTTAAGTTGTACTCTTTTAGTAGTTCTTTCATACATTTATTGGTGGATTATTTTCCACTAGTCATGACTTGTAGTTTGATTCAGAGTTATTTTCATTCCTTCCAGCTTTATTCTGTGATTTTTTCTGTAGATGAGATTAGTATTTACCTGCCTGTATTGTTATTTAGTTGTTACTTCAGCGTACTACGATCGAGTATAGTCCATTAAATTGGGGTTTTTCTATACTTGATCGTACAGCTGGCACGCTACGTGTTCCTGGTCCCACATATTTTGGAACCGGGGCGTGACACTGATGTACAACCTCCATTGGTCACAGTCTTTGGAAGACGGACTGTTTCCTCGGTGGTGATGTGGCTACCTAGTGACAGTAACAGTTGATGATGATCTGGGTGCAAGTATGCCTTGGTTTAGGCCTTTCTTGTGCCGCAGGCTCCACTTCTGCTTTACGCTTGTGGGAAAACGTTGTGGTCTTCGTTCCTGTACTCCTATTGCATGCACAGGAAAGCTGCACACATGAGTGAGGTTATGAAGATTGCTTCTCTCTTCTTAGTTCCTGTACGGGACACGCTTGGGTCCTGATCAGAAAGTTGCTGATGTGGTAGACTCTTTCCATGCTTACAGGAATACTGTTCGCATGAGTCTTCTCAGTGGAGTGTACCCTCTATCTCGAGTTGTCCACATGAGTGCTCAAGTGACAACGGGGTTCTACCGGTTGAGGCATTGAGGCACCCGGACCAGTTTTGTATAGCCTTCAATTGGCTGTGCTCATGACTGTCAACACGGGCCTTTGGTCAAATATTGGCATAGCACGTTGGTTGCACAAGGCACGTGCTGCCTTGGATTTCTTCCTACTACCCCGAGAGGGTGCGTAGTATTCAGAATCCAATATAGTTGTTGGCATAGCACTTTGGCCGCATAGGTCACGTGCTGCCTTAGATCTTTTAAGTTACCTCCAAGAGCTAAGTAACATTCAAATTCCAATGTGGCCTTACCCGATGGGAAGGCAATTCGTCAAAGACAGATCTTCTTATCGGCTCCTCTCCCTCCATAAGCGATTGAGCTATTGTGCGCTTCCTTTGACGTTGTACGTTTATTGGGCCCGCCACAGAAGAGCCGCACTCTTTGTTGCACTTTTTCGGAGTGAGAATCGAGCGAGGCAGCGTCGAGGCAGTAGCCGAAATCTTCTTCAGGCCTTCGTCGATTAGGGGGTTCTGGAGCGCAGTCCCCTCCATCGTGTTGCTCGTCGAAGCCGTCTTCGGCACCAAGGTCCATCGAGTCTTCTTCGGTTTTAGAACCGCTTCGAAGGACTCGACTTCTCCTCAGAAAGGAGATCCTCAAAAGCTTGTTGGTAGAAACGTTCGACCAACGTCTTCTGGGAAGATCCTAGCAAGTTGTTGTCAAATTGCACCACTACCTTCTCGTTGGAGGAGAAGGAAGTCCCCAGCAGAGTCGCCATCTTGTTTGCCACTATAAAAGGTTATACAAAAGTTTTGCATTTTAAACGTAAAAAGAGTAAAATTAATTTCTAAACATGAGATCTAAGTACAAATTTTTTGGAAAAGTGTGACGGTGGAGATCGAGCACTGCAATGGCTCCATTACTCCGTTAACGATCTGACAACGAGTTAAACTTGCTTTGACTTTCTGGTGATGGTAATTGAAACTCTAGGATTACCAATCAAGAGGATGCCAACGTTGAAGATTTTGAAGCCTCTTTATCGATGTAAAACTTCTTCTATTTATAGGGGGAAGCACATATGCGTTGTACAAAAGGATTATGCAGATACGCTATACATGGAGATATCAGAGAGTCTTTGAGGCGACACGGTAAAGGCTTCTACTGAGTTGACACATGTTTGGTACTGGAATTCTCTTCTATCGAGATTTTAGGAGGAGTTATCAACATAACTGAATAAACGACACGTGACGTCTGCTTATTTGTTGATCGGATGGACCTGAACAGATTTTGTTCCTATACCTAAAGTAGATTTTGTCTTATCTTAGAGGGCCATTGGTTTAAACAAAACAATTAGATATGGCTCACGTCTATAAAAACAAACTCCGTCCTTATTTGTGGTTTAAACAACCCGATAAGATATTGCTCTTATCAATAGAATCAAACTTTATCTGATATTAATAGTACCAGTTTAAACAAATCGATATGGTAGTATTCTGGAGGATATGAGCACCCATCTGGCCATGTGGAGCCATGTCACTTCATAAGACTGCGCTTCTGACGGAGCTTTTGATGCCACTACGCTTCAGGTGACGAGCGTTCTTGTGCTTTAGGCGATGGAGTCACTGCACTTTTAGGGTTGTGAGTAGACTTGTGCTTCAGGCAATGGAGTCACTGTGCTTTAGGGAGAAGAGTGGACTCGTGTTTCAAATAATGGGGTCACTATGCTTTAGGGCGACGAGTGGACTTGTGTTTCAAACAATGGAGTCAATGTACTTTAGGCGACGAGTAGACTTGTGCTTTAAGCAACGGAGTCACTGTGCCTTAAAGTGACGAGTAGAATTTTGCTTTGGGAAACGATGTCACCAAAGTATTCGATGATGGGGGCCGTTGAATAGGCTGAGCTTTTGGTTACAACGAGGGCTCTGTGCTTCTCATTTGAAGCGAGGGCGCAGAGCTTTTGGGTTTGAAGGTTCTGTACTTTTTAGACTGAAGTGAGGGTTCTATGTGTAGAAATGAGCTATCTCGCTTCTGGGTCGAAGAGGGGGCACAGGTACCTGGCTGCATTTCTGAGTCGCAGGAGCTAGTTCATGTTGAAGTCTTTTGAGAGCATTTAATGACTGTTCTTCTTGATGGCCGAGTCGGTTGTCCACCTCTTTAATTGCTGTCGTTATTTGGGGGAATTAGAGAAGTTAGTGGCCTAGGATTCAGTAGAATGTACCTATTAAATAAAGTTTGTTGTGCTGAGTTCTAGGTTCATTCCATTAATTTTGGCGTCTGTGGCCGACTGCGACGTAGCATGTTGGTTGGACCACACTCACCCTATATAAAGGGGAGTTATTCTGAAGAGTCATCTTCATTTCTTAGCATTCCAAACGTTATTCTCGATCCTAACTTAGCCAGGAACGACCATTGGCCTTGCATAAGTCGGCTGATGGTTGTGGATCCCTTCGTTCAAAGAAGCTGTGCCTTTGTAGAAGAACTGCTGCTGAGTTTCGGGATACACGTGAGCATTTCATGTAAGGAGTTCGAACCTGAACAACGTCTTAGAGATCTTCGAGATCCAAGCTTTCGGATTTCGATTGGTTGCCAATCCGAAGAGCCACAGGTTATGCTCTGCCCTGCTTAATGGCGGTGGTACAACCTGTGATATGGACTAAGTTCTCGCTCGGGCCAATAGCTGCTTCAGGAAGTGGCTCTCTCTGACACCGCTGCGCATCTGAGGGGTTGCACGTCTGTAATGAATAACCCCCTTGTATGGTGCCTGTGAAAATTAACCCTTTTGTAGATCTTTAGATGCCTTAGTTCTTTTCATGCTGAATCTGTAATCAATCCCTGTAGGCAAAGCTCTTTTCTTGTAATCATGATGAATCTATAATAGATCCTTGTAGGCATGATTTAATAAATGGCTTTTTATGAACTGTGGTTTCTTATCTTCTGTATGTGCTTTCCTGTTACCGGCACTTTTACGAAGCTTTGTGTAGTCGAGAGCACTACCTGCACTTTTGATATATCTGCACATTTTCATGCTTCTTCATGAGGGACATATATATGAGTACACTAGAGGGGTTTAATCACATAGTCACTTCTACCTCCCTTATCCCAATCAATACACAAGGATCCGATCAAGTTACGTTACGTACATGATTGTCAGTTATATACGAAGCACATGTGAACATGAGAGTACATGAGAGTACATGAGTGTACATGAGAGCACATGAGAGTACATGAGAGCACATGAGTGTACATTAATATAATAAGAATACAAGGGGTACTCGATGTACATGGTAAAGTACAAGAACATGAAATACCTGATACACCCGTTGGAGGGATAACATCTCATGACAAGATCCATATAGTACTGGTCCGTGTTAACAATGTGTCAGCATCAAGTAAAGTAGTCTAGTGCACGCAATATAGATACTATCACGAATAAAACTAACAGAGAATGTACTTGCCAGATATCCTGAGCAATGGGTGCGTGGTTGCTGGAGTCACAGAGACCTATAATATGAATTACAGGTTACAAAGTGTTCTAGATTTAAAAAATAGGTTAAAAGTTATCTACATGCTTCTAAATCATTTCTAAGTCAAAAAGTCAAATTCGGGTCAACCCTAGTCAAACTGAGTCAAACTTAGTTAATTAGGTCAACCTTGGTCAACTTGGTCCTAGTTGGTCAATTGCCCAATCTAGGGTTTTGCCAAATTGGCCACTTAGTTCTAGGCTAAAGTGGTAACAACCAAATCCCAACCATGGATTTATAACCCTAAACACCCAATATCCTATAAGCTACTTAGAGTATACTCTACTCAAAGTTCCTAACAAAGACTAACATACCTATTATATATCCATCCTTGACAACCATTTGCCAAAACCCACTATATATAAATATACATTTATGCCTATAATATATATGTATACCATAAGCTACTGTAGGATATGATCATATACTATATACCACAACTCATGGCTATGCTGCAAAGACTGCACAATAACAAATGGATATCTATGCAGGATATCATAATTGTAGAACCTAAAGGCATTGACTAAAGGCTGCTGCACAGCGAAAGCAAACACTGGATTTGGGCAGCACCCTATGGTAACATAGCCAAACACATATGAATGAGGAAATTAAAGCATCCATCTGAACATAACAAAATAGGACTGAACTAAGCAGAACAGAAAACTGGGTGGAAAGGGCATTGGTACATTTATAACTGAACCTGAAAAGAAACATGGACAAACAGTAGGTATGCATCCATATACTGATACATTGGAAGGGTTAGGACTGAACCAATGAGACTGAACCTATCCAGGAATGGGACTGAATATGGATATATATAACAACTGATACCAAGTGGTACCACAACATCTGATACTTCCAATGGGCCAAACTCAAAAGTGATTGATCATTAGCCTATCTATTAGTTACATGATTGAACACAAATATGTGGACTGATACTCTAATGAGTATCAGTCGACTAATACAAAGAATGTTGGGACTAAAATCAATTAATATGAACTAAGCTAAGAAAAGAGTATGAACAAATGGAATAATGGATTACTAACGAAGTATCTGGGTCTGAATAAGAAGGGTTGCAGAACAAACTCTAAAATAAGTGTATAATGACTGGAATAGACAGAATGTTTACATTGGGGTTTAGAATCGAATGGTGGTGTTGACTAAAATCAAAAGGATATGAAGGTTGATGCATTTCATGATGCAGGACAGTTCTTGGATGAGGATTGAAGACTGCTATTAGTGCACAGCAGGACAACCCAAGGACTATTATGGATTTAGGTACTGAGCAATAACTGGACTTCTAAACAGTGAAAGGACTGGATATCTAAGGAGTATGTGGCTAAATTTAAGGTAAGAAATTGGACTGCTACTCAAAATGTGGACTGCACATGAATTAGACTGAACATCAATTATAGTGAACAGTGCACTGCCAAACCCCCAAACGCATATTTGATCTACCAAATCCATTCCATATCACATGATAACAACTCATATTGCTAACACAATATATTACTAATAGAAAAACAAAGATAAAGCTAAAATTAGGGTATTAAATGCCCTAATGGCCATTTTGACAAACACTTGGGGTGCGTATTCGATGCGATACGATACGCCCGTGATACGTACTCTAAATGGATCCAAATGTGGCCCAAGTCACACCTAAAGTAATGTGGATCCTAAATGAATGTATCTATACTAAATAAAAGAAAACTAGAGGGTTTATAGGGCTCTTACAACTTGGGAGATGGATTTCCAAGGAACAAATCCTAAATCTAGATCTCCTTCAAGTTCCAATGGCCAAATTGTTCCAAAAGCTCCCAAGCTAGCCAATAGAGGATTCTTCTCTTCAAGGGGAATAGTTTTCAATTGATTTGGGAGAATTTAGATGGGAAATGGATGTTGGAGCAATTTGGGGGAAAACTCCTAAAAATGGGGCTTGAAATGAAATGGAAGGAGGAAGAAGATGAAGTGGTGATATTAATAGGAAGGGGGAGGCTCACATGTGGCCGGCCAAGGCTAGGTTGGCTAGGGTTTGTTGGTTCAATTCTTAAAGCCTTCCTAACTTGTTATTTCAAGCCTTTTAATGAAAGGCCCATTCTAGCTTATGGTTTAAGTCAACTTATAGATTTTAAATGATCATCTAGATAGATTAGAGTCTAACTAACATATCTAATCTTACTAACAAAGTTTCTATGGTCATGACTGGAGAAGCCTAAAAAGTACACTCAGAACTATACACTACTCATAAGAAGTGCCAACATTCAGATCATAAATTGGCGCCAACCATCAGATGGCGCCAGACATCAATAGGCGCTATTCATCAAGTTGTGCTACCCGTCATGTGGCCATCTTCTCGGAGAAGCTAAACTTTTATCATCATGACTGACAGCACGTTAGTCGAGGAAAATTTGCTCGAATTTCGAGCGTGTTATGCTCGTGGAGATTTGGTCGTACATGTCAGATCCGTCATAAATGACGAACAACTGTCTCGTGTCATCTGCAGTTGGCGCCAGATGATCATTAATATCATATCAATCAGTGGCACCACTCAGCAAGTAGCGCCTGGCGCCACTCAGCAAGTAGCCCCTGGCCACTCAGCAAGTAGTGCCTGGCGCCACCCAGTAGTGGGCACCATTTGATCAAATCAACGTGAAGTATTTAAATAACATAGCACACATGCCACTAATCTCGAAGAACGCGTCTATGACACTGCCTATGACCAAGTGTATATCAGTCACAATATGCCACGCGTCCAAGCAGTTAAACTAACCATTCGTGCCAAGGGATGAATGGCGCCACCCAGCAGTGTGCGCCAATCAGGATAAGTACTTAACAGTTATATCTAGAACTCTATAAATAGAGTTTTAAATCACTTTGAAAGGATCATTAATGATCATAATCTCCTAAGCACTTGATGCAGCACTTTCTAAAAGCTATTTTCTTTAACATCGCATCGTCCAAGGGATAAAGTGATCATCTTCTGATCATATTCCTATAGTTTACTTCCTTAGAAATCAATTGTACTCTTGTACTCTTTTCTTAGTTTGTAATCAAACTATTATTTTTCCAAACAAAATGGCGACTCTGCTAGGGACGACTTTCTCGTCCAACGAGAAAGTGACAACTCAATGTGATGTTGCATCGATCGGCACGACGCAGAAGACTTTGGTCGTATAAGTCGACCAAACTGCCTACGAAGCCATGATTGGTGTAGGGGTGCCAAGCGCACCACTACTCCTCCAATAATATGGCGTGCGCTGTCTGGACTCTGAAGTCCTCTAGTGCACCAATCATGACTCCTATGCCAAGCTTGGAGAAAAACTCTGTAGCTACTTCCTTTTCCTCACCAATTCTGAAATTGGTAGAAAGTGCTCAAGCTACTGCCTTAGCGCCAAATAAGGGACAATGCTACATGGCCACTTCTTCTTCCTCCCCAGTTCTAAACTCGGTGGAGGGTGCGCCAATCACTGCCTAGGCACCAATAAAAGGACAATGCCACATGGCCACTTCTTCTTTCTCACCAATGCTGAAATTGGGGAAGGATACGCCAATCACTGTCCAGGCACCAATCAGGGGATAGCACCGCATGGCCAATCCCTCTTCCTCTTCAGTTCTAAACTTGGTGCAGAAGATAATCACTACTGCCCTTGCGCAGAACAATGGAAAGCACCCTATGGCCTCTCCTTATCATTCTCCAGTCCTAGACTCGATGGAAAATGCATCTGATTGTGCCTCTGTGCCAGTTAATGCAAGAACGCTCCTAAGTAGAAGGTTTACTTCTCTTGGCGAAGACAATCAAATTAATGCCAAGAAACTATACTCTGTTGGAGGTCCATTTTCTACTGCTCACCTACGCTGCACCAAACACACTGGAATAGGTGGCAAAAAACAACAGGGTATCCTGCCCACTCCTCATGGTCGACGCCATTCAAATCAGAGCTAGGATCTTCCTGTCCTGCACATTTCAAGAATAAAGCAGGGTAAGTTAAGGGTGTCTCAGACAGACAGTCAGGTGGCGCACAGCCCTGATATACGCACCTACCTTAACCAGCACAGAATGATATCAAGCACACATCAAGAACAATCTCTGCCACCGGCCAAGTTGTGCACATGAAGAGTTCCTCAAGTCAATAATCCTCTTACCTATGCCAATGAAGTCAGTACTTCTCTGTACACACAGGGAACATGGCACCTCAAGAACCGAAATCATGTTTCTAACATCATTAAGGAATATATACCTCTGACTTCTCCTTATCCTATCATTGTAACAGATCTTTGCGAACTTCTTGTACAAAAATAAAACATCACAGGACCATCTCGTCCATCTGTAACTCCGTATCAGGAACATCACTTTAATCACCACCATGAAGTAGTGATCAAATGTTGCTGCCAGTCAGCTAAACGGTCAGTCTTTGACCGTTTGAACTACACATGGACTCCTGAACTTGTGATGGTGGACGAAGATGAACTATTGTATGCTTCAGTCAATATGACATCTCAAAGCACTAGGGATAGAAAATGTTGAAGACGTAATACAGCCTGCAACCCTAGTCAACAATACCTTAATCGGATCCGTGACACCGACGAAGAAGTCTACGAAAATACCAAATCAAGAAGCCGAGAAACAATCGGTCAAAGGAACCTTCCTTCCGACCAAGAAATAATCGGTCAAACGAATCTTTCTGATTTAAATCAGGATTTTCTTGATCAAGGGAATCTTGCCACTCTTCATCCTGGGGGTGGTTCCTTGCTTGACGTAGATGCCGATAGTGAAGGCTTCGAATGGACAATCTTTTCCACTAGCTCTTCTTTGGGGGCCAGAGAAGTGACTGCCTATGTCACTAACAAAGAACAAGATGCATCCAGCTCCGACAGTCAGGAGCCGAGAATCGTCACTTTAGAGGCCAACTTGAAGAACATGGCCGAAATGATGGCAAGTATGCTTGCTGTAACCGTGGCACAATATATTGTTCTGCCGGTTGCAAATCCGATTCCAACCCAAGAACACATAGCAGCATCTGCCCCTGCTAATATTGGTCTGGGGGTACAGTCTTCTCACAATGCTACCATGCCAGCTCCAAATCATTCTAGTGCTGGGGTGGTACATATCATCCAGTCCCGCCTTCTAACACATCGAATCCATCTACTGCTCCCCAAGCATCAGGGGACACTATTGAGATAGTGAAGCTTTTGCGTAATCAGTTCGAAGCTTTTAAACGGAAGGACGGTCTGTAGAAGCTTGGGATTAAACAACCCTACCCTATAGAGTGGAAAAAAGTTCAATTTCCACCTAAATATAAGCCACCAACCATCATACTATTTGATGGCAGTTCATCTCCAAGTCAGTACCTCATTCTTTTTGAGGTGATGACTGATCAGCTCCAGTCGAACGATGCTCGACTTACTAGAGTATTTGTTGGGTGCTTGGCGGGTGCAAGCTATGACTGGTATCATAGCTTGCCAGATGGTTGCATAACTTTTGTTGCAGGATTCAAGCAAATGTTCCTGGAATGATCTTATGAGGGAACAAATGACATGACTATGTCGGCCCTCACCAAAATCAAGCAACGTCCTAATAAAACTGTTGAACGTTTTATTGAGCGCTTTCGTCGAGAGACATTCAAAATGCCTCTGGGTACTCCAGATGCACTAACTATAGATACTTACAAATCAAACTTGTTACCTATAGTCAGCATGTTGAATGGACCCATGCAATTTTAAGACTGGACCTCCTTCATAGTAAGTACCAGGGCAGTCGAAGATAATGCTGATAAGTTCAAACAACTAGACATCCTGATGCCTAATCTTGACAAAGATAAACATTCCAACAATGGTGGTCGTCAGAACAACCGCAAGAACAAGGAAGCTTTAGCTATCAATATGAAAGGCAAAGAAGCTTGGCTGTTAATATGGGTCAGTGTCACGACCCGCACCCTAGAGTAACGGCACGAGACGTGGGTACGTCCAGCCTACGTCGCAGTGTCGGCGGTAGAATGCTGTCCTAGGTCACAACATCTAACAATATAATTCTAAGCTATTTATAGTCCCCGAATGGGGGTGACATAGCAGAAATAAACTCAATCACAACTAAGAAAGAAGAAGCACGATATGATATGGAACTCAAAGAAAATACAGATGATCAGAAAAGTCTAAGATAACATCTCAGCAAATATCCAGAATACAAGTCTCAGCTACTGAATATGAAAGAATAAATACAACCCAGATCTCAAGACAGAAATAAAGTCTAGCTAACTTGTCTCAAGACAACATAAGTAAGATAAAGCCTAACTAAGCTAGTCTAGGTAATAGGGGTAATGTCCTCAGCTAGAGCTGGGTCCTCCTGAGAGTCCAGCTCACAAGTGTCGTCTAGGGCTGCCCCGTAGAAGGTATCCACACAGGCCTCCTCCTCGTCCTCTGTAATATTTTCAACAGGTCCAGTCAGGACAGGAGCGAGCACAATACATCTCAACAGTTCATAGCAGGTTAGAAAATATAATCATGCAGTAAAGTAAGATACAGGTACTGAAGGAAATACAGTATGTAAACAGAGAGAGAACTATAATAAAAATATCTACTATAAATAGAGAACTAACAGTGGCTAGTGAGTCAGTGTACAATATAGACATGAAAATGGCATAGGAGATTCTGATGCTACACTATGGAAAGATTCTGATGCTACACTACTTGGATAATATTCACATGTCTACTTCTACTCCCCCGTACCCCCAATCAATACACAAGGATCCAGCCAGGTTACGTTATGATTCCATGCAATGGCCCACAAGGGGTGATACATGGATGCCCATAAATAGGTGATTCTAGAAATGCCCATAAATGGGAGATTCAAGGAGACTCTGTGATCATGAGAGTACATGTCACAAGTGATCAATGAACCAAGAAGCATAGTGATACACAATGTAAGTGAAACGCACAGAACATGTAATATTCGATGCTTCCGAAGGATAACATCTCAAGAAGGGATCCATATAGTACCAATCCGTGTGACCAACGTGACAGTATCAAGTAAAGTAATTTAAAGCAGGAAAATAATTCTAAGCAGGATATGAAATGATCAGAGGATGTACTCGCCTGGTATCTGAGTGTCCGGATGAAATATACTGTCCGAGGAGAGGTGTCTGGCTCCTAATCAGAGCAGCGCAAGTCACAACAAGTCTAAAATGATAACAAGATGCAATTTAATACATTCTAAATGAATCTAGGTCAATCTAGGCCAAAGTCAACTCTTGGTCAACTCTGGTCAACTCTGGTCAACCCTAGAAGTCAAACTAGATCGACTATGGTCAAACTAGGTCTAACAAGTCTAAACTAGGTCAAACAAGTCTAAACTAGGTCTAACTAATCTACATTAGTCTATACTAGGTAGTACACACCACTACAAGGCTATGCAAGCCTGAACCAAGCCTATCCCAACTATATCAAAATATCACAATATAGCTATATGCTATATAACTAGCATCCATTCAAACATGTCTAACTTATTTATCAATATACATATTTATTTAGATACATTACATTAGGTATTTAATATTACATAGATATACATATGCATATTTTACATACATTACACCATATATATATACATATATATGTAGGCTACCTACATTGTATATACATTAACTTTACATATATACATTACATACATATATAGATATTCATATATTATATATACAATGCATATATTGGTATACACATATTACATATATTCATGCATATGCATATAGAGAGAGGGAAGGCATGTGTGTGTATTCATGAGAGTGTGGTGTGTGTGAGTGACAGTGAGGAAATGTTCTGAGAACAGTGAAGGGTGTGTGTAATTAGGCTAGGTGAGTGTCAATGGTACATGGTGTATAGGTGTGTAAAAGCATGGCAAAGGTGTGTGTGTAGGTGACAGTTGTGTGAGAGATGTGTGTGTGTGTGTGAATGATGAAGGGTGAATCATACACAGTGTGAGAGAGTGATAATGGTTCATGCCTCAATAGGAATTACCAGTTAGTGGAAAAACTGGAACACAATATCAGTTATAATGTAAACTGAAACTCAGTTTTCAGTCCCCAACTTTAAAACCCAATTTTAAGTTCAATTATCAACCAAACAACCCCAAAATTGAACCATAGATAGATTATAAGTGGAGTACTATATTAGGATATAAACCAATCATTAACATCAGTTAAAAAGGTTAAATTTGCTGCCCAAGTTCGAATATTAAAACTGGAAAAAATACAAAAAATATACTTGGTGTCAGAAATTTTAGGGGAAATAGGAAATGTAATTCGAAAACAATTAAAATGCAAAATTAAAGGTTGGTAATGTAAATATAGAGTGTGCACGTGTCATTTAGTGTCAAAGTGTCACACCACCACTTGACACGACGTGTCCAATATGAATAGACCAATTCAGCATACACAGATACTATACAGCAATGCACTGTCTCATGCACAAGTGCACGCATGTCGTGCACCCGACACAGGACACTTCGTGTCTCGTACACACACCTACGAGTGGCAGAACATACATAATGCTCGTGCGCGTGTGTGTACCCTCGTGTGCATGTGTCCAACCCGACACGACACGACATCAAATCAATCCCAGTCCACTGGAAAACAACAACCCACACCAAATCGATCATTCCTATTCAAAAATAATTTAAAAATCAAAACGAAATGTCCTTTGGGCATTTCGTCAAACACCTAAACCCATGGGCTGATACGTGTCCATTTAGGACACGAAAAGGACACAAAATCCTACAAAAATCTAGGGTTAGCTAGGGGACACTTAGATCTAGGTCATTATACAAAAATAACAGCATATAAATAAGAGTTTTAGAGATTTACCTATTAGTGTCCAAATGCAAGAAAAGCTTCCAATAGGGGTTTCCTCCTTGCTAGCAAACTTCTTCAAATTGCTCACAAACTGAGAAAAACCTCCACAAATAGCAAGAATACTAAAATTAGGATCTAATGCAATTGGTTTGAGAAAAAAAGGAGAAAAAATGGAATTTCTATGAATTTATGAAGTTGGAAAAATACCTCTTCCTTAAACTTGTTCTTTCCTAAAAGAGGCTAGCCCTAAATGGAGGTGACTATTTATAGGGTGGGAATCCCTAGGCTAAGCGTTGGCCAGCCACAATAGATTAGGGTTAGGGTTTGGCTAATGGGTTGGGCTTAGTTAAAATCTATGGTTCAAAACCACAAGTCATGATTTGTGACTAAAAGCCTTCTATTCTAATCTTGAGTTTAATGACTAAACCATAGGTTAACTCTAGTCTAACTAGGGTTGCATGACCTAACCAAGTCCAAACACAACTAGGGTTAGCTTCTAGGTTAGCCTACCAAGTCAATGCTAGTCAAAGTCAACCTAGTCAACCATCATTCAAATAATTTCAAAATAAATCCTAAAAATTCCCATAAATTCAAATAAATTATAATAAATTCAAATAACCTCAAAAATGACAAAAATACCCTCAAATTAGAAATGTGGTAGTGACAGTCAGTCAACACCTACTACGATGGCACCTCGACAGAGAACACAGCGTCCTAAGAAGGAATATTCCTTTGACGATGATGACATCATAAGCAAATTTGATTGTCTAATCAAAAGCAACAAGCTTCAACTGCCCAAAGCAAAATGACCAGATAAAGTAGGTAAAACAAATAATCCTAAATACTGTGTGTATCACAGTTTCATAAGACACCCGACTAGGGTGTGTTACATGCTCAAAAGAAAGATCCAGGAGCTGATTAATGCCAACGCAATTACTCTCCAACAGGACGAGAAGACGGTGACTGCCAATGTCATCTTTCTACAGTTTGACGACTTTTCTGTTCAACTTGTGCATGATGGAGTTGTGGCTATCCCGAAAGCCACTCTAGAGATCGTCAACCTTCCACCAGCACAAAGTGACTGTCTTGTCCCTCTGTCAACCGATAAAGGGGAAGTTATGTGGATGCATCCTGATTTGGTTGCTGTTTTTGAGACGCCTGCTTCGTCTACAAAATCTAGAAAGATAATCAAATACAAGTCATGTCACATGACTTCACTAAGCTGTCATCATCTTCTACCTCTGGATGCTACCTTTATCCCAGCGGCGGATTAACTTTCTTCTTCTGGGATAATACTACCAAAACTAGAAGCCAATTACAAGCCAGCATTCCATCTATACAGTCAACAGTCCCGTGAACTGATGACAAAGATGGGATATGACGTGCAAAAAGCTTCCGACTTGAATGATGGGAAGGGGCTCCCTATACCTCTCTCTCTATGTCTTCAGCAAAACTAGTCCCATGTTGACTTAGGATTCTGGACAAATCCTTTCTCGCTTTAAAAAAAGTCTTCAAAAAACAAGCTTCAGATGAAGAATTGCAATACAGTTTCCTTCGTACCATCTCCAAAAGAGGAAGCCGTGATCGGTACCAGATCTGGAAGACTCTACCTCTGAGACTATCCAGAGGGATAAGAAAATGTAGTTATTCTACCTCCAGTCCCTGATGCCCCTTCAACATCTTTTTCGCATACTGTTAATATTCCATCAGCTTCACGTCTCCAGTGGAACTAACTCCTTCAAAACCAACAACGACCGACAAAGGCAAACAAGAAGTTCGCTTCATAAAATATTGAAGAAAACTTCACCTTTTGGACTGGACAAGCCATATAACTTCGATATATTGGCTCAACTAGCTAATACTTCGACGAGATTATCAATTTTTGAGCTCCTTCGTCTCTCTAAAGAAACTCGAGAAACACTAAGCGAAGCTTTAATGCAAGCCGACGCTTGTCTGGCACACGTCAAGAAGCCAAATGAGGAACCTGTGGCATATTTTTACTGTCATAGTGTAGTGAAGCTGATTCCCAATATCACCTTCACACAGGATGATATGCTTCTAGAAGATAATCAACATGATCAACCTCTCTATTTCACGGGGTATGTCGATACAATGAAAGTCAATCGCATCCTGATTGACTTTGGATCTGCTCTCAGCATTATGTCGAAGACTCTACTAGATGCACTAAAGATCCTAGTCCATAATCTCTCTATAACAATCACAACTATTCTGAGATTCAATTCCGGAAGAAGTGAACCACTTGCAAAGATTCGTTTGAAAGTTCAAATCGGCAATCTCCACAGGAAGTCACCATTTATATGATTGGCAATCATGGATCCTACAATGCTTTGTTAGGAAGACCATGGTTGTATAAACACAACATTATGCCCTCTACTCTCTACCAATGCTTCAAATATGTGGATGACAACGGAGAAGTTCGACAGGAAGTGGCTGATCTTAATCCCTTCTGGGGTGTCGAAGAATATTTCACTTACTCCAGGATGTACAAAGAAGAGTTCATGAAAGTCGTACTGGCCATGGACACTGAGGAAGATCAGAAGGACAATACAGATGATGTTCTTGTTATTCCGGTCAAAGTACATACTTCTCGTTCTTCATCTTCTCAAACTTTGACCATCCATCTCTTTTTTTTCGTCAAACATCCTCTTATTGAGAAGACGGAGCATAGGGAGCTCACCTCTTCGGAGCTACTTGTTATTGACCTTTGTCGTAACAAGCTTTCTTCTTCTCCTTCTCCTCCACTAGTTACGAATCTTAACAAGCCATCGGCTAAGATCAAGAGCCCTGTTGTAAATGGTGATATAATTATAAAAAAAAAGTAGTATCTCCTTTACAGTATACTGATGTCAACTACTATGCTCGATGTTATCTAAAAATCCTGGATAACATCGAACCTCTTACATTAGGAACAGTTCAACCTCTTCAAGACGAAATACCACTTGAGTCAGCACAATATTCATTCTTTCTGGTTTTCTTCCGGAAGAAGGATGAACATCCTATCCTCTTCAGAAATGGATTGCATCAAAAGGCTATGTCCGATAGCGAGGCTAAAAATGACGATAGTGGACAACTTCAACTACGTCGTTACAGTCAACAATCAAAGAACATCATCAAAAAAATAGGCTAGAATTTCAAAACTGGCCTCAACGGTGGTAGGGGAAGGCGAACTCCTAATCTTATCCCTGCTCCAAAAGGAAAGTCATTACAATACTACAACAAAACAAAACATAGATTGGGCTACACTTCGTCGATCACAACCTCATATGCTTCTGAGTCTGACAAAGAGGAGCGATCTAACTCTTCTGACTCTGCCTCATGGGATTCAGACACCAGTGTAGGGTACGTCCATCGAGTGACTCTATCTTCTAATATGGTGACTGTCGAGTTCTCCGAAGACAAAGACGTTTTGATGAAACCCCTAAATCTAATCCTTGGACACAAATGATGGACACTCAATGGGAACTTTGTTTCGAGTAACATGAGCTACCTACCGAAGATCAGTTAGTTCAAGTTGATGTCGAAGACGAAGCTTCTCCAAGACCGATTTTTATCAGCAAAAGCCTTCCTGAAGCAGATAAATAAGAACTGATTCAACTTATTCGAGAATATATTGACGTATTCGCCTGGAGCTATAAAGACATACCGGGATTAGATCCTCAGATCGCTACCCACAAGCTCAACATTCTGTCGAATGCAAGGCCAGTCAAGCAACAACAGCGTCGATTCTACCTGACATGATGGATGCCATAGAAGCTGAAGTTAAGAAGCTCGTCGCATGTGGCTTTATCAGACAAGAACAACAACTTGACTGGGTGGCTAATGTCGTCTCAGTTATAAAGAAGACAGAGAAGGTCCGAGTCTGCATCAATTTTTGAGACCTCAGTGAGGCTTGTCTCATGGATGAGTTTTCTCTTCCGATCGCTGATGTCATGATCAAAAATACTTGCGGGTTCGAACGGATGTCTTTTACGGATGAATTCTTCGGATATAATCAAATCAGGATGAACCCCAAAGATGGAAAACACACATCTTTTTGCACTCCTCTAGAAGTTTATTGCTACACCATTATGCTATTTGGTCTCAAGAATATGGGCACAACCTATCAGCGGGCCATGAACACCATCTTTCGTGAATATTTATGGAAGGCAGTCGAATGCTATGTCGATAATATTGCTGTCAAAAGTCATCTAAAGGATGATCACATCCAAGGCTTAAGAACTATCTTCGATCTAATACGCCAGCATCAACTCATGATGAATTCCACCAAGTCATTCCTGGGAGCCTCTAGTGGCAAATTCCTTGGATTTATTATTACCTCTAAGGGTATGCACGTTGATCCCAAGAATGTCAAAGCCATTCAAAAGATGCGTCCTCCACACAACCTAAAAGATCTACGAGGATTCTAGGTACGGCTTGCGTACATCAAGAGATTCATCTCAAATCTTTTTGGATGCTGCAGACCGTTTACTCAACTAATGAAGAAATGTGTCTTTTATTTGGACTGAAGAATGCCAACAAGCATTTGAAGACATAAGCGGTATTTGATGAACCCTCCAGTCCTAGTGCCTCAAGTCACAGAAATACCCTTATTGATGTACGTCCGAGCAATGAAGGTCATGAGCAAGCCATCTATTGTCTCAGTCATACAATGATCGGTGCTTAACATCGATACAGTCCAGTAGAAAAATAATGTTTAGCTTTGATGTTCGTTGCATAGAAAATACGACATTATATCACGAGCCAAACTATTCTTGTCATTTCCATAGTTAATCCTCTATGAGTTTTAATGAAGAACCCTAGTAAACTCAATTCCAGACTCGCTACATGGCCCATACTACTAGCACCGTATGATATGGTCTATGTCCCACTAAGGGTCAAGCCCTAGCATACTTCTTGGCTGCTCATCCGATCCCTGAGACATCTAAACTTTATGACAAAATTCCTGATGAAACTCTGCAATCCAACATGACTTCAGAAGAAATCCTTGCTTGGAGACTATTCTTTGATGGTGCATCCAGAATTGGATCTAAAAGTACTATCATTGCTGGAGTTAGAAATGTTCTTGTATCTCTGAATGAACTGGCAATTCAGATAGCTTATTCTTTAGACGAACCATGCTCTAATAATGTTACTGAATACAACGCTCGACTCATCGGTCTCCAATTAGCCAAACAATTGGATATCGACTACCTTAAAGTATATGGAGACTCTAAACTGATCGTCAATCAGGTTAGAGGTACGTATGATGTGCGGCAACAAGATCTCGTTCCATATCATGAAGCAGTAGTCAAGTTGGCTACATCGTTCAAAGGTTTCTTATTGAACATGTACGTAGAGCTTGCAATCCAGAAGCTGATGTGCTTGCTAATCTAGCAGCAATATTAGCAATCCCTGTGAAAAGACAACAGATGATCGTCTTCACTAACAGAGAATTATTCTTTATTGAGAATAATTTCAAGCTGGAATCCAGCAATTCAGTCGAGGTATGTACCACAAGTGAAGACTGGAGAGCTCCTTTCATCGACTTTGTGGTATATGATATCCTACCTGAAGATCCTAAGGAAGCAACGATAATCCGTCGGCGATCACTTCGATTCTACTACAACCATGCCTCTAGAACACTTTATCGATGATCATATGATGGTATGCTTCTACGTTGTCTTGCCGGTGATGAAGCAAAGCAGATTTTACCTGAAGCTCATGATGGTGTCTGTGGTGCACATCAGCCTGGTCCTAAGCTACAAGATCGAATTGGACACATGGGATACTATTGGCCAACCATGGTGTCAGATGCCATCGTTATTCAAGGAAATGCCAAGCATGTCTATTTGTCATCAAAAATACGATAAGGTTTTGTTGAATAAAACTTTGGTATTTTAATTAAAACAGAACAATATACAATATAGGACTTAGATTTAGTCCTAGGAGTACACTTTTATTTTTTATCTGGAAACTGTATCGGTGGAGCGAAGGGTAATTCGTTGACTCCATTGATGATCTATCGACGATCTTGAATTCTCTGAAGGTCTAGGCTACTCTGGATGTCGGAGCATTTGGAAGAGAAATAGATGTTACGTGTCTCTTATCTTCTCTATAGGGAGATATGATGATCTATCTATCTGTGTACGTCTGTCCTGGATGAAGGAATGATCCTTCTATTTATAGGCAGCACGCTGGTCTGCTCATGTGCGCATAAGTAGGATACGCCTGTATGTGGGAATGCCAAATGGCTGATGCTGAGGGGCGCATGGACGATGCACCCCGAGTTGAAGTCAAATCTGTTGAACTGTACTATTGGGCTGCTGTGGAGCTGACACGTGGCAGTTACGAAGATTCGGTCGTTGCTGAGATCTTGGGTGGTTAGTGTTAGCCCAATAATTATATCATCTTTTTGAATATGGCTAATCAATTAAGTTTAACATAATGACGTCACTAATATTCATGTAATCACTATCATATTCTACTTAAACTTAGCATTGTCCTAATGTTCTATATCATATTTTTATGTTTGTATCATAATGCATCATACTGCTTTGTTCGTCTAATATGTACTTTTAGATATGCAGTAAGCATGATAAAAAATGATCAAACTAGGACATATGCAATGAAGAAATATTAATGGGACAAAGACGGCGTTATACAAGGCAATTTCTCTGAATCGCCCAACGACCTATTCGGGGACTTGTATCATGGGTTTCGTTGCCCGGTCAGTGGACAGGGGTCGAGGGGGAAGTGCCCCCCGTAGGGGTTCGAGGGCGAAGCTCCCGAAAAGTATTCAGATTTCCAGATCTGTATATCTTTGGACGACTGCCGTCAAAGAAAAATGCATCTTCAAGTTTGCTCAGATTTCAGAAGAAAGGAGTCATCAAAGGGCTATTGGTTTTTCTATTTTATTATTATAATTTTTCATATTTATTGAGTCTAGGAATACGATATAAACTACATCGTACTGGCAAATCGGCTATCCAAGAAATGTTTTCAAAATACCCTTTGTCACGACCCGTACCGGCTTTTCGGACGCGAGCTCGTGAGCAAGCCGGCTACGTATCGAGCGGACTCCTGCCCGACTCGAGTACGTATAAGCTGTCAGGGTCATGGGTATCATGTCTAATCTAAACTGTATCTCAATCCACATGAATCATATAAAACAAGAATGAACAAGAATGGGTCATGGTCTGCAGCCCATTAGCATATTGTTCGATTAGATTCCAAGAATGATATGAGTCTATAAATAAGCAGAGTATATCATGGTACTGAATATAAAGCACGAAAAGATAATAAAGAAATATCACAAGCAAATACCTGTATCATGCATCGCAATCCTGTACCATCCCGCTCTGCTAACTAACTCCATACAATCGCTAAACCTGAAGAGATCATCAGGTCCTCAGAGGACTAGCAAGATACATAAAACATGCCACTATGACAGTAAATAATATCCATAAAGGGAATGACAGAAATATGACACTCTACTTCTAAACAAATACATGATAACGCAACATCAAGGACAATGTTCAACACTTGGGCTAATAGACAGAGTATAATGACAATCGTAGCTCATCCGAAACTAACGACCAACAGAATAAGCACAATCGCATCTCCTCCGAGAATAACGACCAATAGAATATCACAACTGTAGCATGAAACTAACGGCCAACAGAATAATCAATACAACCGAAGCTCATCTGAACTACCGGCTAATAGAAACTATCATATAGCCCGCATGCCAAGTAACTGTCCTCTATGTCACAAGGAACTATACAGGTGTCTAGTCAAGTCGAATGAAGTGAAGTACAACTAACAGGTCAAGACATATCAAGTGAATGTGACTCGCGACAAGGCAATACTACCAGGACCTATACATGGAGTAACAGTGATATAATGGATATAGAAAATAATGTACGTGCACGTAAATAAGGAAAATATCACTTATATGAACGTAAGAAGCAGGTAATGAAATGTGACAGAAAAGAAACTGCAATATACATGAAAGTACTGTAGAGTGGCAAGGTATACTTGCCTGGTGGCAGCGCGAAGAACCAATAAGATACCGTCAACTAGTACGCCATAAAGTCAAAATCCACAATTGTCTCCGAAAGCTGAAACGAACATTGCCAACATTCTCAGAATAGTCAAATTAGCTAGGATTGCCTGTCCTTTAGTCCAATTCTGGATACAGGAGCAAAACGGTAATTTCGGACAAAAATGATGTCCGCCGTTGGACCCGCTTTGCACCGAAAAGCGTACCAGAGTCAATGGTCTAAAGTCGTCAAACTATATGTCTATGGATCTAGTTTTCCGATACGAACCCAACCGTATGTCCAAAGTGGGATTCCGGCGGGCCGTGCACAAAATCGTCCGTTGAGTGGAGCCGTAGGGCCCGCAAAACGGTAATTTTATGAACTGTCTCAGAATTGGACCAAACTTGGCATACAGGACCAGAAAAATGATACGGTCCTGTTGGCACAAGTTTCGTCTCGATCTGACGAGCGTGCATAAAGTAATTGGAGAATTTGTAAAGTGCACGATACGGTGAATTTCGACGGATACGTATCAAATTCGTCGCGCAAACTTGACCAATTTGAATTCCGTCAAAGCCCACACGACCACGAAGCCGATACGCAGCTTTTGATGCTTTCGGTTTGCGACCACGTCGCCCGGAATGGCGGGACGGACGTGGTATCGGACAATTTTATTGATTCTCTAATATTTTGAAATTAGGTTTTTGCAGGTTTTGGGAGACTGATTTCTCGAAGCACCGTCGACGTAATCCAACTCTGTAAAAAGGGTTTGGAAGACCCATATGTTGTCGTTGATTTCC
Organism: Iris pallida; assembly: GCA_029216955.1. Taxonomy (NCBI): domain Eukaryota; kingdom Viridiplantae; phylum Streptophyta; class Magnoliopsida; order Asparagales; family Iridaceae; genus Iris; species Iris pallida. Next base: position 3,308,312 of record JANAVB010040018.1, on the reverse strand, counting down.
TTTAATTAGTTTTCAAAATCCCCTAATGGTTTGTCCACAATCTCTCTTCCAAGTGAGGGTCTTGGACTGCTCATTACTCTGTTTACGAACAGGATTTGTGTCGACTTGGAGTCAATTTTTCGGGAACCCTAGGGCGGCTAAAATCAAAATAACTGAAGGGACTAGGAGTTGGTTATATCGGGATCATACCAGAGAAAATGGCTTGCAACGACGCCAAGCGTGGAGGAAGAATTCCCATCGCGAACGTGCCTTCATTGCTGCAACTGCTGCTGTTGCCCCCTAGTTGTCCGCGCGCGAGCGCTGCTTCCGGCGCGTCGTAGCCGCGTGTGGCGTTGCGCAGGGCGGCACGAGGTTGCACCCAGGCTGGGGTCGGCATTGGGGGAGGTGTAGGTGGTAGGTTGAGTTAGGATTTTGAAGAATACTCCTATCGATTCCATGTATATTTACACAGGATCGGGTTTGGGGTTTCTCTGTGCGTGGGAGAGGCTCTCGGTCTGCGATGTTGAGTCTTGGCTTGGGATGTGGCTGTTGGGCCCGGGCTGAGGCTGGGGAAGTACGGGTTGGGCCTGGGTTATTTGTGTTGGGCTTGGCTTCTCTTGGACTGGCCTGTGGGGAGCAGATCAGGCTGTGGGCTCTGAATGGGCTGCTCCCTTTTGATTTTCTTTTTCTTTTTTCCTTTATAGCCTAATATATATACATATATATATATGTACACATATACGTATACATATATTATATATATTTATATATATACACATATACATATATCTTATACACACACACAAGTACATATATATTTACAATATATATATTTTTTATATATTTATAATATATATACACATACATTTATATATATCAATACATATATAATATATCTTATATACATATATACTCATCCGTATACATATATTCATATATTTATACATACATACTTATATATATTTACCATGAATATAATAAAATCATATACACAACATTTTATATATTTAATAATGCAACATAGAACTCTTAATGTATATACACAACAGTTTATACAAATAATATTGTTTGATATATATACGTATAGAAGCCTATTTTCATTTATTGTGAATATATTTCTATATATATACACATGCATGTATAATTTAGATAAATTCCAAAATCAAACGTATTTATTAAGGAAATTATTTACTATGATATTAATAAAATATTATTTAATACTAAGAACTCATAATATAGATATTTAACCACAATTTGGGAAAATGTCTACTAGGTTACTGAATTAAAATACTACCACCCAATGCATATCTACACTGTCGTCTTGGGATGCCCTACATGACTACCTGGGCTTGGGCTTGGTTTGGGTCCAACCTGGCCAATTTGGTTCAACCGGGTCACTCAACGTCAAATAATATAATAATAATAAATAATTAACTATTTATAATAGTCATGCCACAACTTGGCCTGATTTTCCTAGTTAGGACATCCCTACGGCTAGGTTTCTCCGGGCATGGCTAGTACACTAGTCAAGGCACACTGCTCCATCTTCCGTGCCACAAATCCTAGTCGTCTAGTACTTCAAAACTCAACTATGGCTAGAGTCATCTACCATATAATTAACTAAATAATCATTTATAAAAGTCATAAAATCCCCATTTAAATCAAATAAATAAAAATAAAAAATATTTTAAAATTTTCCGGGAAGGGGAGCTACAAATCTACCCACCTTAAAAATAATTTCGTCCTCGAAATTCTAATTCGTAGCTATTCTTTAAATTCAAGAAGATAGTCTACCTTAACCTTAATCTCCTCAAATTTAATTTCTCACAAATATTTTATAAACTCGAATACTTGAGGACTTCTACCCACCTTTGGTCACACTACTCCCTTAAAACACAGGTCACTAAAATTTTATGTCCTTCTAACTAGTTGTTAAACTTACCACCAACAGCTATCTAGGACACATGGCTCTATAATCCCCATTAGCTATAAAGCAACCAAAAATTTAATAATTAAGCAATATTATAATATAACTTAAGAATTTCTGATGAGTTCTAGTCAGCACGATCATTCGTCACTCCGGAATAGGAAGGGACGGGATTCAATGGTATGGAAAACAAGAAAGTATAATCGAGAACGAATATGGAGTTTTCAAGGACGTAGAGAATTTCTAGGAGAATTTTCAAAGCAGTGTGGATTGAGATTCCTAAGGGTTTAGTCAAGGTCGCAGGCTCGTATCAGTACAGTCACGTAACCGATACGATATGCTGTGGACCTGCATGGGCCACCAAAAAAACTTGTCACGACCCGAACCCGCTTTTCGGACGCGGGCTCGTGAGCAAGCTGGCTACGTATCGAGCGGACTCCAGCCCGACTCGAGTACGTATAAGCTGTCAGGGTCATGGGTATCATGTCTAATCTAAACTGTATCTCAATCCACATGAATCATATAAAACAATAATGAACAAGTATGGGTCATGGTCTACAGCCCATTAGCATATTGTTCGATTAGACTCCAAGAATGATATGAGTCTATAAATAAGCAGAGTATATCATGGTACTGAATATAAAGCACAAAAAGATAATAAAGAAATATCACAAGCAAATACCTGTATCATGCATCGCAATCCTGTACCATCCCGCTCTGCTAACTAACTCCATACAATCGCTAAACCTGAAGAGATCATCAGGTCCTCAGAGGACTAGCAAGATACATAAAACATGCCACTATGACAGTAAATAATATGCATAAAGGGAATAACAAAAATATGACACTCTACTTCTAAACAAATATATGATAACGCAACATCAAGAACAATGTTCAACACTTGGGCTAATAGACAGATTACAATGACAATCGTAGCTCATCCGAAACTAATGACCAACAGAATAATCACAATCGCATCTCCTCCGAGAATAACGACCAACAGAATATCACAACCGTAGCACGAAACTAACGGCCAACTGAATAATCAATACAACCGAAGCTCATCTGAACTACCGGCCAACAGAAACTATCATATAGCCCGCATGCCTAGTAACTGTCCTCTATGTCACAAGGAACTATACAGGTGTCCAGTCAAGTCGAATGAAGTCAAGTACAACTAACAGGTCAAGAAATATCAAGTGAATGTGACTCGCGACAAGGCAATACTACCAGGACCTATACATAGAGTAACAGTGATATAATGGATACAAAAAATAATGTACGTGCACGTAAATGAGGAAAATATCACTGATATGAACATAAGAAGCAGGTAATAAAATGTAACAGAAAGAAACTGCAATATGTATGAAAGTACTGTAGAGTGGCAAGGTATACTTGCCTGGTGGCAGCGCGAAGAACCAATAAGATACCGTCAACTGGTACGCCATAAAGTCAAAATCCACAATTGTCTCCGAAAGCTGAAACAGACATTTCCAACATTCTCAAAATAGTCAAATTAGCTGGTATTGCCTGTCCTTAAGTCCAATTCTGGACACAGGGGCAAAATGGTAATTTCGGGCAAAAACGATATCCGTCGTAGGACCCACATTGCAGCGAAAAGCGTGCCAAAGTCAATGGTCTCTAAAGTCATCAAACTATATGTCTACGGATCCGATTTTCCGATACGAACCCAACCGTATGTCCAAAGTGGGATTCCGGCGGGCCGTGCACAAAATCGCCCGTTGAGTGGAACCGTAGGGCCCGCAAAACGGTAATTTTATCAACTGTCTCAGAATTGGACCAAACTTGGCATACAGGACCAGAAAAATGATACGGTCCTATTGGTGCAAGTTTCGTCTCGATCTGACGAACGTGCATAAAGTAATTGGAGAATTTGTAAAGTATACGATACGGCGAATTTCGACGGATACGTATCAAATTCGTTGCGCACACGCGACCAATTTGAATTCCGTCAACGCCCACACGACCACGAAGCCGATACGCAGCATTCGATGCTTTCGGTTTGTGACCACGTCGCTCGGAATGGCGGGACGGACGTGGTATCAGACAATTTTATTGATTCTCTAATATTTTGAAGTCAGGTTTTTACAGGTTTTGGGAGACTGATTTCTCGATGCACCATCGACGAAATCCAACTCTGTAAAAAGGGTTTGAAAGACCCATATATTATCGTTGATTGCCTTTAATTAGTTTTCAAAATCCCCTAATGGTTTGTCTACAATCTCTCTTCCAAGTGAGGGTCTTGGACTGCTCATTACTCTGTTTACGAACAGGATTTGTGTCGACTTGGAGTCGATTTTTTGGGAACCCTAGGGCGGCTAAAATCAAAATAACTAAAGGGACTAGGATTTGGTTATGTTGGGATCATACCGGAGAAAATGACTCGCAACGACGCCGAACGTGGAGGAAGAATTCCCATCGCGAACGTGCCTTCGTTGCTGTAACTGCTGCTGTTGCCCATAGCTGTCCGCGCGCGAGCGCTGCTTCGGGCGTATTGTGGCCGCGCGCGGCGGCTCGCCGGGCGGCGCGAGGTTGCGCCCAGGCTTGGGTCGGCGTTGGGGGAGGTGTAGGTGGTGGGTTGAGTTAGGGTTTTGAAGAATACTCCTATCGATTCCATGTATATGTACACAGGATCGGGTTTGGGGTTTCTCTGTGCGTGGGAGAGGCTCTCGGTCTGCACCGTTGGGTCTTGGCTTAGGATGGGGCTGTTGGGCCCGGGCTGAGGCTGGGGAAGTACGGGTTGGGCCTGGGTTATTTGTGTTGGGCTCGGCTTCTCTTGGACTGACCTGTGGGGAGCAGATCAGGCTATGGGCTCTGAATGGGCTGCTCTCTTTTGATTTTCTTTTTCTTTTTCCTTTATAGCCTAATATATATACATATATATATGTACACATATACGTATACATATATTATATATATTTATATATATACACATATACATATATCTTATATACGCACACAATTACATATATATTTATAATATATATATACACATACATTTATATATATCAATACATATATAATATATTTTATATACATATATACACATTTGTATACATATATTTATACATACATACTTATATATATTTACCATGAATACAATAAAATAATATACACAACATTTTATATATTTAATAATGCAACATAGAACTCTTAATGTATATACACAACAGTTTATACAAATAATATTGTTTGATATATATACGTATAAAAGCCTATTTTCATGTACTGTGAATATATTTCTATATATATACACATGCATATATAATCTAGATAAATTCCAAAATCCAACGTATTTATTAAGGAAATTATTTACTATGATATTAATAAAATATTATTTAATACTAAGAACTCATAATATAGATATTTAACCACAATTTGGGAAAATGTCTACTAGGTTACTGAATTAAAATACTACCACCCAATGCATGTCTACACGGTCGTCTTGGGATGCCCTACATGACTACCTGGGCTTGGGCTTGGTTTGGGTCCAACCTGGCCAATTTGGTTCAACCGGGTCACTCAACGTCAAATAATATAATAATAATAAATAATTAACTATTTATAATAGTCATGCCACAACTTGGCCTGGTTTTCCTAGTTAGGACATCCCTACGGCTAGGTTTTCCCGGTCATGGCTAGTACACTAGTCAAGGCACACTGCTCCATCTCCCGTGCCACAAATCCTAGTCGTCTAGTACTTCAAAACTCAACTATGGCTAGAGTCATCTTCCATAATAATTAACAAAATAATCATTTATAAAAGTCATAAAATCCCCATTTAAATCAAATAAATAAAAATAAAAAAATTTTCAAAATTTTTCAGGAAAGGGAGCTACACCTTTTTATTTTGAAAATAAGCCCACTTACAAAATCCCAAACTACTTCCTAACTCCTTGATCTTTTCAAAAAGCCTAAAACCAATTTACAAAAATCCTGACAGAACTCCAACAGAATTTGACCCGAGTTCGGCCTGAATTCGGTCAGAGTTTGGTTAGTGGACGTTTGATTTTAAACTTGGACCTCCTGCAGTTATGGATCTTGCCAAGATTTTCTTATATAGTTCTGCCCGAATGCTGCCCGAATTCTGTCAAAATTCTGCCTTTGGAAAAATTATAAATAGAGAAGGATTTCGATCATTTCAACTCACCAGTTCACTTTCATATCTCTTTTCTATAAGCCTGCTACTTCTTTCAAAGTGTTTCAGAGCTTCCATTTTTAAATTCCAAAGCCAGTTACAATCCTCTAGTCGATTTGCCAGTACGGTGTGGTCTAGAAGTTCAGAGTGATTCTAATCAGAGACTTGATTGAAGAAAGATACTTCACAATTGAAGTTGGTCGAGTACTTCGGATCAACGCTCATGTTGTAGAAGTTACAAGAACTTCGGATGAAAACTTGTGGTATTTTCTGTAGTAGATTCAACTGGAAGGTAGAGTTCTTCCTACTGGAATAGTCCTCACAAGAGGGAAACCAGTATACATCGTCGTGTTTGTGTTTGGTTTCTGCTCTCTAGTTTTCATTTACTTACTTGTGATATATTCTATGTTCTTGCTACTCACAATTTTAATTAGCTAATTTCTGTTGCCTACTCTATTCACCCCCCTAGAGTATTACGTTTTACGATTCGTTCCTACAATTGGTATTGTTTGATTATACCAATTGATCCTACAATTGGTATCAGAGCGAGCTCTCTTTATATAGATCTTGTTTGATCATACCATTTGATCCTACAATTGGTATCAGAGCGGGTGCTCCTTGTATAGATATTTTGGCTTAACATCCTTGGAGCAGATCCTCATTATCAGAGCGAATTATATAGGTAAAACGAGGTAACACTGCTATTATATTCTTATTTATTACAGCTGTTATATTACATAGATCATAGTATCACATATGGCAAGTATGTACTTCACAACTGAAGAGCAATCCATAAATGGACTCCTACTATTTGATGGAACAAACTATAGTTATTGGAAGACACGAATGAGCTTCTACCTGAAGTCTCTAGAATTTGACTTATGGTCAATTGTTGTCAATGGCTACAAAAAGCCTACTATCACTTCTATTCTCACATCCTCTATAATCAACAAGCCTTATTATAGTTACCCGGAGGAAGAGAAGAAGTTAGCTAGCCTTGATACAAAAGCTATGCATACCTTTTATTGTGCTGTAGACATAAATGTATTCAATCTTATTACTACTTGCACAACATCTCATAAAATTTGGAATGTTCTAGAAGCTACTTATGAGTACAGGTATGAACGCAAAGATAGCAACTCCAAAGATGAGGATAGTCTTTATAATGATGCAAATATGTGTATGCTAGAATTGGGATTTAAGGTACAACACAATCCTTTATACGAAAAAGAGCTTGTATGTGACAATTGCAAGAAGATAGGCCACATCTAAGAAGATTCTACTACTAGTAGAAGGAGAGTCACTACGAATGATCAAATGAAGAAAGATCTTCATCTCATAAGTACGCTAGCATGAGCATATGGTGTGAAAGCAAAGCAAGAGATTCTGAAGAAGAAGAAGAGAGACCTCATCAAGCTACAAATTTATGCTCAATGATATTATCAAACGAGGTACAAAACAATTCTTTTGAAGAGAGTGAATCTTCTAATGATGAGTTTTCTGATGCTTTCAGTGATCTATTAGAAAAACACAAGAAAGTATTAGATTAGTATAAGCAAGCTTGAAAGGATATTCTATCCTGTAAGCTGGAGAATAAAAAGCTTGCTTGCTTATTGAATGATGCTAGAAATAGTTCTCCTTCTGATAATTCTACTGAGATTTCCACACTAAAGTTTAGATTGCATGAGGCACTTGATTGTATTGAGAAAAGTCCTCAAGAAAATGCTAAACTTAAGGAGGAACTGTAATCTAAAAAGAAGAAATATTATATTACTTCATGTAGAATTGATGCTCTTTTTGCTAAATATGATGAGATCTGTGCTAACTCTAAAAAGTTAGAGATTAGACTGGGAAAGCAGGTTGTACAACCTACGACTCAGTCTAACACAAGACACTTAGCACATCACAATGTCACACAAGTCAGATCTTTTACAAAAGAAGCAAGCAAAGCTAAAGCTTCATACAACCATGCTTTCAATTACACGTATCCAAGCACATCATATCACACCGCTGCACATTTTTATATTGCTGTACATAGAACTAATATTAATACTTTCTGTCATTATTGTGGTATGAATGGACACATTTCTAATTGTTGTCAGATTAGAAAAATAGTTGATAAGAACTTGTGCAAATGGGTTCCCAAAGCTAACAATTATGGATCCAAGTATTGGATACCAAAGTCTTCATCTAATATTTCAGGTGGAGTTACTTATGCTAAACCATAGAACCATAGAACATGTTGGTGGTTGCACAACTACAAAGGTCATCTTCCATACAATTGCACCAACATAAGTGTGGTCACTAGAACCACTTCGGTAACATGCTTTCTAAATACTTCTTAATATCTAGCATGTTCTTTTTGATGTCTTGCTACTAGATCTCATTTATATCTTTTTTAAGTGTTTATTATTTGAATCGATGTGAGATGTAATCCTAGCATGACTAGCTTTTTAGCTTAAATGATTAGTTCACACTATATATAATATTTTATTAGTGTGACATATTTGTCTATATATGCTCTTTACTTTTAATCTTTATTCTTGAAGCATGCATAGGAGCTTATTTTTTTTGAGTTAATATGTTTTTGACTCTCTGTATTTAATATTTTTTAATGGTCACTTCTTATCGATTTCCCTTTAACATGTCCTATTTACTTTGATTAGTATTTTGTGAGTATGTATATTTAGCACAAGTCTCATGTTTACTTGAAAAGTATATACATATACTTTTATGGTAACCTTGTGCTTGCATAATATATTCATTATTTCTCATATTTTATTTTGATCAACTTCTTATGAATCAATTATATCTTTGTCTAATATATGAGTTGAGTTCAAGTTCTATATTATTTTAAAAAAAAAGTAGTTTCAAACTTGTGCTTATCTCATACTTAAGCTATTAATTTTTTTATAACAAATTTATGTTCTTGTCTTTATTAGCTTCTTCCTCAAAGCCTGTTTTTCTTGACTTTTTGGTTGGCATTTTGGATACATGACTCCTATTTAAGTTATTTTTAAATCTTGATCTTGATAAACCATTATTTAGGTATTTACTTCATTTATATCTAGGGATTTTGGATTTCGATGTTGTTCAATGATACTACATATATTCCATTAAATTTAAGTTCTTAAGAGTAGAGATCATTTTGGGAACAAGCCGAAAGGGTCCTTCTATCATACGGGTGTAAATAACCTGAAGCGATATGGTGTACTAGTCTTCGGACTACCGCTAGCTTGGAATCGACCCCTACAGCTAACCCGAAGTGATCAATACTTTATAGACTTAAGATTTATTAAGGTCTACTTGCAACTATTATCTAGTTCTGGATCCAAGGTACTGAACCGAGTCCCCTAGGTTCCAGAATACATCAGCGTATCTAGGTCCTACATTTTAATTTACAAACGTTTTATAGTTTACTGTTACCCAATGATTGTGTAGCACATATGAATAAATGTAATTGATACATCTTTTATCGTATGCTACATTGTTCTAAGATTTTTTTTCCATAGAATATAATTGATTGCATATGGCACAAATTCTTCTTAAATCCTTGGTATTGAAGAAGAGATTTGTTTTGGGTACAAGCCTACAAAGGTTCTGTCTGTCACCACGGCTACATCTAAAGCAAAATGGTACTTAAGTGTTCTCCGGTAAACTCTCGTTAGCTGGGACAGTATCCCTATAGCTAATCCAAGATTGATCAACGCTTATAAAGTAAAGATTTATTGAGATCTAGTTGCAATTGTTATATAATGGATTTTGGATTTTAGCTTTGATGGATAATATTATTTAATGATTTAATTTTATAAAAGGTAACATATATTGATCTTCATAGGTTAATGTCTGTCATCTTTTGATATGTTCATTTTTTGTCACACTATTCGATATTCAGACTTGATGATCTTGTAACTACTAATTGAATATTATGTCTTGTGATTTCGTCTTTAACTTGCGTAATACGCAATGATTTTGAGCTTTATATTATTATCTTCTTATTCAAGTTACTTACTGTCTACAACAGTAACTCTTTGCAGGAGAGAAGTCGGTGAATTTCTCCTTCTCAAAGCGTTTCTTCTCTTTAACCCTACAGTTATCTGATAAACACCGTACAACGGCTTTAAATGGGAAGAAATAAACTTTGATAAGAAGATCTAATATTTTTGGATTAGTTTTCTACTTCTGGAAATATGTCTCTAATTTTTTTAATTTTTATCTATACTATTATTTTTGGATATAACCATGTAAAGGTTGTAGCTCCCCTTCCCGAAATTTTAAAAATATTTTATTTATTATTTTAATTGATTTATTTGATAATTATTAGATTTTATAAATAAGTTCTAGTAATTCGATATATGTAAATTATACGTATTATCATTAATATCTAATGGTGTTGTAGAATAATGGTAAGAGTTGGCAGACCAAAGAAAGACTTGGTGTAATAGGATGCACACAAGATACACTGATTTATTTTATTTTGTTACCATAGTTATTATTATTATTATCATTATTGTTACTATTATATTACTCTTATTATTATTATTATTGTTATTACTATATTATTTCTTAGTATACCTGTGTATGTGTATATATAAAAAAAAAAATATATACATAATATATGGGTGTATAAATAAATAACGTGTAGAGGTATATATAAATATATATCTGTGGGTGTATATATATAATATATATATATATATATATATATATATATATATATATATAGGTAATTGTGTGCACGTGTATATATATAAATATATATATATATGTATATATGAATATTTATTGGTGTATAGATATAAATGTGTATATGTGTATTTATATATGAATATATATTATATATATGTATATGAGTGTGTATATATCTATGTATATGTATATACGTAGATATTGTATATGGATGCGTATATATATAGATATATATATGTGCATGTATAGATAAATAAATGTACTTGTATGTGTGTATATAAATATATATATAATATATATATAGGTATATGTGTATATGGGTATTTATATATAAATATATATATATATATATAAATGTACATATGTATATATATATAGGTATTGGATGTGTATATATAGAGAGAGAGGTGTATAAGTATATACGTATAAACGCATATATACTAAGGTAGTACATATATATTTGTAAATGAAATGGATAGTATATATAAAAATAAAATAAGAAATAGAAAAAGATAAAGAAAATAGAAGAGGAAAGGAATAATGGCAGTAGCAAGCCCGAGCCAAGCAACAGCCGGCCCAACCCCGAAGCTTCCAAAACCCGGCCCAGGGAGACCCCAACCGAGCCCCACGAACTTAGTTCCCCCGTTCTCGGCCAAGCAGAACACAGCAGGTATTATATATATATACTTCAAGTATATATCGTTAGAGGGAGGAGCAAACGAGAAACCCTAACCCGATCCCCTCACCTTCCCAGCGCCAGGTCGCCGCCGACGCGCGCGCGCTTGGCTAAGGAGACAGCAACAGCAGTTACAGGTATGCATATTTGTAATCGATTTGCTATTCACCTGCTCCATCGTTTTAGATTCCGTAAAATCCTACGTGAACTCAACATAACCCCCTATCCATCCCTTCAACTGGAATGGGTTGGTTTGCCTTAGATAAATTATAGAAATTCCTGAAACTTCGGGAATAACTATCAAAAACAGAATACTAGAACTATTTCTGAAACCCATTTTGGAAGGCAAGTATTTGCCGATTCCTCGACAGTTTAGATAATGTTTTGAAGACAATTGTTGACAAAATATAGGACTTCGCAACCTATTTCACGGTTTCTGTTTTTATCGAACAGACGCAAAGATATCTATCTACAAACATCAAGAAAAACTTTGTAATTCTGCTTTAGAAAACGTGAAAAATCCTTCGATACCACGTCTGTCCTGCCATTTTGGGCGACGTGGTCACGCACTGTAAGGATTAAAAGCTGCGTAACACCTTCATGGTCGTTTGGGCTTTGACGGAATTTAAATTGGTCGCGTGTGCGCGACGAATTCGACGCGTATCCGTCAAAATCGCCCCGTATCCGTATAATGCAAATTCAGTCATAACTATGTGCACGCTCGTCAGATTGAGACGAAACTTACGCCAACAGGACCGTATCATTTTTCTGGTCCTGTATGCCAAGTTTGGTCCAATTCTGAGACAGTCGAATCCGACGTCGTTTTGCGGGCCCCACGGTTCCACTCAACGGGCGATTTTGTGCACGGCCCGCCGGAATCCAACTATGGACATACGGTTGGATTCGTATCGGAAAACTGGATCCGTAGACATATAGTTTGACGACTTTAGAGACCATTGACTCTGGCACGCTTTTCGGTGCAAAGCAGGTTCAACGGCGGATACCGTTTTGGCCCAAAATTACCGTTTTGCCCCTGTGTCCAGAATTGGACGTAAGGACAGGCAATCCTAGCTAATTGGACTATTCTGAGATCATTGGTATTGTTTATTTCAGCTTCCGGGGACTGTTGTACGGGTTTTGGACTATAGTGACACATTGAGTAGTTCAGAATGTCGGTTTCACCAGCAGAGGACCACAGGCGAGTACAGTTTATTGTCTGCATTTTGATATTGATTTTCACTATATTTCATTGATTGGCCATTGGTTATGTGATTATTTTCTATTATAAATTATGGAGTCGGGAATTAGAAGTACCAAAGATATGTGATCTGACCATAGCCCGTGTTTATTTTCTGCAAGTAGTGTAGCCCGTATTTATTTTCTGCAGTAGTGTAGCCCGTGTTTACTTTCTGCAGTAGTGTAGCCCATGTTTACTTTCTGCAGTAGTGTAGCCCGTGTTTATTTTCTGCAGTAGTGTAGCCCGTGTTTACTTTCTACAAGTAGTGTAGCCCGTATTTATTTTCTGCAAGTAGTGTAGCCCGTGTTTACTTTCTGCAGTAGTGTAGCCCGTATTTATTTTCTGCAAGTAGACATTGTAGCCCGTGTTTATTTTTATGCAAGTAGACCTTGTAGACCGTGCGGTGTAGTACCCCAGACCGATCACATGTTAAAGGTACTTTTAGCAGTTGGGGAAAGTCTGTTGTGTCTATTTATTTACTATTGGTTTTCTGTATTTCCTGTTTATTTTCAAAACTCATAATTGATGTCTAACCTTTGTTTTAGTCATTTTCTTTATTGAATTTTCATTCAGTGGATTGTGCTCGTTCCATTCCTTACTGGAAACCAACATTTTCAGGTTAGCCGTGGATTCACTTAGCTTGGGAAGTGACGGGAATACTTGCAGCCAGAAGTTTAGAGACTAGCTAGATAGTTGAGTTGGAGTCATTCTATAATTGTACAAGTTTATATTTTTTGCAAATAAAAAACTTGTGATCATTGTAAGTTAAATTAGTTTCTGTTAATGAGCATTGGATTATTTGTGATTTTGATCTTCATGGCCATGACAGCGTTCTACCGCCGACACTGCGGCGTAGGCTGGCTTGGACACGTCTCGTATCCGTTTAAAAAAAAATGGGTGCGGATCGTGACAAAGGTTGAGTAGATAATTGTTTCAAGTCAATTATCCCCTTGACATGCCATATATCTGGAATACATTTTTCTTTGAACATTTATCTAGTTATGTTTATTTTTATTGGAGACATATTTTGTTTGTTCATCTTTAAGCTTTTATTTATTGGATATTTCTTTTTGCCTAAAGATAATATTTGTTTTTGGAACTTTACATGCATTTGATCAAAGGAAAGAAAGATCCATATCTTGGATATTCCTTAGATTTTGTTATTATTTATTTTTATCTATTTTTGCATATAAATTACTTTGGAACTAGACGCACATATTTTTAGGGGGAGCAAATTAATTGTTTCAATTCATTTATGCCCTTAATATGTGGTATACCTAGTTCATCATGGACATATATTCTTTTACTTAACATATCTTGTTGATTTGTTCATAATTTTTTTATTTTAGTAAGTTTATCAGAGAATATATGATTTTATTATTTATTTATTTTTAATTCTCTTATTCGATTTTCTAGTAGTTATCTTGCGAAATATATTTAATTATCCTTATTTTATTGAATTTAAATTACTTTTGGCATTTCTTATTGAGACTTTATCTCAAAGTTCATGATTATCTATATTTAGGTTGGTCATACTTTGCGGGGGAGCATTCAAGTCGACTGAATTTATCCTTCTCAAGTATTTTGTCTTCATTACCTTCATGTTTATCTAATGGATATATATATCATGCTAAGGTAATTGAATTCAAATGCATGAACTTTGGTATAGATTTTGAATAGAATCTAGTATACTTATTTTAATTTTTTTCGATGATTATACTCTTTATGGAAGTGATTCATTGATTTGTATGGGCAAATTATGAATAATATTTTTGTGATCATTGTTATTAGTCTCATTATTTTTTTTTGATTTTTTTTGGTATATACTAGATCTATGAATTTCTATTCCTCATGAATTATTTATGTCCAATGATTGATTTATACTATATTGATATCTATATTTCTTTATTGGCCTATTTCAAAACTACAATTATTCATCATATTGTGTTTTGAAATTATTTTTGGATTTCTAGTTGGTAAACTATTTATTGATTGATTCCTTTTTAACCAACTATACTGTGTTGACAAGTTTTTATTCTTTAGTTACGCAATTTTCTAAACTTGTCGTTACATTATTCTCCTAAACCTTGATCATGATTATTTTTGCCTTTCTTCTTTACTTATGCTTGAGTTCATTTTGTCTTTTATTACGGGCGAGCTTATTTTTGATCATGTCAAATGGAGAGAAATAAGTTTAAGTTAGCACACAATATTCTAGTATTATGTGTTTATTAGTGATACATGCATCTATTGTATATATATTAAACTTAACCGATTTGCCATAATAAAAAATGGAGAGATTGTTAGCCCAATGATTATATCATGTTTTTGAATATGGCTAATCAATTAAGTTTAACATAATGACGTCACTAATATTCATGTAATCATTATCATGTTGCTACTTAAACTTAGCATTATCCTAATGTTCTATATCATATTTCTATGTTTGTATCATAATGCATCATACTGCTTTGTTCGTCTAACATGTACTTTCAGACATGTAGTAAGCATGATAAAAAATGATCAAACCAGGACATATATAATAGAGAATTATTAATGGGTCAAAGACGGCGTTATACAAGGAGATTTCTCTGAACCGCTCAACGACCTATCCGGGGCCTTGCATCGGGGGTTCCGCTGCCCGGTCAATAGACAAGGTTGAGGGGGCAACGCCCCCCGTGGGGGTTCGAGGACGAAGCCCCTGAAAGGTATTCAGATTTCTAGATCTGTTTATCTTTGGACGACTGTCGTCAAGGAAAAAGGCATCTTCAAGTTTGCTTAAATTTCAGAAGAAAGGCGTCTTCAAAGGGCTATTAGTTTTCCTATTTTATCAATTTAATTTTTAATATTTATTGAGTCTAGGAATACGATGTAAACTGCATCGTACTGGCAAATAAGCTATCTAAGAAACATTTTCAAAATACCCTTTTATTTTGAAAACAAGCCCACTGAAAAAATCTAAACTACTTCCTAACTGCTTGATCTTTTCAAAAAGTCCAAAACTAATTTACAAAAATCCTGACAGAACTCCGATAGAATTCGGCCCGAATTCGACGAGAGTTCGGTTAGTGGTCGTTAGATTTTGAACTTGGTCCTCCTGCAATTACGGATCTTACTGAGATTTTCTCACAGAGTTCTGCCCGAATTCTGTCAGAATTCTTCCTTTGGAAAAACTATAAATAGAGAAGGATTTTGATCATTTCAACTCACCAATTCACTTCCATATCTCTTCTCTATAAGCCTACTACTTCTTCCAAAGTATTCTAATGTTTTTATTTTCAAATCCCAAGCCAGTTACAATCCTCTGGTCGATTTGCCAGTGCGGTACAGTCTAGATGTTCAGAGTGATTGTAATCAAAGGCTTGATTGACAAAAGACACTTCATAATTGAAGTTGGTCGAGTACTTCAGATCAAAGCTCGCGTTGTCGAAGTTGCAAGAACTTCGGATAAAAAATTATGGTATTTTCTATAGCGGATTCAATTGGAAGTTAGAGTTCTTCCGACTGGAATAGTCCTCACAAGAGAAAAACTAGTATACATCGTCGTATTTGCGTTTTCTTTTTGCTCTCTATTTTTTATTTACTTGTGATATATTCTATGATCTTACTGCTAACATTTTTAATTAGGTAATTTCTGCTGTCTACTCTATTCATCCTCTCTAGAGTATTGTGCTTTATGATTCGTTCCTATAATTGGTATCAGAGCGAGCTCTCTTTATATAGAACTTGTTTGATTATACCAATTGACCCTACAATTGGTATCAGAATAAGCTCTCTTTATATAGATCTTGTTTGATCATACCCACTATCTTCCTCAAAGATCTCGAATTTGGTGGAGGATGATCTATCAGGATGCACCTAGGATCTGGTGCATGAGGCAACTTGGTCTATGACTTTCAGAGGTTACAAACAAGTCTAGGGGCACGGCTTCTAAGGCGCATGGCTATGAAAGCGCATGCGGAGACTTGGCTTTTGTCTTTTGGGATCAGGAGTAAGTCGAGGACGCATGGCTTTTGAGGTGCATGCAAATTTTTGGGCACATGGCTATGGAGGCGCATACAAGTGATCGGTCGACCATGTGGTATGGACTGTTGTAGCCGACAAAATATAATAATGAAGATGACGTTGGCAGCTCTTCGTTTTCTACAAAAAGCTGTCAACTGTTCAGTCTTCGGAAAGCGTGCTGTCGACTCTGTTACATAGCATAAAATAATTGATGGATGACGAGTTAAAGTGGGCGCATCAGTTTGTGCCCCACTAGGCTCATGGGTCTATTTCCTATTGGGCGCATCGGTACGGAGCGTATGGTACTGATGGCACATCTGTCGTATGGTACATCCTTATTGGCCCGTTTGTTAAGTTGTTCGAGGCGTTAATGACTATTTTGACTTGACTGAATACGAAGAGGCAGATTCATTGGCATTCATGCAAATTTATTGCACATGATATGAGGTGACTGCCACTTGGCACATGGACGAGTGTTTCTCGGGCCTATAAATAGCTTTGTGAAGTGTTTTATTTCTCATTTCACTTAGCTTTCCTTCATGGAGATGAACTCGATCGATCCCCTGCCTTGGCGAGTTGACGATGAACTCCTTCCGAAGACGAAGATGTGCCGAGTTAGTTTTTTCACTATCGGCCCTGTGAAAGTGCCTGTTGCATCCAAATATCAGGATCGTCTTGTCCCGATATAGGTTGAAGGTGCCTGTTGCATCCGAAGATCGGGGCGATCGTGTCCCTATTTTTGTTATGCTGGAAGAGCCGCTGGTCAGGGCTATCGTGCCCCAATTTGGTTAGGCTAGAAGAGCCACTCCTCCTGCTAGAGTGCCCGTATGTTGACGAGGAAGTTATTCACTCTGACTATACACGGGGATGTGTCTACGCTGAGTTATTGGAATAATGCGCCTGGCTGTAGCTTTTAGGAAGAATTCTCCTTTACAAAAGAGTTTTAGACATGTAATAGACTTTCATATGGAATAAAAACCCAATTTTTATGTCTCTTTGTTGTTTTCTGCTGCGCCAAGTATTCGGTTACTGGCGCATGTTAATTTCTGGTACATGAGAGTTAGGGCGCATAGGAATTCCTGTCTTAGATGCGCATAAATTTCTATGCTTCTATAAGACCCCCTTTCATAGTTTTTAAAACTTTCTTCCAAGTTTTGGAATACTATGAACAAGAAGCATGGATAGTCGTTGTTCTGGGCGCATGTCCTCATCTGGGCGCATGACTCTTCTGGGCGCATTATCGCTTCGCGCATTGCTGTGGGGGCGCATGTTCTTCTCGGTTTTATGCAAGAAGATAACGCCTCAAATTTTAGAAGATTAATGATAATCTTTTGGAAGATATGCAGCCATCAGCTTCATGAGACCCAAAGAGTTTTGCTGACATCCGCCTTTATCGATTCACGCACGTGGCTCATGCCTATAAATAGGTGTCTGTGAGGGAGGGAGAGAGAGTCTTTTACTTTTGTTTTCTCCTTCTCTTTCTTCCTCTAGAGTCTTTGAAAACTCTACCTTTCTTAGAGAGATGTCTTCCAAGAATCCCCGTAGCGGTACTGGCTAAGGAAGGGGCAAGGACAAGGAGCCCGTGGAGGTCGACGTGGAGGACACTCCGGTCGTCGCAGCGACGCATGTCGACGTTCGGCCGTTGCTGGTCGGTGGGTGATCCTTCACTCTGCCTTGGTGTTTTCACTTTGCAACACTGTTGGGGATAAAATGAGTCGCATCCCCAATGACACGCCTAGGCTTTCCATTGCTGACGTGCATAGATATTATCCTGATGATGCGCCGAAGCTCCTTCTGCTGACGTGCATGGACTTAGGTACTGATGATGCGTCGAAGCTCCTTTTGCTGACGCGCATTGTAACGCACGTAGTTCGTATTACGTATTTTGGTATACGTGTACGTATTTTGATTCATATTGCATGTCTCCCTGCATGGTTTATTTTGGCATTTCATTTGCTTGGTTCGGTTCGGTTTGCTTGGTTCAGCTTGATTCGGTTTTTGCATGTGGACCAACCCCACCTACCACCCACTCTCTTTTTTTATAAGCCACCAACCCCTTTCTCTCTCCTTATTCACTTCTTCATTTACTTCTTATTCTTCCTTCATTAACTCTCTCCACCTACCAAGAGAGGCTTAGGCAAGTGCAACTTGCTTCATGGAGGAACTTAATTTTTATTGTTCTATTTTTTTCCTCACGAGATTCTAAGACACTTTAGTACTTAGCATATTTAATTTCCATGGTTCATTTCATATAGATCTAAGCTCGTTGCATTTATGGATTTTTTGGGTTTCGATCTATCAAGCTTTATTATTTTTGAGTTTTGATGGTTCCATGTTGTAGAGAATTTTATTCTGCCCCATTTTGACCTAGGGAAGTCCAGATTTTGACCTTAAATAATAGATTAATGGAGCCTGGATGTAATGGCTTTCACGGTTCCTCTTTTCGGAAAAGTTGGAGAAGATGAGCAGTGCTTGACCGCATGGCCTTCTCATGCGGCAAGTCTCCGAGCCGCATGGCTCTTGGCAGTACTAGCCACATAAGCCCGTTCCTCCTGGCCGCATGAGCCCGTTCCCTTGGCCGCATGAGTCTGTTCCATCCTGGCCGCATGAGTCTGTTCCCTCCTGGCCACATGAGCCCGTTCCCCTTGGCCGCATGAGTTTGTTCTATCCTGGCCGCATGAGCCCGTTCCCCATGGCCGTATGAGTCTGTTCCCTCCTGGCAGCATGAGCCCGTTCCTCCTGGCCGCATGAGGCTGTTTCCCCCTGGCCGCATGAGCCCGTTCGCCCTGGCCGCATGAGTCTGTTCTCCCTGGCCGCATGAGTCTGTTCCCCCTGCTGCATGAGTCTGTTCCTTCCTGGCCACATGAGCCCGTTCCCCTGGCGGCATGAGCCCGTTCCTCCCTGGCCGCATAAGTTTGTTCTCCTTTGTCGTATAGCCCTGTTCTTATTGCCGTATGACCTTGTTTTCCCGAGCCGCATGGCTCTTCCCACAGCCTTTGCCCCTTTTTATTATTATTCTGGTTGTTATATTTATGCTTATGTCTAACGACGCTCTGTGTAACTTGGGTCCCTTGATGGGATGCTTGTACCATGTTAATTCTGAACATGTTCCATGAACACGACAGTGGCCTGTTGTGGCGCACTCATGACAAGAATGATTGACAAGTAACATGGCATGGTAGTGGCCTGTCGTGGCGTACTCTGGATAAGTAAACCTGACATGATATACCTCGATATGCTGTTGCGACAGCTAGCACGACATGAGAAGAATGAATATCCTGGATACCTTGGACGATTGTGTTTGTACAAATGAACCAGTATTGTCTTGCATCATGTCTAGAACGGGGACCCCTGAGAACCACGGTCAGGGGTACCTTCTGAAATTGACTAAGGCTAATAACTAGAATAATCCAGTAGTCATGAAGAGATTTTCCAGCTACATGCAATCCCGTTATCTGGACGCCCCATTATTGGATTTGTAGCCTGCCGTCGAGTAGGGCACATTTCCAGCATACTGTCATGTGTTTCACCCTTCAAGCTACTTAAGGGTGCATATATTTCTTGGACGACGTACCCACATGAATTCAACCCCTAATTGCGTCTGGATAACCTGGATGGTCTATAGGGCTTGTGGCTGTTAGAATAATCTTATTGTATCTTGCTAGTAACTAGGCCTGTGATAACCCTAGTTAGTTAAAGTATCAAGCCGTACTTATTGCTTGGTCGTGAATGTTGGATGGAGTCTAAGCCTTATCTTGTCCCTGTACCTGGTTACTTCAGTAACATGATTACTTATGTTTACCTTGTCAATAACTGATCAAAATAACTTCTCATCTCTTGATATTTATTGCCCTATTCATATTTCATGTCTTAATTATCTTCTTATTTTATGTTCTGATATGCTGGTTTCAGTTCTTAAGTGAAGCCTCCTTTGTGGCACTTGCTCTTTCTGGGATCTGACCCAGCTGGTTTTGCGTGGCCAGATACCGGAGCAGCTCCAGAGGATCTCCCTACCTTTCAGCCAGATGGTGACCACCAGGCGTAACCTTGACAACGAGTGGGTTTTATTTTGCTTTTCCACAATATTGTAAAAATATTCTTTTGAGGCGTTTAGCCTACGAGCACGTGTTAGCTCGATTGTACTTTACTTACTGTCTGCCTATGGGCTGTAGCATGATTAACAAATCCTAGGGTTAATTATGTATGACTGAAACTTTTGCTAGTCTTCACATTTTGTATGACTAGCTTCATGATCATCCAAATATATAATGTATGGGACGCCTTACTATTGTTTATTTGGTGCTCTGACATATTGTAACTGTTATTACTTGCTTGAGATTGAGACAATAGGCTTGTTTATGACCATAAGAGACTGATGGCTTGTAGTTAAACCATCATGTATCTAGACAGCCATGACCGTATAGCGAGGTAGGTTGCACTTCAATATATGTAGCTGGCTGTGTCCGCCCCCGCTCTCCAGTATTCTGGTTTTGGGGTGTTATACGGTTTAAGTGGTAGCCCATGCAGGTCTTGTAAATCAAGATATGTGAGGGTTTGCTGAATAGATGTCTCAATCAGCACTCGCCCTTGATCTCTGCTCGTACCCTCTAAATTCTTGAATTCTAGACCTAATCACATGCTTGTGTCTTTGATCTGTCCTGGTCCTTTCTTATTGTTCCCTGTGTCATCTTCTTCAGCGGCATTATTCCTGGTCCTACCGATCGACAAGGCGAAGCACCTCTCGTGGGCCAGCTGCAACCTGGAGATCAATCCTAACATTCAGGAGTAGCCTCCAGAGTCATGCCTTCTGGGGGTCAAGAGCCACCAGTTCAGCCAGTCCAGCCTGCATAGCCTGATGATGGCACCTTGGTAGGTCTCATCAGGACATTACTAGCATCTTAAGATCGTCGGGGTGACGCACTGTACCAAACAGTGTAAGATGCTATAAACAGAGGCGGTCTTCAAGGGAACCAGGCAGCCAACAGCTTCAAGCGTTTGAACCCTCCCTTCTTCGATGGCAGTGAGGATGCGATTGCCGCAGATGCTTGGCTGCAGGATACGAAAGTAATTCTAGAAGCGACGAAGACGTCCGAGAATGAGAAGGTGGCGGTAGTACTCCTACTGCTATTGGATCTTGCCCGCAGTTGGTGGGCGACATAGGCCGTTGGATTAGTGGCACCTGTTGTGTGGGCAGTATTCCGAGAAAGATTTCAGACCAAGTACTTCGATGCTGTAGCTCGGTACGATCTACAGATGAGGTTCACCAATCTGAAGTAGATGGGAAGGACGGTCGACTGATATGCCGCCGAGTTTTTGAGATTTAGTCGGTTTGATCCCACCTTGGTAGCGACCGAGTTCGACAGAGACCAGCGGTTCCAGCAGGGGCTCCATCTAGAGATTTTATTGGCAGTGGAGCAGTTTGAGCATCAGACTTTTGATATGGTATTGAGAGCAGCCATGAGGCACAACTATACCTCCCAGAGGATCATGGACAGGACCGGAGGTCGGAAGCGATCTCATGGCCATATGAATCAGTCTTCAATACCAGCCCCGGCAGCTAGGGCTTTGACAATTGGAACTCCAAGGCGGACGGCCTCAGTGACGTCAGTTCAACATTCAACCCTGACGAACCCTCAGCAGCTGAACCAGAAGCACTCTTCCATAGTGGGATGTTCACATTACGGGAAGCCAGGACATGTGGTGGCAGAATGTCGTAGGGCACAGGGATTATGCCTGGCTTGTGGGGCAGCAGATCACAAGATAGGATCCTGCCCGAATAGGGGTAGTTCATCATCGTCCAACTTTACTAGTCCTTCGGTGAGAGGACCAGCACCAGTCCATCAACAACAATAGTACCAGCCTTAGAGGCCATTGCCGATGCAGGCACAAGCCTTCCAGTAGCAATACCCCCAGCAGTATGTACAAGCCCAAGCCCTGATTCAGAGCAGACAGAGAGGTTTTCAGCAGAGGGGACCCGCACCGAGTGGACATGGTCAGGCAATGGCGATGACCGAAGAAGAAGGATTGGCACAAGGTGAGGTAGTGGCAGGTACTATTCTCGTCAACTCCTTTCCAGCTTTAGCGTTATTTGATTCTGGTGCATCGCATTCATTCATGTCTGCACGATACGCGACAAGGATAGGACTGGAGCCCGAGTCATTATTAGTAAGACTCAATATACTTACTGGTAATGGTCTTGTGGGAGTAGATATAGTATTTTTCTCGTGTCGTATCGTAGTTAATGGTAGAGAGTTCCCTGCGAGATTGATAGAGTTCCCAATGGCCAATTATGATGTGGTCTTAGGGATGGATTGGTTAAGGAACCAGTATGCTAGGATATACTGCCATGTTGGCAGGGTTGTTTTTAGCATTCCAGGCGAGCCAGAGTTTTTCTTTTCCCGAGGCGAAGTTGAACCTTCTCCACCAGTATTACGGATGGCAGTAGTAGCAGTACAGTTACCCCGAATTGTCGAAGTATTTCCAGATATTTTTCCAGAAGAGCTTCCAGGAATACCGCCAGAGCGAGAGATCGATTTTACTATCGACTTGATCCCAGGGACAGCCCCAGTGTCGAAGAGAGTCTACAGGATGGCGCTGTCAGAGTTAGAGATATTGTACAAGATGATTGAAGAACTCAGGACCAAGGGATTCATTCGTGCAAACGGATCGCCTTGGGGAGCCCCGATGCTTCTTGTTAAAAAGAAGGATGGTACATCCAGATTATGTGTAGATTATCGTACCTTGAACTCAGTAACAATTAAGAACAGATATCCTCTCTCGAGGATAGATAACTTATTTGATCAACTCAAAGGGGCATCCGTATTTTCGAAGATTGACTTGCGGTCAGGATACCATCAGATCAGAGTCAGAGAGTAGGACATCCCGAAGACGGCTTTCAGATCTAGATATGGGCATTATGAGTTCCTTGTTATGCCATTTGGAGCAACTAATGCGCCGGCTGTATTAATGGACCTCATGCATCGTATCTTTATGCCTTATTTGGATCAGTTCATGATTGTGTTCATATATGACATCCTGGTCTACAACAAAAGTGAAGCAGAGCATGAGCAGCATCTTCGAGTTGTCGTCCAGATTCTCAGAGAGTACCAGTTTTACGCAAAGTTCAGTAAATGTGAGTTCTGGCTCGATCGTATTTCATACTTGGGTCATATCATCACTAGAGAAGGAGTGGAAGTGGATCCCCAGAAGATCGTGGCTATCGAGACATGGCCAGTACCTAGCACAGTTGTAGAAGTTTGCATTTTTTTGGCTTGGCCGGCTACTACCGACAATTTATTTCAGACTTTGCTCGAATTTCAGCGCCATTGACCCAGTTGACCTGCAAAGATGTACAGTTTGCTTGGGCAGCAGAATGTCAGGATTCCTTTGAGAAGTTGAAGTGAGGTTTGATGACGGCACCCATTCTCACGCTTCCAGATGGGACCGGGAGATTTTCAGTGTATTGTGATGCTTCAGGCAGAGGTTTGGGATGTGCTTTGATGCAGCATGGAAAGGTAATAGCTTATGCGTCACGTCAACTTCGTGATCATAGAAGAAATTACCCAACCCATGACTTGGAGTTGGCAGCAGTAGTATTTGTACTTAAGCTTTAGAGACACTACTTGTATGGAGATAGGGTAGAGATTTACACCGACCACAAGAGCCTGAAGTATGTGTTTACTCAGAAGGATCTTAACATGCGCCAGAGAAGATGGCTAGAGCTACGTGTAGATTATGACATCAACCTGCAGTATCATCCTGGGAAGGCCAATGTTGTTGCAGATACATTGAGTTGGAGAGCTGGAGTTTATTTTCTAACAGCACAACCAGAGTTATTAGCAGATCTTCAGAAGCTGGGTATAGAAGTTGTCCTTCCTACCAATGTGGCATTGATGGCCAGTCTACAAGCTCAGTCCACTATAGTCGAGAGGATCCGGATGGCATAGTCAACATATTCTAAGCTTCAGCGACTCAGAGCAGAGTGTGAGGCAGGACGACGGCCAGAGTTATGCATTCATGAGGATGGTATACTTCGACAGGGTAAGCGTCTTTGTGTACCCAATAGAGATATCAGACAAGAAGTCATGGTAAAAGCTCACAATTTGCAGTATTCCATTCATCCCGGTGGCATGAAGATGTACCGTGATATCCGTCATCACTTTTGGTAGAATGGCATGAAGAGGGAGATAGCCCGGTTTGTCTCTCGATGTTTGGTTTGCCAACAAGTAAAAGCTGAGCATCAGAGACCGGCTGGACTTCTTCAGCCCTTGCCGATTCTATAATGGAAGTCGGAGCATATAACCATGGATTTCGTGACTGGATTACCTAGGTCCCCGGCTGGTAGAGATGCTATTTGGGTTATTATAGACAGGCTCACGAAGGTGGCTCACTTTCTCCCATTCAGAGTTGGTCAGTCGACGGCTCAGCTAACAGAGATGTACCTCAGGCAGATCATCAGATTTTATGGTGTACCAGTCAGTATCACCTCGGACAGAGATTCAAGATTTTTGTCGCACTTTTGGCACAGTCTGGAAGAGAGTTTGGGAACTCACCTCCAGTTCAGCTCAGCTTATCATTCGCAGACAGAAGGTCAGTCAGAGCGTACCATACGAACCTTGAAAGATATATTGAGATCTTGTACACTCGCTTCGGTGGTTCGTAGGAGGATCACCTGCAACTTGTGGAGTTCTCGTACAACAACAGTTTCCAAGCCAGTATCCAGATGGCACCGTTCGAGGCACTGTATGGTAGGAAGTGCAGATTCCTGCTAGCATGGAACGATGTTGGAGAGAGGCAGATGCTCTGTCCGGAAATGATTACTCAGACAGTTGAGGTGGTCAGAAGAGTCAGAGATCATCTTCGCGTCGCACAAGATCGCCAGTACCATTGGGCCGATTCTCATCGGCACCCCCTTGAATTTTCTGTCGGTGACCACGTATTCCTTAGGATCTCGCCTAACCATGGCGTCATTCGATTTGGCGTATGGAGAAAACTTAGTCCTAGGTATATAGGGCCGTTCGATATCCTCGAGCGAGTAGGTGATGTGTCCTATCGTCTCTGTTTGCCATAAAATATAATAGAACAGAACAATTATATCGGAGGACTGGACTTTTACTTTACAATACAAACTCGCTTGTACAAAGAAAGCCTAGGGACGAAAACCTAGGTACAGCAATCTAAGTACAATTGTTTATTTTAGATTCTGGAGGATGACGGTAGAAGCTCGGAAAAGCGACGACAGCTCTGCCTTACTCCTTGGACGATCGGATGCAGCCTTCCCTCCGGGGAAGAAATGCTCTCAGGATAACCTCTGTGTGGGCCTTTGTCTCTCTGCTCTCTCTCTTCAAGTCTCTCTAGGTTGTAGTGCCCCTCTCCGCTCGGTGCATTACGATAAGTCGTTGACTTGAAGAGTTGTGTTGACCCGAGGAAGTATCGATGCGAATCGATGCAAGAGTTACGTTGGCCAAAGGTAAGCTTTGAGTCGGTTGGAATATATGAATCGAATCGATGCAAAGGATAAGTCCCATTTGAGCAAGGGTTGACTTTAGTTGATCTGGTGTGCAGGTTATGCTTTTACGCTGGACGATAAGAGGTCGGCATATTGCCTTATGCAATAAAGTGTCTGCGAAACCAAATCGTGGCCTTGCAACGGATTGTGGCATGGGCGCGATAGGCCAAATCAACCGATTAGTTCAAAGAAATGGCTAAGTCCGGGAGTTAGCTATGCGATCGAGTTATGGAAGCGAGACGCTTCAATCGGCGAGACGGCAAGGCGTATCGACTTAAGGTGGGCGGGTTCTTGACTCTCTCTCCCTATTCCTTCACGTCTAATAAAATATGTTAATGTATGCCTAAGATGTTTATAGAGTTAGCGAGCATGGCTCCGCGATGAAGGGTCCAAGTATGCGTCGAACACTAAGTTAGAACATTGAACAATCGAACAATTGAAGCGACGTGCATCAAGTGTATGAGTCGCGGTAGGGCAATGATGGTAGAATATTGAAAGATGATATTGAGATGTGCATCATGTGCACGGCTCCGAGAACATTGAATACTAGGCGTAGAATATTGATTACGGCGCTGAGCGTGCCCTCGGGCACTTATGTTACGAAAAGACTAAGTAATACAAAATTATGCTATGAGAATAACTTACGAATGGTATGCATTGAATATGAGTATGAGATGACTAAGCCGTTGGGCGTCGTGCATCAATATGGATGTGTTAGGGCATAACGCCGACGGAGCTTCCCATATGGATGGTGGATTATGTTTATGGCACGGGAAACCGTTTAGGGATCGAGACTATGTTTATGGAAGGGCGTCGTGCATCAATATGGATGTGTTGGGGCATAACACCGACGGAGCTCCCCATATGGATGGTGGATTATGTTTGGCACGGGAAACCGTTTATGGATCGAGAATATGTTTATGCAACAGAAGATTTAGTTGGAACGATATGACTTGTATGCTATGGTACGTATTGCATGGTCAATAGACTCGGATGGCCCGTGCACGGGTGCGGCTTCCCTCGGACGGTTATGCTGGGGCACCTGGACCGTTCGGCCTAGGAGAGAATTATGTGTGGTATTTATGGTGCACAACATTCGGACGGATTGCAATCGTCCAGTGCTGTGATAAGCTATGATATCCGTAAGTTTGGGATCCATCGGATAGTGGGCTAGCAACCCGTATCGAAGTGATCGTAGGCTTACACATAAGAGATGCCAAGTCCATTACGGTACGAAACACCGTGACCTTCATATAGTTAGGACCGGTGGGCAGAGATGAGAGTTGGGTGCAGGCGCAGGGCCTGCGACCCTTATGTATGGTCTAAGTTTATGGTTGGTCATTGCGTGAATGATATGATTCTATGTTAAGTTCTAACCCGTGCAGACTAGGCAACATGGGATGGAGATGAGCATAAGCACTATGTTTCTATTCATACTATGGCTAACTGTGTCTGCCGCAGGGACATGATATGGGACACATTTATGATAAGTTGCTTGCATGAACATTGCCATGAAACTGATCCTAAGGCTAAATAGAAAGATCACAAATTAAGATGCATGTTTCACTAAAGATATTTAGTGTTTGGTTTGGGTGCGAGCGGGTCTTGATCAGTGCGAAGCGAGGACGAAAGTACTAATCCCCCACTAGTTTATGTGTAGGTTCAGGTATGTTCGGCTCGGGGCGGGGCTTGGCTTGGACGTGCCGAGGCATGGAGTCCTCGGCGTTCGAGAGGAGCTACCGCATAGGCGTTCGGACTTACGACATGGAGATGTTCGGCCGAAGACTACTTGGTGGCTATAAAGAGGCATAATGTATGGAACAATGTAATCCTTTGTGAGCTAGAGAGATCATGAGCGTTGTAGCCAATTGACATATATGTTGGGCTATTCAGAGCTTTTATAATCTTCAGTTCATTATGAATAAAAGAGATTCTTGTGTTATACTTTGTTTCCTTCCACTGCTTATGTTTCGAATTTGAGATAATCACTATGTGAACTGTTATCTTGCCTTTCACGAGCGCAACTCCAGGCTCGTGCGGCATCACGCCCCAGCGAGGACGATGATTCGGGTAAAATCTAGCAAGGACGAGCGATTTCCCGGATCGGGGCGTGATAAGTTGGTATCAGAGCCAGGTTCCATCCTTTGGACAGTGCATGAATCTCTTTGACCCTCAGTTGCTTCGCTATCGAATTCAGTTGACTCTAAGTTGTTTTCGCAACGGCATGGCTCATGGATCTGCTCGTCGCTACATTGGATGTTCCATACAATATGTCTATATTAAGTGAGTACGTCCGCCACAAGTATGTCGTGACTATCGCGCTATCTCCGGCTGCCATCGGAGAATGTTGGTTGCACGAAGTGCAACGTGTTATAAGATTATGGTTTTTCGAAGTACAAGAAAGTTGTGAGTCGTTGATTGCACGAAATGCAACGAATATGGTGATGTTGGTTGCATGAAGTGTAATGGTATGAGTATTGTTGATCGTACGAAGTGCGAGGAGTTATGTGTTGTCGGTCGCACGAAGTGCGAGAAGTTATGTGTTGTTGGTTGTACGAAGGGCAACGAGTCGAGATATGAGGCGATGCGTATTATGTGGCTATGCACATGGTTATGTATTATTGGTTGCACGGAGTGCAGCAAGTCATGGATCGTTCGTTGCGTCGGTGCAACGAGTCGATTTGGTATGAGGCGTGTTGTATGGCTGTGCGGATGGATAGGGATATATTGCACGGGATTGAGTAAAGACCTTGAGTATCGAGATTGAGTTGTTGTACGAGCTTCAACGAGTGAGATTGGAATATCGCGGACGCGATAGTAACGAGTCGAGTAGAGTAGGCAAACTTGTAAGTTGGCCGCATTGAAGCGAGTTTCGAAGTAGGCGAATGTTTATGTTGGCCGTGTGTCGCATTGAGCTTTGAATAAACGAATGTTGCTGGTGTGATCGATATGATCGCTAAGATACGGTTAGAGATGATACGTGTCAAACTTAAGCGAACGCTAGAGCTGGGATCGGAAGGATCGCCATACGGGATAGTTGATTGAGGAATAGATGTCGGACCTATGCGGAATGTGATGTCGAGTAATGACTCGATTTCGAGTGGTATATGCAATACCAATTATGTGATCGATGCAGTGAGGCATTGTATCGATAACGATAGGCTCGATCCTGAGTGGTATATGGAATACCACTTAGCGATAGCTATGTTAAGCCGTTTGGTGACTTGCGATAGGTTACGTCGAGACGATTTTGTTGTTATGATATGTTGTCCTCAACGGACGAAGTAGTACCGAAACTCGGATGGGAATGACTTGATAGAAGTCGATGAAAGTATGCGCCGGTGAATTGAGTTGAACGATTACGTACGAAGTCGTACCTATGCAGGATACGTCGGACGAGGAGTCTTTAAGTGTAAGTCAAAAGATAGGCTGAGTATGGCAGGGAAATATTGTGTCAAGAAATAGTCGACTCGGTCGAACGTACGTGAGTTAATACGAAGACTTGTTCGGAATGTGTTGAGTGGGTACGGAGAAATCATGCGAACAGATTTGGGTTAGCACGATGAGTCGGTATCACGATTGGAAGTGCGAGTTAGGGATATGAGAATGGATATGTGAATTTGAAATTGTGTCGCGACGATGTTAAGTAGTTACAACTGAATGGATCTTGATAAGTGCGAGAATTGATTCGTATTCGAGTTCGGATAATGGCTATGACTGTAAGGTTTGAGCTTATGAGAAAGGAAGATGTTCAAGTTATGCATATCGACGATGGTATTGAGGCGTATCAAAGATGATATATAATAACTCGGGGATACTCAGATCGAATGAACGAAAATTGTGTTGAGCATTGTTGTTGGATGAATAGGATGCAAGTTAAGTTATGATAGTTTGGATGATAACGGTAGGAGTGCTTTGAAAAATTTAAGAGTGGACGGATGTTACTCGGATGAAATCGAAAGTGTCTGGATTGATTCGTGGATAACCACTATGTTGACATTCTTGTCTTATACGAGTGCAACTCCAGCATCATACATGCGTCACGCCAAATCAGGGCGATCATTCCGCGTGAGCGCTTGTATGGTAATTCATACAGCAGGGATGATGAAACTTGCAAGGCGTGGCAAAATCGAATTTGACTTGTGGTTTAATGCAAAAATTGTTCGAGGATGGTTTCGATGAGTATGGGATGTGTCGAACTATGATCACGGATAGGTAAACTCGGATTTAAGGTGAGTAGATGTCATACGACTAGCAGAGATAGTCGATGGTAATATATGAGTGATTTGAGTAGAAACGACACGCAATGTGCATAAGTGATTTGAGTAGTAACGGCGCATCAGTTGCGCGGGGGATAGATAAATTACGAATTTGTAAAGTATGTCGGATTGGGTAAAGTCACATAAGAAATGTTGGGAATTGATTTGGCTCCACGATAGGATATAGCATGGTTCATTGTAACTGTTCCTCGTTGATGATCTTCAATTATCGAGCATAGTTTCGGGGCAGATGATCCTAGAAGACTTGACCGCCAAATCAAGTGAATATTAAAGTCCCATAGGGTGACCCAATGAAGTCGCATAAAGATTTTATCGAGGAGGAATGATGTAGTGCATGATGAGGATAAGTCTAAGCGAGTGAGTATCGCGTTTCGGAAGTTAGCGAGTAGCCTTCGACTAGATCGATATGGTTAGAAAGTTATGATCGATCGAACGAGTGCGTAAGTAGACTTGGTTGGTCGATGATCGAATAGATGTCGAGGAACGTGCCTAGTATAGTGATGCGGTAAGGCGATTGCAAGGATTCTGCAATGCGCAAGAGCGACGAATAATAGAATGACCCTAAGAGTTGTGTCGTAGATCGGTTTGAGTAACGGTTAGGCTGTGTGTGTTAAGCGCGCTATCTATGTTATGAAACGAACTAGATGGGATTGATACGAGAATTGAGTAAAAAATTCATACTCGATCGAGAATAGGAGATGGACGTATCGTAAGAGACCTTGGGTCGAAAAGATTGTTGCCTTTGAGCATCGTAGACTCAAGTTGACCTCTTGTGCCGAGAGAGAATAAGCATGATGTCTGGATAAGTTACCTAGCGGGGGTAGCCCCAGACGCAATGCGTGGATAGAGCGAGATCATGGATCACGTTGGAATAGTTGTGTGCGAGACTCAGTACAATGGTAGGCAAAGAAAATGGAGACATGTGGACTTAGTCCATGTCGTTAAGGCCAAATGTTATGAATGATTGGATGAAAGACTTAAGTTATGTAAGAGATAGCAAACAGTTGGGCGAATAGGCATTGCGGAGAATTATTGTGATCGGATGCGCAACGGCTTAATACAATGCATGCGTTAGATGGTCGTCGAGAAACTTATGAGATCGAAGTTACGGGTTTGAATCAAGTTATGTGCAGAGATATATGGCAGAGGATCGCATGTTATGGGATAATGCATACGAGAAGTATTTGAGAATAGACGCTAAGATTTGACTAAATCGAGTACGGAATAGCTGGTGCTTGAGATTTAAGTTGAGTGTATTAGTTTATCCTGATATCCTACAACTGAGCTTGGCTAAAATACATATATTGGTGGGACGCCTAAAATATGTGTATGATCCAAACTAAGTTGTATGATTCCAACGATAGTAGCACGAGATCGTGAAACGATCTTACGAGGCACTTGGATTAAGTGTTGGTTTCGGTTCGAGGACGAACCTGATTTTGAGTAGTATATTATATAATGCCCTGCTTCACTCGGTGCATTACGATGATTCGTTGACTCGAAGAGTTGCGTTGACCCGAAGAAGTATCGATGCGAATCGATGCAACAGTTACGTTGGCCAAAGGTAAGCTTTGAGTCGGTTGGAATCTATGAATCGAATCGATACAAAGGATAAGTCCCGTTTGAGTAAGTGTTGACTTTAGTTGATCTGGTGTGCAGGCTATGCTTTTACGCTGGACGATAAGAGGTCGGCATTTTGCCTTATGCAATGAAGTGTCCGCAAAACCAAATCGTGACCTTGCAACGGATTGTGGCATAGGCGCGATAGGCCAAATCAAACGAGTAGTTCAAAGGAATGGCTAAGTCCGGGAGTTAGCTATGCGATCGAGTTATGGAAGCAAGACGCTTCAATCGGCGAGACGGTAAGGCGTATCGACTTAAGGTGGGCAGGTTTTTGACTCTCTCTACCTATTCCTTCACGTCTAATAAAATATGTTACTGTATGCGTAAGATGTTTATCGAGTTAGCGAGCGTGGCTCGGCGATGAAGGGTCCAAGTATGCGTCGAACACTAAGTTAGAACATTGAACAATCGAACAATTGAAGCGACGTACATCAAGTGTACGAGTCGCGGTAGGGCAATGATGGTAGAACATTGAAAGATGATATTGAGATGTGCATCATGTGCACGGCTCTGAGAACATTGAACACTAGGCGTAGAACATTGATTATGGCGCTGAGCGTGCCCTCGGGCACTTATGTTACGAAAAGACTAAGTAATATAAAATTATGCTATGAGAATAACTTACGAATGGTATGCGTTGAATATGAGTATAAGATGACTAAGCCGTTGGGCGTCATACATCAATATGGATGTGTTGGGGCATAACGTCGATGGAGCTCCCCATATGGATGGTGGATTATGTTTATGGCACGGGAAACCATTTATGGATCGAGACTATGTTTATATAAGGGCGTTGTGCATCAATATGGATGTATTGGGACATAACGCCGACGGAGCTCCCCATATGGATGGTGGATTATGTTTATAGTACGAAAAACCGTTTATGGATCAAGACTATGTTTATGCAACAGAGGATTTGGTTGAAACGATATGACTTGTATGCTATGGTACGTATTGCATGGTCAATGGACTCGGATGGCCCGTGCACGGGTGTGGCTTCCTTCGGACGATTACGCTGGGGCACCGGGACCGTTCGGCCTAGGAAGGAATTATGTGTTGTATTTATGGTGCACAATATTCGGACGGATTGCGACCGTCCAGTGCTGTGATAAGCTATGATATCCATATGTTTGGGATCCTTCGGATACTGGGCTAGCAACCCATATCGAAGTGATCGTAGGCTTACTCATAAGAGATGCCAAGTCCATTACGGTACGAAATACCGTGGCCTTGATATAGCTAGGGCCGGTGGGCTGAGATGAGAGTTGGGTACAGGCGCAGGGCCTGCGACCCTTATGCATGGTCTAAGTTTATGGTTGGTCGTTGCGTGAATGATATGATTCTATGTTAAGTTCTAACCCGTGCAGGCTAGGCAATATGGGACGAAGATGAGCACAAGCACTATGTTTCTATTCATATTATGGCTAACTGTATCTGCCGCAGGGATACGATATGGGATACATTTATGATAAATTGCTTGCATGAACATTGCCATGAAACTGATCCTAAGGCTAAATAGAAAGATCACAAATTAAGATGCATGTTTCACTAAAGATATTTAGTGTTTGGTTTGGGTGCGATCGGATCTTGATCAGTGCGAAGCGTGGACGATAGCACTAATCCCCCACTAGTTTATGTGCAGGTTCAGGTATGTTCGGCTCGGGACGGAGCTTGGCTTGGACGTGCCGAGGCATGGAGTCCTTGGCGTTCAAGAGGAGCTACCGTATAGGCGTTCGGACTTGCGACATGGAGATGTTCGGCCGAAGACTACTTGGCGGCTATAAAGAGGCATAATGTATGGAACAATATAATTCTTTGTGAGCTAGAGAGACCATGAGCGTTGTAGCTAATTGGCATATATGTTGGGCTATTCAGAGCCTTTGTAATCTTTCGTTCATTATGAATAAAAGAGATTCTTGTGTTATACTTTGTTTCCTTCTGCTGCTTATGTTACAAGTTTAAGATAATCACTATGTGAACTGTTATCTTGCCTTGCACGAGCGCAACTCCAGGCTCGTATGGCATCACGCCCCAGCGAAGACGATGATTCGGGTAAAATCTAGCGAGGACGAGCGATTTCCCGGATCGGGGCGTGACACAGGTGCTCTGGTGCTCTTCGAAAAAAGTCCTCTTTTACAATGGAATGGCACCTTGCTATTTATAGGAGTGGGATGCGATCATTAGGGTTTGCAATGATTGCCTCCTTAATAAGTCGGCAGTTAATGATCAATTAATCTGGGCCCTTCATTCTGATTGTAGCAAATCTAGGTAATTAATGTAGATTCTATCAAATCTCTGTGGGCAATTAATGATGATTGCCATAAATCTTCATGATTTGTTATGCCAAGCTCAGATCTCTCGCCATGTTTTCAATTTGCATGATTGCAAATGA
Organism: Iris pallida; assembly: GCA_029216955.1. NCBI lineage: Eukaryota > Viridiplantae > Streptophyta > Magnoliopsida > Asparagales > Iridaceae > Iris > Iris pallida. Next base: position 3,273,837 of record JANAVB010040018.1, on the reverse strand, counting down.
TCTGATTTGATCCCAGTAATTATGAGGATGGCACTAAACCTGGTTGTTGGGATTTGTTGATAAATCTTGATCGATTTGATGCCACGTGTCCCATTATTATTATGCTTCTAGCTGTAGGGACGCATGAAAAACTAATCTTCTGCCACGTGTCTTAACCACGAGCCACTTAAGAAATCTGAACAGCATGAGGATTGTTCCCTACTGAGCCGCATAAGACTGGCCACGTATGGAAATGATCTAAGCCGCATGAGCGTAGGTGACCGCATGATGAGTGGCTTCTCAGTGAGCCACATGAAGATAGTCTTCGTGAGCCGCATAGGGTAGACTCTGCCTGAGCCGCATGAGGTAGTCTCTCCCTGAGCCGCATGGGATGGCCTCTGCCTCAGCCGCATAGGGTAGCCTCTGCCTGAGCCGCATGCGACTATCCACGTGTCAAGGCCGCATGAAGGATTTTGAGGTTTGTGTCAGAGATTTCCTTCGTTTCCCTAGGAGTCTACCATTATGATAGAGTCTTCATGGCAACTTTATGGCAGAGCCGTCAGTTCTCCTTTATGTCAGAGCATTAAATAGGGCTTTTACTTAATGGCCAATTACAGGAGCGAACCGCAGAAGGCCACGTGGTGTTTGCTTGAGCCGTATGTCCAAGTGGGTGACTTTTGAACCGTATGGGTTTTGCTGTTCTGAGCCGCATGGGCAATCATGCTCTTTTCCATGCTTCTACAAGACCCCTTCAAAGTTTTCAATTTGCAAAATTAAAATACTTTGAATAAGAAGCATGGCTATGTAAAAATCCTTCAGGCCGCATAGGATGTTCTGGCCCCATGGATGTCTCAGCCGCATGGCCTCCTCAACCGCATAGATTTCTGAGCCGCATGGCTTCCTCAGCCGCATAGCCATCTGAGCCGCATCGGCTCTTTACCACGTGTGCAAATCTTTGCATTGATTGCCTTTGATTTGAGCCATCTTTTGGGGAAGTCCCAAGAGTCGGCTCATTAAATTTTGTATTTTCATTGGATGAATCTCCTTTATGAGAGGGGGCAAAATCCTAGGAGTCGGTTTTGCCTGCGGTGTTATTGTGGTGTTTGCCCTGCTTGGGGGGCTTGTTTGTGGACCTGTTACCCTTGTCATACCTGGGTTTTAGGTATGGATAACAAGTTTGATGGGGGTTCCTAGAACAATTCCATTGTAAGGTGGTCATGGATGTTCCGGGTATCGGAAGAAAGAATGCCATGGAGCAGTTGGGCTCCCGGGGCATGATGAGGAATGATGTGCATATACTAGAAAACTTAGTACAGCATTTTATAGTGAGCAGAGGACATTTGTGGGCCTATTATTCTTGGCGTACCCTGGTTCATGATACAGATAATAAGACGAGAGAGAACCAACATACTTGCTCAGAGGTAATGAGGACATGGCAAATATGAGGGTTTCTTCGATGGAGCCTTCCCACTCAGAGGTAATGAGGACATGGCAGGATTGGGCTCCATGAAGGGGTACATAGGACGACTCAGAGGTAATAAAGACATGGAAGTTCTATGTAGAGGGGTGATTTGTTTTTGGCAGAAGTAAAACGACTCAGAGGTAACATCGACGTAGTCGTTTTAGAAATTTTGTTGATCCGTTAACCTTTTTGTGCAATGAGAGTGCGGGTAGTGGATCACGAGGGAGGAGCTCTTTCAGAGAAATAAGTTCAGAGGTATGATCATACATGACTTACTACCTAAAAGAGTGACCGAAATGTAAGTTCAGAGGCACTTGCGGGTACATAACTTGATAATCTGAGATATTTGGAGGAAGAATGTGTGTTCAGCGGTACTGGAGGGTACATAACTCAGTAACCTGGGATATTTTGAAGGAAGAATGTAAGTTAAGCGGTACCGACGGGTACATAACTCAATAATCTGGAATCTAGAATATGAGTTCAGCGATACCGACGGGTACATAACTCAATAATCTGGAATTGTGAATATGAGTTCAGTGGTACCGGCGGGTACATAACTCAATAATCTGGAATTGGTAAAATATCGTTTAGACATAATATTTCTTCAAGAACTTGCCATTGACGGGCAACATGAGCAAGTCTCCGTTTAGTTCCGCGAGGCGGTAAGCACCGTTGGAGAATACAGCCTCAATGATAAATAGACCTGCCCAGTTTTGCTGGAATTTACCGACGGTTTTGTGAGTCATGACCATCGACCTCCGAACTGCCAGAACGAGATCGCCTACTTGGAATGTTCTGATTTTAAACTTTTGTTGAAGGCTCCGGAGATGCGTGCTTGGTAAAGCTCGATTCGTTGCTGAGCCAAGAGGCGCTTTTCATCAAAGGCCTCCAACTCTTGTAGCCGGCGACGATAGTTATCATCTGTCGTCAATTGGTAAGTGAGAGCGACGCGGAGCGAGGGTATTTGAGTCTCCAATGGGAGAACTGCCTCACTCCCGTACACCAGGGAGAATAGTGTATTCTATATGGCTGTTCGGACTATGGTACAGTACGCCCATAAGCATTCACCCAGCTTCTCGTTTCAGTCGCGTTTGTTGGATGATACGAACTTCTTGAGAAGTTTGATGATCATTTGGTTGAATGCTTCTGCCAACCCATTCGCCGCTGGATTGTATGGTGTTGAACCAATATTCTGGATGCGGTGCTTATCGCAGAACCGATAGAAGGCGTGGCTTGCAAACTGCGGACCATTATCGTGGATGATCCTTCGGGGCAGTCCAAAGCGATAGATAACGTGATGCTTGAGGAAGCTGATCACATTTGAAGTCTTTAATTTTGCAAGCAAAACAGCTTTCGTCCATTTAGAGAAGTAATCTGTGATGGCATGTATGAAGCAATGTCCTCGGGAAGACGGTAGAGCGATCGGACCGATGATATCCATTCCCCATGTTTCGAATGGCCAGGACGCCACTGTCGGATGTAGAAATTCGGATGGTTGGTGGATAAAGTCCGCGTGGACTTGGCAGGCTTTGCACTTTCATGCATAGTCTATCATATCTGCTACTATCGTGGGCCAGTAGTAGCCCATACGGCGAAGACGATCTTACAATTTTGGGCCAGGCTGGTGGGCCCCGCAGACACCGTCATGAGCTTCGCGTACGGCTTCTTTGGCTTCTGCGTTTGACAGACATCAAAGCAACAATCCATCGTAGGATCGAAGATACATCATTTTCGTCTCTATATCGTAGAAGAATATAAGAGAACATTTTCTGATAGAGGTGGCTTCTTTTGGGTTCTCCGGCAGAATGTTGTAGACTACGAAGTCAATAAATGGCTGTGTCCAGTCTTGTGCTTTGTCGATCGTCTGAGGGAATAACTCGCCACGAATTGAACATTGTTCTTAGGACAGACCAGTTTATGGCCTATCATATCCACCGATTGATGAGCATAGTTCGGAACCGCTAGGCAAGCGACAAGGCCAACTAAGGCATCGGCTTCGATATTTTGGAGTCTGAGGACGTGTTCGATGAAGAACCCTTCAAATGACGAGATGATGTTGATCGCAATTTGGTGATAGGGGATCATGTCTTCATGACGAACCTCGTCTGAACCCCGGATCTGATTGACGATTAAATGTGAATCGTCGTATGCTTTAAGATATTCTAACCCAGCTCTCTTACAAGTTGGAGGCCAATGACCAAAGCGTTTTACTTGACCACATTGTTAGAGCAAGGTTCCGTGAAGGAGTAAGCACAATTGATCACCAGTCCGGAAGGAGAAACCAGCACCACCCCAACTCCGACGACGATGTTGCCCTTGGGTCCGGTCCTTGAGGCACCGTCGAAGAATATTCGCCATATATCATCGTAAGAGGTTGCATGTGAGTCGACGACCTCATCTGGGATGTCTTCGTATATTCTGGCTGACTACGGGCCTGGGGGGGCTGCTAAAAAGTCTGCCAGAGCTTGATCTTTAACAGCCTTTTGTGGGATAAAGATCATATGGTAGGGGGACAGTAATATTGCCCATGTATCGAGGCGAGAGCCGAGTGCCCCTGGTTTAGTCACGAGGACCATGAGGGGGTTGACTCGTGATATCACATGTATGGTTTGCCCCGTGACATAGTGTCGCGTCTTTTGACTGGCAAACACCAGGGCGAGGCATTCCTTCTCCACGGCGGTATATCGGTACTCTGGCCGGATCATCATTCGGCTGAGGTAATATACAGCTTGCTCATGGCCTGCATCGTTGTTTTGTGCTAGCAGAGCGCCGAGGGAATGCTCCATTGCTCGTACATAGAGCAAGAATGGTTTTTCAGCAACCGGGGCCACCAGGACTGGAGGTTTCGACAAATATTCTTTGATGCTGTCGAAGGCACGCTGACATTCTTCGTCCCATACAAATGAGACGCCCTTCTTCATGAGATGGGTGAATGGCTGACAACGCCCGGAGAGGTTGGAAATGAACCTCCTGATGTAAGCTAACCTCCCTTGGAGGCCTCGAAGTTCTCAGAGATTTTTTAGAGGACCCATCTCCATGATTGCCTTCGTCTTCTCAGGGTCTACGTGGATACCCTGGGAGGTGATGATGAAACCCAAGAACTTCCCGCTGGATACGCCCAGGAAGGACTTCGTAGGGTTCATTTTCAAATTGTGCGCTCGTATTAGGTCGAACACAGTCCTTAGATCTTGCAGATGATCTTTCTTAGAGCGGCTTTTGACAGCAATGTCGTCAACATAGCACTCTACTGTTTTGTGCAAGTGGTCTCTAAAGATGATGCTCATAGCTCTCTGATAGGTGGCACCAGCGTTCTTTAAACCGAAAGGCATGACTGTGTAGCAAAACGTGCCTATTGGTTTTTGGAACGATGTATGCTTTTCGTCGTCGGAAGACATCTTAATTTGGTTGTACCCCGAGAAGCCATCCATGAACGACATACGTTCGAAGCCGTAGGTGTTGTCAATCATGACGTCTGTGATAGGGAGGGGGAACTCATCTTTGGGGCACGCCTCGTTCAGATTAAGAAAGTCGACGCAGATTCGAATCTTCCCATTCTTCTTGAGGACCAGTACTATGTTGGCGACCCAGTCTGGATGTTGCTCCTTCCGTATGAAGCTGCTGGCTATCAGTTTGTTGACTTCGGCTTCGATTGCATCCATGATGCATGGGCAAAAGTGTCGTTGTTGTTGTTTGACTGGCTTCGCATCTGGCCGAATGTTGAGTTTGTGAAGAGCAATATCGGGATTTAATCCTGGCATGTCTTCATAGTTCCAGACGAACACATCGATATATTCTTTGATGAGTTCCAGTAGTGATTCTTGCTCTTCGTCTATCAGGCTTTTACTAACGAAGATTGGTTTTGGAGAAGAGTCGTTGCCTAGATCCACTTGCATGACCTCATCTTCAGTAGAAGGCTCTCCTTGTTCAAATTGCTTCTTCCATTGTGCATCTAGCTGTTGGGCCCATGGCTCTAATTCGAGGAGTTCAGGAAAGTCTTCACCTTCTTCGTAAGCATCAGCAAACGCCATGTTGACAGACAAGACCTGCCTGAATACATCCCCGATGCTGATATCCAAATCAGAAGTTGGTAATCCGGTTGAGTGTGACTGCCAGTCGCATTCCTCATCTGAGCTCTCAGGGGTCGTTGTAGGCATAACATATCCCAGTCCGCATCGGGTCTTGTTGTAGTAGTCATGTGGTTGGCCAGCCGGGACCGGCAACTTTAAAGGTAATCGTCGACCAGTGTCGTACTTCAAACCTGGCGTAGTCTCCAGATCATATTCCTGTTTTTGCATGAGATATTTAGATTGGGGGCTATATATATAGAGAGACAGTCTCCCGACGTCCGATTCGAGATCGACTTCTTCTATGGTGAGGGGCTGCAGATTATTTTTCTATCCGAAGATGATTGGATGGTCCCCTCCCTCGATTATGCGGTAAGCATCTTCCGCGGGAGTGAGGTGGTTTGCTGTGTAAACATTTGTCACCTGCGTATGTAGGTGAGTGCCTATACCGTGATCCATAGCATACATTGTACAAAGCTTATTAAGCTCGACGTAGTTCAAAGATAGCCCTTTGTTGATGAAGTAAGGTATCTTTTCTAGCGGGATTACATCATCTGTGGATGGAACATCAGTGTGAGCGGCTACATAATTGGCCAGTTCTGGTTCTTCTTCGGCCACCTCCTGTATAAATGAAGACTGAGAGGATGACTTGGGCACCTTGATCATGAGGGGTTCCGCTGGTGGAGCAGAACGTGGAGTCGTTGGCAAACTAGCGACCCCCAGTTTGGTACTCAATGCTGGACGGGAGTAGTCGGCTCGCTGGAAGCCCCAGACTTTGCATCGGGTTGACGATTCTTTTTGGAAAGATGTATCATCATTGGCTTGTCAGAGGGATTAGGCTTCTCCGTTTGTGACTGGCCGACTCTGGACAGTCTGATTGTCAGTGGCTCCATTGTGGGTCTTGGCGCTTGGCCGGACCTTGGCAGCCGAATTATCATTTGCCCTTTTTGTGCCGAGAGACTGATTGCGTCCTTACGCAGAGCGGCCGTAAGGGGTGCGGACTTGCCAGGTTTACGAGCTTAGCGATGGATCGTCAGAGGTTCTTCTGATCCTGTGGCCGTCTCAGTGCGAGCTTGCACATCTCCTTCACCATGGTGCCTATTCGACTTTTCGTATAGGCAGGAGTCTGAGTAGTAGGATTCGACCCTTTTGAAGGGATCGATGTCGGCAAATTCTGTCCTTACGAAGCCGTATTTGTCGACATACTTGAAGCACTGGTGCAGCGTGGAAGGCACGATCATGTAATTGTGTATCCAAGGGCGCCCCAAGAGGATATTGTATGAAGTGTCCGCATCTATGACGTAATAGGTTACTTCTGACTGAAGATCGCCAATTTGGCACTTCAGGCAAATTTTTCCAATCGGGTAGCTCCTGCCCGAATTGAAACCGCTGATGGCAGTGCTTGTTGGCGTCAGACGATGCATAAGAATACGGAGATGATGTAACAGACCCTTCGGGATGATGCTTATGGAAGAACCATGATCAATGTGCATCCGATCCACCTTTACGTCGCCAACATATCCAGTATAATATAACAGTCGATCGTGCAGGTTGGTTTTGATGAGCATATCCTGTGGAGTGAAGACAATGTTGGGCTTCACTTCTGTACAAGCACTGTCTTAGAGATCTGCAGGCAGGCTCTCTCCCGTGAGGTTGACCTGAGCTAGATATGCATCGGCGTTCTGGAGTGCGTCGCTCAAAACCGTACGAACATCCTTGGAAAGTCTCAGAAGCTCGTATAATGATAATTTGGTCGGTGTGTTGGCCAATTGCACCAAGATGTCAAAGTTGTAGGGCCTTTTCAGCCCAAGAGGTACCTTTTTTCGGAGGGATTTGTCAGAGCGAGTCTCCTTCGGCCTAGGCTTGTCGGTCGTTGGAGGTTGGGAAGGTCCCGGAGTGTCAGCAGTGGCCGACTGATGCTCTTCAGCCGAGTTATCCGTCGTAGGTTGAGATTGAGCACCAGACCGAGTGACGACAGCTGTGGCTTCTTCGACATCTGTCGAGATTGTGCGGCAGGATCTGACCTTTCTACTCCCCTTTTTGCCAGTGGAGGGTGGTGTGGACTGAGTCACTTCTGGTACCAAATCTGGATGGACCCACATGACCTCCCCTCGTGACGTGGTGAGGGGTACCAGGCCAGTAACCTGATCTCGAGGAGGTAGAAGATTAGCAATCTCCATTGTCGCCCGAGGGATGGGTATCACGCCGTCTTGAGTCTCTGTTGGAAGAAAGCTGCCAAACTGTACAGACACCATATTGGCTACCATGGTTACCTCCTCGAAGTCAATGGCTAGAGCCTTTGAATCGATGAGATATTGGATGTATCGCTTCAGTTGGTAGCAGTCATGCGTAGCATGGTGGACGTAGCAGTGGTAATGACAGTACTTTGGGCTCTCTATTTCTGCCGACCAAGGTTCCCGTCTTGGTGGAGGAAGCTGAATTCTGTCTCCTTGTATGAGCATGTCCAAGATGGGCTTGACATGGCCATCTTCGAAGGAGTAGGTCATTTACGGCCATTGCTTGTCCGTCGGTTTTGATTCAGGTTTCTGGGCTGTGTCGGCCATCATAGCCTGCTTGCCCTTGTTGTCCCGATTGTTAGAGGAGCTACCCCCATTGTTGTTGTTGGTATTAGGGTGCCTGCCCTTATCCTCTCCCTCTGAGATGTGCAATCCCAGTTGGCGAGTCTTCTTCAACCTATCCTCGGCACTAGTAGCACTGATGATAAATGTCTTCCAGTCCTTAAATTGACTTTCACCCTTCCAGAGGCTGATTGTTGGAAGCAGTCTCTTTTGGCAAATTTCAATTAGGGAGGAATCTGGATTACCAGACGGTAACTTCATGGCGGTTTGACAGAACCGCTCAATATAGTTCCTTGTCAGCTCTTTCTCCCCTTGGACGACGTCCATGAGGGTGGACAGTGTAATGTCCTGTCCCACTTCGTAGAATTTCTCCAAGAATATGCGCTTGAAGCTAGCGAATGAGTGGATACAGTTGTCTGGCAGGTTACGGTACCAGTCGAAGGCGACCCCTTCCAATGCCCCGATGAATAATCGTGTAAGGATGGCATCGTCGTGGGGTAGATGGTCGTTAGTGACCTCGAAGTAAGTGATGTACCGACTTGTGAAGGTCTTTCCATCATATGGATTGATGTGGAATGGTTTATACTTTGGTAGAAAGGAAACATCTTTCCATGCAGTGGGATACGGTTGTCGTATCCTGAGGTCTTGGCAATTTTCTCGGACGTGGAACATGGCCCGGAGCTCCTGGACCTCTCTTCTTGTCTTCCTGGCCTCGTCTGCAGCGGTAGGAGCCGACATTTCAGGAAGATTATTTCCCGGGTTCGGTACCGTTGAGTTCGAGTCTGCATTGACCGCGGGACCTAAGTTTGTTTGGCCAGGCGTTCCTCCTTGCAGAGTAAGGAGGGCTGCTTTGATCTCGTCCATGGATTTGACCAAAGTGCGCAGTATGGCCTCCAGAGTGTCGATGCATTGGCGATCACTGGGGCCATCTTGTTCGTCGTTTGTCATGAATGTCGTCCTAACATGGGTAGAGGTGGAAGGGACGGTAGATGACATACACTCCGAATCATACCCCTGTAACGAAAAGTCATCGGGGTATGTGGGAATGTCTTCCTCTGGTTTGGACTCAGAAGGAACAGTACCCCCAGCTTCCGAGTTTGCCTCGTCTTGGGAATTGTGGACGTCCTCGGGGACGTCGAGATTTGCTGCATCTAATGGGAGAGTTGTTTCCCCCAGCTCGTCTTCTTGGAACATCGGATTGTCGTGGAGGTTCGGAGGAGTGCTACCCCCAGTTCGAGTAACCCCCAATGATATGGACGATGAATATCCCACTGTAGCAGATTTCGTCTTTGAACGGGTACCTTGGAAAACTTCGATGGTGGGCAACCGCTTAGACGACAGTCTCTTAGTCATAGTGGTTGAAATCTTTGGGCTGGAAACATTTGTCTTCTTCCTTCTCCCATCGGCGAAGATTTTCTGAGCAGAGTTGCAGGAGTCGACGGGAGGTGCCTCATCCTCTGAACATGGTTGTTGCAGTCTTTGGAAGACGGACTACCAGCCTTTTCGTACTGTCGCATTATTGCAATAGCAGTTGACGATAACTTGGGTGCAGTGACGTCCGTGGGAGGACTCTTTGCACCCCGAGCCCCCTCTCTTTTCTTGCGCTTGTGGAGGATAGCCTCACGCAAGTCAGATGGGTCCGAAACGACCATGTTTGCTCCATGGATTTTGGGAGACTTTTGGAAACCATTCTGTCTGTTTGCCGCCAGGGGCTGGACTCGAGTAGTTTCGTACAACTTTCCATCAGAGGCCCGCATAACATTATGTGGAGCGCTCGGATGGTCAGAGGTCGGGTCAGCGGACTAAGCTTGCCAAGCTCGTGCAGCCCTAGACTTCTTTACTCTAGTACATGAGGGCACATAGTAGGAAGAGTCTAAATGGTGCTGGAGAGAGTCAGACATGTCTTCTCGGGAGCATGAGAGATCAGGGCCATAGGAGAGGCGATCGAAGACTGAGCCGCGTAGAGCAGGCGGCATGCGACTGGAATCGACAGTCTTCATGTGGTTGGCAGTCGTAGCCGCATGGGCTTTTTTCAAGCAGCTAGAAGTCTCAGCCGTATAGGTCTTCTCCATGCAGCTGGAAATCCTGGCCACATGAGTGTTATGCATTTGGCTGGCAGTTTTGGCCACATGGTCATCATGGATGCGGCTGGCAAGTTTGGCCGCATGAATGTTCATCTTGCAGTTAGTGCCTTTGTTCGGCTTCTTCCTGGAGCACATAGAATTACTCTTTGCCCCTGTAAGTCCAGCATCATAGTGCTTTCCTCTGCCGGACTTGGGGATAGAAGAGTCTTCTATGGCTTGAAGTGGGGCCGCATGAGACTTACCTTCGCCGTCTTGGGCAGCAGAGAGTACTCCATCCAGAGCTTGGAAAGGAGTAAATAATTTTGTCCTCCACTCCCTGCGAGCCTTCTTTATGCGGGTTCGCTTCTGGACCAGGCCAGCGCTTCCGTCGGAGAGCATTTCTTCAAACGCCTGTTGGTCGAAGCGGACGACCATCTTCTGTTGTGTGGAGCCAAGTTTGGCTGCATCCGATTGCGTCAACAACTCATCAGCCGTGGAGAAGTTTATCCCCAGCAGAGTAGCCATCGTATTTGCTATAAAATATAAAAGAACAGAACAATTATATCGAAGGACTGGACTTTTACTTCACAATACAAACTCGCTTGTACAAAGAAAGTCTAGGGAGGAAAACCTAGGTACAGCAATCTAAGTACAATTATTTATTTTAGATTCTGGGGGGTGACGGTAGAGGCTCAGGAAAGCGACGGCAGCTCTGCCTTACTCCTTGGACGATCGGATGCAGCCTTGGCTCCGGGGAACAAATGCTCTCAGGATACCCTCTGTGTGGGCCTTTGTCTCTCTGCTCTCTCTTCAAGTCTCTCCAGACGCTCTGGTGCTCTTCGAAAAAAGTCATCTTTTACAAGGGAATGGCACCTTGCTATTTATAGGAGTGGGATGCGATCATTAGGGTTTGCAATGATTGCCTCCTAGATAAGTCGACGGTTAAGTATCAATTAATCTGGGCCCTTCATTCTGATTATAGCAAGTCTAGGTAATTAATATAGATTGCATCAAATCTCTGTGGACAATTAATGATGATTGCCATAAATCTTCATGATTTGTTATGCCAAGCTCGGATCTCCCGCCACGTGTTCAATTTGTATGATTACAAATGATCTGATTTGATTCCAGTAATTATGAGGATGGCACTAAACCTGGTTGTTAGGATTTGTTGATGAATCTTGATCAATTTGATGCCACGTGTCCCATTATTATTATGCTGCTAGCTGTAGGGACGCGGGAAAAACTAATCTTCGGCCACGTGTCTTAACCGCGAGCCACTTAGGAAATTCGAACCGCATGAGGATTGTTTCCTACTGAGCCGTATAAGACTGGCCACGTATGGAAATGATCTGAGCCGCATGAGCGTAGGTGACCACATGATGAGTGGCTTCTCAGTGAGCCACATGAAGATAGTCTTCATGAGCCGCATATTGTAGACTCTGCCTGAGCCGCATGAGGGGGTCTCTTTCTGAGCCGTATGGGATGGCCTCTGCCTGAGCCGTTTGGGGTTGCCTCTGCCTGAGCCGCATGCGACTGTCTATGTGTCAAGGTCGCATGAAGGATTTTGAGGTTTGTGTCAGAGATTTCCTTTGTTTCCCTAGGAGTCTACCATTATGACAGAGTCTTTATGGCAGCTTCATGGCAGAGCCATCAGTTCTCCTTTATGTCAGAGCATTAAATAGGGCTTTTACTTAATGGCCAATTGTAGGAGCGAACCGCAGAAGGCCACGTGGTGTTTGCTTGAGCCGCATGTCCAAGTGGGTGACTTTTGAACCGCATAATGTTCTTGAGCTGCATGAAGCTTGTCTGCTTTTGAATCGCATGGGTTTTCCTGTTCTGAGCTGTATGGGCAATCATGCTCTTTTCCATGCTTCTACAGTCTCGCTCTTCCTCCGTCGCTAAGTGAGGTATATGACATATTCCATGTATCCTAACTACGATGGTGTATCCCGGACCCGAGCCACATCCTGGATCATTCGAAATTGGTTGTTGGTACTAACCTTTTATATGAGAAGAGGCACATGTCTATATTGGATCGGAGAGAGAAGATACTCAAGAACAAGATTATTCGTTTAGTCCGTGTTGCTTGGGGTCATCACTCTCAAGGCGAGTAAACGTGGGAGCGTGAAGATGATATCCGATCACGATTTCCTGACCTATTTGACTTGTAAGGTATAATGACTTTCTTATGCCTTATGCTCTCAATTTCTTGCTTGAATGAATGATTGTATGGTGGACTGCTTAGTATAGCTTGTCTATGATTAGTATAGCTTGTCCTTGCCTCTCTAGCCTCTTAATTAAATTCCGAGGACGAAATTCTTTTAAGGTGGATAGAGTTATAACGCCCGTAATTTGTATTACGTATTTTGGTATGCGTGTACGTATTTTGACTCATATTGCTTGTCTCATTGCATGGTTTATTTTGGCATTTCATTTGCTTGGTTCGGCTTGGTTTGGTTTTTGCATGTGGACCAACCCCACCTACCACCAACTCTCTTCCTTTATAAACCACCAACCCCTTTCTCCCTCCTCATTCACTTCTTCATTTACTTCTTCTTCTTTCTCCATTAACTCTCTCCACCTACCAAGAGAGGCTTAGGCATGTAAAACTTGCTTCATGGAAGAACTCAATTTTTGTTGTTCCATTTTCTTCCTCACGAGATTCTAAGACACTTTAGTAATTAGCATATTTAATTTCCATGGTTCATTTTATGTAGATCTAAGCTTGTTGCATTTCTGGATTTTTTGGGTTTTGATCTATCAAGCTTTACTATTTTTAAGTTTTGATGGTTCCATGTTGTAGAAAATTTTATTCTGTCCTATTTTGACCTATGGAAGTCCGAATTTTGACCTTAAATAATGGATTAATGGAGCCCGGAAGCAATGGCTTTCACGGTTCTTCTTCTCGAAAAAGTTGGAGAAGATGAGCAGTGCTTGACCGCATGGCCTTTTTATGCGGCAAGTCTCCGAGCCGCATGGATCTTGGCAGAGCTAGCCGCGTGAGCTCGTTATCCATGGCTGCATGAGTCTGTTCCCCCTCCTGGCCGCATGAGTCTGTTCCCTCCTGGCCGCATGAGCCCGTTCCCCCGTGGCCGCATGAGTCTGTTCCCTCCTGGCCGCATGAGCCCGTTCTCCCTGGCCGTATGAGTCTGTTCCCTCCTGGCCGTATGAGTCCGTTTCTCCTGGCCGCATGAGTCTGTTCCCTCCGGGCCACATGAGCCTGTTCCCCCTGGTCGTATGAGTCTGTTCCCTCTGGCCGTATGAGCCCGTTCCCCCTGATCGCATGTGTCTGTTTCCCCTAGCCGCATGAGTCTGTTCCCCCTGGCCGCATGAGTCTATTCCCTCCTGGACGCATGAGCCCGTTTCCCCTGGCCGCATGAGCCCGTTCCCCCCTGGCCGCATAAGCATGTTCACCTTAGCCGCATAACCCTGTTCTCATTGCCGCATGACCTTGTTTCCCGAGCCGTATGGCTCTTTCCACAACCTTTGCCCCTTTTTATTATTATTCTGGTTGTTATATTTATGCTTATGTCTCACGACCCTCTGTGTAACTTGGATCCCTTGATGGGATGCTTGTACCATGTTAATTCTGAGCATGTTCCATGAACACGACAGTGGCCTGTTGTGGGGCACTCACGACAAGAATGATTGACAAGTAACATGGCATTATAGTGGCCCGTCGTGGCGCACTCTTGATAAGTAAACCTGACATGATATACCTCGATATGCTGTTGCGACAGCTAGTACGACATGACAAGAATGAATGGCCTGGACACCGTAGGCGATTATGTTTGTACAAATAAACCAGTATTGTCTTACAACATGTCTAGGACGGGGACCCCTGAGTACCACGGTCAGGGGTACCAACTGAAATTGACTAAGGCTAATAACTAGAATAATCCAGTAGTCATGAAGAGATTTCCCAGCTACAGGCAATCTCGTTATCTAGGTGTCCCATCATAGGATTTGTAGCCTGCCGTCGAGTAGGGCACATTTCCAACACACTATCATGTGTTGCACCCTTCATGCTACTTAAGGGTACATGCATTTCTTGGACGATGTACCCACATGAATTCAACCCCTAATTGCGTCTGGATAACCTGGATGGTCTGCAGGACTTGTGGCTGTTAGAATAATCTCATTGCATCTTGCTAGTAACTAGGCCTGTGATAACCCTAGTTAGTTAAAGTATCAAGCCGTACTTATTGCTTGGCCGTGAATGTTGGATGGAGTCTAAGCCTTATCTTGTCCCAGTACCTGGTTACTTCAGTAACATGATTTCTTATGTTTACTTTATCAATAACTGATCGAAATAACTTCTCATCTCTTGATATTTATTGCCCTATTCAAATTTTATGTCTTAATTATCTTCTTATTTTATGTTCTGATATGCTGGTTTTAGTTCTTAAGTGAAGCCTCTTTTGTGGCACTTTCTCTTTCTGGGATCTGACCCAGCTGGTTTTGTGTGGCCAGATATCGGAGCAGCTCCAGAGGATCTTCCTACCTTCCAGCCAGATGGTGACCACCAGGCATAACCCTGGCAATGAGTGGATTTTATTTTGCTCTCCCACTCTATTGTAAAAATATTCTTTTGTGGCGTTTAGCCGACGAGCACGTGTTAGCTCGATTGTACTTTATTTACTGTCTTCCTATGGGCTGTAGCATGATTAACAAATCCTAGGGTTGATCATGTATGACTGAAACTCTTGCTAGTCTTCACATTTTGTATGACATGATCATCCAAATATGTAATGTATGGGATGCCTTACTGTTGTATATTTGTTGCTCAGACATCTTGTAACTCTTATTACTTGCTTGAGATTGAGACAATAGGCTTGTTCATGACCATAAGAGACTGATGGCTTGTAGTTAAACCCTCATGTATCTAGACAGCCGTGATCATAAAGCAAGGTGGGTTGTACTTCAACATACGTAGATGGCTGTGTCTGCCCCCGCTCTCCAGTATTCTGGTTCTGGGGCGTTACATGCATGGACTTAGGTCCTAATGATGCGTCGAAGCTCAGTACCGAAGCTCCTTTTGCTGACGCACATGGACTTAGGTCCTGATGATGCGCCGAAGCTCCTTTTGCTGACGTGCATGGACTTAGGTCACGATGATGCGTCGAAGCTCCACTTCAAATGTGCCCGGGTCTCGGTCCTATGTATGTGCCTTTGATGAGGTTCTATCTGTGCGCATAGGTTTTGGCCCAGTTGATGTGCCTCAGATGCTTGTTTTAAGCTTCTAAGTCTTTTTGCTAACTTTTCTTTGACTCTGTTGCAGTATCCATGTCGAAGGCGAAGGTTCTCGTAAAGGAAGAGATACTATTTTCTCTCGGCAAACAAGAGCCGGTGACCGTTAAGGAGGAGGTGTCACCAAAGGTTGAGGTCAAGAAAGAACCGATGACCATTAGGAAAGAGGTTGCTCCCAAGGTTGAAGTTAAGGAGGAGCCACCGTCAGAGAGTAGTAGCATCGGGACTGACCCTCATGTCCCTACAGAAGACCTCAACCATATTGAGCCTTCATATGCAAAGTGGCTGAGGGAGTGGTACATGCCTCAACGCAACTATGATCCCTGGCTGTGAGGATTCGTAGGTTGTCTTACAATTGTCGTTTCCGGAAATGTGAATAAAGTCAATGTCCCTATTTTGTCTTAGTGTTTATGTCTGTCGTTAGCTTTTCTTTGAGATCCAAGGATTTTTGCTTCTTTTTGATGTCGATGTAATCGTTTACTTAAATAAAGAAATAAAGAACCTTTTGCTTCGTTCATTCTTGTGACGAATCTTGTGATTTTCTTTTAGGTAGACCTATTATCTTTTGCGCACCTTGGTTTCTAGGTATAGATAATAAGTTTGAGAAGGAGAAAACTGACATATTTACTCAGAGGTGATATGGATGTGGTAAATATGGGTTAACGATATAGCTTTCCTACTCAGAGGTGATATGGACGGGGTAGGAATAAACTCTATAGGGGTGTATAGAACAACTCAGAGGTGATATGGACGTGGATGTTCTATGATTGACGTGCAACAACGCGGGGATTGTTGTACGGGATGTTTACTCAGAGGTAATATGGACATAATAAACATAGTAATGAGCATGATCCTATGCAATGTAGAATTTTGCTTTATGGGGTGTAGAGAAGCAACTCAAAGGTGATGTGGACATGGTTGTTCTCCTACTAGGGATGCAACGGAACGACTGGGTTCCAGAAGCACTTGAATGTCAAGGAAGGGGAGCGAACTCGGTTTATCAAGTTCACAAAATCTCTTTCTAGGAAGAAAGAAGTACATTCTGAAGGAGTAGTATTTTTTAGGAACTTGCCGTTGATGGGCATCATGAACAAGTCCCCATTAGGTTGAGCGAGACGGTAAGCACCGTTTGAGTATACAGTCTCTATGATGAAGCTTCCTTCCCATTTGGGTTCGAACTTTTTCGATGTTTTGTGGGTCATCACCATCGGCCTCCTGACTGCTAGAACCAGGTTGCTTACTTGGAAAGTCCTCTGTTTGACTCTTCCGTTGAAAGCCTATGAAATGCGGGCTTGATAAAGTTCGATGCGCTGTTAAGCCAAGAGGCATTTTTCATCCAGCGTTTCCAACACTTGCAGGCGGCGATGTTGATCATCTTCTTTCGTCTGTTGGTTCATGATCGCCACTCGGAGTGAGGGTATCTGGATATTTAGAGACAGTACTGCTTTGCTTCCATAGACCAAAGGGAATGGTGTGTTACCTATCGGGGTCCGTACCGTCGTGCGATAGGCCCAAAGGTATTCACCGAGCTTCTCGTTCGAGGCGCGCTTGTTGGATGACACGACATTTTTGAGGAGCTTAATGATGGTTTTATTAAAAGCTTCAGCCAATCCGTTTGCTGTCGGATTATAGGCGGTTGATACCACATTCTAAATACGATTCTTATCGCAGAATCCACTTAACGCATGGCTGATGAATTGTGGACCATTATCGTGGATGATCCTCGAGAGTACCCCAAAATGGTAGATGTCATGATGCTTAATAAAGCTGATCACCTTTAAGCTTTTTACCTCTGTCAATGGTACTACTTCTGCCCATTTAGAGAACTAGTCGATGATTGCTAGGATAAAGCGGTGTCCCCTGGATGAGGGTGGGGTGATAGATCCCACTATGTCCATGCCCCAAGCTTCAAATGGCCAAGAGGCGTCCGTAGGATGTAGAGACTCTGACGGTCTGTGGATGAAGTCGGCATGTAGCTGGCTAGCACGACATTTCTTTGCATACTTGACAGCGTCGACCATCATAGCGAGCAAGTAATAGCCCATGCATCGAAGTCGATCCTGTAGCTTAGGATCGGGTTGGTGAGCTCCGCATGTTCCGTCATGGTCTTCTCGAAGAGCTTCAGCTGCTTCTTTATTTGATAGACATCGGAAGAGAAGTCCATTGTAGGAGTGTCGATACAATATTTTTTGGGTCCTCCGAGAGGATTTCATAGACGGCAAAGTCGATGAACGGGAACTTCCAGTCTCTGACGTTGATACTGGCGTCTGTAGACATGGCATGGTTCGCCCATGTACACAGATTATTTCTGGAGCATGCGAAATCCTGGCCCACCACTGTAATAAAGTATTGCCTGCCTACCGGTGCTACTAATGAGGCAGCAAGGTCGACCAGAGC
This sequence comes from Iris pallida, assembly GCA_029216955.1. Taxonomy (NCBI): domain Eukaryota; kingdom Viridiplantae; phylum Streptophyta; class Magnoliopsida; order Asparagales; family Iridaceae; genus Iris; species Iris pallida. The sequence goes on along the minus strand of JANAVB010040018.1, from coordinate 3,256,040 downwards.
GTCAGCTTCTATGTTTTGTAGCTGAGGCACATGTTCTATGAAGAATTCAGTGAAGGTTGAGATGATGTCAAACGCTGCTTGGTGATAGGAGATCAGGTCATCATGGCGGACCTCGTATTGTCCTCGAACTTGATTGACGACTAATTTTGAGTCACCGTAAGACTCGAGGTATTCTACCCCCAGCTGTTTTGCTAACTGGAGTCCCATGATGAGGGCATTATACTCTGCAACATTGTTGGAGCACGACTCTGAAAGGGAATAGGCACGCTGGGTGACCAGCTTGTCGGAGGAGATCAGGACTACCCCCCCTCCTGCGTTGATCTTGTCTTTGGGGCCTATTCTTGAAGCACCATCGAAGAACATCTACCAAACGGGGTTTTCTTCGATAATGTTTGATTCTCGCACTTCATCTGGAATGTCTTCATAAAATCTGGACGATTCCAAAATTGGGTGCGCGGCTAGGAAATCGGCCAGTGCTTGGCCCTTGACAGCCTTTTGTGAGACAAATACCATGTCATAAGGTGTCAATAATATCGCCTAAGTAGCCAATCGGGAATTTAGCGCTCCTAGTTTTGTCATGAGGACTCTGAGCGGATTGACTCGGGAGATGACATAAATTGTCTGTCCCAAGACATAATGGGGAGTCTTCTGGATGGCTAACACTGGAGCTAGACATTCTCTTTCGACGGGGTTGTACCGGTGTTCGACCCTGATCAATGTCCTGCTTAGGTGGTAGATGTCTTCCTCGTCGCCCGCATCATTGTTCTGGCCAACAAAGTGCCAAGAGAATGGTCCATTGTGCGGACATAGAGTTGAAATAATTTGCCTACGATGGGTGCCACCAAGACTAGGGGGTTTGTCAAATGAGCTTTAATGTCGTTGAAGACTTTCTGACATTCTTCCGTCCAGATATAGGAGACTCCCTTGTTCATGAGCTTGGTGAAGGGCTGGCATTTCCCAAAAAGGTTCGTGATAAATCTTTGGATGTATGCGAGACATCCCTGCAGGCCTCGAAGTTCTCTAAGATTCTTCGGAGGGTCCATGTCAAGGATGGCTTTAGTCTTCTCCGGGTCGACATAGATGCCTTTTGTAGTGATAATGAAGCCAAAGAACTTTCCAATGGAAACCCCAAGAAAGAATTTGGCAGGGTTCATCTTGAGCTGATGTGTCCGCATGAGATCGAAGACTGTCTTCAAATCTTGCAGGTGATCGCCTCGAAGACGGCCCTTGACGGCTATATTGTCAACATAGAATTCGACTATTTTGCGGAGGTGTTGGCGGAAGATGGTGCTGATAGCTCGTTGGTATGTGGTACCTACATTCTTCAGACCAAAGGGCATTACCGTGTAGCAGTACAACCCCTTCGGAGTCCTGAACGACGTGTACTTTTCGTCGTCTGGGAATATCTTGATTTGGTTGCAGCCCGAGTGCCCATGCATGAAGGACATGCACTCCTAGCCACATGTATTGTCGATCATTACGTCGGGGAACGAGAGTGGAAACTCGTCCTTCGGACAAGCCGAGATGAGGTCCCGGAAGTAAATGCAGACCCGGATCTTCCCGTTATTCTTAGTGATGGGGACGACATTGGCTATCCACTCCGGGTATTGCTTTTCGTGAATAAACTCGCTGGCCAGGAGTTTATCTACTTTTTTGTCAATAACGTCTATAATGTTGGGACGGAAGTGTCGCTGTTGCTGCTTAATGGGCTTAGCATCAGGTAAGATTTTAAGCCTGTGCATTGTGACTTGTGGGTCGAGCCCCTGCATGTCTTCGAAACTCTAGGCGAAGACGTCGATGTATTCTTTGACCAGTTGGACCAAAGATTCTCTGTCATTTCCTGCCAAACTTTTCTTGATAAAAATAGGTTTGGATGAAAATCTATCCCCGAGGTTGATCTGCTCGACTTCATCTTCAGTAGGGGTTCTCATAGTTTAAAGCAAGACTCCCATTATGTACCTAGACGCTGAGCCCAGGGTTCTTCTTCGAAGAACTCTATTATTTGATTATCGTCTTCATCTTCTGAAGGATGTGCAGACGTCATATTGGTTGACAGTGCTGGTATCGGAGTCCCAAGTTGAAGCCTCGGATGAGTGAGAGTGTGCGACATCTTCTGCTTTTGAACTTTCTGGGGTTATTGGGGGCGTGATGTAGCCCATCCCCCGTCGAGTATGGTGATAATAGTCTTATGGCTTCCCTTTCAGAATAAGGAGTCGTAAGGGAAGACGTCGGCCTTTGCCATAGTTTAGACCCTGGCCGCTTTTCAGGTTGTAGCCTATATTTTGGATGGGATACTTGGGTCAATCATTGTACCGGTAAATTTACATTCTGCCGGTGTCGGGTTCTGGCTCCGTTGGTGGAAGGTCTTAGTGACGCTCGACTTTACCAAAGTTGATAGGTTTCTCGTTCTGGTTCCGAGGCGGGACTATAGAACAGACTCCTTGGTACAGGATGACTTGATTTACATGATTAACAGTCATTATTTGTTTTTGCAATGACTATAAAGCATTATCTAGAGTATACATGGTATTCCAATTTGGAAGACTAGAATAATTGAAATGCACCCTTTTATTGATAAAATACGGGATCTTGTCCCGAGGGATTACATCATCAAGGGATGGTGCATCCATATTGGCAGATGTGTACTCTTCCAGTTCTTCGTCAGTGAGTACTGGAGCAGCCTGAGGTGGTTCGGAAGAACCTATTGGGAGCTTAGCCTTTGTCGGCTCTGGTGCCGATAGAGATATGTGGGCCTTCTCTTGAAGCTTAAGTAGGTCTGAAGACTGAGGAGGTCTGCCTTTAAGACGCAGCTTGAGAGGTACCTCAGTTGGTGTTCCGGCGACTGGTGCCTTTCCACATAGTTTTGCTACGAGAGGAGCCGACACTTGGGAAGGCTTCCCTTTGAGTCGTATCTTCAAGTGAGCTTCAGTTGTTGCTCTGCCTAGAGAAGTTGGTGCCGTCCAGCAAAGTTTGACTACTATAGGAGACAGTGTTTGAGGCAGCTTCCCCTTGAGTTTCAAGAGAGCATCCATTGTCATCTATGTCTCCAAGTCAGCTTCGGTTTCGGCTTCGGCTTCATCATCGACATCGTTGGATTCATCTTCAAGATGAATTGATTTGTACAGATCAGAGTCAGTGAAGAAGGCCTCAATCCCTCTAAAAGGATCGACATCAGCGATCTCTGTTCGGACTATGCCGTTAGTATTACGTGCCTCATAAATTGATAAAGAGTGGATGGTACCACCATGTATTCATGTAGCCACGGCTACCCTAACAAGATGTTGTAGTTGACGTCCGTATCCACAATATAGCAGGTCACTTTTGTCTGCAGATCATCGATATGACACTTCAGCCGGATCTTCCCCAACGGCTCACTCTTGCTGGCATTGAATCCACTGATTGTAGTATGGGATGCCGTCAGACGATGCATCGGGATCCCTAACGTCGAGAGCAGAGTTAGGAGAATAATGCTGAGGGAAGACCCCGGGTCGATCTGTATTCGATCCATCTTGATGGCGCCAACGTACCCTGTGTAATACAGTGGTCTATTATGCTTGTTGTTCTTGAGCAGCATGTCTTGTTGAGTGAATGTGATGTTGGAGATAATCTCCCCCATACTATGGCAATGTGGACATGATGTTGGATCATCCTCAGGCTGCTTGACCTGAATGATGAAAGACTCAGCATCCTTCAGGACATCGCAGAGAGCCTCCCGAGTATATTTAGACAGGCGAAGGAGCTCAAACAAGAACAGCCCACTACAAGAATAAGGGCTTTTCTTGACGGTGATTCCCCGTCAAGAAATGGTTATCTTGACGGTTGCAGATCCGTCAACTAGGCCGGAGTCAAGAAAAGCCCCCATTTTCTTAACGGTCCCTGAAATAGCTTTTTTTGACGATTTTTTGCCGTCATTTTAAGTAATTTTTTGGCTATTTTTAGCCGTCAAGATAGCTCTTTTTAGGAACCGTCAACATAGACAAAAACTTTTCCTGACTCCAGCCTAGTTGACGGTCTTTAGCCGTCAATAAAAGCATTTGTTTTGACGGACAAAACCCGTCATGAAAAGAACTAATTCACGGCTATATTGTGCAGCAAGATATGAATTAAAGTTGACGTTTGGCAACCGTCAAGAGAAGCTATCCAGAGTACCGTCAAGATAAGCATGCCAAAATTTTGTCAAGATTTATATAATATTAATCAACCACACATTATATCAATCCAGAAGCTACACACGTCAAATTACTATAAAACCCAAATTTTATATTAATAAACTGTATTGTTCATATAACAAAAACTTCCAATACATATCCCACCACATGTATTCTTCACTTGTCCAACCACGACATCATCCACCAACACTACAAACTGAAACAAAAAAATAGCAAACCATATCGAAGCACATCCGTCCATATCCACAATATTCTCCTATTCACAACATGCATCCATCTTCATTTTTCAGCAAGTTCCTGAGAGAACAAGAACACAAATTATAAATATACTCTCCTACATGTTCTTATATAGATATTCAACTCATTATTAAAGAACTATCAATACAGTTTGACTTTGTTGCTGCACACACAAGAACTCGAGACAATTTGAATCACTTGACAAGAAATACTCAAAGTATCATGAAATTGACATCCCAAATAGAAGCAAAATATAAATTATTGTTCGAACACCATGGTGACAAGGTTTAGATGTTTTCAAATATCGTTGCATCAATACCTAGATATGTGTTATCTATATATATTAAACATGTATGTATATATGCACGAGTGTGTGTGTGTGTCATATATGCATATTCTGTGGACTGGATATGTGAGATACATATATATATATTGCATATATATGTGCATATATATACTGTCCTGGGTTATAGGAGATGGTGTGGCATAAGTTATATAGAGTAGATACATAGGTATTCATGTGTTATATTTATGAGTATTGCATGAGAGGGGTTGTGTTTGGAGTGAGAGTTCATTTAGGATATGAGTGAGTGTGCTCTGGTTTCTGTGGTGTTAGTTATAAGAGTGATACATATATACATGTTATAACCAGGAATATTTATAGGGGATTTGGAAATGTATCAAATATTTTAGGTCGGACAAGAACAATGGCCTATGGTGGAGTGTAAAAATGTTGGGTATTAAAGAGTATCATGAATTGGTTAAGTTCAGAGATTTAGGAGTGTTAGAATGAGAGGGGATTGCATTGAGAGGGTGAGTGATGAGGAGGATATTTAGGGCTGCACTGTGGCAGACCATTGGGGTTGGACTTGGCCATTTGCCATGGCTGCATTTGCCACTTTGCAGTAGCAAGCAAAGCATGCTTAGTATTAGCAACAGCTCAGTAGCAGCATCAACAATATGTACTTAGGGGCTATGGCATTGTGTAAGCCCCTGTTTTTCAAAATTCATTTTTTATTAGTGTTAATTAATTATTAATGTCATTTTTAGCTTTAAAATATTTATTATGACTTTTAGGAATTTTTCTAGAATTTTTAAATGAATTTTTAATGAGTTTTAAATACAAAAATATCACTTTGCAATTTTCTAAAATGTTTTAATACCATTCTGTAATTTTTAAAATTGTTTTTATATCACTATGCAATTATTTTAATTGTTTTAATAGCTTTTTGCAATATCCTAATTGTCTGTGCAAATTAAGTTTTGCACATAATCGTAGCGGCGGGTTACTTGCAAATTTAATATTTGCAATGGCTAAGGCGGTGGGCTTTTATGCAATATCCTAATTTTCTGGGGGGGGCTTCCTGCAAATCCCTAACCCTAACTGCCCCCGACGACCGTGCGCTGTCGTCGTCTCCGACGACGATCACCGAAACCCTAACCCTAATCCTAATTTCTAGCCCTAATCCCACCGCCCTAGGGTTGTATAAATAGCCCCTGACCCCCAGACCCTAATCCTAGACTCCACGACCACCACAGCCCCCTACGCCGCCGCAACCAACCCATCTTCCCCGACGAGACTCGCCGGAGTTCGCCCTAACCTAGCCTGACGCCTATACGCCACTTCGACAGTCCCGACCACCACCATTCGACGCGTCTCTCTGAGACGATTGTAGCGCCACCACTCTGCCACCGTCCCGACTACTTCTCCGCCGTCCTCGGCCTTCGAAACACTTCCCAATCGTCGGACACGTGAGTAACAGAACTCGAATCGTGTCGTGCGTGTCTCGTTTTCACGCACGAGACTCGCCAAGACACGACGAACCTAATGCTGTGCTCGGACACGTGAGACTGAGCTCGTACGTGTCGTGCATAGCACGGACACGTGGATTCCTGTGTCCCAAACTGTCCGGACACAGGATTGTTTTTTTTTTGTATATTAACTCGTTTAAACCTAAATAAAACTAACATAAAATCTATTCCTAACACAGCGGGCCGCTGGCCCACTGGCCAGCGCGTAGTGATCAAACACCACCCCTTCTCCTGAGGGCAGAGTTAGAGCCCCCTTTCTGTTTCTTTTTTTCTTTTCTTTTCTGTTATCTTTTCTTTTTCTTTTTATTTTGTATTTATATATATATACATATATGTATATATATTAATATATATGTATATGTATATACTATTTTTATTAACAGTATTTAATATATATGTATATATTTTATAGTTAGTAAATTTTATATATATATGTTTATATATACATTTTCCTATGTATATATATATTATATATATATACACTATATTATTAAGTGTGTTCTTATATATATATATATTTGTATATATATATATATATATATATATATATATATATATATATATATATATATATATATATATATATATATATATATATATATATATTTGGTGTCCAAGCCTAGCATGGGTATTTGGGTTCAAATGTGTTTTCACACATTCAAGACCTGTACAAGTCATATTGGACTTGATTCATGGCCTTGGGTCCTGTATTTGAACTTTGGTTCAAATTATATACATGGACAAAATATGCAGATAATTAATTATTGTGTGCAATGCTGTTTTTGATTTTCTAAAAATACTCAAAGTATTGGTAAATTTATGGAATAATAGTTTTTAGATACTTTGTTAAGTTAGCTAATTTAGTATAATTTTTTTAGTATTTAATTTACTGTTTTGCCACTAGGTTGGCATATGAAATCAAAACTCATTTTCTGTATACTTAGGAAAACTGATTTTTATAAAATATTTGTACTGGTTAATAAATTCCAGAAAATTATAATAAATTTCTATGATTAACAAGGATCACTTTAGTACTTTACTTTAAGAAAAACTAGGCCTTTTGCCTATCTCTAAAATTATTAGAACACAATGATCTTTTGATTTTTTTATTGATTAATTATGACTTGTAGCTTTTTGTGTTATTTGGAGTTTTAGTCGTGTTGAACCCCATCCCTCACTAGTGAAAAGACCCTAGAAGTTAGTTAACATAGTGTGTCACCCCACATTGGTCTCCTATGCCAAGTCATCATTATTGGCTAGGTGCCCAGTCACAAGTCGTGTCGCACCAATTAGTGTCCTAGTGTTTTAGCTTAGTGTAAAACTAAGTTGTTGTATTTACTTCTACAGCGACGAGTTACTGGACATCAATAGCATTGTTATCGTAGCTTGTTTTGTTTTGCTTTGCTAGAGGCAAGTACTTTCTACGAACTTTATATATTGTCACATAAATGAACTGTAAATCCCACCATGTTAAATGCTGATCCTTGGGGTAGCAAGTTAGAATCTCTACATGTTGTACTTTCAGTTACTACCATGCTTAGAACAGTCTTGATGTTTCTCTCACATGATTAGAATATGGGTTATGGGGAAACTGTTAGTAGTGTACGTGATTATGTCCCCTTCTCCCGTACGTATGTACCGAGCAAGGTTGACATTTTATATGTATACCTTGTCGTATGCTTTATCTCAACGCGGATTTGTACGTATGTACATCTGTCGCCGTTTCACTTGTACGGAAGTACATTTTATTATGTGCCCCCAGCACATTGTACATCTATTGACCGATCACGTACCTGCTACAGTTTTAAACATTACATATACATCTGTCTCTATGACATATGTGTCCTTGCCATGATAGACTATGTGATGCCATGCTTTCCAGTTATTTCTCACATGTTCATTCTCATGTTCATTTCCATGTTTCATATGCTAGTTTGCTAGATTTAGTGCTTGCTCCCGTCCTGACAGGATAACGTTTTAGGTGTCCTTACTGAGGAGGAGGTACTCTGCGACTCATACTATGGAGTTACTGTCGAGGACCCGGCTCTGCTTTACGAGGATGTTCCTGCAGGGAACCTCGCCTAGTTGTCTTTTGTTTACTTAGACTTTTTGGGAATAGACATTTATTAGACTACATCATTTTGTAACTGGACATGTATCCAGTTTTACATTTCAGTTCACTTGTACTTGAATATTTTACTATATACGACGACTTTTGTGTTTGGAGCATTTATGATTCTTCTTCACTTATAGAACTGTTAGTACATTTAGTCTTATCCTGTTGTCTTTAGAACAGCTGACTACGTTTTATCTCAACGTAGGCTGGACATGACTCGGCCTGGCCCAACAATTTGGGTAGCGGGTCGTGACATGTTTTTAGTGGTGGCCCACGCAGGTCCTGACTAAACTGTTTGGTTACGTTATTGTACCAAGCATGCCTGCAATTAGGAACTTAAGGTAATTAGACAACATTAGGAAAGACGCTTAGAACACCTAGAGGAATGCTAGGATTGCAACATAAGAAATACATCACATGTTTGATATTATAATTAGATTTTCTTGCATATGATTGCTTGCTTTAAATAAGTCCTTATAAGTCTTTTTATGTGTAATTTAGATGGTGCTTACTCGTTCGTCCCAGTATGTTACCCCCGAGAATGGGGCCCTCCATATCCAGTCAGCTGACCAGTTGACTGATACATCTCCACCTACCACATTCCCCCACTCCACAGATCCACAGACCCAGATACCACAACCACCTTCCACATCACAGGCCTAGCAGGACCCGATACTTCCACAACCCCCTAACACTATACCCACCCAGGCTTCCGTCACACTCGACGGGACCCAGCTGCTCACACTGATCCAGGGGTTCCTAACAACCCATCAGGAGCAGACTACCCTACTCCGCCAGAGCATGGAGCATTCTGAGGGACGTCCCGTGGTCCCACCACATGTAGAGCCACGGCAGAGAGCGGGGACGGTCAAGGACTTCATGGGTCTGAATCCCAAGGAGTTCTCAGGGACTGAGGGCATAGTAGTAGCTGATGACTGGCTAGATTCTGTAGAGAGGAAGCTTCTGGGAGTTAGGATGTCGGATGATCTTCAGGTCGAGGCAGCAGGATTTCTGCTGATAGACTTAGCCGGAGTCTGGTTCAGGAATGAGCCGTTGCTCGCTAGAGGTAGAGCCACCTGGGACCAGTTCAAGACCCAGTTCAAGAAGAAATTCTTCTCGACCACTGCTAGAGTAGCCATGGGGCTACGATTCCAGAACATCCAGCAGGGGAACCGTTCTGTTGATGACTATGCGGGAGAGTTTAGTCGCCTGAGCCATTTTGCTCCTAGTCTGGTTGCTGATCCAGAGGAGATGACCCGTAGGTTTTGCCATGGTCTAGTTTCAGACATTGGCATCCTTATAGTGGCGAACGGTACGACTGACTACTACCAGAGCCTAGAGTTGGCCCGGAGTATTGAGGAGCGTCTTCTGTCATGCAAGAGGCCGGCTTCTGTACATCATGAGGGACCGTCCAAGCGTCAGGCTTTCCAGCAGAGAGCGCCGACGCCACCCCAGCAGACTTACCGTCCCCCTACACCACATTATCAGATCCCGCCAGTTAGAGCCCCGGGACCCCGGCATCAGCAGCAACAGCAGCAGAGGGGAGCTATATGTTCTTTCTGCGGAAGACCAGGGCATGATCACACCGTCTGCAGGAAGAGGTTGAAGCAGTGTTTGGCTTGTGGGTCTGCCACCCATCAGCTTCGAGAGTGCCCAGTAGCGAAGACTAGAGGATCGCTCCTGACTCAGCAGCAGAGGTTCGGGCAGCATCTGCAGCAGCAGAAGGGACCTCAGGGGAGGGTTTATAGTCTAGCCATTGAGCCGGAGCCGGACTACTTAGCTGACGTCATCACAGGTCATGTTTATTTGCATACTTTTCTAGCTGTATGTTTGTTTGATTCTGGTGCATCTCATAGCTTCCTATCATTAGAGTTTATGCATAAACATCATCTAGTAGCTACACCTACTGCGGAGATTAGTAGAGTGACGACGGGAGGAGGACCAGTGCCTATTAGATCTATCTATAGGTGTTCTATTTTTATAGCCGGAAGAGAGTTCAGAGGGCGATTCTTTGTGATGTCGCTCCCCGGTTATGATATCATATTGGGGATGGACTGGCTTAGCTATGCCCATGCATCTATAGATTGCTATGAGGGTAGTATTGTGTTCAGTCCCCCAGGCACAGCACCATTCAGTGTCAGGAGGACAGGGCCGGAGATCAGCCTACAGCCGAACTGTTGTGCTACAGTCGAGGACGCAGCACCGCCACACCCTATCATTAGGGAGTTTATGGATGTATTCCCAGAGGATCTTCCAGGACTTCCGCCTGACAGAGATGTGGAGTTCACTATAGATCTAGTGCCGGGTTCATCACCAGTATCCCGGGCTTGCTATAGAGTGAATCCCAAGGAGGCCATAGAGATGAAAGAGCAGATTGATGACCTGTTGAAAAAGGGTTTTATTCGATCCAGTGCTTCTCCATGGGGAGCGCCAGTGCTCTTTGTGCCTAAGAAGGATGGTACAGTCCGGTTGTGTATTGATTACTGGGCATTGAATGCCATCACTATCAAGAACAAATATCCTCTGCCCAGGATAGATGATTTGTTCGACCAATTGAGCGGGGCGAAGGTGTTTTCCAGGATAGATTTGAGATCCGGGTACCACCAGGTGAAGGTTAGGCCAGCAGACATCCAGAAGACGGCGTTCAACACGAAGTATGGGTAGTACGAGTTTCTGGTGATGCCATTTGGTCTCACAAATGCGCCAGCTGTCTTTATAAACTTGATGAATAAGACATTTCACCAGTATCTGGATAAGTTCGTCGTGGTGTTTATCGACGACATCCTGATATACTCGAAGACGCCGGAGGAGCATACAGAGCACTTGCGGATAGTTTTGGGGATTCTGAGGCAGGAGAGATTGTTTGCCAAATTGCCGAAGTGCGAGTTCTTTTTAGACCGAGTGGAGTTTCTCGGCCATGTAGTCACTGGAGATGGAATCTCGGTGGATCCCGGGAAGATTGCTGCAGTTGAGACGTGGAAGGCTCCGACGTCAGTTTCAGAGATCAGGAGCTTTCTGGGTTTAGCAGGCTATTACAGAAAGTTCGTCCAGGACTTTGCTAGGATAGCTGAACCCATGACGAAGCTGACACGGAAGGACGCAGAGTACATCTGGTCAGAGGACTGCCAGGCGGCATTTGAGGAGCTGAAGAGGAGGCTGACGACCGCTCCAGTTCTGACTTTACCTTCAGGTTCTGGAGGTTTCACCATTTTCAGCGATGCTTCTGGGAAGGGGCTAGGATGTGTTCTACAGCAGCATGGGAAAGTAATTGCTTATGGATCTAGGCAGTTGCGGACTCATGAGAGGAATTATCCTACCCATGACCTCGAGTTAGCTGCGGTGATCTTTGCACTCAAGTTATGGAAACATTACTTATACGGAGAGCGTGTGGAAATCTTTACTGACCACAAAAGCTTGAAGTATGTGTTCACGCAGAAAGAGCTGAACATGAGGCAAAGACGATGGTTGGAGTTGATGAAGGACTTCGACATCGATTTACAGTATCATCCCGAAAAGGCAAATGTGGTGGCGGATGCGCTGAGCAGGCATCCGATGGCATGGTACCTGATGATTGATCGACATTTACGGGAGGATCTGGAGAAGCTCGGTATCGAGCTAGTTCGGCCAGGATCAGTGATACAGATGATGGCGCTTGACATTCAGTCAGGTTTGATGGAGCAGATCCGGGAGGCACAGTCTACAGATGAGAGCCTTCACAGACTTCGACCCCAGGCATTAGCTGGATTGCTGGATGACTTCACTATAGCAGAGGATGGATCCCTGAGGCATGGCAGCCGATTGTGCGTGCCGAAGGGAGAGCTGGTAGAGGCAGTCTTGCAAGAGGCGCACCGATCGAGATATTCTATTCACCCTGGTGCTAACAAGATGTACCGTGACTTACGGGAACATCTTTGGTAGCACGGGATGAAGAGAGATGTATCACATTTCATTTCAAGATGTCTAGTTTGCCAGCAGGTCAAGGCGGAGCGCCAGAGGCCAGCTGGTTTGTTGCAGCCGTTACCCATTCCCGAGTGGAAGTGGGAACATATTACGATGGACTTTGTTTCAGGGCTTCCTCGTTCCCAAGGAGGGAAGGATGCCATCTGGGTCATCGTAGACAGGCTGACGAAGTGTGCGCACTTCATACCCTTCAAGGTGGGGCTTTCCACCGAGAAGTTGGCGGAGCTATACATACAGCAGATAGTTTGCCTACACGGAGTGCCGGTGAGCATCGTGTCAGACAGAGATAGCAGATTTACATCCCACTACTGGAGGAGCTTGCAGGAGGAATTGGGCAGTAGGCTCAAGTTCAGTATGGCGTACCACCCACAGACAGATGGGCAGTCCGAGAGGACGATACAGACGCTGGAGGATATGCTGAGGACTTGCGTGCTGGACTTCGGAGGATCATGGGAGAGCCATCTGCACTTGGTAGAGTTTTCATACAACAACAGCTACCAGGCCAGTATTGGTATATCTCCTTTCGAGGCGCTATATGGACGACGATGTCGGACACCACACTTTTGGGATGATGTCGGAGACAGAGTTATGCTTGGGCCAGAGATGATCACGGATGCAGCAGAGAAAGTCGGGATGATCAGAGATAGGCTCAGAGTAGCTCAGGACAGGCAGAAACACTGGGCTGATGCTAGTCGCAGACCGATGGAGTTCGCAGACGGTGATATGGTGCTAGTGAAGATATCACCTACCAGAGGGACGATCCGGTTCGGACGAGGAGGGAAGCTGAGCCCCAGATACATCGGGCCGTTCGAGGTACTTGGCAGGATCGGAGAGGTAGCTTACAGGGTTGCACTTCCACCCAACCTAGCAGGAGTTCACGACGTCTTTCACGTATCTCAGCTGAGGAGATATGTTCTAGACCCCAGTCATGTGCTAGATCATTCAGAGTTGGAGGTCGGACCGAGCCTTACAGTTTCTGAGCAGCCAGTGGAGATATTAGACAGGAGAGAGAAGAGGCTGAGGAACAAGGTTATACCCCTAGTGCGAGTAGCTTGGAGCCGTCACTCCCAGGTGAATCTACTTGGGAGAGGGAGTCAGACATGAGGGAGAGATACCCTTACTTGTTCGATCCAACCGCTGCGAGGGAACCACCCGTTCCCGCTTGATACCTTAGAGGTTAGTTTCGATCGCAGCCTTAGTCATTTTGTTGCATTACTTGCTATATTAGAATATTGTCGGGTCTTCAATCCTTGTGAATTTCGAGGACAAAATTTTTCAAGGAGGGAAGACTTGTAAGCCCCTGTTTTTCAAAATTCATTTTTTATTAGTGTTAATTAATTATTAATGTCATTTTTAGCTTTAAAATATTTATTATGACTTTTAGGAATTTTTCTAGAATTTTTAAATGAATTTTTAATGAGTTTTAAATACAAAAATATCACTTTGCAATTTTCTAAAATGTTTTAATACCATTCTGTAATTTTTAAAATTGTTTTTATATCACTATGCAATTATTTTAATTGTTTTAATAGCTTTTTGTAATATCCTAATTGTCTGTGCAAATTAAGTTTTGCACATAATCGTAGCGGGGGGTTACTTACAAATTTAATATTTGCAATGGCTAAGGCAGTGGGCTTTTATGCAATATCCTAATTTTCTGGGGGGCTTCCTGCAAATCCCTAACCCTAACTGCCCCCGACGACCGTGCGCTGTCGTCGTCTCCGACGACGATCACCGAAACCCTAACCCTAATCCTAATTTCTAGCCCTAATCCCACCGCCCTAGGGTTCTATAAATAGCCCCTGACCCCCCAGACCCTAATCCTAGACTCCACGACCACCACAGCCCCCTACGCCGCCGCAACCAACCCATCTTCCCCGACGAGACTCGCCGGAGTTCGCCCTAACCTAGCCCGACGCCTACACGCCACTTCGACAGTCCCGACCACCACCATTCGACGCGTCTCTCTGAGACGATTGCAGCGACACCACTCCGCCACCGTCCCGACTACTTCTCCTCCGTCCTCGGCCTTCGAAACACTTCCCAATCGCCGGACACGTGAGTAACAGAACTCGAATCGTGTCGTGCGTGTCTCGTTTTCACGTACGAGACTCGCCAGGACACGACAAACCTAATGCTGTGCTCGGACACGCGAGACTGAGCTCGTACGTGTCGTGCATAGCACGGACACGTGGATTCCTGTGTCCCAAACTGTCCGGACACAGGATTGCTTTTATTATTTTTTTTGTATATTAACTCGTTTAAACCTAAATAAAACTAACATAAAATCTATTCCTAACACAGCGGGCCGCTGGCCCACTGGCCAGTGTGCAGTGATCAAACACCCCCCTTCTCCTGAGGGCAGAGTTCGAGCCCCCTTTCTGTTTCTTTTTTTCTTTTCTTTTCTGTTATCTTTTCTTTTTCTTTTTATTTTGTATTTATATATATATACATATATGTATATATATTAATATATATGTATATGTATATACTGTTTTTATTAACAGTATTTAATATATATGTATATATTTTATAGTTAGTAAATTTTATATATATATATGTTTACATATACATTTTCCTATGTATATATATTATATATATATATATATATATATATATATACACTATATTATTAAGTGTGTTCTTATATATATATATATTTGTATATATATATATATATACTTTATAAATTAAGTATTTTTCTCTTACATATATATATGTACTTTTAAAACATATGTATGCATATTTTCACTATGCATAACTTTACCTTATTAAAATAATAATATTTATTTTGACTATTACCAAACTGTATTTTTAATGTATTTAAATTACTGCAACCATTTGGTGTCCAAGCCTAGCATGGGTATTTGGGCTCAAATGTGTTTTCACACATTCAAGACCTGTACAAGTCATATTGGACTTGATTCATGGCCTTGGGTCCTGTATTTGAACTTTGGTTCAAATTATATACATGGACAAAATACGCAGATAATTAATTATTGTGTGCAATGCTGTTTTTGATTTTCTAAAAATACTCAAAGTATTGCTAAAATTATGGAAAAATAGTTTTTAGATACTTTGTTAAGTTAGCTAATTTAGTATAATTTTTGTAATATTTAATTTACTGTTTTGCCACTAGGTTGGCATATGAAATCAAAACTCATTTTCTGTATACTTAGGAAAACTGATTTTTATAAAATATTTGTACTGGTTAATAAATTCCAGAAAAATTATAATAAATTTCTCTGATTAACAAGGATCACTTTAGTACTTTACTTTAAGAAAAACTAGGCTTTTTGCCTATCTCTAAAATTATTAGAACACAATGATCTTTTGATTTATTTATTGATTAATTACGACTTGTAGCTTTTTGTGTTATTTGGAGTTTTAGTCGTGTTGAACCACATCCCTCACTAGTGTAAAGACCCTAAAAGTTAGTTAACATAGTGTGTCACCCCACATTGGTCGCCTATGCCAAGTCATCATTATTGGCTAGGTGCCCAGTCACAAGTCGTGTCGCACCAATTAGTGTCCTAGTGTTTTAGCTTAGTGTAAAACTAAGTTGTTGTATTTACTTCTACAGCGACGAGTTACTGGACATCCATAGCATTGTTATCGCAGCTTGTTTTGTTTTGCTTTGCTAGAGGCAAGTACTTTCTACGAACTTTACATATTGTCACATAAATGAACTGCAAACCCCACCATGTTAAATGCTGATCCTTGGGGTAGCAAGTTAGAATCTCTATATGTTGTACTTTCAGTTACTACCATGCTTAGAACAGTCTTGATGTATCTCTCACATGATTAGAATATGGGTTATGGGGAAACTGTTAGTAGTGTACGTGATTATGCCCCCTTCTCCCGTACGTATGTACCGAGCAAGGTTGACATTTCATATGTATACCTTGTCGTATGCTTTATCTCAACGCGGATTTGTACGTATGTACATCTGTCGCCGTTTCACTTGTACGGAAGTACATTTCATTATGTGCCCCCAGCACATTGTACATCTATTGACCGATCACGTACCTGCTACAGTTTTAAACATTACATATACATCTGTCTCTATGAAATATGTGTCCTTGCCATGATAGACTATGTGATGCCATGCTTTCCAGTTATTTCTCACATGTTCATTCTCATGTTCATTTCCATGTTTCATATGCTAGTTTGCTAGATTTAGTGCTTGCTCCCGTCCTGACAGGATAACGTTGTAGGTGTCCTTACTGAGGAGGAGTTACTCTGCGACTCATACTATGGAGTTACTGCCGAGGACCCGGCTCTGCTTTACGAGGATGTTCCTGCAGGGAACCTCGCCTAGTTGTCTTTTGTTTACTTAGACTTTTTGGGAGTAGACATGTATTAGACTACATCATTTTGTAACTGGACATGTATCCAGTTTTATATTTCAGTTCACTTGTACTTGGATATTTTACTATATACGACGACTTTTGTGTTTGGAACATTTATGATTCTTCTTCACTTATAGAACTGTTAGTACATTTAGTCTTATCCTGTTGTCTTTAGAACAGCTTACTACGTTTTATCTCAGCGTAGGCTGGACATGACTCGGCCTAGCCCAACAATTTGGGTAGCGGGTCGTGACACATTGCTTGGGTAGTGTAAAGCTAAGGTAATGCATTGACTTGCCTGTATTATTGCTTGGCCTTAAGCCAATGGCTAGAGCAGACCCTTTAACACAATTGGTTAGTATCACAACAATGTATCAGTAAGTATATAGGTTAAGTTCAGTAGGATTTTTGTTAAGTTCGGTCGGATACATCTTTGTAACTGTAATTCAGAGGGAGATACTTTTGTACATGATCCTTAGGCCATTAGCTTGTCCCTTGGGTCTTGGTTACTGGTAGTATTAGTATCATTAGGAAGTTGATATAGGATTTGTGATAGTATCTAGTATCAGAGGTCAGTGCCATTAGTATTGGCCTTGAGTATAAGAGAAAGGGGGTTAGTGTTAATACAATTAGGAAATTTATTTATCAGTCGGATTAGTTTGGGGTGTTAGAATATTAATATTAGTGAACTGATTAGTAGCTAAGAATCTTAGAAAATGTACTAGAGTATCTTCTTGTGTCAGTTATTTGTCTTAATGTCCACAATATAAGTAAAGCGCACTATAAAACTAATCCAATTACAAATACCAATCCCTGAGTGTCATACTTGCACAAAATTACTACTATTAAACTATTTAAACAGATTCTAAACTATAGGACCACCTAGCAACCCTTAGAATTTTAGAAATCAACAATTAAGTAAGAAGTATCACTATAAGACATGGTCCTTGCCTGCAGGATGAAGGTTTGAGCCGATGAAAAATATTCTATAAGTAGGGGTCAGAGGTACATCTTGATGTTGCAGCAACATCAAGATGTTGGACAGACCTCAAATACTTGTCAGAAAGTTCTTAATATGTATAATTTTAAAAATAATCAAACACTTATTTGTACACATCATGTATTAAGTTTTTTCCACATTCAAATTGTGGACTACTAATTTCATAAAAAGGACAATATTACCTTCAGAAGGATCGTGCCATTGCGAAAGAGAAGAAGCTTCTCCATGGTCTCCGTATTCATCGACACTACCGAATTATCATCGTTGACCACCTCGTCGACGATCAGTCGGTTCGTCGTTCATAGCCTCTCCAAGATCGCCATGCTGAAATCCATCTTCACCCCTTCCTGCAAACAAACAAAACTACCTCCAAACTCAAAATCCAAATTCCACTTCACCAAAGGACACTAACATGACACTGATTTTTTATTAGAAAATATAAATAAATAAATGAATGAATCACTTCTTACGCACTGATAGTTCATTACTTGAATTTGTCGGAGGGCTGGAACCTGGCACTTGGTTTTCTCTTTTTCCATCCCTGGAGAGGCAATGAGAACACAATTAAAATGGCCGAAAAGTAGCAGGACAAATGAATGAACAAATTTGTGGTCATGGCACTACACCAAAACATGTATTTTTTGACAGACCAAAACGGTCGTAAATGACGATAAACGACAGTTTTGATAAGTTTCAAAAATATTCCAAAAATAGCCGGAAAAAATTGTTTTCTTTCTGAAATTTTCGACCAGTTTCAAAAATATTCCAAACCACAACAACATTGAGATTCAAAACAATCAAGTTTGTACTATTATTTTCATATATAGGGTCATCCATTTGATATTCAATTAATGTCATATTCAGAAGCCATTCGTACAAAGGGAAAAAATCAAATGTTCTAGTAGCCTAGTATGTATATCTGCTCGAACTGGACTCTTAGTCGGCAACTCTAGTGAACCACCATGTGTGTTGAAAATTACGGGAAATTACAAAGGAAAAGAAATAAGATAATTCGCATTCAGACAACAATTATATTGCACCTACAAAATAGAAAGCCTTGCAATGGCTACCATCAAAGTAGATAATTAAAGAGGAAAACCATTTTAGACTTATACCATGTAAATCATATGAAAGCAAAGATGACATTCAATCTCAGCAACACTTCTCATTTACATACTGGAAAGAAGGGCACAAAACTAATACCTAATAATCATCAAGCTCTAGATTCTACATGTAACCATTATTATTACTTTTATTTTGAGATTAATGATGGGAGCAAAAAGTTCCCAGCCAATTTTTATTACTGCAAAGCATATACATGTAACCATTATTACAAGTTATGATTGATTTAGCCTAGAAATAGAGTCACATGCATATAAATAAATGTAACATTTTCTTTTATCAATAATACAAGCTGCTGTGTGTGTGGAACAACTTACTATAAGAAGAATAATATGAAAAGAAATATGAATACCACACAAAGCAGCTAGTGTACCACTTTTGCAACTATAACAACATCATTGACAATCTTTATGGAACTATACGTGCTCTCCAGAACAACATTCCTGCCTTTCGGGCCAAGAGTAACCCCAACAACATCCACGAGCTTGTTGACACCTGTATAAAATAACAAGGAATAATACAAATATATAAGAAAGGTTCATCAATGTCAACATGAGAATGACTGCATTGGACAAAAAGGAAGAAGCGAGAAAAAGAGAAACAAACACCTACCCTGCAACTTCTTAATGGCTGATCTATCATTATTAAAGTGCAACTTCTTATCTGATGCAAGACCACTTGAAGCAGCAAAATACATGATGCTGATATAGGATAACATTTCCAGTTCATCGTGGTTGGGATAAACGATATCAATACACTTGCTTTCTCTACATAAGGTCAATTAAACGTTCCATTGTCCATCTCATTAATTTCTATGTGCTAGAATACATTAAATCATATGTTTTTCATACTACAGTCATTAATTTGACATCACAATAACTACAGAAATATCAGAAAAACATGAAAAAAAACCACCCTCAGAGACTTGTTTACTCAAAATAAATGGGTAGCTTAGAGGATATAATGTATTAGAAGCAAAACTGCTCTAATTCGCACCAACCCAGCTAAAGGAAAGTATATATATAGAAGAACAAACTTAGCAATATTCACACAATTAAACCAAGTAATTGTATACCCAGGTCACATGGTGCAAACTACCCAGCAAACCCAAAAAATTATATCAAACCAAAATTGAAAAAACAAGATACAAACCTTTCCAGGTATGTAGAAAAGGTCTATATGGGCCAAGATAACAACCAAGTCATGTGTCAGAAATCAAGTATGAACCCAAAAATAATACTAGAAACATAAAAAAAAAATCAACTAGCAAACCAAAAAGCAAAACAGGACCAAGGCAATATGTGGGGCAAGTGTAGTATCTATAACCCAACAAACCCAGGTTTCTAGCTACAATGGAACAAGAAAAATCAACATACAAATACAAAATCACGGTTTCAGACTTGTCAGAATAGGACATTTAAAAGTGTTATGTATAGTAGCTAAAAAATAGTTTTTTTTAATCAAGTTCAGATTAAAGAACAATTTGTGTAAAATTTTAATTTGATTCAATACCTTGAAAAGAGGGCAACCAATTCATTGTTATGGGAAGACAAGTTGTCTCGCAGACCCTCCCCGACATTATGGAGTCGAGCCAAACTATAATCTGAGATGCTTGATCTCTCCCAAACTACAAACAATAATAAATTTGAGAGTCAAAAATAAACTAGACATTGATACAAGTAATCAAATTTAAATCATATTAAGAAAAATATTCAAATTTTCTAACAATCAAAGGTTCTTACTACAATTAATTCAACTTGTCTGTAATTTCTTTTAAATACAGTGGAATTAAATAAAAAATGATTAAACTAATAGAAAAAAATTAACAATCTATAAAATATAGTGAGCCATCATCTAAGATTATACCAGAGGAAGAAAATAAATTGGTAAACCATAAATGAATAAAATTTCCCAAATTAGAAACCCTAACCTTTCCATCGACGTCAAAAACTCGTCGTCGTCGTCGAAGTAGGAGTGGAATTAAAGGTTAGGGTTTCCAAATCAGGAACCCTACTGTCCCTTTTCTTCTTCTTGACTTTCTGCTTCTTCGAACCTTCCCGTCCTCTGGCCCCGTAAATTTACCGACAATTCTCTAACAGACCTGAAGGCATTCATTCAACCAAAATTAAACTTATCGACAATTCTTTTGCTACTGCTTCCATCTGAGACTCCGAGTAGAGAGTGGCTCCAACATGGTCCAAATAAACTAGACCTAAAATCAACCAAGAAAATAAAACCCTAACAAACAAAATTTTTCTAAAATTTGGGTATCAAATAAATTGCAAAAAAAAGCATGACCTTCCAATCTTTTGAATTCGGAAGCCCTAATCTGGTCGATGTTCTTGGGGGCATTCGGGTAGCCATAGTCTTCTCCGAACTGCTTCAGAAATTCCTCTTTCGAAATCTCAAGAATAGGAAAAAAATAAAGAGGAGAAATCGGACCTAGGTCGACGTCGTCCTCGTCAAGATCCCCCTCTTTGTCATTCGAATCAGCTTCGATGGCCACCGGGGAGAGACTTGTCGGTCTTGGACTTGTCGGAGAGGGGACCACGTATAGGCCACCGGGGAGAGAGTTCTACGAGAGGGGAACATGATTGCTGAGAGAGAAAGAGAGGGTTTTCGGAGTGGAGAGGGATTTAGGGATTAGGGTTTGGGATTTAGAAAGGATCTTTATGAGAGAGAAAGGAGGAAGATGAAGAAGAGAAGGAAGAGGATGGAGAGGAGGAATAAGGGTTTGTTAGTTTGGGCTCTCCTTCTCCATCTGCTCGTAGAGAAATAGAGCAGAGAGGAAAGAATCGGGAAATAAAAAAAATGGGATTGAAAGACAACCCATCAACATATATCAAATTTCAAAAAATTTACCAAAATGGCAGCTGAAAAAATTGCGCCAATTTTTTTAGTCATATTTTAGTTGACGGTTATTACTGAACCGTCATTAAATAAAAGGATGTTTCTTGACAGATCCTCTAAACCGTCAACTATTATGCTGTAAGATTGCCAAATTAACATAAAATAAGACATTTCTTGACGTATGGCTAAATTCGTCAAGATAAGCTATTTTCTTGACAGTTTTTCACGACCATCAACTTATAAACCGTCAAGAATCATCATTTTTATTGTAGTAGTCGAGCTGGAGTACTGTCAAGTTGTGTTAGTATGTCGAAGTTGTAGGGTTTGGTTAACCCCGAAGCGTTGTCTCTTCGTAGAGGCCTGTCGAAATGGGCCTCCTTATGCTTATGTTTGTCAGCTATTAGAAGTTGGAAAGGACCTTCACCTTGAGCATCCAAAGTGGTGACGGAAGGTACCACTTCGACAGGGGCTTCCTCAGGCTGAGCGTTCTGCAGTGAACGCATTTGTACAGGAAGTGCCTTCTTGGGGGAGGATGTCACCATTCAGCAAGTCTTGGTCTTCTTGCCTTTAGCTTTGGATGTAGTATGTACCCCCGGTTGAGTCTGTTCTGGAGCGAGATCTGGGTGAACCTACATGATCTCTCTCCGAGATGTGGTGAGTGGAATATGTCCACTCGTATTGTCATGAGTCGGCGAAAGGTTGACCACCTCCAATGTCGCCTTCAGGATGGAGATAACATCATATTGAGTTGTAGTAGGTGGTAAGGTGCCGAACTGGAGCGGCACAATATTAGCCGAGACGCTCTTCTCTTCGTAAACGACTGAGATGACTTTCGTATTGATCATGCATTTTATGCAGTTCTTGAGGATGTAGCAGTCTTGAGTTGGATGTCCAACAAACTGACGGTAGTGACAGTAGCTCGGGTCGGCTACTCTGCCCACCTCGTCAGGATGCTTAGGATCATGCAACTTGATCTTATTGCTCTGTTTTAGCATCTTGAAGAGTTGTAAGGTGTCCTCGTCATTGAAGGAGTAGACATCCTTCGGCCTCGGTGCTGGTAGAGGCTTCTGAGCGGGCCCCTGCATACTTTTTGAAGTGTTGACAGTCAATGCCTATTTCCCTTTCGCCTTTCGCCCACTGTTGCGGGTGGCAGGCCATTTCCCTTTGTCATCAAAGGCGAGGAAGTTAACCCCCAGAAGGCAAAAATTACGTACATTCTTCTCAGCAGATTCGACCCCGATGATCAATAAAATCCAATCGGGAGGTTGGGTGGAGTCGAGCCAGAGCTTGATTGCAGAAGTCATGTTCATGCTGCAGGCATCGATCAGTGCATGTTCTGGCATACCCGAAGACGACCTTAAGCATGCTTGTCGAAAATATTCGATGAAGGTTCGAATAATCTTCTTCTCTGTCTGGCGTGCTTCTATAAGAGATGACATAGTCATGTCCATTCCACCGTCGTAGAATTGATCAAGAAAGAGGCGTGTCAAATCATAGAAGGATGATATGGAGAGGTCAGGAAGACTACAGTACCAGTTGTAAGCGACTCCCTTTAATGCCCTAACAAATAGGTTGGTGAGTAGGGCGTCTTCCTTTGGGAGGTCCCGTTTGAGACTGGAACTAGGATAGATATCGGCGAGGAGAATCCTTTCCATCATATGGCGTTAATATTTATGGTTTATACTTAGGAGGGTAAACGATTTTGTTACATTCGAAAGGGTAAGGTTGCGGGATTTCCTTCTTCTAACGTTCTTCCTGCTTGTTTAGCGCTTCGAAGCGCTCGTACAGATTTTTGATCATGTCAACCAGATCTTCTGTAGAACTGGGAGCCGGTGAGGGCAGTAAGGTGTGAAGCTTGACATTTGTAGGAGCCAACATCTGAGGTGCAGTGTGATGATCTGCACCCGAAGATACCCGTTGAGGGGGTATACTTGATTCTCCATTGGCCCCTGGATCAGGACTGGTGAAGACAGGTGTCCATGCTAATGGTTGAGATGCCAGAGTGGTCCGAATCTCAAATACCATTTGAGTCAAGGATTACATGGTGGTAGAGAGGGATTTGAGGCTTCTTTCCAGGGTGTCCATATGCTGCACGATATCCGAATCTGGAGCATCTGACTTTTTTTTATCCCCACCCCGGCAATGTAGACTGGCATAACATGGATAGAAGTGGATGGATCGGTTGAGGCTGTGCTTTCGACCTTACCTTTTTGCGGAAGAGCTTCCCCTTCTGAGACTACGTACTGGCTACCCCCAGCTACCTTGGGGTCAGTTCCTTGGAGAACGTGCTCATCCTCAAGCAGAGGGTTGTCATGGATAGCAGGAGTTTGATCACTACTAGATGATGCTTCCGTTAGAATCTTCTTCCTTGACTAGGTGCTCACAAACACCCCTGAGGACAAGATCATCGTTTTGCTTTTCCTCGGCTGACTCTTGGACGATGCTGTAGAAGTCGAAGGATAGGTGGTTGTCTTTAAACCTGAGAAATGAAAGTTAGAGACAACATGGCAAGAAGCGACCTTGGGCTCTGACTCATCTTCAACTAGCACCTTCTTTCCGAGTTGACGTCGGATGGGTGCAACAGATTACAGTCACTGGAACATAGACTCCCTGAATGATGGATCGGTTGTTTTACAACAGCAGCAGTTGATGGTGACCATGGCACAAGTGTGCCCTACGAGGGGTGCATCATGCTTAATTGTCAGCTATCCTGATCTATGTTTGTGAGTGATCACATTACACAAATCATGAGGGGAGAGTTTCACTTTTATACCCCCTTCAAGCGCTTGGCGAGGCCAAGTGCCAGGGTGGTCATGTGATTATTACACCCTTTGATCCAGTTCCAGTGCATGAGATACGCCAAGATCATTTATGGGGGGACAACATGTATTACGACTTGAACCCATTTCATGTGCATAACCTACGTGGGCGCATGGGTTCAATGTCACATGTTTTGCGTCGTACGACTTGGTTTCAAGCACAGAAGATGCACCCAAGCGAAATGGGGACTTTGAGAGTCAGCTCGTATATTATGTAAATGCACCCGAGTTGACTCTGTACAGTTTACCGTCGATAACATGTATGATTTTGAGCGTGCATCTCCATTCACTGTGGGCATAGTACATTTGCGGCGTATGGCCCTTGCTTCCTTAGATTTCTTTGTACCAGCCTACGAAGGCGCATAGTACTCAGAATCCAACTCATCCTCTCCACGATAGCGAGTGATTCTGTCAAAGACAGAGGCCCTCTCTTGCATGCCAGAGTTCATACGCAGGAAGTTGGATGCGTCTTTGTTTCGTCACCGCATCTTCTTCGACTAGGAAGAGGACAATTGGGGAATGCAGTCAACACTGCATTTCCCTGGTAGATATGCTACACTGGGGGGCACATCTTGCTTGTTGAGAATGTCAGCAGGAAGGGTGGGCTACGGTGGTACATCTCCTTCAGTGGTGTTGCTCGGCGCATCTCCTTTGTGCACCCAGACTTGGCAAGTCTTTTTCGGCTTTGGCATCCGCTTCGAAGGGCTTGAGCTGCTTTCAGAGATAAACTTCTTATACACTTGTTGATTGAGGCACCCCACGAGTGTTTTGTGGGAGGAGCCAAGCTTTATGTTGTCAGATTGCGACACAACTTTCTCGACAGAAGAGAAAGAAGTCTCCAGCAGAGTCGCCAGCTTATTTGCCATCAAAAATGCGACATGGTTTTGTTGATTAAACTTTTGGTGTTTTAATTACAAACAGAATAGTATACAATGCATGACTTAGATGTAGTCCTAGGAGTACACTTTTGTTTTTATCTGGAAACTGTATCGGTGGAGCGAGTGGTAATGTGTTGACTCCGTTGACGATCTGATGACGATCTTGGATTCTCTGAAGGTCTAGGCTGTTCTGGATGCCATAGCATTTGGAAGAGAAATAAACGTTATGTATTTCTTCTCTTCTCTATAGGGAGATATGATGATCTATCTGTCTGTGTGTGTCCGTCCAGGATAAAGAAATGATCTCTCTATTTATAGGCAGCAGACTAGTCTGCTCACGTGCGCATATGTCGTTTGCACCTATACATGGGAACACCACATGGCTGATGCTGTGGGGTACATGGACGATGCTCCCTGAGTTGAAGTCAAATATGTTGAAATGTACTGTTGGGCTGCGGTAGAGCTGACACGTGGCAGTTGCGAAGATTCGGCCGTTGCTGAGATCTTGGGTGGTTAGCACACATTCGTAGGCAGAACTGAGTCAAATGACACGTGCCACATGTTCATGGCTCAAAGATCTTGAATTTTGTGGGGGGTGATCTGTCAGGATGCGCCTAGGATCTGGCGCATAGGGCGACTTGGTCTATGACTTTCAGAGGTCACAGACAAGTCTGGCGCATGAATTCTGAGGCACATGTAGAGCTTCTGGGCGCATGGCTGTGGAAGCGCATGCAGAGACTTGGCTTCTGTCTTTTGGGATCAGGAGTAAGTTGGGGGTGCATGGCTTTTGTGGCGCATGCAAATTTCAGGGCGCATGCCAGTAGAGGCGCATGCAAGTGATCGGTCGGCCACGTGGCAAGGACAGCTGTAGCAGACAAAATGTAATGATGAAGATGATGTTGGCGGCTATTTATTTTTTGCAGAAAGCTGTCAACCGTTTAGTCTTTGGGAAGCGTGCTGTCGACTCCATCATATAGCATTATATCCTTATGGGTGACGAGTTGAAGTGGGCACATCAGTTTGTGCCCCACTAGGTGCATGGGTCTATGTCCTATTATGCGTATCAGTACAGAGTGCATGGTGCTGATGACGCATCTGCCGTATGGCGCATCCTTATTGGCCCGTCTGTTGAGTTCTTCGAGGCGTTAATGGCTGTTTTGACTTGACTGAATACGAAGAGGCATATCCATTGGCATTAATATAAATTCATTGCACAGGATATAAAGAGACTGCCACTTGGCGCATGGGTGAGGGTTGCCCCGACCTATAAATAGCTTTGTGAGGAGTTTTGTTTCGCATTTCACTTAGCCTTCCTTCATGGAGACGAACTCGATTGGTCTCCTGTCTTGGCAAGTTGGCGATGAACTCCTTCCGAAGATGAAGATGTGTCGAGTTGGTTTTTTCACCATCGGCCCTGTGAAAGTGCATGTTGCATCCAAATATCGAGATCGTCTTGTCCCGACACAGGCTGAAGGTGCCTGTCGATGTAGAAGTGATTCGCTCTGACTATGGGAATGCGCCTACGCTGAGATATTGGAATGGTGCACCTGGCTGTAGCTTTTAGGAAGAATTCTACTTTGTAAAAGAGTTTTAGACATGTAATAGACTTTCATATGGAATAAAAGTCCCATTTTTATGTCTCGTTGCTATTTTTTGTTGTGCCAAGTGTTCTGTTCCTGGCGCATGTTAATTTTTAGCGCATGAGAGTTAGGGTGCATAAGAATTTCGGCCTTAGATGTACCGGAAATTCCATACTTCTACAATATCAAATACATGTAGATTTCATTCATCAACCAACATAATTCTTGCATCCAACTTCAGTATCATGGCCCTTAGAAGCTTGGGGCATGGATGCCATCTGTCCTATTAACCTACCTTCATATCGAGGACATCGGTTTATCCTAGCTATAACCGATTACTTCTCCAAATGGGCCGAAGCTATTCACTTAACTAAAGTCAAGACAAGCAGTGTCATCAACTTCCTCAAACATTATGTGATCTATAGATTCGATGTTCCTCGACGAATCATTCATGACAATGGACCTCAGTTTGTCAGTCAGAAATTCACTCGATTCTGTGATCACAACCGAAATAATAATATTGCTTCCCAGCCGACAATCATGCAGCTAACGATTTGACAGAAGCATTCAACGAAACAATCATCAAGCTTCTCAAAAAGTTCATTTCTACCAATAAATAAAACTGGAGAAAAAAGCTTAGAGAATGTCTATGGGCATATCGCACTACCATACGTACTCCGACTGACTGTACACCTTTCTTTTTGGTATATGGATTTGAAGTTGTCCTTCCATTGGAAATTCAAATTCCATCACTGAGAATATCCATTGCCAATAAACTCACAACAAAAAACACTGATCGACTTCGACTTTAGGAGCTTGAAGCACTTGACGAGAAGTAGTTACTAGGTCAACAAGACATCCAGCTATATCAAGCCCGTATCTCAAAAGCCTTCAACCATAAAGTCAAAGTACGAGTATTTCAAAAAGACGAGCTAGTCCTTACTGTTAGACGTCCTATGACTATGACACACATGAGCAAGGGCAAGTTCGAACCAAAGTGGGAAGGTCCTTACATTATAAGAAAAGTTTTTTCAAATGGAGCTTATCAACTGTCAGTGATGGATGGACGAATTGCCATGATGCCTATTATTGGCAAATTCCTGAAGAAGTACCATGTTTGAAAGTGTGTACTGTATTTTCTAACAAATATTGTACATACTTCAAATCTTTAAATCCGTAGTGGAGTCTATCCAGAGTGACAACATCATCTACTCCATCATTGCAAATATAACCTTTTGAAACCCAGTTGTTTTAAAAGATATCATGTTCTTGAGTCCCAGTTGGCTCAAGGATAATCAATAGATGTACGAATTCATGTCCACATTACCTCTAAATTCTACTATCTATATCAACGACTTGTCACATCACCTCTAAACATTCTATTGTCTGAATTAAACGACCTATTATTGACAAATGTTATTTCAAATAAAAAATAACATCACAACAAATGAGCAAACAAAAGGCTTTTTTTTATTTCTTTCTCCATAAAAAGGAGTAAAGGACTACATTTGCAAAGAAAAGAAAGCAAGATGCTACATCAAAGCAGGTAAGATTAAAGACAAGAAAGATGTCTTATTCATTTGCCCGAGAATGGCCATGCTGGGGCAGGTACCACTCCATCAATCGTCGTGCATAGTAAGGCCCTAACTGATTAAGGTCATCCATATAATCTGGGTGATTAGAGCTCCCGGTGCCACTGTCTTTTGAAGCTGGTTCTTTCTTTATAGAAACTTCGTCTTTAGGAATTATTTCCTCCTTAATAGTCATCGGTTCCTCTTTGATGAAATGAGATAGCACTTCCTCTTTGACAGTGACCTTAGCTTTTGGCATCCCCATAGACGCTGCGGAATACAAAAGGAAACAAAAGTTAGAATTAGGAAAGATTATTCTTATAAAAATCAAGTGATTTTAACTCTACACAAATTTTGCAAATAATAGAGTGCTAGTCTCTAAATGGCACATGTAAAAATGACATTTCTCAAGTCAGATGGTGCATCAATTGACTAGCGCATAGTCTGTGCATAATGACAGATGGTACAGCATGCTGAAAATATGTCAGCGCATAGCGACATTGGTTATGATGTTTAGCCCAACACTCTGAAAGAGGTGGCACAATGAGCATATGGCACAAAGTATCAACCAATACTCTTAAAGAGGCGATTGATATTGGCCTTGGTCGCACTTAACGTGAATGACACAAGCAGTTCTACTGTCGACTACTCCGTCAAAGTCTCTTACCTTCCAAGGCTGGGTTTGTCTCTTCAGCTCTCGTCGATGGCGTGATGTGCTGAGGCACTCTCAGTAGGGGCACACGCGAAGTGGCTTCGGCCACTTTTATTCCTTTTTCGGTGGCTGTGGATCTCTTCGGTGCCATTGAGATGAAAGTTTCGAAGGTTGGAGAAGAAGAAGAAGAGCTCGAGAGAAAGAAATTGCAAAGTAAAAGTATTTTCTCGATCTTCTTGACTATTTATAGCCAAAAAACTTAGTCGTAATAATCGTGAGATCTACGCCTGAAATTCGGGTCAGTTACGATACTATCCTGTGCCAACCGCTTCTTATTCAAAGTATTCCAAATTTTGAAGCTTTTCAAATTTGAAAACTTTAAAGGGGGTCTTGTAGAAGCCTAAAAAGTACACTCAGCACCATGCACTACTCATAAGAAGTGCTAACTTTCAGATCATCAATTAGTACAAGCCATCAAATGGCGCCAGACATCAATAGCCGCTATTCATCAAGTAGCGTTACCCGCCACGTGGTCATCTTCTCGAAGAAGCTAAATGTTATTATAATGACTGACATCACGTCAGTCGAAAAAAATCTGTTCAAATCTCGAGAGCGTGGCGCTCGAGAAGATTTGGTCAGACATGTCAGATCCGCCATAAATAACCAATAGTTGTCTCGTACCATCTGTAGTTGGCGTAAGATAATCATTAGTATCATATCAATTAGTGGCACCACTCAGCAAGTAGCGTCTGGCGCCACCCAGCAGTGGGTACCATTTGATCAAATCATCCTGAAGCAGTTAGATAACATGGCACAATGCCACTAATATCGAAGAACGTGTATGTGATAATGCCCATGACCAAGTGCATATCAATTGCAGCTTGCCACGCGTCCAAGCGGTTAAACTAACCGTTCGTGCCAAGGGATGAATGGCGCCACCCAATAGTGTGCACCAATCAGGATAACTACTTAACAGTTATCTCTAGAACTCTATAAATAGAGTTTCAAATCACTTTCAAAGGATCACTAACGATCATAATCTCCTGAGCACTCTCTAAAGGCTATCTTCATCGACATCGCATCGTCCAAAGGATAATGTGATCGTCTTCTGATCAAATTCCTATAGTTGTACTTCTCCAAAAATCAATCATACTTTTTTCTTAGTTTGTAATTAAACTTTCATTTTTGCAAACATTGACTAACAATTAATCAATGTGTTTCTAAGGTTTTTACCAAATTATATTCCTAACATTATTTAATTAATTAAAATAATAACTAAAATAATCAAATTGATAAAAAGTCAAAAATATCCTCATTTTAGAAAAGTGGTAGTTACAATCCTACCGCCCTTAGAAAAATTTCGTTCTCGAAATTTAAGTTGGTCACACTCTTCTTATGGACATGCCCCCAACAATCATGTTCTAGGAAATAAGGTGCTAGGAAATACACAAACAATGGTGGGGGCACATCATGAACTCATAGCAAAAGACATACTGGAATCTAGGTTAAATACTCACCTTAAATGGCTCTTGTGACTGGAACTCCCTCCCTGAGGTGGGGCTTCGACTAGGATAGGTACAATAGGACAGTCTTGCATCATGTGTGTAGCTGACCCACAAAACAGACATAACTTTTTCTTTCTCCACCAGTTGGACCATACATGTCCAAGCTTTTAATAAGAACAGGTAGGCACTTACTCAACTGGCCTCTGCTGAGCAAGAATTTGAACTAGAAATGATGGCATAGGCTGAAGATTTGGGTACTCCTGAGGCCCTGGTGGATACATTTTCTCACTCTCTTGGAACTAGGCTCCCCTCTCGGTGAATTCACTAGGTCCCACAACTGTTGGATCCTCCGGCCCTGCTCCCTCAGGATCTCGGTCTGAACTTTCTGTGTCTCTAAGACATCCCAAAGAAGTCCAAATATCTGAGCTCCATCAGGAAACAAACCTTTTAAGAGTATGGTATGGGGTAGCACTCTAGGAAGCAAAGTAGGAGACAGTAGAAGAATTTCGGTCTCAGACAAAATTGCAGCCTTCTCCTGAATGGTGGGGGAACTCTCTGGTGAGGCTGCTACCACCTTATCAACGACAGAAGATGTAACTACCCCCTGATCAGCTGGAGGGGTCACTACCTCCTGAGCAATAGAAGATGGAATGTAACACCCGTAGTTCGTATTAAGAATTTTTGGTATACGCGTACGTATTTTAACTCATATTACATGTCTCATTTCATGGATTATTTTGGCATTTCGGTTGCTTGGTTCGTCTTGATTCAGTTTTTTTGCATGTGGACCAACCCCTACCTACCACCATCCCCTCCATTTATTAACCCACCGACCCATTCTCTCTCTTCATTTTACTCTTTTTCTCTCTCTATTAACTCTTTCCACCGACCAGAGAGAGGCTTAGGCAAGTGCAACTTACTTCATGAGGAACTCAGATTTTTGTTGTCCATTGTCTTCCTCATGAGATTCTTAGTCACTTTAGTATTTAGCATTTTTGAATTCCATGGCTCATTTCATGTAGATCTAAGTTTTAGTATTTTTGATCTTCATGGTTTTGATCTTCTAAAACTTGGTTGTTTTCGAAATAGAGAGTTCCATATAGTAGGTATTTCGATTTCATGCAAGTTTGGCTCTGGAATGGTTGGATTTCATCGAGACTTGACCGAGATGGGGCTTGCTTACGTTCGTAAGATTTTATGCCTACTTGTCTTGGCCATGGGGAGAAGATGAAGTTTTACGCACACGTTCTAACGTGTTAGCGTAGTGTTTTAGCCTTTACACCTACGTTTTACGTGACAGCGTATTATTCAGCCATTTACGCACATGCATTTGCTTGCCAGCGTACTCCGTTCTACGTCGAGTTCATTCGAATTTTACGCTCGGGGCCCTCCCGCTTGCGTAAAATCATGCTCGCATAAAACCCTGGCTCGAGCAGACTCTCGCGTGTGTAAAGTCTTGCTCGAGTGTTTTCTTGCGTAGAGCTTGCTCGCGTAGAGTTTCACTAGCGTAGAGCCTCGCTTGCCTACGGCTTGCTAGCGTGAAACCCTGGCTCGCGTAGAGCTATCCCACCTTGCTCTTGCTAGCGTAAGCCACTTTACGCTTGAGGCCTCTTGGTCCAGCGTAGAGGTACACGCGTAGAGACTTTGAGTCCCTATGGCGTACACCTTTACCCTTTTATATCCTTACGGCTTTTGTCAAGAACATGATAATCATGAATTATTTAATATGTTTGAAATGATAATTGTACACGACATGGTATAAAATAGACATAACATAACATGATATGACAAGCAAGCATGATGGGAACTATTGAAAGCTGTTGCGACGGCTAGTATGGCACGACAAGAATGACATGACAAGAATAAATGGCCTGGACACCGTGGACGATTGTGTTTATACAAGTGAACCAGTATGGTCTTGCATCATGTCTAGGGCAGGGAACCCTGAGTACCATGGTCAAGGGGTACCTAATTAAACTGATTAAGGCTAATAACTAGAATAATCCAGTAGTCATAAAAAGATTTCCCATCTACAGGCAATCCCGTTATCTGGGCGCCCCATCATGGGATCTGTAGCCAGCCGTCGAGCAGGGCACATTTCCAGCACACTGTCATGTGTTGCACCCATCAAGCTACCTAAAGGTACATGTGTTCCTTGGACAATGTACCCATATGAATTCAACCCCTAATTTCGTCTGGATAGCCTGGATGGTCTGCAGGGCTTGTGGCTGTAGAATAATCTCATTGCATCTTGTTAGTAATTAGGCCTGTGATAACCCTAGTTAGTTAAAGTATCAAACCGTACTTATTGCTTAGCCGTGATCTAATTGGATGGAGTCTAAACTAGTCTAGTCTTGTCCTGATCCTGTACAAGATTGTTACATGACCTGAATGCTTAAGCTTTACTTTATCGATAAATGGTGGAAAACCAAGTTCCGTTCAGATGAAGGGTTACAACCCTGGTCCTTGTATGGTTTAAGGGTTGTAAATTGGTTGTCCGAATAGTCCCATGGTTATTTTATCGTATACCATCATGATTGACCATATCTCCAGTTTCTTTGTTGTATTAATATGTTTTGTGCTAATTGTTGGTTTTAGTTCTTAAGTGAAGCCTCCTTTATGGTACTTGCTCTTTCTGGGATCTGACCCAGCTGGTTTTGTATGACCAGATATCGGAGTAGCACCAGAGGATCTCCCTGCCTTTCAGCCAGATGGTGACCACCAAGCGTTACCCTGGCAACGAGTGGGTTTTATTTTGCTCTTCCACTCTATTGTAAAAATATTTTTAATGCGTTTAGCCGACGAGCACGTGTTAGCTCGATTGCACCTTTACTTACTGTCTGCCTACGGGCTGTAGCATGATTAACAAATCCTAGAGTTGATCATGTATGACTGAACTCTTGCTAGTCTATTTTGTATGACTAGCTTCATGATTATCCAAATATGTAATGTATGGGATGCCTTACTATTGTATATTTGGTGCTCTGACATCTTGTAACTGCTATTACTTGTTTGAGATTGAGATAATAGGCTTGTTCGTGACCATAAGAGACCGATAGCTTGTAGTTAAACCCTCATGTACCTAGACAGCTATGACCGTATAGCGAGGTGGGTTGCACTTCAATATACGTAGCTGGCTATGTCCACCCCTGCTCTCCAATATTCTGGTTCTGAAGTGTTACATGGTTTTAGTGGTGGCCCATACAGGTCTTGAAAATCAAGATATGTGAGGGTTTACCGAATAGATGTCTCAATCCACACTCGCCCTTGAACTCTGCTCGTATCCTCCAAATCCCTAAAAATCTTGACCTGATCACATGCTTGTATCTTTGATCTATCCTGGTCCTTTCTTATTGTTTCCTATGTCATCTTCTTCAGCGACATTGTTCATGGTCTTGCCAATCAGCACGAAGGAGCTCCGTGAGTACCCCCGCAACAAGAAGATCAAGCTCAGCACTCAGGGATAGCTTCCCGAGTCATGCTTTCGGGAAGTCCAGAGCCCCCACTACAGCCAGCCCAGCCTACAAGGCAGGATGATGGAGTCTTGGTTGGACTCATCCAAGAGTTGATTGCATCACAGGATCGATGGGGTGATGCCTTGTACCAGACAGTACATGATGCTCTAAAAAGAGGTGGTCATCTAGGTAACAGTACGGCCAACAGCTTCAAGCGCTTGAACCCTCCCTTTTTCGATGGTAGCGAAGATGCTATTACTGCAGACGCTTGGCTGCAGGATACTGAGGTGATTCTAAAAGCAGCCAGGACCCAGAGAACGAGAAGGTGGCCGTGGTGCGCTTGCAGTTACTAGATCTAGCCCACAGCTGGTGGACGTTGTAGGCCGATGGATTAGTGTCACCAATTTCTTGGATAGTATTCCGTGAGAGATTCCAGACCATATACTTTGATGTTGTAGCTCGGTATGATCTACAACCGAGGTTCACGAATTTGAAGCAGATGGAAAGGACGGTCGATGGGTATGTGGCCGAGTTTTTTAGACTTACTCGATTTGCTTCCACCTTGGTGGCGACCGAGGTCGACAGAGCTCAGAGGTTCCAACGGGGACTCCACTTGGAGATTTTACTGGTAGTGGAGCAGTTTGAGCATCAGACTTTTGATGCAGAATTGAGAGCAGCAAGGAGGCATGAGTATACCTTCGAGAGGATTGTAGATCAGACCGGGAGTCGAAAGAGGTCTCACGGCCAGTTGAACCAGTCTTCAGCACCAGCCGCGGCCGCTCGGGATTTGATCATGGAGCTCCGAGGCCGGCGGCTTCTGTTACGTCGATTTAACATTCGACCCCGGCGTATCCCCAGTAGCAGCAGAAGTCGTCTTCTGCAATAGGTTGCACTCATTGTGGGAAGCCAGGGCATGGGGTGTCAGAGTATCGCAGAGCACAGAGTTTGAGCTTGGTTTGTGGTACACAAGACCACTGGGTTGGGAACTGCCCGAATAGGGGGAGTTCCACTTCTTTGACCTTTTCTAGTCCCTCGGTTAGGGGACCAGCACCAGTACCAGTCCAGCAGCAGCAGTGCCCGTTTTCGAGGCCCTTGCCAGCTCAGGATCAAGTATTTCAACAGCAAAACCCCCAACAGTATGCACAAGTCCAAGTTCAGACCTAGAACCGCCAGAGAGGTTTCTAGCAGCGTAGACCAGCACCCTGAGGGCACGGTAAAGTGATGTCTTTGACCGTGGAGGAGGAGTTAGCATCAGGTGAGGTAGTGGCAGGTACTATTCTCGTCAACTCCTTTCCAGCATCAGCATTATTTGATTCTGGTCCATCGCATTCATTTATGCCTACACGATTCGCGACACGGATAGGACTAGTGCCCGAGTCATTATCAGTAAGGCTTAATATACTTACTGGTAACGGTCTTATGGGAGTAGATAGAGTATTCTTCTCGTGTCAGATCGTAGTTAGCGGTAGAGAGTTTCCCGCTAGGTTGATAGAATTTTCCATGGCCGATTATGATATGGTCTTAGGGATGGATTGGTTGAGGGACCAGTATGCTAGAATAGATTGCCATATCGGCAAGATTATTTTTAGTATTCCTGCTGAGCCAGAGTTTTCATTCTTCAGAGGCGGAGTAGAACCTTCACCTCCAGTGTTGCGGATGGCAGTGGCAGTAGCAGATCAGTTTTTCAAAATTGTATAAGAGTTTCCCGATGTTTTCCCCGAGGAGCTTCCAGGTATGCCACCAGAGAGAGAAATAAAGTTTGCCATAGATTTGTTTCCCGGGTCAGCACCAATGTCGGAGAGAGTCTGCCGTCAGAATTGGAGATCTTGTACAAGATGATTGAAGAACTCAGGACCAAGAATTTATTCGTACAAGTGGATCCCCTTGGGTAGCCCCAATGCTTCTTGTAAAAACGAAGGATGGTACGTCCAGATTATGTGTAGATTATCGTACCTTGAACTTAGTGACAATCAAGAACAGATACCCTCTCCCGAGGATAGATGACTTATTTGATCAACTCAAGGGGGCAACAGTATTTTCAAAGATTGACTTGCGGTCAGGATACCATTAGACCAGGGTCAGAGAGCAGAACAACTCGAAGACAATATTCAAATCGAGGTATGGGTATTGGGAGTTCCTTGTTATGCCATTTGGAGAAACCAATATGCCAGCTGTATTCATGGACCTCATGAATCGCATTTTCATGCCATACTTGGATCAGTTCATGATTGTGTTTATAGATGACATCCTGGTCTATAGCAAGAGTGAGACGGAGCATGAGCAGCATCTCCGTGTAGTTCTTCAGATTCTAAGGGAGTACCATTTGTATGCCAAGTTCAGTAAATACGAGTTCTAGCTTGATCGCATTTCATACTTGGGTCATATCATCACCAGAAGTGGAGTAGAAGTGGATCCCCAGAAGATCATGGCCATTGAGACGTGGCCAGTACCCAGTACAGTTGCAGAAGTTCGCAGTTTTCTTGGCTTGGTAGGCTACTACCGACGATTTATTTTAGGCTTTGCTTGGATTTCAGCACCTATGATCCAGTTGACTCGCAAGGATGTACAGTTTGCTTGGACAGCAGAATGTCAGGAATCTTTTGAAAAATTGAAGCGAGGCCTGATGACGGCACCCGTTCTCACGCTTTAAGATAGGATTGGAGGATTTTCAGTGTATTATGATGCTTCAGGCAGAGGTTTAGGATGTATTTTGATGCAACATAGGAAGGTAATAGCTTATGCGTCACGTCAGCTTCGTGATCATGAGAGGAATTACCCCACCCATGACTTAGAGTTGGCAGCAGTAGTGTTTGCACTTAAGCTGTGGAGGCATTACTTGTACGAAGATAGGGTAGAGACTTTCACCGACCACAAGAGCCTGAAGTATGTATTCACCTAGAAGGATCTCAACATGCATCAGAGAAGGTGGCTAGAACTACTTGTGGATTATGATATCAACCTGCAGTATCACCCAGGGAAGGCCAATGTAGTAGCAGATACGTTGAGCAGCAAAGCCGGAGTTTATTTTTTCACAGCAACCAGAATTATTAGCAGATCTTCAAAAGATGGGTATTGAAGTTGTTCTTCCTATCCATGTGGCATTGATGGAATATATGCAAGTTCAGTCCAGTATAGTTGAGAGGATCAAGTTAGCTCAGTCAGCAGATTCTAAGCTTCGGCGGCTTAGGGCATAATATGTAGCAGGGCGAAGACCAGAGTTATGTATATATGAGGACGGTACACTTCAGCATGGGAGGCATCTTTGTGTACCTAGTGGTGATATCAGACAGGAGATCATGGCAGAAGCTCACAGTTCTCAGTATTCTATTCATCCCGGTGGTACAAAGATGTACCGAGATATCCGACATCATTTTTGGTGAATGGCATGAAGAGGGAGATAGCTTGGTTTGTCTCTCGGTGTTTGGTTTGCCAACAAGTTAAAGCTGAACATCAGAGACCGGCTGGACTTCTTCAGCCCTTGCCGATTCCAGAATGAAAGTGGGAGCATATAACCATAGATTTCATAATGGGATTACCTAGGTCCCCAGAGGGGAGAGATGCTATCTGGGTTATAGTCGACGGGCTTACCAAGGTTGCTCACTTTCTTCCGTTCAGAGTTGGTCAGTCGATGGCTGAGCTAGCAGAGATGTACCTCAGGTAGATCGTCATATTTCATAGTGTACCAGCCAGTATCACTTCAGACAGGGATTTAAGATTTATGTCGTACTTTTGGCGCAATCTGTAAGAGAGTTTGGGAGCTCGCCTCCAGTTCAGCTCAGCTTATCATCCACAGACAGATGGTCAGTCAGAGCATACCATACGAACCTTGGAAGATATGTTGAGATCTTGTATACTCGACTTCGATGGTTCGTGGAAGGATCACCTGCACCTGGTGGAATTCTCGTATAACAACAGTTTCCAGGCCAGTATCCAGATGACACCGTTAGAGGCACTTTATGGTAGAAAGTGCAGATCTCCGTTAGCATAGGACGATGTTGGAGAGAAGCAGATGCTCGGTCCGAAAATGATTACTCAGACAGTTGAGGTGGTCAAAAAGTTAGAGATCATCTTCATATCGCACAAGATCGCCAGCGTCATTGGGCCGATTCTCATCGGCGTCCCCTTGAGTTTTCTGTCGACGACCATGTATTTCTGAGGATCTCGCCTACCCGTGACGTCATTCATTTTGGCGTACGAGGAAATCTTAGTCCTAGGTATATAGGACAGTTTGATATTCTAGAGCGAGTAGGAGATGTGTCCTATCGTCTCGCTCTTCTGTCGTCATTACGTGAGGTGCATGATGTCTTCCAAGTATCCCAATTGTGACGGTATATCACGGATCTGAGTCATGTCCTTGATCATTCAGAATTGGTTGTTGGTACCAACCTTTCGTATGAGAAGAGACCCGTGTCCATATTGGACCAAAGAGAGAAGATACTCAAGAACAAGACTATCAAGTTAGTCCGTGTTGCTTGGGGTCATCACTCTTTAGGTGAGTCAACGTGGGAGCGTGAGGATGATATTCGATCGTGATATCCCGACTTGTTTGACTCGTAAGGTATAATGTCCTTCTTATGCCTTATACTCTCGATTCCTTGCTTGAATGAATGATTGCATGATAGACTGCTTAGTGTAGCTTGTCTGTGATTAGTATAGCTTGTTCTTGCCTCTCTGGCCTCTTATTTAAATTTCGAGGACGGAATTCTTTTAAGGTAGGTAGAGTTGTAATACCCGTAGTTCGTATTACGTATTTTTGGTATACGCATACGTATTCTGACTCATATTGTATGTCTTATTTCATAGTTTATTTTGGAATTTCGGTTGCTTGGTTCGGCTTGATTCAATTTTTTGGCATGTGAACCAACCCCTACCACCATCCCCTCTATTTATTAACCCACTAACCCATTCTCTCTCTTTATTTTACTCTTTTTCTTCCTCCATTAACTCTCACCACCGACCAGAGAGAGGCTTAGGTAAGTACAACTTGCTTCATGGAGGAACTCAAATTTTGTTGTTCCATTCTCTTTCTCGTGAGATTCTAAGTCACTTTAGTATTTAGCATTTTCGAATTCCATGGCTCATTTCATGTAGATCTAAGTTTTAGAATTTTTGATCTTCATGGTTTTGATCGTCTAAAACTTGGTTGTTTCCGAAATGGAGAGTTCCATGTAGTAGGAATTTTGATTTCATCCAAGTTTGGCTCTGGAATGGTTTGATTTCATCGAGACTTGATCGAGATGGGGCTTGCATGAGTTTGTGAGCTTTTACGCCTACTTGTCTTGGCCATGGGGAGAAGATGAAGTTTTACGCACACGTCCTAACGTGTTAGCGTAGTGTTTTATCCTTTACGCCTACGTTTTACGTGACAGCATATTATTTAGCCTTTTACGCACACGCATTTGTGTGTCGGTGTACTCCGTTCTACGCCGAGTTCATTCAAATTTTACGCTCGGGGCCCTCCCGTTCGCGTAAAATCGTGCTCGCGTAAAACCCTGGCTCGAGCAGACTCTCGCGTGCGTAAAGTCTTGCTCGAGTGTTTTCTCGCGTAGAGCTTGCTCGCGTAGAGTTTCACTAGCGTAGAGCCTTGCTTGCCTACGGCTTGCTAGTGTAAAACCCTGGCTCGCATAAAACCCCAGCCGCATGCACCCTTGCTCGTGTAGAGCTATCTCACCTTTCTCTTGCTAGCGTAAGCCACTTTACGCTTGAGGCCCCTTGGTCTAGCGTAGAGGTACGCGCGTAGAAACTTTGAGTCCCTATAGCGTATACCTTTACTCTTTTATATCCTTACGCCTTTTGTCATGAACTTGATAATCACGAATTATTTAATATGTTTGAAATGATAATTATACACGACATGGTATGAAGTAGACATAACATAACATGATATGACAAGCAAGCATGATGGAAACTATTGAAAGCTGTTGCGACGGCTAGTATGGCACGACAAGAATGACATGACAAGAATGAATGGCCTGGACACCGTGGACGATTGTGTTTGTACAAGTGAACCAGTATGATCTTGCATCATGTCTAGGGCAGGGAACCCTGAGTACCACGGTCAGGGGTACCTAATTAAACTGATTAAGGCTAATAACTAGAATAATCCAGTAGTCATAAAAAGATTTCCCAGCTACAGGCAATCCCATTATCTGGATGCCCCATCATGGGATCTGTATCCAGCCGTCGAGCAGGGCACATTTTTAACACACTGTGTTGTACCCTTCAAGCTACCTAAGGGTACATGTGTTCCTTGGACAATGTATCCACATGAATTCAATCCCTAATTGCGTCCGGATGGCCTGGACGGTCTGTAGGGCTTGTGGCTGTGGAATAATCTCATTGCATCTTGTTAGTAATTAGGCCTGTGATAATCCTAGTAGTTAAAGTATCAAGCCGTACTCATTGCTTAGCCATAATCTGATTGGATGGAGTCTAAACCAGTCTAGTCTTGTCATGATCCTGTACAAGATTGTTACATGACCTGAATGCTTGAGCTTTACTTTATCGATAAATGGTGGGAAACCAAGTTCCGTTCAGATGAAGGGATACAACCCCAGTCCTTGTTTGGTTTAAGGGTTGTAACTTGGTTATCCGAATAGTCCCATGGTTATCTTATCGTATATCATCATGATTGACCATATCTCCAGTTTTCTTTTATTCTATTAATATATTTTGTGCTAATTGCTAGTTTTGTTCTTAAGTGAAGCCTCCTTTGTGGCACTTGCTCTTTCTGGGATCTGACCCAGCTGGTTTAGCATGACCAGATACTGGAGTAACACTAGAGGATCTTCCTGTCTTCCAGCCAGATGGTGACCACCAGGCGTAACCCTGATAACGAGTGGGTTTTATTTTCCTCTTCCACTCTATTATAAAAATATTCTTTTGAGGCATTTAGCCGACGAGCACGTGTTAGCTCCATTGCACCTTTACTTACTGTCTGCCTGTGGGCTGTAGCATGATTAACAAATCCTA
Organism: Iris pallida; assembly: GCA_029216955.1. Classification (NCBI taxonomy): domain Eukaryota; kingdom Viridiplantae; phylum Streptophyta; class Magnoliopsida; order Asparagales; family Iridaceae; genus Iris; species Iris pallida. The sequence goes on along the minus strand of JANAVB010040018.1, from coordinate 3,214,990 downwards.
GGGTTGATCATGTATGACTGAACTCTTGCTAGTCTTCACATTTTGTATGACTAGCTTCATGATCATCCAAATATGTAATATATGGGACGCCTTACTATTGTATATTTGGTGCTCTGACATCTTGTAACTGCTATTACTTGTTTGAGATTGAGACAATAGGCTTGTTCATGACCATAAGAGACCAATGGCTTGTAGTTAAACCCTCATGTATCTAGACAGCCGTGACCGTATAGCGAGGTGGGTTGCACTTCAATATACGTAGCTGGCTATGTCCGCCCCCGCTCTTCAGTTTCTGGTTCTGGGGCGTTACATGGAAGCACGCTCTCCACCATGTCCAAAATTATAGCTGCTCTCAGACGACGGGCTCTGAACATGGGTGCCATACTAGAAAGATAGATGGAAAGTAAGGAATCATCAAAGGCCGTAAGACAGACTATCATTCAACATAATTATGAAAGCTGGTAATTATCATGATCACAAAAACTATCTACAACGGTTTACTAGTTATAATACTACCGTATACTGTGGTTTCAGGCCATGGGCATACTCAACTCACCGACACACACTATCCAGGATACTATACCGCACCTTACAGGATGCTATCTTCTATTGCCTATCTCAGTTCCTCTATTACCTAACACTGCTTAACCAATTTCCTTACGATGAACACTGGTACACACCACAATAATGCACTCGGTTGATACACTCACCTATCTAGAATACTCTCCGTAGGGTGCCTACCCAAGTCTTCACATTGTCTATGTAAGGCACTAACGCCTCTATATGGTACTTGAATGACACTCTCATACTAGGTTACTAATGTCTCTCCTCCAGCTAGTCACTAAAATGTTGGTGCCTAAATCTATAATACCTAAAATACTCCGGCTATTGCTACTAGGGTATTCCTCTTATTCTGGTACCTGGTGCAACTCATACCCTAACACTTATTAATCACTCTAGGGCTCTTATCTGTAATTAGTTGTCAAATTTTATATACAAACTTCCTAACCACACTCTAAGCAATTAACACTAATACTCAAGGACACAAGCTTATCTGCAAGTCACCAAACCATCACACTATAAAGTAACTATAATGAAATGAAGCTCTACAAAGAACTGGACTGAAAATAATTGAAAGTATCCCTACTCCTAAGTTAATTGATGATGGATTATAATTCTATAATAACAGAAGTGAATGATAGAGATGATATGTTAAGAACCTTCTCAAGATATAATCTGATAATCATATACGTCTGTCCAAAATCATGATACTCAGAATCCTCGTCATACCAGTAAGCAAAGTTGTGATAAACGATAGATTCCATAATTGGGGTATGCACCTCCATAATCATATCGTCTAGAATTCTTGCTATGCCGACTTAGCTACGACTAATTCTAAATTTCATAACTAAGATATATACATCCACCACGCCGGCTAATATGGTAGCGATAAACTACAGGCTCCAAAACCAAGTAGACGTTTTACCTTTCTTATTGTCCTTGTCAACATATGTTATTAGAAGATACCTTAACTCAGGCCATAAAATTCATCTCGATATGAAAATCAAAATCAACAATGAACCATCAAAAATCAAATTCAATAACACGGAGTAAGGGTGAACAAAAACAAGAGGAAGGGATTTTGAATTAAAGTTCAAAATTAGATTCTCAAGGGTCGTCCCCCTAATCTCTCAGAAAGTTCTAACTGTGATTGAGTATCCTCTCATCCTAATACCTTATTCTCTATATCCTATCACAGGCTAGCAGTAGAACCAACTAAGTTGTTGTACTACAACGACATCGCATCATTACGAATCTCGACCTGCATGGGCTACCACTAAAAATGTATCATGACCCGCACCCAGGGTAAGAGCACAAAACCGTGGGTACGTCCAGCCTACGCTGCAATATCAATGGTAGAACACTGTCCTAGGTCTCAATGATAGCTAATACAATATAATATACCTATACAGAGTACACTCTCCAATCGGAGGACAATCATAAAAGATTCAACTCAATCACAATATACTAAAGATGGATATCAGCATAAAATAGGATATATAGAAATATCAAAGTAAGATACAATCCTGGAGTAATATTTATATACAACTCATGATAGATAACTAAACAACCCAGACAATATTCCAGCAATCTATTCTAAGAACTACTGGCGTTTCCTCTAGGCCAGCTGGATCCTCCAAGTTCTCTCTAAAATTTTGTCAACATATCCAGTCAGGATTGGAGCAAATACATAACTCTGAAAGTAGTTCCAATGCATAGTAGGAAATATATAACTAGCAATAGAATATAATACATGACGTACTGTAAAAGAAGTACAGGAATAAAGGAGATATAGATAAGTAAACTGAGTACATGAAATAGAATAGAGAAATTATGAAGTGTAATAAATATAAGTGTTTTAGAGAACAAGATGTTTATGTGATTGGTTTTGGTTGCACATGAGTAATCTATGGTAACTCAATTATATGTGAGGGTATAATAGACATATATATGAGTAAACTAGAGGGGTTTACTCACATAACCACAACCACTCCCCCTACCCCAATCAATACACAAGGACCCGATCAAGTTAAGTTACGTACATGATTGTTAGTTATACATGAAGCACATGTGAACATGAGAGTACATGAGAGCACATGAGTGTATATGGATATAATACAAATACAAAGAGTACTCGATCTACATGGTAAAGTACATGAACATGAAATACCTGATGCACTCATTGAGGGGATAACATCTCATGACAAGATCCATATAGTACTGGTCTCTGCTAACAATGTGTCAGCATCAAGTAAAGTAGTCTAGAGCAGGCAATATATATACTATCATAAATAAAAACTAACAGAGAATGTACTCGCCTGATATCCTGAGCAACGGGTGTGTATCAGTGTCCGAACTAGAGTCACAGAGAGCTATGATATGAATTACAGTTTACAAAGTGTTCTAGATTTAAATAATAGGTTAAAAGTCATCTACATGGTTCTAAATCATTTCTATGTCAAAAAGTCAAACTTGGGTCAATTCTAGTCAAACTGAGTCAAACTTAGCAAATTAGATAAACCTTGGTCAACTTGGTCCTTGTTGGTCAATTGCCTAATCTAGTGTCTTGCCAAATTGGCTTCTTAGTTCTAGGCTAAAGTGGTAACAACCAAATCCCAACCATGGATTTATAACCCTAAACACCCAATATCCGATAGGTAACTTAGAGTATACTCTAATCAAAGTTCATAACAAAGACTAACATACCTATTCTATATCCATCCTTGCCAACCATTTGCGAAAACCCACTATATATAAACATACATTTATGAATATAACATATATATATATATATATATATATATATATATATATATATACCATAAGCTACTATAGGATATGGCCATATACTATATACCACAACTCATGTCTATGCTGCAAAGACTGCAAAATAATAAATGGATATCTTTGCAGGACATCATAATTCTATGAACCTAAAGGTAGTGACTAAAGGCTACTGCACAGTGAAATGAAACACTGGATTTGGGCAGCACCCTATGGTAACATAGCCTAACACATATGCATGAGGAAATTAAAGCATCCATCTGAACATAATAAAATAGGACTGAACTAAACAGAACAGGAAACTGGATAGAAAGAGGATTGGTACATTTCTAATTGAACCTAAAAAGAAACATGGACAAACAGTAGGTATGCATCCATAGACTGTTACATTAGAAGGGTTAGGACTGAACCAATGAGACTGAACCTATCACGGAATAGGACTGAACATGGATATATAACAACTAATACCAAATGGTACCATAACATCTTATACTTCCAATAGGCCAAACTCAAAAGGGATTGATCATTAGCTTATCCATTAGTTACATGACTGAACACAAATATTTGGATTGATACTCTAATGATTATCAATCGACTAATACAAAGAATATTGGGACTAAAATCAAGTAATATGAACTAAGCTAAGAAAAGAGTCTGAACAAATGAAATAATGGATTACTGATGAAGTATCTGGGTCTGAATAAGAAGGGTGGCAGAACAAACTCTAAAATAAGTGTATAATGACTGGAATAGACAAATTCTTTACGTTGGGGTTTAGAATCAAATAGTGTTATTGATTGAAATCAAAAGGATATGAAGGTTGATGCATTTCATGATGCAGGAAAGTTCTTGAATGAGGATTGAAGACTGCTATTAGTGCGCAGCAAGACAACACAAGGACTGTTAAGGATTTAGGTACTGAGCAATAACTGGACTTCTAAACAGTGAAGGGACTGGATATCTAAGGAGTCTAAAGCTAAGGTAAGAAATTGGACTGCTACTTAAAATGTAGACTGCACATGAGTTAGACTGACCGTCAATTATAGTGCACTGCCAAGCCCCCAAACTCATGTTTGATCTACCAAATCCATTCCATATCACAAGATAACAACTAATATTGCTAACACAATATATTACTAATAGAAAAACAAAGTTAAAATTGAAATTAGGGTATTAAATGCCCTAAGGGCCATTTTGACAAACACTTGGGATACGTATTCGATATGGTGCAATGCACTCGTGATACGCACTTCAAATGGATCCAAATATGGCCCAAGGTACACCTAAATTAATAGAGATCCTAAATGAATGCATCTATACTAAATAAAAGAAAATTATAGGGTTTAGTGGGATCTTACCACTTGGAAGATGGATTCATAAGGAACAAATCCTAAATCTAGATCTCCTTCAAGTTCCAATAGCCAAATTGCTCCAAAAGCTCCCAAGCTAACGAATATAGGCTTCTTCTCTTCAAGAGGAATAGTTTACAATTGATTTGGGGGAATTTGGATAAGAAATGTATGTAGGAGTAATTTAGAGGAAAACTCCAAAAAATGGGGCTTAAAATGAAATGGGAGGAGGAAGAAGATGAAGTGGAGATAATAATAAGAAGGGGAGGCTCACATGTGGTCGGCCATAGCTAGGTTGGTTAGAGTTTGGTTTGGTTCAATGCTCCTAACTTGTCATTTTAAGCCTTTGAAGGAAAGGCCCATTCTATCTTATGTTTTAAGTCAATTTATAGATTTTAAATGATAATCTAGACCGATTAGAGTCTAACTAGCATGTCTAATCTTACTAACTAAGTTTCTATAGTTATGACTAACATCTAATCAATGTGGTTCTAAGGTTTTTACCAAGTTATATCTCTAATATTATTTAATTAATTAAAATAATAACTAAAATAATTAAATTAACAAAAAGTCAAAAATACCCTCATTTTTTAAAAGTGGTAGTTATACTATTTTTCTAGTGCCTAAGGCAAAACACCAACGATCTCCCACATCTCTCTTTATATGGGTTTGAGTTTTCTCCATAGTGACGTCAATCATGCATTAGGACATATATCGCTGACGACTTAAATCTTCCCGCATGGGTCAAACAACAATATGATCCAAGAATGGACTAAGCCTTGAATTTTGTACCATACTTACAATTCTTCCTACTCATACAATGTAGTCACATGTGCTTCTGGCTGCACATTAAAGGCCATGTGCCAGCCTGGTTTCGGTGTATATATTTTATGCGTCTACAAATTTACTTTCAAGAGATGGCCTACTATCTCTGTTTATACACTCTAGGTGACTTCTTTATTAAAGAGACATGGCATAAAGCCTTGCGCTTCCTTGCGGTGCTATGCCGCTATGACATGGTATAAAGTCGAGACATTATCCCTACCTGAAAATATCATTTTAGTGTCATACTACTGTAGCATGAGGATACAAACCTCTTTGTAGTACCAAACAACCCAGAATGAAGCCTAGCGCTTCCTTGCAGTTTTATACCACAACGATATGGCTTGCGAAGCCGAGGCCTTACCCCTACCTGGGTACCTCTTCGTGGTATCATGCCACTGTAACACGAGGATATCGTCCCATTTGTAGTGCTGTCTACAACTCTTTAATTTTATCATACAATATTAGGCTACCTGCCTATTTGCGGTGCTACGCCACTGTGACTTAGATCACAAACCCGAGGCATTACCCCTACATGGGAACCTCATAGTAGAGTCACCCCACTGTAGCATAACTCTCCTCGTAGTGCTGTTCTACCATGCTTCCTGTAAAGAACAATAGGCATTCACTCTGCCTGAGAACTCATTAAGGCGTTTAAGCCATCCTCACCACAGGATATGTTTTTCGCAGAAAACATATAGTAGACAACTGTAGTTGTAAGTTCGTATCCTTTTCATGTCCCGGAGGACATGTACCCACTTTTTCTGATATTTTTCTAGTTAGTGGTTCTCTTTTGAACCAAAAGCTAGATGTCTAGTAGATTTCTCTTTGAACTAATAGCATAAAACTTTATGGTAGGATTATAATAACATAGTATCCGAATGAGTTTAAGCCCAATTTACTTGCTGTGTCTTCGACCAGCTGGTGCTTGAGGCCCTTTGTGAATAGATCCGTCAGGTTCTTCTGACTCCGAACATCAATTACTACAATGACACATCACTTGATGAGATCGTGTACTACTTTGTGCTTTAGCTGCACTGTCCTTTTTTTATTGAAGAGGTCTTTTGATGGCACCGTCGTAGTCTCCTCGTTGTCGCAGTATATCGGTATCACCAATATCTGTGCCCTAATAAATAGAAGATTATATACGAGCTCCTGAAGCCTTTCTGCTCCTTCTGCTGCGGAATCAAGTACAAAGAACTCAGACTCGATTGACGAACGAGAGAGCATAGTCTGCTTTTTTGACTTTCATGATATAGTAGCTCCATCCAAGGAGAAAATAAATCCTCCTGTGGATCTCTCGCTTTCTACCTCTAAGCACCATCTGGCATCACTGAAGCCTTTTACTACTGGCGGTTCTCCGCTTTAGTGCAGTGCATATGTCTTTGTCTTCTGGAGATATCTCATTACTCTTTCACGGCTTTCCAGTGCTCAACGCCTGGGTTGCTCATGAACCGACTTAGCATTCCTATGACGAAAGCTATACCAGGCCTAATGGAAGTAGTAGCGTACATCAAACTCCCGAATATGCTTGCATACTCTAGCTACCTGACGCTTTTCCTTAAATTCGACTTCAGCTTCTGGTCACACGTGTAAGGCGTATCGATCATTGGAAGATCCTGATACCCGTAGCATGTGATCATCTTCTCAATATAATAAGATCGTGACAGCGCTAGTCCAGTGTCCGTCCGGATGATCTTGATCCCCAAGATCACATCAGCTTCCCCTAAGTCCTTCATACTAAACTTGGTCAAGATGAACTTAATTGTCTCCGTGACACAGCCCATATTCGTACCTAGGATCAACATGTTGTCTACGTACAGACAAACGATTATACCTCTTCTATCAGCGAACTTTGTTTCACTAACCCTATAGCCATTTGATCTTATAACCTTGTCAGACTTCTCATGCCACATTTTGGGAGCTTGCTTCATACCGTACAAGGATTTCACCGATTTGAAGACTTTATCTTCAAGACTCTTGACGATAAATCCTTCTGGCTGTTGCATGTAAACCTTTTTATTTAGCTCGCCATTTAGGAAAGCTATTTTTACATCCATCTGATGTATCACCAACTTATGTATTACTGCGAGATCAATTAACATTCTGATGGTGGTCATCCGAGCTACAGGAGCATACGTGTGGAAGTAGTCAATCCTCTATTTCTGAGAGAGTCCCTTGGCTACTAGCCTAGTCTTGAACTTGTCAATCGTTCCATCTGGTTTCATCATCTTCTTGAAGATCAATTTGCATCTGATGGGTTTCATTCCTTCATGAAGATCAACCAACAACCAAGTATTATTATAGAGGTGATTCTGTCAATTTTATTATCGATTGCCTCCTTCCAGAAAATAGCATCCCTGGTCTTCATCGCCTTAGAATAGGTAAGCATATCTACTTCCATATGATAGGTTAAAAAGTCATGTCCAAAATCCTTCGGTCTCTTCACTCACTTAGCTGACGGCTCAGCGAGTTCTGGTTCAAGTGTTGTCTCCTCCACAACAACATCTTCTTCTCATTGGAAACTTTAATTTCTTGCGCAACCTTATTATTCTCCTGAATATCCGCAAGAATAATGTTCTTATGCCTTGCAAATTTATCTTTAAAGTATTCTGTGTTGCGAGACTCAATGATATGATTTGATTCTATATCAAGAAATTTTTGAGCATTACTCTTCTCAGCATATCTTAAGAAGATCGTCTTCGTAGTCCTTGTCCCGAGTTTCTGAATCTTCAGATCTGGAAGCTTTATATATGCCAGACAACTCCACACTCGAATGATATTCAAGTTAGGTTTGACTTTAAACCAGAGTTCATGAGAAGTGATGTCCGAAGTTGCATATGGTACTCTATTCAGAATAAAAGTGGTCATCAATGCAGCTTCTCCCCAATAGTAATTTGGAAGACCCGCAGTCAACAACATTGAGTTTATCATTTCTGTTAATGTTCTGTTCTTTTTTTCTGCTACTCCGTTAGATTGAGAAGAATACGATGCAGTAGTCTCATTGATGATTCGATGTTCTTTGCAGAACGATACGAATTCATAAGGCCGATACTCTTTGCCTCGACCACTTCTTATTCTCTTGAGTTGTTGTCCAGTTTGTCGTTCAGCATTGGCCCTGAACTCTTTGAACTTCTCGAACTCTTCGTCTTTAGACTTCAGCAGGTATACAAATGCATATTTTGAGAAGTCATTAATGAAAGTTATAAAATACTTCACTTCGACTTTTGTAGAGAATTGTTTGAAGTCACAGATATCAGAGTGTACCAACTCTAGAAGATCTATGCTTTGATTAACTCGAGGAAAGAGCTTCCTTGTGATCTTCGTCTGAGCATACACTTCATATTTTTCTACCTTACCCCACATTTGGAGATAAATCCTAGGCTAGACGTTTTGTTTATTCTTTTACAATGAACATGTCCAATTCTATTTTGATACAACTGAAGAGTATAATCAAAATGAGCGATTGCATTAATTTCATTAGACTGGGTTACAAGCTGAAGTTTAAACATCCTTTCGATATAAAAAGCTTTTCTGAATTATCTTCCTTTAATGGACATCATCATCTAGCCAGCATTGATGTCCACCCTTAGGCCTGCGTTACAGAGTAGGCCTCTAGATATCAGGTTCTTTGCAATAGTAGGTAATGCTTCCCGTCTTGAAGCGTTAGAGAGTTTCCTGAAGTCAGCTTCAATACCACCATCCCGATTCCTTGTACTTCAGCTTGTGTCTAGTTCGCCACCATAACACTTTCAGACGTTGGTTTGTACATAGTGAACCATTTCTTGCTCGAACAGACATGGCATATGGCACCAGTGTCTACCCACCAGTCAGAGTCCGCTCCCACCACAATGACCTGAGAAATCATAGCAATTACTTTAGTAAGCATAGAAACCTTACTAGGCTCACATTATTCTGATTGCTTGTGTATGGATCTGTATTCACTCGTGTAGTAGTCCTTTTTATCGCAATTGAAGCAAGTCTCATGGGACTTTGGCTTCTGTTGCTTGAAAGAAATCCCTTTCACTTTCAGATTAGTGTGGTCCTTCTTTTTGTTGTGAGAAGCCATCTTCTTTCCTTTAGATTCCTTTGTGTGGACCAAATTAGCCTTAGCCATTTGCTTGGAAAGAGCATTCACCTTCAGTTGAGCCCTCCTCTGGTCCTCAACATAGATTTCTTGCAGGAGATCTTCCAAACTGATCTCCAGTTTCTTCCTATGTAAAACCCCTAAATTTCTACTATATTTTTTATTTAAAATTTGTACTGATTTAAATTTTTGTATTGTACGTCACGTAATCGTATTGTACGTCGTGTGCGAAGGTTCGTCTTTCGTAATTGCTCGACGAATGCGAATATGTGCGAGGGTACATATTTTTGAAAAAACATTATTTTTATTATTTTTATAGTTTCAAAGAAATATAGACAATAATTATTTCTAGCTATTATTTTCAAGTTTACGATTTTATTTATGAAAGCCTTTTCGTTTATAGCAGTTATTAATGATAAATAATATTCTTAGGCATACATATACATCCTAAATATTTTACTAGTTCATTTTAAATAAAAATGTATTTTCAAAATTTATTAATATTAATATTTTATTATTCAAAAAGATTTAGTATTTAAAAATATTTATTATTTTCGAAATTATTATTGGTATTTTAAAAAATATATTTGGAAGTTATTGTAGCCATTTAAATCTTGATTTAATTTTTGGATTATTTAAATAGATTAAATTTGTAACTATATTTGAAATTTGATTTATTTGAATTGATTTTATACTAAGAGAATTTGATTTGATTTAAATTAGATTTAATTGGATTTGGATTTAGATTGGATTTCATTGATTTAATTTAATAGATTGATTTATCTATTTTTGGGGTTTAAATTAAATCCTAATGCATATCTAAGTGGAAATTCCCACATCCTATAAATAGGCATGTACTCCTCCACAATATTCATCTCCCAGAAATTTCCTCCATAAATCTACGTGCATCGTGTCCGTGTTCCTTCCCGGTCAAATCTTATTCCATGTTTATACAAATACATTTATCTCCTTCTCCGTGTCGGACACACCCCGACATCGTCAAATATCTAACCCTAAGCCCTATCCCGGTTTACCCCGACCCCGGTCCCTCGTCTCCGGTCAGCCACCACCCTCACCATCTTCGACCACCACCTTTACCACTGCCACCACCGTGGCAGACCCGTCTCCGCTATATCCCGACCACACCTCCACCACAGCCGCTACCACTCGAAGGCAACCCGACCATCTCGCCCAACCGATCTCCCTACCCCTCTCCGTCTCCACCGCACAAAAACCACCCGCCAAGACCCCGCCACCATCATCATCACCTCCGCCACAAAAAGAATCACCGCCACCACCGACGTCGGCACCAAAAACCACCGCCACAGCCAACCCATAAAAACCACCAGCAAGAATAAAACCCTAACCCTAAAAATTACCTCCGACGACCGAGCCGACCCTCTCCGGCGTGCCCTAGCCGCCCGTAGGTCTGCCTTCGTGCCACGGCGGAGCTCCCAGTGCCTCCGCCGCCCCTTGTCCTTCTCCCTGGCTGCTTCCTCCGCTCGTAGCCACCGCTCCGCCGTGCCTTGCCGCGCCGTCCGCCGAAACCCCTTCGAAAGCCCTTGCCTCCTCCTCGGACCAGCCCCGTCCCGCAACTGCGACGCCGACTCCGCGCGGAGCAGTACTCTGGCGAAGCTCCGGCAAAGCTTCCTTCTTCCGGTGACCGCAACCCCCATGCGCCGCCGCCTCGATCAACGCCGACCGCCCATCCTCCTCCGCCGTTTCTCCTCAGCCCCGAGCGAAACCCTGAAACCCCCTCCGGCGACTTCCCGACTTCCTCCGCCGCGAGTCCCCTCTCTCTTCCCCGAGCATCCCCCGCACTCCGGCTTGCCGACCGCCGACTAGCCCTCAGCCTCGCCGCTCTCCCTCTCTGATTCACACGATGGTTAATAATAATGATAATTATTATAATTTTTGTAAAATTATTATTAGTATTTTGGTTTAATATTATTAGGATGATTGCTAACACTATTATTTTTGAAGAGTCACAAATATACATATAATATAATATAGTTTTAAAATGCTTATAAATATTTCTTGATTTTCAAAATAGTCAATAAAAAAAGCATAGCTTTTACCAAAATTTTATTTTTACAAAATATAGGTTTAGTCTTAACTAGTTTATTATTTTGTTTCCTTATAGTATTTTTTAGAAGATTTCAAACTAAAAATACTACTTTGACAAAACTTAGACTTTCGATTTTTTTCGGAATTTATTAAGAGTATAATTTGACTAACAATATTTTAGTATTATAAATAGTTTTCCAAAATCGTATATTATTTATCTAAATTCCTCTGATTATCCTTTTGTCTATGACTAGTCCTATTACCCCCGTTTTTTCACCAAATTTGTACTCCCATATGTCTACCCTAACTAAATTTGACCCTTCTGGACCCAATGGAACTGTCCGTGCCACCACCCGAGGTCACCATGCATAGTTGTTACGCCGAAGGCATAAATTGTGCCACCTTGATCATCGCAGCGCACCAGGCGTCCTACCAGGCAAGATACCTTGCCATTTGCTGTTTATTTATTTTAGCTCATATTTCATGCATTATTTATTTTCTTTATGCAAAATAAACTGTGATACATGGCATAACTGTTAGAACTTACTGTTCATTTATATTTCCTGCTGTGTATTATTTTTCTTACAAATTAAACCTAGATTTAAGGGACCACCTTGTGTGTTGCATTCATGGCCTTGACACGTTGTACCACGAAGTTGTGTGTCGCATATAGAACACGGAAGTGCGTGATTGGCTGGCCACCAGTACATACAAGCCGTGCGATAGGAATAACCGCTAATAGAGGTTGCATGCTAGTTTGACTTAGCGGTTATAGAGGTTTACTGTTGTGGATACAACAGTGTAGGCATTGGGCGGGGAGGACAATTCCTTAGCGTATGGGCTTCGATGCACTTTTCCTTTTGTAACCCGTGAGCTCCGCCGGAAACGCGGGTCAGATTACCCATGATTACTGACGGCCACTAACGATTCTGCGGAACGTCATGCTCTTACTGATGGGGCCTCTGGTGCCCAAAGGGGACTACGCCGATCCTATTTAGCCAGGGCCCATTCGTAGGAAGGATTGTTCTTAACTACATTTTACTAGAACGGTTAGGCTACCTTACCCGTTAGGTACGAGTACTTTTGGTTTGGGTACTTGTATCTGACCGTGGCTTGGAACAATAACTTGTTGCGGATTAGTTCGTCACATCTTGTCCTTGTTTGGTTGTAGGTGTGACTTACTACTTCGATGAGAAGGTATTGAACCTTGTTGGGGTCCGGATACCATATTGGATTCATAGCATGGGAAGATACGTTACCGTGAATTAGTTTACCATCTCCTGTTCTTGTTTGGTTAGGGGGATGGTACGCTCGTTCAGTAGGTGCGTATTGGCACATGTTATAAGTCGATTTACTTATTTATTTGAGCAATATTTATTCAGTTTATATGGCATGCTATTATGTCTCTTGTTACGTCCCTCTGAGGACCTGGTTATCTCTCCAGGTGTGTGCTATTGTCTTTCGCAGGTGTTCTAGCTTTAGCCGTGATCATTGCTGTTCTTCGAGGATGATTGTACTTGGATCGTCTTCGCTTCGCTCGCCAAATTTATATCTTTTTTTATGTATTTTTTTCCTTTACTTTTTGGTCGTAGATTTTTCTTCGCCCAACATATTGTATCAAGACAATTCATTATCTTTATATGATATCCTTTATTCATTTATTCTGTGTGGATGAGATTAGTTATGGTTCTACTGTATTTTTACAGTTTATGTATTTATACGAGATTTCCATATATTGGAGTATACTTCGTATGAGTACAGCTGGCATGTCTATGTTCCTAGTCCTACGTATTTTGGGACTGGGAGTTACATGTTTTTGTGGTGGCACATGCAGGTCAGATAAATTGTTTCGTTACTTCACCGTACCAAGCAAGCCTGCGAATAGGATTAGAAGTCTAGGATCTCATCCACATACTTGACCTCTTTCATTGATTTTATCTACCGTTTGACTCATCAATTGTATCTTGCTTGCTTCCTTCCATCCCTATTCTTATCTTTCCTTCGTGCTTGTTAGAGATTGACCCTAATAGTTAGTTGTCCCAAAACACCATTAGTTTAATTCCTTAAGTTGGGTAGAATACCTTATGAACTAGCAACCTCTTTGACCTAGTGACCTATATTAGCAAGCTTATTTAGATCCTAGAATCTAGAGGACCTAACCCGTCTAGCCAACAAAGGACTTGGACAAGAAGACTATAGGACGACTGTATGACTTAGAATCATTCTACCTTCTTTAAATCTTAATCTCTCGTACCTATGTATTTACCGTTTTGACTAATGATGCTAATGTAGCCTAGTTTTTGCAAGCTTATTCTTTATCAAGCTTGTTCATGACATATGTTATTGGATGCATCCACTAATGTATTGTCTACTCAGAATCGGTGCATGATGGTCTGATCAACCGAGTGCACTTTGGTTCGCTTTTGCCTATTATTCTACGCGGATGGGGACATAGCTAAGCTTGTCCTCTAGAGTCCCATCCACGACTGCCTTGACAATTCTTTTGAAATTATTCGATTATCTTTGAATCACGTATTCGTATTCGATAATGCCTCCTTCGAACTCTATATTGCTTTCGCCTTCACCTATTTTAGAAGGACGAAAGCGTCATACTAGAACTTCCTCTAACCTTCCTATCGACTATGACTATTCTCACTCGATGTTGCTATAACTTCATCCTAAACTCCTCGTCCTTCTTCTCGACCCTACTATGACCCTCAATCAATAATCTAGATTGCAACTTCTTACGACATGATTTTGTTGAGCCTTATTGATTGTTCCCCATTGATACCCCCTTGTGTCCTCTCACCCCTACGAATTCTTAATTTTGAGGACAAAATTCTTTTAAGTTGGGTAGGATGTAAAACCCCTAAATTTCTACTATATTTTTTATTTAAAATTTGTACTGATTAAAATTTTTGTATTATACGTCATGTAATCGTATTGTACGTCGTGTGCGAAGGTTCGTCTTTCGTAATTGCTCGACGAATGCGAATATGTACGAGCGTACATTTTTTTGAAAAAATATTATTTTTATTATTTTTATAGTTTCAAAGAAATATAGACAATAATTATTTCTAGCTATTATTTTCAAGTTTACGATTTTATTTATGAAAGCCTTTTCGTTTATAGCAGTTATTAATGATAAATAATATTCTTAGGCATACATATACTTCCTAAATATTTTACTAGTTCTTTTCAAATAAAAATGTATTTTCAAAATTTATTAATATTAATATTTTATTATTCAAAAAAAGTTAGTATTTAAAAATATTTATTATTTTCGAAATTATTATTATTGGTATTTTGAAAGATATATTTGGAAGTTATTGTAGCCATTTAAATCTTGATTTAATTTTTGGATTATTTAAATAGATTAAATTTGTAACTATATTTGAAATTTGATTTATTTGAATTGATTTTAAACTAAGGGAATTTGATTTGATTTAAATTAGATTTAATTGGATTTGGATTTAGATTAGATTTTATTGATTTAATTTAATAGATTGATTTATCTATTTTTTGGGTTTAAATTAAATACTTATGCATATCTAAGTGGGAATTCCCATATCCTATAAATAGGCAGGTACTCCTCCACATTATTCATCTCCCATAAATTTCCTCCATAAATCTACGTGCATCGTGTCCGTGTCCCTTCCCGGTCAAATCTTATTCCATGTTTATACAAATACATTTATATCCTTCCCCGTGTCGGACACACCCCGACATCGTCAAATATCTAACCATAAGCCCTGTCCCGGTTTACCCCGACCCCGGTCCCTCGTCTCCGGTCGGCCACCACCCTCACCATCTTCGACCACCACCTTTACCACCGCCACCACCGTGGCAGACCCGTCTCCGCCATATCCCGACCACACCTCCACCACAGCCGCTACCACTCGAAGGCAACCCGACCATCTCGCCCAACCGATCTCCCCACCCCTCTCCGTCTCCACCGCACAAAAACCACCCGCCAAGACCCCGTTACCATCATCGTCACCTTCGCCACCAAAAGAATCACCGCCACCACCGATGTCGGCACCTAAAACCACCGCCACAGCCAACCCATAAAAACCACCAGCATGAATAAAACCCTAACCCTAAAAATTATCTCCGGCGACCGAGCCGACCCTCTCCGGCGTGCCCTAGCCGCCCGCAGGTCCGCCGTCGTGCCACGGCAGAGCTCCCAGTGCCTCCGCCGCCCCTTCTCCTTCTCCATGGCCGCTCCCTCCGCCCGTAGCCACCGCTCCGCCGCGCCTTGCCGCGCGGTCCGCCGAAAACCCTTCGAAAACCCTCGCCTCCTCCTCGGACCAGCCCCGTCCCGCAACTGCACCGCCAACTCCGCGCGGAGCAGTACTCCGGCGAAGCTCCGGCAAAGCTTCCTTCTTCCGGTGACCGCAACCCCATGCGCCGCCGCCTCGATCAACGCCGACCGCCCATCCTCCTCCGCCGTTTCTCCTCAGCCCCGAGCGAAACCCTGAAACCCCCTCCGGCGACTTTCCGACTTCTTCCGCCGCGAGTCCCCTCTCTCCTCCCCGAGCATCCCCCGTACTCCGGCTTGCCGACCGCCGACTAGCCCTCAGCCTCGCCGCTCTCCCTCTCTCCATCTCCCTCTCTCCCCCTCTCGAATCTCTCGGTCTCTCTCTCTCCTTCCTCTTGTCTTTTCTTTCTTCTTTCGACTTTTCTCCACTGTTCTCAAGAGGAAAACGACTTCAGTGCCGATTTATTTTTATTATTATTATTATTATCATTATCATTATTATTATCATTAGTTTATTATTATTATTATTATTATTAATATTATCATTGCTATTTTTTAATATGTAATTCTTATTGTTTACTTTTATTATAGTGTTGTTTTGTGAAAACTAGTCATATATAGGATTCACACGGTGGTTAATAATAATGATAATTATTATAATTTTTGTAAAATTATTATTAGTATTTTGGTTTAATATTATTAGGATGATTGCTAACACTATTATTTTTGAAGAGTCACAAATATACATATAATATAATATAGTTTTAAAATGTTTATAAATATTTCTTGATTTTCAAAATAGTCAATAAAAAAAGCATAGCTTTTACCAAAATTTTATTTTTACAAAATATGGGTTTAGTCTTAACTATTTTATTATTTTGTTTCCTTATAGTATTTTTTTAGAAGATTTCAAACTAAAAATACTACTTTGAAAAAATTAGACTTTCGATTTTTTTCAGAATTTATTAAGAGTATAATTTGACTAACAATATTTTAGTATTATAAATAGTTTTCCAAAATCGTATATTATTTATCTAAATTTCTCTGATTATCCTTTTCTCCATGACTAGTCCTTTTACCCCCGTTTCTTCACCAAATTTGTACTCCCATATGTCTACCCTAACTAAATTTGACCCTTCTGGACCCAATGGAACTGTCCGTGCCACCACCCGAGGTCACCATGCATAGTTGTTACGCCGAAGTCATAAATTGTGCACCTTGATCATCGCTGCGCACCAGGCGTCCTACCGGGCAAGACACCTTGCCATTTGCTGTTTATTTATTTTAGCTCATATTTCATGCATTATTTATTTTCTTTATGCAAAATAAACTGTGATACATGGCATAACTGTTAGAACTTACTGTTCATTTATATTTCCTGTTGTGTATTATTTTTCTTACAAATTAAACCTAGATTTAAGGGACCACCTTGTGTGTTGCATTCATGGCCTTGACACGTTGTACCACGAAGTTGTGTGTCGCATATAGAACACGGAAGTGCGTGATTGGCTGGCCACCAGTACGCACAAGCCGTACGATAGGAATAACCGCTAATAGAGGTTGCATGCTAGTTTGACTTAGCGGTTATAGAGGTTTACTGTTGTAGATACAACATAGTAGGCATTGGGCGGGAAGGATAATTCCTTAGCGTATGGGCTTCGATGCACTTTCCCTTTTGTAACCCGTGAGCTCCGCCGGAGACGCGGGTCAGATTACCCATGATTACTGACGGCCACTGACGATTCTGCGGAATGTCATGCTCTTACTGATGGGGCCTCTGCTGCCCAAGGGGGACTACGCCGATCCTATTTAGCCAAGGCCCATGCGTACGAAGGATTGTTCTTAACTACATTTCACTAGAACGGTTAGGCTACCTTATCCGTTAGGTACGAGTACTTTTGGTTTGGGTACTTGTATCTGACCGTGGCTTGGAACAATAACTTGTCGCGGATTAGTTCGTCACATCTTGTCCTTGTTTGGTTGTAGGTATGACTTACTACTTCGATGAGAAGGTATTGAACCTTGTTTGGGTCCGTATACCATATTGGATTCATAGCATGGGAAGATACGTTACCGTGAATTAGTTTACCATCTCTTGTCCTTGTTTGGTGGGGAGATGGTACGCTCGTTCAGTAGGTGCGTACTGGAACATGTTATAATTCGATTTACTTATTTATTTGAGCAATATTTATTCAGTTTATATGGCATGCAATTATGTGTCTTGTTACGTCCCTCTGAGGACCTGGTTATCTCTCCAGATGTGTGCTATTGTTTTTTGCAGGTGTTCTAGCTTTAGCCGTGATCATTGCTGTTCTTCGAGGATGATTGCACTTGGATCGTCTTCGCTTCGCTCGCCAAATTCATATCTTTTCTTATGTATTTTTTTCTTTACTTGTTGGTAGTGGATTTGTCTCCGCCCAACATATTGTATCAAGACAATTCATTATCTTTATATGATATCCTTTATTCATTTATTCTGTGTGGATGAGATTAGTTATGGTTCTACTGCATTTTTACAGCTTATGTATTTATACTAGATTTCCATATATTAGAGTATACTTCGTATGAGTACAGCTGGCATGTCTACGTTCCTAGTCCTACGTATTTTGGGACTGGAGCGTTACATGTTTTTGTGGTGGCCCATGCAGGTCAGATAAATTGTTTGGTTACTCCACCGTACCAAGCAAGCCTGCGAATAGGATTAGAAGTCTAGGATCTCATCCACATACTTGACCTCTTTCATTGATTTTATCTACTGTTTGACTCATCAATTGTATCTTGCTTGCTTTCTTCCATCCCTATTCTTATCTTCCCTTCGTGCTTGTTAGAAATTGACCATACTAGTTAGTTGTCCCAAAACACCATTAGTTTAATTCTTTAAGTTGGGTAGAATACCTTATGAACTAGCAACCACTTTGACCTAGTGACCTATATTAGCAAGCTTATTTAGATCCTAGAATCTAGAGGACCTAACCCGTCTAGCCAACCAAGGACTTGGACAAGAAGACTATAGGACGACTGTATGACTTAGAATCATTCTACCTTCTTTAAATCTTAATCTCTCGTACCTATGTATTGACCATTTTGACTAATGATGCTAATGTAGCCTAGTTTTTGCAAGCTTATTCTTTATCAAGCTTGTTCATGACATATGTTATTGGATGCATCCACTAATGTATTGTCTACTCAGAACCGGTGCATAATGGTCTGATCAACCGAGTGCACTTTGGTTCGCTTTTGCCTATTATTCTACGCGGATGGGGACATAGTTAAGCTTGTCCTCTACAGTCCCATCCACGACTGCCTTGACAATTCTTTTGAAATTATTCGATCGTCTTTGAATCACGTATTCGTATTCGATAACGTCTCCTTCGAACTCTATATTGCTTTCGCCTTCACCTATTTTAGAAGGACGAAAGCGTCATACTAGAACTTCCTCTAACCTTCCTATCGACTATGACTATTCTCACTCGATGTTGCTATAACTTCATCCTAAACTCCTCGTCCTTCTTCTCGACCCTACTATGACCCTTATTCAATAATCTAGATTGCAACTTCTTACGACATAATTTTGTTGAGCCTTATTGATTGTTCCCCATTGATACCCCCTTGTGTCCTCTCACCCGCTTCGAATTCTTAATTTCGAGGACGAAATTCTTTTAAGTTGGGTAGGATGTAAAACCCCTAAATTTATACTATATTTTTTATTTAAAATTTGTACTGATTTAAATTTTTGTATTGTACGTCACGTAATCGTATTGTACGTCGTGTGCGAAGGTTCGTCTTTCGTAATTGCTCGATGAATGCGAATATGTGCGAGCGTATATATTTTTGAAAAAATATTATTTTTATTATTTTTATAGTTTCAAAGAAATATAGACAATAATTATTTCTAGCTATAATTTTCAAGTTTACGATTTTATTTATGAAAGCCTTTTCGTTTATAGCAGTTATTAATGATAAATAATATTCTTAGGCATATATATACTTGCTAAATATTTTACTAGTTCATTTTAAATAAAAATATATTTTCGAAATTTATTAATATTAATATTTTATTATTCAAAAATATTTAGTATTTAAAAATATTTATTACTTTCGAAATTATTATTATTGGTATTTTGAAAAATATATTTGGAAGTTATTGTAGCCATTTAAATCTTGATTTAATTTTTGGATTATTTAAATAGATTAAATTTGTAACTATATTTGAAATTTGATTTATTTGAATTGATTTTAAACTAAGGAAATTTGATTTGATTTAAATTAGATTTAATTGGATTTGGATTTAGTTTGGATTTCATTGATTTAATTTAATAGATTGATTTATCTATTTTTGGGGTTTAAATTAAATCCTAAAGCATATCTAAGTAGAAATTCTCACATCCTATAAATAGGCAGGTACTCCTCCACAATATTCATCTCCCACAAATTTTCTCCATAAATCTACGTGCATCGTGTCCGTATCCCTTCCCGGTCAAATCTTATTCCATGTTTAAACAAATACATTTATCTCCTTTCCCGTGTCGGACACACCCCGACATCGTCAAATATCTAACCCTAAGCCCTGTTCCGGTTCACCCCGACCTCGGTCCCTCGTCTCCGGTCAGCCACCACCCTCACCATCTTCGACCACCACCTTTACCACCGCCACCACCGTGCAGACCCGTCTCCGCCATATCCCGACCATACCTCCATCACAGCCGCTACCACTCGAAGGCAACCCGACCATCTCGCCCAACCGATCTCCCCACCACTCTCCGTCTCCACCGCACAAAAACCACCCGCCAAGGCCCCGTCACCATCATCATCACCTCCGCCACCAAAAGAATCACCGCCACCACCGTCGTAGGCACCAAAAACCACCGCCACAACCAACCCATAAAAACAACCAGCAAGAATAAAACCCTAACCCTAAAAATTACCTCCGACGACCGAGCCGACCCTCTCCGGCGTACCCTAGCCGCCCGCAGGTCCGTCGCTGTGCCACGGCGGAGCTCCCAGTGCCTCCATCGCCCCTTCTCCTTCTCTCTGGCCGCTCCCTCCGACCGTAGCCACTGCTCCGCCGTGCCTTGCCGCGCCGTCCGCCGAAACCCCTTCGAAAACCCTCGTCTCCTCCTCGGACCAGCCCCGTCCCGCAACTGCGCCGCCGACTCCGAGCGGTGCAGTACTCCGGCGAAGCTCCAGCAAAGCTTCCTTCTTCCGGTGACAGCAACCCCCATGTGCCGCCGCCTCGATCAACTCCGACCGCCCATCCTCCTCCGCCGTTTCTCCTCAGCCCCGAGCAAAACCCTGAAACCCCCTCCGGCGACTTCCCGGCTTCCTTCGCCGCGAGTCCGCTCTCTCCTCCCCTAGCATCCCCCGTACTCCGGCTTGTCGACCGCCGACTAGCCCTCAGCCTCGCCGCTCTCCCTCTCTCCATCTCTCTCTCTCCCCCTCTCGAATCTCTCGCTCTCCCTCTCGGTCTCTCTCTCTCCTTCCTCCTGTTTTTTCTTTTTTCTTTCGACTTTTCTCCACTGTTCTCAAGAGAAGAACGACTTCAGTACCGATTTATTATTATTATTATTATTATTATTATTATTATTATTATCATTATCATTATCATTATCATTAGTTTATTATTATTATTATTATTATTTTTAATATTATCATTGCTATTTTTTAATATGTAATTCTTATTGTTTACTTTTATTATAGTGTTGTTTTGTGAAAACTAGTCATATATAGGATTCACACGGTGGTTAATAATAATGATAATTATTATAATTTTTGTAAAATTATTATTAGTATTTTGGTTTAATATTATTAGGATGATTGCTAACACTATTATTTTTGAAGAGTCACAAATATACATATAATATAATATAGTTTTAAAATGTTTATAAATATTTCTTGATTTTCAAAATAGTCAATAAAAAAAGCATAGATTTTACCAAAATTTTATTTTTACAAAATATGGGTTTAGTCTTAACTAGTTTATTATTTTGTTTCCTTATAGTATTTTTTAGAAGATTTCAAACTAAAAATACTACTTTGACAAAACTTAGACTTTCGATTTTTTTCGGAATTTATTAAGAGTATAATTTGACTAACAATATTTTAGTATTATAAATAGTTTTCCAAAATCGTATATTATTTATCTAAATTCCTCTGATTATCCTCTTGTCCATGACTAGTCCTATTACCCCCGTTTCTTCACCAAATTTGTACTCCCATATGTCTACCCTAACTAAATTTGACCCTTTGGACCCAATGGAACTGTCCGTGCCACCATCCGAGGTCACCATGCATAGTTGTTATGCCGAAGTCATAAATTGTGCCACATTGATCATCGCAGCGCACCAGACGTCCTACCAGGCAAGACACCTTGCCATTTGCTGTTTATTTATTTTAGCTCATATTTCATGCATTATTTATTTTCTTTATGCAAAATAAACTGTGATACATGGCATAACTGTTAGAACTTACTATTTATTTATATTTCCTGCTGTGTATTATTTTTCTTACAAATTAAACCTAGATTTAAGGGACCACCTTGTGTGTTACATTCATGGCCTTGACACGTTGTACCACGAAGTTGTGTGTCGCATGTAGAATACGGAAGTGCGTGATTGGCTGGCCACCAGTACGTACAAGCCGTACGATAGGAATAACCGCTAATAGAGGTTGCATGCTAGTTTGACTTAGCGGTTATAGAGGTTTACTGTTGTGGATACAACAGTGTAGGCATTGGGCGGGGAGGACAATTCCTTAGCGTATGGGCTTTGATGCACTTTTTCTTTTGTAACCCGTGAGCTCCGCCGGAGACGCGGGTCAGATTACCCATGATTACTGACGGCCACTGACGATTCTGCGGAACGTCATGCTCTTACTGATGGGGTCTCTGGTGCCCAAGGGGGACTACGCCGATCCTATTTAGCCAGGTCCCATGCGTAGGAAGGATTGCTCTTAACTACATTTCACTAGAACGGTTAGGCTACCTTATCCGTTAGGTACGAGTACTTTTAGTTTGGGTACTTGTATCTGACCGTGGCTTGGAACAATAACTTGTCGCAGATTATTTCGTCACATCTTGTCCTTGTTTGGTTGTAGGTGTGACTTACTACTTCGATGAGAAGGTATTAAACCTTGTTTGGGTCTGGATACCATATTGGATTCATAGCATGGGAAGATACGTTACCATGAATTAGTTTACCATCTCCTGTCTTTGTTTGGTTGGGGGGATGGTACGCTCGTTCAGTAGGTGCGTATTGGAACATGTTATAATTCGATTTACTTATTTATTTAAGCAATATTTATTCAGTTTATATGGCATGCTATTATGTGTCTTGTTACGTCCCTTTGAGGACCTGGTTATCTCTCCAGCTGTGTGCTAATGTCTTCCGCAGGTGTCCTAGCTTTAGCCGTGATCATTGCTGTTCTTCGAGGATGATTGCACTTGGATCGTCTTCGCTTCGCTCGCCAAATTCATATCTTTTCTTATGTATTTTTTTCTTTTACTTGTTGGTAGTGGATTTGTCTCCACCCAACATATTGTATCAAGACAATTCATTATCTTTATATGATATCCTTTATTCATTTATTCTGTGTGGATGAGATTAGTTATGGTTCTACTGCATTTTTACAGCTTATGTATTTATACTAGATTTCCATATATTAGAGTATACTTCGTATGAGTACAGCTGGCATGTCTACGTTCCTAGTCCTACGTATTTTGGGACTGGAGCGTTACATCCTATGCATATTTGCATAGAATTTGCTCCATTCAGTAGGGATCTTGGAGACGATCCCTCCAATAACGAACTTGTTGTTGAGGGACATCCCTTCATCTTCCAATTTCTGACACAACTTTAGGAATTCCATCAAATGAGACAGCATCGTCTTCTCATCTTCAAAGTGTCATTTGTGATATTTCTCGACAATAAATATCTTGCTTCTGTTCTTGTCAACTTCATATAGTTTCTCTAGAGACTCCCATATCTCTATGGCACTGGTCTTCTTATAGTATGATTCTGCCAGAGAGTCCACAATAGCATTAAGTATTAGAAGCCTATAGAGGCTATTACATGGACTGTCATATTGCATGCACAAACTAGGAATTGTCATAGTGCAAGCACAAACTATAAACTGTCATACTGCTTGCACAAACTAGGAATTGTCATACTACATCCACAAACTAGTAATTATCACCCTCAACGACAAGTTCGTTGTGGGAGGGATCATCTCCAAGCTCCCTGCTGGACGGAGCAAATTCTATACAATATATGCATAGGAAGAAACTGTAGATCAGCCTTGAAGATCTCCTACAAGAAATCTATGTTGAGGACCAGATGATGGCTGAACTGAAGGTGGACGTTGTGTCTAAGCAGATGGATAAGGCCAATTTGGTCCACATGAAGGAATCCAAGGGAAAGCAGGTGGCTTTCCACAACAAAAAGAAGGACCTTACTAATCTAAAAGTGAAGGGGACTTCTTTCAAGCTTCACCCGAGGCAGCATCAGTTCTAGTTTCTAGAACCTTCGGTTCTTTCTCAGACAACACTTGGTCGATGTCCACGAGTTGAAGATTGAGGCTAACCTTCCTCTTTCAGACTTGGTAATGCTCACCATTGAATTTCTCTAACTTATTAAAGTTGGAATCAATGAGTTGAGCACGAGAGTTTTCCATCTAGTAAAATCTAGCTTTGAGATTGCTATTCCCGGGGCGTGATTTTAAGATGAAAAAAATGATTTTAGCGCCACATTTCAAAGAAGGATCACAACTGAGATCTTGAAGGATTCAGAGGAACAAAATCATATATAACACTTTGAAGATGGCACAAATAATTTCATTACAGTAGCGACGAAAATCCACATAAGTTTCTGATTAGATCAGAAACGATCTCATTCAAAATGAGATACAAGTAGAGAATATGAATGGAAGAAGAAATGAACAGAAGAACAAGAAAGGTCTGGCTGGGGTGACTGATCACCGGAGCTCAAAGCTAGATTTGCACCACACGAATTGCTTCCAGGAACTAGCAAGTTCAAAGACGAACTATGGAACACTCTGCTCTTCAGACTCCTCGGATGGACAAAATTCCTTTTGTTTCTCTGTTCTCTCCCTTCTGGAAATTTTCGTAAAGAACTTGTGTAATGATCAGATTTGAGAGAGAGATGAGAGAAACTTATATAGACGTACGCAAACACGAAAACACTAACTGTGACAAACCGCGCGCACCGTGCCAACTACACCAACCGCGTCCATCGTGCCAACTGCTCCCGCACGCACTCGCGTACCCGCACACAACGTGCATAGCGTGCGCTGCATGCACTGTGTGCTAACTGCGCACGAACTGTCGCTCCAACTTGTCGTGCGAACTTGCGCACAAACGGCCGCATGAACTAGCACGTAAATGATAGCGCAGACGGTAGCGCGATCGGTTCGCACGAACGGGTGCATGAACGGGTGTGCGATCGGCAACGCAGAGGCTCGTGCAACTAAAGCACACTATGCGGCTTGCGACGATGCTGACGTGCTAAGTGCGCCAACAAAGTGCGCTAACAAAATGCCACATTACGCCTCATTAGCCCGAGTCCGAGTCGCTACGGGACTTAGCTCCGAAGGAATAAATTCCAAGAGCATGACAAAAATCATTATTGCTTCATTATTGAGTTAGCCTATTTTCTACTAGAAAGACACCCCCACATGGCATCCATGTGCCACTCTACACCTCATGTGCAACCCTCCACAAGCAAAGCTATATAAAGAGATACATTTCATTTGGCGTCGGCAATATGGGACTATTTTTCTATTGCCTAAGGCAAAACACCAACAATATATATATATATATATATATATATATATATATATATATATATATATATATATATATATATATATATATATATATATATGTCGGAACGGATCAAAAGCCCCCTTAGAAAACCCCCTAAAAACCCCCTCACTCTCAGCCATCTGTTTAATGTTAATATTAATATTAATGTTAATATTAATGTTAATGTTAATATTTATTTTTATTTTTATATTAATGTTAATGTTAATGTTAATATTAATATTAATTTTAATGTTAAGTTTAATGTTAATTTTATTAACATTAACATTAATATTAACATTAATATTAACATTAATATTAAATGGACGGTTGAGAGTGAAGGGGTTTTTAGAGGGTTTTCTAAGGGGACTTTTGATCCGCTTCCTATATATATATATGCCATGAAGAAATCTCGATTAGTATGGTCCAAAACTGAAACCATGGTTCTGAAACTGAAAACTTGAAGATGTCTCATATTGATTGCAATTGTAGAGGCTATTTTATTGCGGATAAATGCTTGGCGTTCTAAAAGAATCTTATGGAGAAATTTCCTTAAGTTTGGTTATGCTCAGAGATTTGGTTGTCGAATATATTTACGCACCTATTTTCTGCGTTAGATGGTGACACTTTTGAAATTCTAATTTTGTCACATTATATAGGAATCATAAGCTCCAGTGTTTAACAGAGGTATGGTTTTCAAAATATTGTGTGTAATTTTTAGGTATTCTTTGCTTGATAATATATACAATTGTAAACTTTTTTTCACACTAAATAATAATTTATGACTTAAAGTATGTGCGGCACTAAATGCATTACTTTTGAGGATATGCTAGCACGTGCCTTCCTAAATTTTTCTTTGATATTCTTCTGTATCCTTGATATTTGCATTGTTTTAGTACGTGTTATTAGAAATTCTCTTGTTATTTGTAGGTTTTGCAGGTTGCAACTCTTAATTTTGGTGATTTCCCTTGATATTGAAACTATTCCAACTTTAACGAGAAAGAAAATTCAAAGATTTAATCCTGCAAATATTGAGTTGCAGAAACCAATTTGGCTTATTCCTATTCATGACCTCTTTCAAAAAATTTAGGGAGAAGGCTTTTTTGTTGTTATTGTATTAACATGAGCACTTGAAATTATTTTTTTTCTATTTCAAATTTTAATGTATTATTATATATTTCTTCTCTTTATTATGCAATTTCATATTCCAAAACTAAAGGTGACTGATTTCAATAATATGTTTGATCCACACCGCTACAGATTACTCTGACCTGTCTGCTTTTCCCACGAATATTATTTGTCACACAGCCTACTCAACAGAATATGGAACCACTTATTTTTTTGTAGCTTGGTGCAAACTAAGGTATACATGTACTTGGTCATTGAGTATGATAGATTTTTTTGGAATTCTTCCTATAGTCAATTTGGCTAATCCGTAATATGACCTTATCAAGTGTAACCAAGTGATGTATGCCTGGCTTTATGTATATATCTTTGTGTATATATTTAATATTTAATATTCAATATTTAATATTTGTAAAAGTAGATTTGTACCTTAATTATTTTTGGTAACCTTGACATTCAAAAGTTTAAACATGTATGGACTTTCTAGAACAAAAATATTTTGCTCACACAAGGATTGATGTCAAAACAATGTTAGCTTAATATTAGGAATCTTAACGGATGGTCATATTTAAAATGGTAGAAAGATGGCTGAAAGGGTATATGCATAGAGCTATTTGTTGGAAAGAGAATGTGATCCCATGATTAACGGAGCCTCCACCATCAAACCGAAGCTGCAAGGTTTTAATTGATCTTTACAAAATCTAAGCCCAGGTGTTAGGACTTGGGAGGTGTAGGGGTTCCTAATGGGAGATTATTATCATAAGGATACGACAATACATGGAAAATTTCCAGTAGGAAAAAGATATCACTAGAAATTATTTGGCAGTAAGGTGCCTATTTTTTAATAAGCTTGGCTTATTTGTACATTTCCATTATCACTATGTCTATATAGGAAGTACAAGAAATATAATTTCTTAAATTACTATTAGTTGTTTTTTTTTACATATTTCTCTCTTACTTGCAGCTTCTCTTCCTTGTAGTTTCATGCTTAGTAAAAACTAAGGAGAATCCCATATCTCTCCAAGTAAATCAGGCCAAGTCTGTATAGTTTATATAACGAACTGTTAGTCCCGGGGCTTGATCAAAGATGACAGACTCGATGTCGAGATCAGAGGTTCAACAAACGTTCACCATCTGATTATTCTCGAGATCCAAGAGGAACACTATAATATGAATCTGATTACAAAAGCTACAATAATCATAAAGTAAATCTCACGTTCTTCCTCGCAATCGCAGTTGCTGACGGACAGAACTGAGTTACAACTCAGATGAAGGAGAAGAAAGAAGAAAGAAGAAAGAAGAAGAGGAAAGCTTCTTGCTGGGGTGATTAAGATCACCGTTGCTCAAAGCAAGATTCGTCCCAACACGATATGCTTCCAGGAACCAGCAAGTTCACGAAAAACTTCTGGAACGCTCGTAAGTCAATATTTGAGAGTTGAACGGGCTTCCTGGACTTTACAGACTCTCTTAACTCGATTCTTGGTACATCTTTCAAAGGAGGCCAAGGGGCTCTATTTATAGAGTGGAGTTGAGACTTCACTTCTTCTCCTATCCGATATGTGACTAAAATACCAATACTCAAAAATAGAGTTCGATATTTTAGATCATCCAACAATCAGCATAGAAGTGTGTCAGTCTACGCCTACCCCCCGAACACTCCCGTGCATGCACGAGATATCCTGGAGTCCGTGTCCGGGTCCGAGTCCACACAACAAAAATCAATTTGCATCTTTGTTGGAATTAATCCTTTTTCCTTCTAGGAAAATACTCCCATATGGCACACACTTGTGCCCCACCACACCTTATGTGCACACCTCAACACAAGCAATGCATTATATTGAGATACTCACCATTTGGTATAGCCGATGTGGGACTATCATTCCTAGTCCAAAGGAAAAAAACCCCAACAATCCTCCACATATCTCAATATATGGGTTGAGCGTTCCCCACAGTGACTGTCCATCATACATTAGGAGAGATGTCGATACGACTTGAATCTTCCCGTATAGGTTAAATAACAGCATGATACAAGAATGAACTAAGCCTTGAATTCTGTACCATAACCGTAATTCTTCCTACTCACATAATGACATCAACTGTGCTTCTTGCTGCACATTAAAGGCCTTATGCCAGCTTGGTTATAGTGTATAATTTTGGACGTCTACAAGTTTACCCTCAAGAGACGGCCTGATATCTCTGTCCATATACTATAGGTGAGTTCTTTATAAAGAGTCATGGCATGAAGCATTGCGCTTCTTTGCGGTGCTATGCCACTATGACATGGCTTAAAGCCGAGGCTTTACCCCACCTGGGTACCTCATCGTAGTGTCATACAACTGTAGCTTGAGGTCACAAGCCTTTTTGTAGTGCCAAACTACCCAGCATGAAGCCTTGCGCTTCCGTGCGGTGTTACGACGGTATGATATGGATCGCGAAGCCGAGGCTTTACCCTCCCTGGTACCTCTTCGTGGTGTCATGCCACTGTAACATGAGGATATCGTCCTCTTTGTAGTGCTGTATACCACTCTTTATTACGATTATCATACAACATTAGGCTACCTGCCTATTTACGGTGCTACTCCGCTGTGACTTGGCTTACAAAGCCGCATTACCCCTACCTGGGAACAAGATGGTGAAGTCACCTCACTGTAGCATGGAGTTACACTCCTTGTAGTGCTGCACTACCGTACTTCCTGTAAAGCGTTCCAGGCATTCACCCTGCTTGAGAACTCATTAAGGCATTTAAGCCAACCTTTCCACAGGATTCGTTTTCCGCAGAAAATAATAGTAGACAACAGTGGTTGTTGGTCCATAACCTCTCCATGTCACGAAGGATAAGTACCCACCGTTCCTGATATTCTTCTGGTTAATAGTCTTCCCTTGAACCAAAAGCTAGATGCCTAGTAGATTTTTCTTTGAGCTAATAGCATAAAACTTTATGGTTGGGTTATAATAACACAATATCAGAATGCCTTCAAGCCTATTTTACAAGTTGTGTCATCGACCAGCTAGCGCTTGAGGCCCTTGGTAAACGGATCCGCCAGGTTCTCCTGACTCCGAACATCAATCACTACAATAATATCCCTCTTGATGAGATCGTGTATAGTCCTGTGCTTCAACCGTACAGTCCTTTTCTTCCCGTTGAAGAGATTATTTGATGCCACCACCGCATTTGCCTGGTTGTCGTAGTATATCGGTATCCCCGATATTTGCACCCCAACCACTTGAAGATCATACATGAGCTCCTGAAGCTATTATGCTTTCTCCGCTGCGGTATCAAGTACAAAGAACTCAGATTTCATGGATGATCGCGAGAGCATAGTCTGCTTCTTTGATTTCTACGATATAGCAGCTTCACCAATTGTGAAAATGTATCCACCTGTGGACCTCTCGCTCTCCACTTCTGAGCACCAGCTAGCATCACTGAAGCCTTCCACTACCGGCGATCTCCGCTGTAGTACAGTGCATATGTCTGAGTCTTCTTGAGATATCTAATAACCCGTTTCACAGCTTTTTAGTGCTCAATGCCTGGGTTGCTCTTAAAACGACTCAGCATTCTCACAGCGAAAGCTATGTCAAGCCTTGTGGCAGTAGTAGCATACATCAAACTTTCGATTACGCTTGCATACTCCAGCTGTCTGACGCTTTCCTTTGAATTAGGCTTCAATTTTAGATCACACTTGTACGGCGTATCGATCCCTGGAAGATCCTGATACCCGTAACGAGTGATCATCTTCTCAACATAATGAGACTGTGACAGCACTAGTCCAGTGTCTGTCCGGATGATCTTGACTCCCAAGATAACATCAGCATCCCCCAAGTCCTTCATACTGAACTTCGTCGAGAGAAACTTCTTTGTCTCCGTGACACAGCTTATATCCGTACCTAGGATTAGCATGTCGTCCACGTATAGACAAACGATGACTCCTCTTCCGTCAGCAAACTTCATATAAACACACTTGTCTGTTTCGCTGACCATGTTGCCATTTGACCTTAGGACTTTGTCAAACTTCTCATGCCATATTTTGGAAGCTTGCTTTAAACCGTATAGAGATTTCACCAACTTGCAGACTTTGTCTTCAAGACCTTTGACGACAAAGTCTTCTGGCTGTTGCATGTAGACCTCTACGGTCAGCTCGCCATTCAGGAATACCGTTTTCACATCCATCTGATGTATCACTATCTTATGGATCACTGCGAGAGCAATCAACATTCTGATGGTGGTCATCCGGGCTACTGGAGCATACGTGTCAAAGTAGTGGATTCCCTGTTTCTGAGAAAACCCCTTTGCTACTAGCCTGACCATGAACTTGTCAATGGTTCCATCAGCTTTCATCTTCTTCTTGAACATCCACTTGCATCCGATAGGTTTTGCTCCTTCAGTTAATCAACCAACATCCATGTGTTACTGGAGGTGATCGATTCAATTTTATTATCTATCGCCTCCTTCCAGAAAATAACATCTCTGGCCTTCATCGTCTCATCATAGGTAAGTGGATCTGCTTCCATATGATAGGTGATGAAGTCATCTCCGAAGTTCTTCGGCCTCCTCGCTCGCTTCGATGATGGCTCAGTCAGTTCTGGATCAATCTTTGTCTCCTCAGCAACAACTTCATCTTGGACAACTGGCTCATTGAAGATTTTAGTCTCCTTTGCACCTTCATCATTCTCCGGAATGTCCGTTAGAACAATGTTATTATGCCTTATAAATTTGTCTTTAAAATATTCAGCATCGTAAGATTCGATGATATGATTTGACTCAATATCAAGAAATCTTCGAGCACCACTCTTCTCGGCATAACCTAAGAAGATCGTCTTCGTAGTCCTTGTCCCCAGCTTCTGAATGTTCAGATCTGGAAGCTTCACAAAAGCCAGACACCCCCACACTCGAATGACATTCAAGTTAGGTCTGACATTGAACCAGAGTTCATGAGGAGTTACGTCCGAAGTTCCACACGGCACTCTATTTAGAATAAAAGTGACCGTCAATGCAGCTTCTCCCCAGTAGCATTTAGGATGACCCGCAGTTAGCAGCATTAAGTTTATCATTTCTGTCAACGTTCTGTTCTTCCTCTCCGCTATCCCGTTAGATTGAGGAGAATACGGAGTAGTAGTCTCATTGATGATTCCATGTTCTTTGCAGAACGATGCGAATTCATGAGACCTATACCCTACATCTCGATCACTTTTGAGTAGTTGTAGATCGGTTTAACGTTCAGCTTCAGCCCTGAAGTCTCTAAACTACTCGAATGTTGCATCCTTCTACTTGAGAAGTCATGCGAACGTGCACTTCGAGAAACACTTCGAACCGGCCTCTGTGGAGAATTGATAAAAGTCACAGATATCTGAGTGTACTAACTCCAGATGATCAGTACTTTAGTTCAATCATGTGAGCAGCTTCCCAACAGTCTTGTATCTGCACAGACCATAAACTCCTCCACCTCCTTACCCCCATATTCCGAAGATAAGGTCTCGGTAGGACAGCTTGAGTCTGCTTCTGTCATAGAACAACTCTCAGTCCACTCAATGAAGTAACTTCATCGCTATCAGCAGAAGTTCGAACATTCCTTCAGCACCGAACATCTTTTCGAAGCATGTTCCTCGCCAAGAAATTACCATCTGGCTGGTACGAATATCCATCTTTCAAGTCTGTATTAGATAACAGACTTTCTGAGATCAGATCGTCGAAAAATCTCTGGTACGTGCAACACGCATTCCAGTGTCCTTGTCGGTGGTTAATAACTACTGTCTCGATCTTCAGAACTTCTGCTAGATATATGTTCGCCATCGAGACCTTCATCATAACATGACTCGTCCTTGGTGAATAGCTAGCTCCTTTGAGAGCACACGTGGTCAGATGCACTAGTGTCAGACCACTAGTTAGCTACCACGCTAGATAACTCAACATGTGCAACAATAGCAACCAAGTTAAGTAATCAAAATAACCAAGTTTATTTATACCTGCTATTTTGGTTTGGGCTTGGATTTTCATTCACTCATGTAGTGGCCATTCTTGTCACAGTTGAAGCAAGTCACGTGGGACTTGGACTTCTCTTGCTTGAACGAAGGACCGTTCACTTTTAGATTAGTCGTGTCACGACCCGCACCCATCGTAGGGGTACGAGTACGTAACAGCGTCCAGCCTACGCCGCAATATCGGCGGTAGAATGCTGTTCTAGGTCATAAACTATAACTAACTAACATGAAATACTCTCCATAAGGAGGCCAACACAGAGGTACAACTCAATCACAATCTAAAGATAGAATATGGCACGATAAAATAGATAAGAAAATCCTCGACTGAGGTACAACAGAATGAAATAACATAAGTTAATAACTACCAGTCTCAATATCTCTAGAATATACAACTCTGAAAAAAATAAGGACAACATCTAAACATGAAAAGAAGAACAGTCTACGCTATTTACACTAAACAAGGGTATCATCCTTAGCAGCTGCCTGAACCTCCCCTGGGGTCCAGGTCGTGAGTGTCATCTAGGCAAGCTCCATAGTAAGGGGTGCAGGGTTCCTCATCATTCTCTGTAAAATTTTCAACAGGTCCAGTCAGGACGAGAGCGAGCATAATACATCTTACGCAGATCATAACAGGTTAGAGAACATAAACATGCAAGAGAGTACGATACATGAAACTGAAAGAAATATATGATATAAATAGGAAGAGAACTGTAATAGAAATATCTACTATAAATAGAGAGCTACTAGTGACTAGTAATTTAGAGTACAAAGTCGACATGTGAACGGCTTGATTTGCACATGGATATACTAAAGAGGCATACATGGCTATACTACTTTGGAATTGTTCACATGACTATTTATACTCCCCCATACCCCAAATAATACACAAGGATCCAAACAAGTTATGTTACGTACATGGTTTTCACATGAAGCCCATAAATGGGTGCACATGAAGTATACATGAGAGCTCATACATGAGTGCACATGAAGTCCACATGGGGACCCATAAATGGGTGCACATGAAATTCACATGAAGGCTCATAAATGAGTGCACATGCAATATAGGTTATACATGAGATACATGGAAAACATGACCGATTCATGGGAGCATATTAGAGTACACGAGCATGCATGAACGAGCATGAAGCACACGAGAAACATGGATAACATGAGAGCGAGGAATACATGATATACACGAAAAACATGACACAATGTATACGATGCTCCCGTGGGGGATAACATCTCAATGTAGGGATCCATATAGTACTAATCTGTGATAATATCGTGACGGCATCAAATAAGGTAAACTAGAGCAGGAATATAATTCTAAGCAAGTTATGAAATAATCAGAGAATGTACCCGCCTGGTATCTGAATGTCTGAAGTAAATGTACTGTCCGAGATGAGGTACCTGACTCCTAGTTAGAGCAACACAAGTCAAGATGTATACAGAGGGTAATATATGGAATGTACAATGCATCTGCATGCTGTCTAGGTCAAACTAGACTAAAGTCAACCCTTGGTCAACTCTAGTCAACTGCACTAGTCAAACTAGGTCAACCTAACCCAAATAAGTCTAATAAGTCTCACTAGACCTAACCAAGCCTAGGCTAGAAACCAAATACAAGCACAAGCCGAACCAAGCTAAGCTAGCACTCACACACAATCACAGGGCTATACAAGCTAACATAACAAGTTATATATATAATGTATATTATATAGGTATTCAATTTAGGTACTCTATATTTGGCTTACAATATTAGAAATTCATGAACTATATATATATATATATATAGTACACAACTTTTATGTACATACATGCATCCATTATCTCATTTATCAAGCATTACCCTTCATGACATACATGTTTCCATAATCACTTTATTATATATCATACATAGGGAAATAGGTACATGTGCTTGTGGGTGTCTAGGTGTATATGTACATGTAATCTTGTGTGTGTGCAATTGTGTGTGTACCAACATGTGGGTAATGTGACAATGTGTGATAGCTAAAATTGAAATAGGAAAACAGTTGCATACATTAGTTGCAATGGGTATGAGTGTGTATGTGTTAGGCACTTGTGTGTGGATGTGATAAGAGGGTAGTCAACAAGTGAGGGGCTGTGTGGGGTGAATTGGGGGACTGTCATGGACAGCTATGGGGCATCCAGGAGGGGACTGTTTTAGGGAGTTATTAGGACTGATTTTAGACAGCAACATGGACTGAAATTAGGACTGAAATGAAGGGCTGTCATTGGGGTGGTTTGAAAGGCTAATGTGGGCTGGATTGGGGACTAACATAGGGGACTGAACAGGGCTGGTAATGGACAGGTTCAATATGAAAGGCCATTCAATCTCAGGTTTAGTGAAATGAGAGTGTGTGTAGATGAGAGGGTGTGTGTGTGGATGAGTGAAACATGTATCAGTAAAATGTTTGTGAGTGAATAAGGTGGCATGTGTTCCTCTGTGTGTGAGGGTTATGTAGAGCATGTGTGTGTGATGATACATAGTGTCTCTGGTTTGAGAAAACAGGGAATGTGTGGATAACATGAAAGGGTATGGGTGCATGAAATTCAGGAATTCAATGCCAATAATCAAATTGTGATATACAAACCTATAATCAAATCTCATTTCAGTTTTAAACCTAATATTCAATCCCAGTTAATATCAAAATAACATATTAAGTTAACTTATCAGTTGAGATCTCATTCAAGTACCATTGTACAAACACTTATGTATATATTTACCTACATATATACAAATCCTAAAAAAACAAAACCAAAATCAGTTTTACAAAAGAATCTCAGTTTTTATACAGAGTGACAGTGTCTATTCTTGTATACAGAAGAATAACAGGGTGTGGTGAGTGATGTGAACCAATATGTATGGCATGTATGTGAGTGTTGTGAAAAGTACAATGTGAGTGAAAACAGAAAGTAAATTCCCAGTTTCAGTTTTTCTGAAACCATGATGAAGAGCCCCAATCCAAATGCAAAAACCCAAATCAGTGATTTCCTTTTTCCCACTCTAACACAACTACTCATTCACCTATCAATACACATGTATGTGAGCCAATTAGCCATTCTACATCAAAAAATAGGAAAAATAAATGAAATCGAATTCAGAAAAACACCTTCAGCCTATGGTATCAGTCGAGTATCAGGGTTCAATAGGGAATTCAAAAATTCAAATTCGAAAACACATCTAATTAACAAACAAGGGTTGGTAAATGATGGCATACACGTGAGGGTACATGAGAGTGCATTCGGGTCCCAGAACTGGACACGAATCGTGTCCAAACCATCAAATGAACTGTGTCTGAAAACAGTACAACCTGGGCCTCGTGCAGCCGTATCGAGCATTCGTACTCTCGACACAAGGCGACACGTGTCTCGTTCTTGTGTACAGGGGTTCGCCTAGGATAGGGCTAAGTACCTAGGGTCCTGTACCGTGTCCACAACATGCCGTGTCCGCGTTCTAGGCCCGTATTCGAACCCTCGACTGAACGCACACAGCACAGTGTAAATCGGGTTCGATTGGGATTTCTTCCAATCCACTTATTAACTTCTTCTCAAACTTCATACGTGTCATGTCAGTCATGTGTCCAAGGTGTCCAATAAGTATTGTGTCTAAATGTATCGTGTACAGTGCACATGACGTGTCCAACAGCAGGGCAGCCGTACGCGGCATCATGCTGCGTGTCCGTGTCGATTTTCGATACGAAAATAGTACGGATTCATGCTTAGAGCTTGTGGTTCGTGATCCAGACATAAAGGGCTACAAGACTGTTCAATTAGTTTTTGAAAATATGTGGATTCAATCCACTCAATCATTTCATCAAACACCTAGATTCTAGGACTGATATGTGTCCGATACAGACACGAAATGAACACGACTCGACACAAATCCAATACCTACGACTAGGGGACACCTAGGGCTTCCTATTTATGCAAAGAAATCGAAAATCTATGGAAGGAATAGGAAGTTACCTATATATGCAATTTGCATGAAAAAGCTTCAAAAGGGGTGGTTCTTCTTGCTAGCTAGCTCCTCCAAATTGCTCTCCAACTGGGATTGGCCTCCATGAACAGTAGGAAAATAGGATTTAGGTCACCATGGAATAAGTTTGAATGAAAAAGGATTAATATTGATCAAAATAGGAAGAGTTTCTAAAGAGACAAACCTTGTTCTTGAAAAGAGAGAGAATGAACAAGGAGGCAATGATTTGGAAGGGATTAAATAGGCTCACCTAGGGTTTTGGGCTGGCCATTCTTGTGTTTTGGGACCCCATCCAATGGTCACCCTTACATCATGTCAAATCAATGGCTAGGATGGAACCTAGGTTTCAATGCTAGTCTCAACTAACTAAAACTAGCTAGTCTAACTTGATCATTCTAACCAATGACTAGTCATGACTAGTCCAAGCTAACTAACCCTAGTCTAGGCCATGCCTAATCTGGGTTAGGGCTGAACTTCTAGGTTAAGGACTAACATAACATACAACAATATTTAATTAATATTAAATTCACAGAAATTCGCAGAAAATTCCCATAAATCATAATAAATTCAAATAAATCCTAAAATGACCAAAATACCCTCTAGACTAAAATGTACTAATTAGACATCCTAATTACATGGCTAGGCTCTAGGACAGACAGTCTCTATGGTTACACTAGCCAAACACCAAAATCATAAGTCATGATTTAAATAGTTTTAAAATGATTAAAAATCACTAAAAATTTTATTAAAATTTAAATACCATAATTAAATAAAATTAAAATACAAAATTTCAAAATTACCCTCATTTTAGAAATTGGGTGTTACAAGTCTACCTACTTTAGAAAAATTTTGTCCTCGAAATTAAAATGGTAGTAGTCCTTCTAGGTCAAACACCCCACAATCAAAGTCTCAAACATGCCGTCAGATAATCATATGCGTTTGTCCAAAATCATGATACTCAGAATCTTCGTCGTGCTAGTGAGCAAGGCTACAATAATCACAGAGTCCTCGACTAAGGCACATGCCTCTAGAATTATGGTACTTAAAATTTTTGCATTGCCGCATGCTAGGCAGCAAAAACCTTAAATTCCTACACCCGAGAAATACGTCCTAAATCTGACTATATGTCTTCACTATGCTAGCTAAATACGACTATCGAAGATTCTAGATCCTATAACTGACGTGACCTAGCCCATATGATTCATCTCAGAAGAAATCAAACGTAACACATGAACAACAGGACAAAATTGGTAAATCAACAAGGAACAGAGGGAATCAAATTTTTAAGATAGTTATAAGAGGCAATTACGGAAGTAGAATCAAAAGAACGGAACCTACAACTAGATCTCTAGTGGCCTGAGCATCCTCGACTGTCCTGGCGAAAGCTCACCCCTGCTGGCCTTTCCTGGCCTGCTGCTGATGCTGCATGTACCTCTGCTGCTGAGTCGGTAAGGAAAATCCTGTCTGCTGGCCTACCGGAGCCCTAGCTCCTGCTCCCTGAACTGTCTGTCCTGATGACTTGGGACACTCTCTCAGACGATGATCGGATCCTCCATAAAGAAAATATCTGCCCAACCACTTCCGACATTCGCTCCAACCGTGCCCTAGTCTCTTACAGAAGGGGCAAATAATGACAAGCTGCTGCCTCTGTGGCTGCTGTACCTGCTGAAAGGGTACATGGTCCTAAAACTGCCGCTGCTGAAGGTAGGCCCTCGGCTGCTGATACTGCTGCTGAAACTGCAGGGGTGGCATCTGCTGCGGATACTGTGGCTGAAACTGTAAGCGGGGCATCCACTGCGGGTACTACGGCTGAATCTGCAGGTGGGGCCTCTTGGCCGGGCCCACACTGCCACTAGATCCCTGAGTATCTCGCATCCTCTTCTCCTTCAGTCCAAGATCGTCCTCCACTGTCATGGCTCCTACCAGAATATGCTCGAAAGTGGCATCACGGTCGCTCTTGGTATATGACTTGATCTCTCTGATCAAACCCCTACGGAACCTCCTCGCCTTTCCGGCCTCAGTAAGATCCTCAACGAATCTGCTCAAACGGCTGAACTCTCCAGCGTACTCCTCAACGGTCTGGTTCCCCTGAACCAAACTCTCGAACTACGCCTCCAATGCACAGAGTGCTGTATCAGAAAATAATTTCTCCTTGAATAGTTTCTTGAACGCTGCCCAAGTCTGACAGGCTGTACCAACCCTCGGGTCCGTCTGGTACCAGGTACGGGCCAAGTCCTGCATCTGACTGGCGGCTGCCTCGATCTGTAATTCCGCTGGTATCTGTGCCAAATCGGAATATCTCTTCAATATGCTCTATCCAATCGTCAGCATATATGATGCCCTCTGTACCCTTGAAGTCTCGGGGTCCCATCTTCTTGAAAGATTGGATGTCTGGAGTCCTCGGCTGATACGGCTGTATCTGACCTCCCTGTGGCTAAGCAGCCACCAGCTCTACTGTCGTCCTGACCAACTGGTGAGTATCTTGTATGCTCTGTCGGATATCAACAGACTGGCTCTGCTGTATCTGTTGCTGAGACTCCAAGAATCGCTAAAAAAGGGCAAACATCTGAGCTGTATCTACTGTCCCTGAAGGTAACTGCTACTGAGACATATCTGGAATAACGGGAGAAGACCTCCGGACAGGTGGAGGTGCACTCCCAAAAGCTGCAGACGCTTCCATATGAGCAGAAATAGAGGGTACTGTGGTCCCAGCATCCACAATTGGGCGAGGGGTGGTGGCCTCTCACCAGCGTCTGCTGAGCCAGAGCGATGCGATCGTGTCTCAATCACCATCCTGGAGACAGATCAAACAAGGAATCAATACTGAGATAGAGGCGATAATTCAAGGGAGGACAGTTATTCAATGAAGCAATCTTCAATAGGAATTTAGATGTTAGAAATTTTGTTAAGAGTTTTTCCTAATGTGATTGAGTACCTCAAAAATAATCCTAATCATACTGTAGCCTGTAGTGGTACTCTAGTTCGAATACCACTACACAAACTCGACCTGCATGGGCCACCACTAAAAACGTGTCACGACCCGCACCCACCGTGAGGGTACGAGTACGTAACAGCACCCAGCCAACGCCGTAGTATCGGCGGTAGAACGCTGTTCTCGGTCATGAACTATAACTAACTAACATGAAATACTCTTCATAAGGAGGCCAACACAGAGGTATAACTCAATCACAATCTAGAGATAGAATATGGCACGATAAAATAGATAAGAAAATCCTCGACAGAGGTACAACAGAATGAAATAACATAAGTTAATAACTACCAGTCTCAATATCTCTAGAATATAAAACTCTGAAAAAGATAAGGACAACATCTAAACATGAAAAGAATAACAGTCTAAGCTATCTACACTAAACAAGGGTATCATCCTCAGCAGCTGCCTGAACCTCCCCTGGGGTCCAGGTCGTGAGTGTCATCTAGGCAAGCTCCATAGTAAGGGGTGCAGGGTTCCTCGTCATCCTCTGTAAAATTTTCAACAGGTCCAGTCAGGACGGGAGCGAGCACAATACATCTCACGCAGATCATAACATGTTAGAGAATATAAACATGCAAGAGAGTACGATACATAAAACTGAAAGAAATACATGATATAAATAGGAAAAGAACTGTAATAGAAATATCTACTATAAGTAGAGAGCTACCAGTGAATAGTAATTTAGAGTATAAAGTCGACATGTGAACGGCTTGATTTGCACATGGCTATACTAAAGAGGCGTACATGGCTATACAACTTTGGAATTGTTCACATGACTATTTATACTCCTCCATACCCCAATCAATACACAAGGATCCAAACAAGTTATGTTACGTACATGGTTTTCACATGAAGCCCATAAATGGGTGCACATGAAGTATACATGAGAGCTCATACATGAGTGCACATGAAGTTCACATGGGGGCCCATAAATGGGTGCACATGAAATTCACATGAAGCCTCATAAATGAGTGCACATACAATATAGGTTATACATGAGATACATGGGAAACATGACCGATTTATGGGAGCCCATGAGAGTACACGAGCATGCATAAATGAGCATGAAGCACATGAGAAACATGGATAACATGAGAGCGAGGAATACATGATGTACATGAAACACATGACACAATGTATCCGATGCTCCCGAGGGGGATAACATCTTAAAGTAGGGATCCATATAGTACCAATCCGTGATAATATCGTGATAGCATCAAATAAGGTAAACTAGAGCAGGAATATAATTCTAAGCAAGTTATAAAATAATCAGAGAATGTACTCGCCTGGTATCTGAATGTCTGAAGTAAATGTACTGTCCGAGATGAGGTACCTGACTCCTAGTTAGAGCAACACAAGTCAAGATGTATACAAAGGGTGATATATGGAATGTACAATGCATCTACATGCTGTCTAGGTCAAACTAGACTAAAGTCAACCCTTGGTCAACTCTAGTCAACTGCACTAGTCAAACTAGGTCAACCTAACCCAAACAAGTCTAATAAGTCTCACTAGGCCTAACCAAGCCTAGGCTAGAAACCAAATACAAGCACAAGCCAAACCAAGCTAAGCTAGCACTCACACACAATCATAGGGCTATACAAGCTAACACAACAAGTTATATATATAATGTATATTATATAGGTATTCAATTTAGGCACTCTATATTAGGCTTACAATATTAGACATTCATGAACTATATATATATAGTACACAACTTTTATGTACATACATGCATCCATTATCTCATTTATCAAGCATTACCCTTCATGACATACATGTTTCTATAATCACATTATTATATATCATACATAGGAAAATAGATACATGTGCTTATGGGTTTCTAGGTGTATATGGACATGTAATCTTGTGTGTGTGCAATTGTGTGTGTACCAACATGTGGATAATGTGACAATTTGTGATAGCAAAAATTGAAATAGGAAAACAGTTGCATACATTAGTTGCATTGATATGAGTGTGTGTGTGTTAGGCACTTGTGTGTGGATGTGATAAGAGGGTAGTCAACAAGTGAGGGGCTGTGTGGGGTGAATTGGGGGACTGTCATGGACAGCTATTGGGCAGCCAGGAGGGGACTGTTTTAGAGAGTTATTAGGACTGATTTTAGACAACAACATGGACTGAAATTAGGACTGAAATGAAGGGCTGTCATTAGGGTGGTTTGAAAGGCTAATGTGGGCTGGAATGGGGACTAACATAGGGGACTGAACAGGGCTGGTAATGGACAGGTTCAATATGAAAGGCCATTCAATCTCAAGTTTAGTAAAATGTGAGTGTGTGTAGATGTGAGGGTGTGTGTGTGTGGATGAGTAAAACATGTATCAGTGAAATATTTGTGAGTGAATAAGGTGGCATGTGTTCCTGTGTATATGAGGGTTATGTAGAGCATGTGTGTGTGTGATGATACATAGTGTCTCTGGTTTGAGAAAACAGGGAATGTGTAGATAACAGGAAAGGGTATGGGTGCATAAAATTCAGGAATTCAATGTCAATAATCAAATTGTGATATACAAACCTATAATCAAATCTTATTTCATTTTTGAACCCAATATTCAATCCCAGTTAATATCAAAATAACATATTAAGTTAACTTATCAGTTGAGATCTCATTCAAGTACCATTGTACAAACACTTATGTATATATTTATCTACATATATACAAATCCTAAAAAACAAAACCAAAATCAGTTTTACAAAAGAATCTCAATTTTTATACAGAGTGACAGTGTCTATTCTTGTGTACAAGAGAATATCAGGGTGTGGTGAGTGATGTGAACCAATATGTGTGGCATGTATGTGAGTGTTGTGAAGAGTACAATGTGAGTGAAAACAAAAAGTAAATTCCCAGTTTCAGTTTTTCTGAAACCATGACGAAGAGCCCCAATCCAAATGCAAAAACCTAAATCAGTGATTTCCTTTTTTTCCACACCAACACAACTACTCATTCACCTATCAATACACATGTATGTGAGGTAATTAGCCATTCCACATCACAAAAACAGGAAAAAGAAATGAAATCGAATTCAGAAAAACACCTTCAGCCTATGGTATCAGTCGAATATTAGGGTTCAACAGAGAATTCGAAAATTCGAATTCGAAAACACATCTAATTAACAAACAAAGGTTGGTAAATGATGACACACGTGAGGGTACATGAGAGTGCATTCGTGTCCCAGAACTAGAAACGAATCGTGTCCAAACCATCAAATAAACAGTGTCTGAAAACAGTGCAACCTGGGCCTCGTGCAACCGTGTCGCGCATTCATGCTCTCGACACAAGGTGACACGTGTCTCGTGCTTGTGCACAGGGGTTCGCCAAGGGTAGGGCTAAGTACCTAGGGTCCTGTACCGTATCCACAACACGACGTGTCTGCGTTCTAGGGCCGTATCCGAACCTTCGACTGAACGCGCACAACACAGTGTAAATCGGGTTCGATTGGGATTTCTCCCAATCCACTCGATAACTTCTACTCAAACTTCATACGTGTCATGTCAGTCATGTGTCCAAGGTGTCCAGCAAGTATTGCGTCGTGCTGCATGTCCGTGTCGATTTTTGACACAAAAATAGTACGAATTCGTGCTCAGAGCTTGTGGTTCGTGATCTAGACATAAAGGGCTACAAGACTATTCAATTAGTTTTCAAAAATATGTGGATCAATCCACTCAAGCATTTCATCAACCACCTAGATTCTAGGAATGATATGTGTCCGATACGGACACGAAATGAACACGACTCGACACAAATCCAATACCTACGGCTAGGGGACACCTAGGGCTTCCTATTCATACAAAGAAATCGAAAATCTATGAAAGGAATAGGAAGTTACCGATATGTGCAATTTGTATGAAAAAGCTTCAAAAGGGGGTGGTTCTTCTTGCTAGCTAGCTCCTCCAAATTTCTCTCCAACTGGGATTGGCCTCCATGAACAGTAGAAAAATAGGATTTAGGTCACCATGGAAGATGTTTGAATGAAAAAGGATTAATATTGATCAAAATAGGAAGAGTTTCTAAAGAGACAAACCTTGTTCTTGAAAAGAGAGAGAATGAACAAGGAGACAATGATTTGGGAGGGATTAAATAGGCTCACCTAGGGTTTTGGACTGGCCATTATTGGGTTTTGGGACCCCATCCAATGGTCACCCTCACATCATGTCAAAT
This sequence comes from Iris pallida, assembly GCA_029216955.1. Taxonomy (NCBI): domain Eukaryota; kingdom Viridiplantae; phylum Streptophyta; class Magnoliopsida; order Asparagales; family Iridaceae; genus Iris; species Iris pallida. The sequence goes on along the minus strand of JANAVB010040018.1, from coordinate 3,170,975 downwards.
CGATGGCTAGGATGGAACCTAGGTTTCAATGCTAGTCTCAACTAACTAAAACTAGCTAGTCTAACTTGATCATTCTAACCAATGACTAGTCATGACTAGTCCAAGCTAACTAACCCTAGTCTAGGCCATGCCTAATCTAGGTTAGGGCTAAACTTCTAGGTTAAGGACTAACATAACATACAACGATATTTAATTAATATTAAATTCACAGAAATTTACAGAAAATTCCCATACATCATAATAAATTCAAATAAATCCTAAAATTACCAAAATACCCTCTAGGCTAAAATGTACTAATTAAACATCCTAATCAAATGGCTAGGCTCTAGGACAGACAGTCTCTACAATTATACTAGCCAAACACCAAAATCATAAGCCATGATTTAAATAGTTTTAAAATGATTAAAAATCACTAAAAATTTTATTAAAATTTAAATACCATAATTAAATAAAATTAAAATACAAAATTTTAAAATTACCCTCATTTTAGAAACTGGGTGTTACAAGTGGAGTCCTTCTTCTTGTGATGAGAAGCCACCTGCTTCCCCTTGAACTCTCTTGTCTGCACCAAGTTGGCCTTAACAAGTTGTTTGGACAGAGGGTCCATCTTCTGTTGAGATCGTATTTTGTCCTCAACGTGGATCTCTTGTAGAAGATCTTCCAAGCTAATGTCCAGCTTCTTTCGTTGTATTCTAGCATAGAAGTTGCTCCAACCAGCAGAAAGTTTCGAGACTATCCCTCCAACGACAAACTTGTCAACGAGGGACATCTTTTCGTCATCTAACTTCTGGCGTAACTTCAGGAATTCCTTCACTTGAGGTAGCATCGCCATCTCGTCTTCGAAGAGCCACTTGTGGTACTTCTCGACGATGAAGATTTTGGATATGTTCTCGTCATCTTCATATAGCTTCCCCAAAGAATCCCAGATCTCTTTGGCCTTCACCTTCTTAGAATATGACTCTGCCAGAGAGTTTTTCGTAGAATTGAGAATAAACAGTTTACATATGCTTTTTTCTCTCTTCCATTTGCTCTGTTTGACGAGTGCAGCAGCAATAGCATCGGCAGTTCCTCCTTTTGGAATCGTCGGTTCATCTCAATCAACACATGGTCTACGTCCACGAGTTGAAGATTAAGGGTGACCTTCCTCTTACAGATTTGGAAATATTCTCCGTCGAATTTCTCCAACTTGTTAAAGCTGGTATCGATGAGAGAAGCAAGAGAGTTCTCCATCTACAAGGATCTTGTTTTGAGATTGTTAGTCCCGGGGCTTGATCAAAGATGGCAGACTCGATATCGAGATCAGAAGTTCAACAAATGTTCACCTTCTGATTATTCTCGAGATCCAAGGGAAACACTATAATATAAATCTGATTACAAAAGCTACAATAATCAGAAAGTAAATCTCACATTCTTTCTCGCAATCGCAGTTGATGACGGACAGAACTGAGTTACAACTCAGATGAAGGAGAATAAAGAAGAAAGAAGAAAGAAGAAAGAAGAAGAAGAAAGGTTCTTGCTGGGGTGATTAAGATCACCGTTGCTCAAAGGAAGATTCGCCCCAACACGATCTGCTTCCAGGAACCAGCAAGTTCATGAAGAACTTCTGGAACGCTCATTTGTCAATATTTGAGACTTGAACGGGCTTCCTGGACTTTACAGACTCCCTTAACTCTCTTCTTGGTACATCTTTCAAAGGAGGCCAAGGGGCTCTATTTATACAGTGGAGTTGAGACTTCACCTCTTCTCCTATCCGATATGGGACTAAAATACCAATACTCAAAAATAGAGTTTGATATTTAGATCATCCCACAATCAGCATAGAAGTGTGTCAGTCCACGCCTACTCCCCGAACACTCCCATGCATGCACGAGATATCCTGGAGTCTGTGTCCGAGTCCGAGTCCGCACAACAAAAATTAACTTGCATCCTTGTTGGAATTAATCCTTTTTTCTTCTAGGAAAATACTCGCACATGGCACACACTTGTGCCCCACCACACCTCATGTGCACCCCTCAACACAAGCAATGCATTATATTGAGATACTCACCATTTGGTGTAGCCGATGTGGGACTATCTTTCCTAGTCCAAAGAAAAAAATGCCAACACGAACTACAATCTTTTCAACTCTGGTTGTGGGAAGAGGTATATCGTTGTTTATATTGATTTTTCATTTCTTTTTGCCCTTGTTTCTAGTACTGATATCAAGATCGTGTAGTATAGGTAAGGAAAAAAAATAAAATAGTTGATGTAAGGGATTGTCCATTCTTTTAAGCTTTCATGTTTCAAGCTGCAGAATTATTTTTATAGCATTGATTCTGCATAGTCAACTCTATTTGCTTTATTTGTCTTATTTGTGGTTAATGGAGTTGACTATGTTTATTGGTGGGACAAAAACGTACAAACCTGATTCCATTAGATATGAATGCAAAAACAACCGAGATGGTACAATATAGAGGATAGACATGTACTGATGAGTCTAATTTTGACTAAAAGAAAATAAAATTCATGTGTCCATTAGTTCCTAACCCAATGCCTTTTTCCTATAATTTCATTTTGGTTGGAAATGTTACAAATTTGCTTTAAAGTTCGAGGATAGGTCATTCTTTAGGACCAAGATTGGATATCAGTCATTTAACTTCACTTAAATTAATGCTAGAGTTGGCTTCAATGTGGTAACTACAAGTTCCATTAGCAGTGTTAAGGCCGCGCAAAGGTTTACCGGTTAGGTCAGTTTTATTCTTGATAACCTCAATGTCTCGAACACATTGTTTTTGTCATACCAATGTGATCTGTATACATTATTCATAGCTTTGTGGTTTGTATTAATATATTAAATTTTGCTAAGTTATTAGACCTTATTTTTTGTTAGTGAACATTATTCAATCTTTTTCCCATTTACACTAACATTGATTGTGCAAGTGTGATTTCATCTTGACTTTTGTTTGGTTTGCATTTGATTGTTAACACATTCATAATGCTTTTTTTTGACAATGTGCAATTATAATGATTTTGGTCATTAACTTAAATAAGTATTTTGTGCTATTGTTTCTCAGGAACTACATTGAAAACGATGGCTGTTGTGATGGAATGCGCTTCTTGTTTAGATATTTTGTTATATAATTAAGCAAGGTATCATGTATTTTCGTTTATTTGCATATATAGGTTTTGGATGTGTAAGATATTGTACAAAATTTATACATTTTGGTTTATTTGGATATGTATTTGGATGTTAGCGGTATACAAACATGTATTTGTTAATATAAAAATTATTTCTATTATAATTCATTGATGTTTGCGATGTTCTGTATTATGTTGATATTATTTGTGTGTTCTTTTGACCGTTATAAAATGTCAACAAATACATGAATTCTGCTACAAAATATCTTTTTCTCGATAGTTTTCAACATCAAAAAATAGTTTTTTTTTTAAAAAGAGCCATTTTTCTTGTAGTGCTTTATAGTGTAAGTTGTATTATAGGACATATTATAGAGTGTGTGTGTGTGTGTGTGTGTGTGAGCCTTGTCCATTCAAAATCTGGAGAAAATATAAGATACTAGTAAAAGTAAAAGCAAACATCTTCTCTCAAATTATATTTTATTAATGTCATATGCTGGTTATATGGTTGATTATAGCTTACAAGGCTTCTTTGTTAACCAAACCAGGCTAATTGCTTATCCCTGTGGTTGTTTCTTTTGCATGTGTACATGGCGACTTCAACAAAAATGCCATTTTCTGATAGTACCTTTGATGTTATATATACAACTGAAGCAGCTCATGCTCCTAATGCGGTTAGTATATACCATTTCTAAGTTGATAAAAACATTTGCTTTAATATATCTTGGAGCAAACACCAAAAAAAATCCTTCTCTTTTGAAACAGGTTGACTGCTAATGAATTTGATGAAAACATTTGCCAGATCATATTTGTGTATCATGACCAGAGTTTGTTCCATGTCTTGAATTGGTACTATGATATATCTAAGATAGTCGAATTGTAAAGTGAATCGATGTGTAAATGGCTTGTCGAGTCTTTTATTGTATTTTGATCAATAAAATGATAAATAACACCACAAGAAAAATAATGTTTGTTGACAATTTTTTATTGACGGTCAGTAATCCCCGTCAACTATTCTGTTTTACTTGACGGATAAGGCCTTATGTCAACTAAATCCCTATTTTGTGTTAATTATAAAATATCGGACCACTTTAGTTGAGTGGTTAGGTGAAACCGTCACGTAATCACCCACGTTTTGTTGACGGCTAGTTTAAAGCCGTCAAGTAAAGTGGGGTTAGGGGGGATTCTCGCGACTATTTCAGATGCCATTATCGTAATTTTTTTGATATTTTTGGGTTAGTGACGGTTTTCATGTTTAATCCCCGCTGCTCAAAGGCCGGCGCTCCTTATAAAACATTAGAAGTCCTCTCCCAAAACTCTCAAAAACCCCTCTTCTCCCCCGTTCCTCTCAGAAATCCCTCCACGTCCACTCCCTAAAACTCTCGTTGGCGTCCACGGTCTCCTCGATGGCCTACGTCCCCTTTCGAAAGCCCTATTCTCAGCGGCAACTTCACCATGCGGCAACTTCGATCTTCACCATACGGTAGGTTGCAATTCTATTCCATATTTTCTCTCTTCAATTTGATTTTATGGTAGTGCTAGTTGAAGTTAGGGTTTTTTATGATTTTATTGAGAGTAGAGTTTTTTGATAGTACAGTTTTTTTTAGATTTTTTGAGAGTAGGGTTTTAAATGTGCCTGGCTACTATGTCGTGTCGTAGTTGCGAATCAGTAGGGGTTTTTAGATCGAATTTGATGTGGGCTTTGTCTCTGGCTACTGTGTCGTGTCCTAATCACAAGACTGTGTTGTATAATAGGATTTGTGAATCAGTAGGGTTTTTTGGATTAATTTTGCCATATGATGTGAGTTTTTGTTTATTCACAGAAATGTGACTTGTCCTAGGGATTTCGTTTCTTTACAGAACTGTGTTGTGTCACAGGATTTGTGAATCAGTAGGACTTTTTGTGGGTTAACTGTGTCGTATCGTAGGATTTTTGTTTATTAACACAGAACTAAAACTGAATTGCTGTAGTACCCTTGACAAATATATAAATGATCTGCTGCCTCATTCTTATTGCAGGGAAGGAAGGACCACCCATCTTGAGGTCGGGATTACGATCATCTACAGCTGCTGCTCAGGTAGATTTATAACCTGGTTATATAATCTTCTTTGATTGTCGGGATTACAACCATGTCTAAGTCATGGATGTCGAAGGATAGAATGTGCCGTGGATATGAGAAGGAGTAGAAAAGTTTCTTAAGTTAGCAGAGGACAATTTAGATAATCCTATTTCTATTCGATGTCCATGCAAAAAATATGAAAATTTGATATTCTAAAAGCTAGGGGACGTAAGAAAATACTTGTTTAGTAGGGGTATCAATCGAAGTTATACAATATGGGGGTGTTTTCTAATTCTTCTCTTTACTTATGCAATATGTTTCTACTTGTATGCAGACATGCCCAATGCCTAAAATTTGTAATTCTGTTAATGGCAGAATGAGAAAATCGAAAGAGGTATACATTTTTGTCAAACATTTTTTCTTATAGTGTGCCTCTACTATGTCTTGTATGTATATGAGACATACACACCTATAATTATATATTACTGTTTGTAAAATCAAAAGTTTGATTACAAACTGAGAAAGGTACAAGAGTACAATTAAATTCTAGGAAAGTACAACTTTAGGAATCTGATCAGAAGACATCACTTTTTTCCTTGGACGATACGATGTCGAAAAAGAAAGCCTTTGAAGAATGCAGCAACAAGTGCTCAGAAGATTATGATTATTAGTGATGCTTGTGAAGTGATTTGAACTATATTTATAGAGTTTAGATATAACTGTTAAGTAGTTATCCTGATTGGAGCACACTACAATTGGCACGCCATTTATCGAATTACACGAATGGTTGGTTTAACTGCTGTAGACACGTGGCATTCTATGAGAGAGATGCGTTTGGTTATGGGCAGCATCACGTACACATTCTCCGAGATTAGTGGCATGAATGCTACGTCATCTATCTGCCTCTGGATGATTTGATTGAATAGAGCCAACTCACAAGTAGCGCCTGGCGTAATTTGATGATTAGCGCCTTCTGCTCCATTATATAAATAATGATTTTCTTGCGCCAAATGACAAATAAAATCAGCATGGATTTGACTTGCACAACATTTTCTCGCAAACTCAATGGCATCTGACACCATAGTGGGCCAATATTATCCCATGTGTGGAATCCGATCCTGTAGCTTAGGACCAGGCTGATGTGCACCACAGATACCATTGTAAGCTTCACGTAGTATCTTCTTTGCTTTATCTCCCATAAGACACCGTAGGAGCATACCGTCAAATGATTGTCGGTATATTGTCTTAGAAGAATAATTATAATAGAATCAGAGCGACAGCCGACGAATTGTCGTCGCTTCTTTAGGATCTTCGGGTAAGATATCATGTACCGTAAAGTCTATGAAAGGAGCCCTCCAGACTTTGCTAGTAGTACCAGCTTCAACTTAATTCCAAATTTTAACATTCAAATTATTTTCGATGCAAAATAATTCCCTGTTGTTGATGACTATCAGCTGTTGTCTTTGTAGGATCGATGGCACCTCTAGAGGGGGGTGAATAGAGTGCAACGAAAAAATAATTACCAATTAAAAAATTCTAAGCAGGTGAAGCGAATAATCAATCAAATAAAGTTACATGTAAAATAATAAATAGTAGAGGCAAGAAAACAATACGCAGACACAGAAGGCTTATACTGGTTTTCCTCTGAGAGTACTAGTCCAGTTCGCGAGAACTCTTGCTAGCTATAATCCCTATTCTGAATAGAGATTACACTGCGTACTTTATTCCGAAGAACACGCCAACTTCAATACCGTCTTGTTTTTATCCGAAGCCCATGATCAAACTTCAACAATACCTTTCTGATAAAAGCTTTTACACGCCAAGCTTTGTACAACTCGAATTCTTCTAATTGAAAACCACCAGCACTAGAAGAATCAGGTTGTCTTGGAGATATGATGATTGAAGCTTTGTTACTTGAATAAAAAGCTTCGGAATAGATAGAGAAGATGAAGAATGAATGAGTGAATAGAAATAGGAATTTCTTCTCTTTTTATAGGTTTTCCTAAGACAAAGTTTGGGCAGAACTCGGTAGCCTAACGTTCATAAATTTGAACATTGGTGATCAAAAGAGTAGGTAAAGCTGCTGACCAGGAGAAATCCCAGGGGACCGAGTTCGGTTGCATTGGTTTCTGGTCAACTCGAACTTGGGTTTGGCTTTTGGATGTGGGTTTGGTTTGGTTCATAAAAGAATCAAGTTTTTTGTTTAGGAGAAGTGAATCAAGGATAGGTTTTAGGATTGATCTTTTTAAATGCCAGTGACCCTGACTCACAAACCAATCTAGACTCAATAAAAAAAAAATACAGAATAAATATGAAAAAATTCAGAGGAGATGTAAATAGTAATCCTCAGTTTCTTTTAATATCATGTTCGGAGATTTAAGTCAATTATCGAAATCGGTTTGACTATGGCTTAATGGGCCAACAATCTCTCCCATTTTAATAATTTGACAAAACTATGATTGATATTTAAGAAAGTTTAGCTCGATTTGGAAGTAGACTTGATGTTGTAATGAAGGTATGGTGGCCGCTTTGGCCGTCAATATTGGTACAATATAATTGTTCCCCCGTAATGTACAGTCAAGTCTTGTTACTCCCCTGTAACAAAATATATCAGCTGAATCTATCTAGATAAGAAAAATTTCTCCAAACAAACTTTTAGTAGTGATAAAAAAATTCACCATGCAACATTTTATTTAAGTATCATTATTACTCCCCCGTTTTGTCATATGAACAAAATCATAGTAGTAACACTCAGCACAGTTAAGAAGTAGATCAAAAGATTTCACAAAAAAATGAATAGTGCTGAAATAAGTAATACTCGCATAAACTGAAAATAGAGAGAGAGTGTTCATACATCACTAATAAAGCTGATAATGCTTGAAAGAAGTATTTGTCACTAATACAAAGTCGTACAAAAAAATGAAAATATAACTAGTGTAGAAGCATAAATTTTTTTTCAGCAAATGAAGCCCCATGCGCCCAAGCCAGTAAAGCTCCATGCGCCCAAGTCAGTGATGTTCCATACACCAAGTCAGTGAAGCTCCATGCACCGAGTCAGTGAAGCTCCATACGCCCAATCAGTAAAGCTCCATGCGCCCAGTCAGTGAAGCTCCATGCGTCCAGTCAATAAAGCTCTATGCACCCAGTCAGTGAAGTTTCATGTGCCCAGCTAGTGAAGTTTTATGCGCCCTAGACTAGCTCCCCCGAAAGGAGGGCGCATAGCATGAGACATGGCCATGCGCCCAAGCCAGACTCAGTCAAAGCCATGATCAAAACGTGCACCGAAGTGCACGGCCACGTCAGTCTCCATGAGCAGTCGTGTACCGAAGCATGCGGCCACGTCAACGCCACGACCAATCCACGATCTCACAGCCTGTATGCGCCTACATCCTATGCGTCCAAAGCAGGACAATACGTCCACATAGAAATTAGCGTATTTTCTCATGTGGGCGCATAACATCATTCCATCCCAAGAATGACTATAAATTGGGGGCCTCATCCCTCTTCAAAAGTCAGAACAAAGAGCATTTTCAAGAGCCAAATTGTTGCACTTCTTGCCAGTGACCTGAGAGTTATCAATTTTCTTAGGTTTCTCCCACTTTTGTAATCGGAGTGTCAACGGAGTAAAGGAGCAATTGCCGCTCGATCTCCATCGTTCCATTCTCCAGAATTCTTTTTTTGTACTCGGGGATCCTCAGCGCAGGATCTCTTAGGCGTACTCGATTTGTGGTACCTTGCGCTAATAAACAAAAGACAACATTTTCTTCTTTTTCTTTGTGTGTGTGTGTTCCTAAAAATGGCGACTCTGCTGGGGACTACCTTTTTCTCTGACGAGAAGGTGGTGATGCAATTCAAAATCGACAATGTGGGGAGTACCTAGAAGATGCTGATCGTAAAGTTCGATCAGTAGGCATTCGAAGAGATGCTCTCGAGGGATGGCTCTACTCCCAAAAAATTAGCGAAGCCGAACAAGTCTCGCAAGACTTGGCTTCCGAAGGCTCGCTGTGCATATCCTGCTAGTGTCATAGCAGATATATAATTGGAGGACTCTCTCACATGGGCGCATGACTCTGTCACAGAAGCTCCCCAAATGGAGAAGGCTCACACCGTTCCGGGCTCTACTTGTCCAGTGACTTCTTTCCTGCACAACCAACAACAGGTTGTTCAACACCCGAAACTTGGCAAAGAAAAATACTACGATGCCAATAATCGGGGTGTGCGACACTCTGGCCAAACTCGGCGAGGCTCACAAATGAAGGAGGCTAAACTGGGAGAAAACAACACTATTCAACAGGCATGCGCCCAAGGCCTTGCGCCCAAGGGAGTGTTTGGGCGCATAGCCCCAACCATAACACTTCTGTCTTCAGCATGCTGGGCATCCAAAGCCATGCGTCCAAGGCTATGCGCCCAGGCTCTCTGGATCCATACTATGCGCCTACATTAAGGAGGCTTAAACATGCTGTCAGGGAGCATGCGCCCAAGGCCAGTCTCCAAGGCCTATGCGCTCACAACAAAAAGACAGGCTCCAACTCGTATAGCATGGGGCTATCTTCAAGGACATCACAGAACTTAGGTGTGGGGGTTGCCCCTGCATATGGACTAAGTCTGGATGCGCCTACTCTCCTTACGAACCGGCATGCAAAGCTCGACGATGCATGCAACATGGGTGGCAAAACTCCCTTCCGCTGACTTGTGCGATATGATAAATCATAAGCGTAAAGCGAGGGAGAACATAACAATTCATAGGGCACTTCCGTGCACCAGTATTATTATCAACTGTTGTTGCTCCAAAGCAACAAGAGTGCCTCAAAGAAAGTTCGTGTTTCGACGGCTGCACTTCTTTATCGACGAGAAGCCACTGTATGTTTCATCCAACATGGCCTCATGGGGTCACCCTTACGAAAGCCCCAATCAAAGACAATGGACTACCAACCCAACTTTCTCTCTTAGCTGTGCGAGAAGAAGAAGAAGATGTCTACCAAAAGATGGCCAACAGGCTGTCACATTCGAAGGAGTCTATATGGGCACTCGATCAAAGGCAAGATTCCGTATGGACGACGAAGATTCCCAAGCTGGGGGTAGCATTCCCTCAGAATCTGAAGCGGATGACCCCCACACTGGGGTAGCCTTCTAGAGGATGATGATCCCTCCGAATTCGATGGCCACTATCTACCTCCTCTACCTGAAGATGAAGGACTTATTCACTCGGAGACAGACAATATTAGCACCAGTTGTACTGTTTCCTCTGTTCATCCTTGCATGCTTCTACATACATGGCAGACGGAGAAAGACCTAAAGAAGCCAGTAACCAGACCAGCAAACGGCTAGAGGCTCTTGAAATAACATTCGCCAAGATCACTGATATGCTTACCAGTATCATAGCGGGTCAAGCTGTCGAGGCTGTTCCTCTACCTCAACAAAATGTCTCGGCCCACGCTTGTCCGGGTTACAGCAACAATCCTCCTCTACTGCAAGAGGAGTACCATTCCGTTGTGCCTCCTCCAAATCTTGCAAAAGCTGGGGGTGGTCCTTCGCCAACGACGCCTGACAACCGTTCAGCAGCCGTTTCCCAACACCTGCTCAATCAACTGCAATTGATTCCCGGGTCGCTCGTCTCGACACCATCTCACAAAAAAATAATCTTCAGAAGATGGGCATATCTCAACCATATCCTCCTGAGTGGGAGAACTCTACTTGCCCTCCTAACTACAAGCCACTGATGCTGAACTCATTTGACGGGTTGACTTTTCCTCGTCAGCACATGACGTACTTCAACACGTAGACTCTGCACTTGCCCAGAGACGATCCATTCTTGTCGAAGCTATTTATTAGCACCTTGCAGGGGGTAGCCTTCGAATGGTTCTGTAGTCTGCCTAACGGATGTATCAATTCATTCAAAGACTTGGAGAGGTTATTCCTTAACAGGTTCTACTAGAGCGGCATGCATGTTAGTATGTCCACACTCATCGAGACCAAGCAAAGGAGGACTGAGTCTGTCATCGCCTACATCGAACGCTTCAAGCGGCTAGCACTGAAGATGCCCTTCGGTATACCAGACTCAGAACTTATGGATACTTGTTGACATAATTTCCTTCCTACAGTAAAGTTTTGTCTAGGTATACATAAGTATGATACATGGCGCGCTTTCATTGGGGCCACAGATGCTGCTGAAAATGACGTTCCTAACTTGGAACTACTGGGGTTGAAAACACCCAAATTCGAAGACAAGGGCAAGCATCCTCAAACTATCCCTGTCCGTAGGGATAAAAGGAAAGAAGTCTTGAAGGTTGACACATCCAAAAGAGCTTCCAATTCTCAGGACGCCTCCGACAAGCCTAAGAACACCTTCTCCTTTGACGAATACGATGTCATTACCATCTTCCATACATTGACGAAGGATAATAAGTTGACATTGCCTCCACCACGACGTCCTACAGAGGTGAGCCAACTCAATGTTCCCAAGTACTGTCTCTATCATCAGTACGCCTATCACTCTATCAAGGACTGTATCGTCTTGAAGAAGAAGATACAACAGCTTATCGACAGCCAAGTGATCAACCTCGAAGCTGAAGACAAGGTTGTATCTGCTAACATGATCTCTCTTCAGTTTGGCGACTTTCCTCCTAAAAAAGTCCCAGATGGCATGGTCCCGATCCCCAAGGCGATGATGTAAGTCGTTAACCTACCACCAGCTCGTAACTCGGCCTTGGCCCTACTCACAACTAAATGTGGTGAGATCATGTGGGTCCATCCAGACCTTATGCAAGAAGTGACATAGGGGGTAGTACCTTCCAAAGCAAAAAGGGGCAAGAAGTACAAGTCATGCCATATCCTCTCCCATCTACGAGGCTCTATCTGGCAAGACACGGTCAGGAAAGACTTATCTTTAGATGTACAATCCCGCACAAGAGGAAGCAGTACCTTCTCAAGCTCCTGCTGCCCCTATAAGCTCAAAAGTCGGCCCGTCTAAGCCTCCAACTACGGACAAAGCCAAGCAGAAGGAGACAAGGTTTGACAAGTCTCTAAAAGTGCCAGCTCCCGAAGGCATGGACCAGCCCTACAACTTTAACATACTGGCACAGGTAGCCAATACACCTACCAGGTTGTCTCTGTTCGATCTATTGTGACTCTCCAAAGAAACGCGGAAGGCTTTAAGTAAGGCATTACTATATGTCGACTCTTACCTCGCTGAAGTCAAAGCCCCCGCTGAAGTTCCTGTCTCCTGTCCCCATTGCCACAGTACTATGGAAGTGGTGTCCAACATCACCTTCTCACAGGAAGACATGCTACTCAAAAATAATTGTCATGATAGACCCCTATACTATACATGGTATATCGGGGCGATCATGGTGGACCGTATGCACATCGATCCAGGATCCTCCCTCAGCATCATTCCTAAAAGTTTGCTTCAAGTTTTGGGAATCCCTCTGCATAAGCTATCTGCAACCAACATGACTATCATGGCTTTCAATGCTGGTCGAAGCTATCCGCTGGGGAAGACCCGTCTCAAATGCCAGATCGATGATCTCCGAAAGGAGGTTTCCTGCTATGTGATCGATGTCAATGTATCCTATAACGTCTTGTTGGGACATCCGTGGATACACGAGAACATGATCGTTCCTTCCACACTCCACCAGTGCTTCAAGTACGTCAACAGCGACGGTGTCGTGATAACGGAGTTTGTCGATGTCGATCCTTTTAAGGGCATTGAATCTTACTATGGGGATTCGTTACTTTACCAATCTTAGTCCCCCAAGGATGATGGCAACAAAGCTAACAATAAAGCTAAAGCAAGTCCATCCTCCAATGATTGTCCCCTGATTATCCGTGTCAAAGGACGTACTACTCCGAAAAGAACTCCGAAGCCTCTCACAATCTGGATGAAAAAGAAGAACCCCGACAAGGTCAAACCATTGACCATCATTCTCAGCAAGACACCCCGGGCGGAACCTACTGATGCCCGTCCCCCCAATCCTGAAGAATTACCCTATGTGGTGAACTCGGCCATGATTGTGGCTCATCTTCCAGATGATGATCCTCTCAATGAGTATATCAATACTCATAATAATGTACCTTCTGCGGATGATGTTATCCCTGAAGAAGAACTTGCGTATTTCCTTAGTAAAGGTTTATCTTTGAATTACTCCGACGTCTATCAATCTGTAAACTACTACATTGAGACGATATACGCTCTAGAGAACGACATAGGACCACACCTCTGTATGTCGTTCATAACGCCTCACCTGCAAGAAAATGTCTACCCTGAAGATGTCCTCTACTTCATCATTCCAGCCAAAAAGAATGATGAAGAACTAATCATCTTCGGTCGTATAATTGGAGAGAAAAAATTTGTTCCAGATTCTACTTCTCCCAAGCATAACACAGAAGCTGACTATGACTCTGGGAAAATGCAACTTTTTCGGTATAGTTGGCAGGCTAAGAATATCGTCCAGAACATGGGATATGACATTAAAAGCGACAAAGGGCTAAATTATGGCCGAAGATAATGATTGCCAATACGACACTTTGCTCCTCTTGGCAAACCCAAGAACTACTATCAAAGAAGCGGTGTTGGTTTGGGCTATGTCACTCCTCCAACAACTCCCGAATGATCAGATGATGAAGCGGATCATTGTTCTCATTCTTCTGATTCCTCCCTCTAGGACTCAGACTCCAACATCGACGACATGTTCAAAGCAACTCTGTCCATCAACATGGTTTCCGCCGACCAAATTACAGACGATGTCCAATCAATCGAACTCGAACAATGGGCTCAAAAGATGGATACCAGGTGGGAGTTGCGCTTCGAACAACAGGAACCACCTACAGAAGACGAAGTCATCCAAGTCAATCTAGGAGATAAAGCATCTTTAAAACCAATCTTTATCAGCAAAAGTCTATCTGACGATGAACGCCAATCTCTTATATAGCTTATAAGAGAATACATCAACATCTTCACATGGAGCTATGAAGACATGCCAGGCTTGGACCCTAAAGTTGCCATGTACCGCCTAGAAATTTCGTCTAAAGCTAGGCCAGTGAAGCAGCAACAACGACGATTCCGACCAGACGTTGTGGATGCCATCGAGAATGAAGTCAAGAAGCTCATTTCCAGTAGATTTATTCCCAAGGAACAACACCCAGACTGGGTTACCAACAATGTCCCAGTCATGAAAAAGAATGGTAGAGTTCGAATCTGTATCGACTACCATAATTTGAACTCTGCATGTTCGAAAGACGAGTTCCCTCTATCGATCACTGACGTAATAATCGACAATACTTGCAGCTTCGAGCGGATGTCCTTCATGGATGGATTCTCAGGCTACAACCAAATCAAGATGTTCCCCGACGACGAGAAGCACACATCTTTTCGAACACCATTGGGGGTATACTGCTATACGGTGATGCCCTTCGGATTGAAGAATGCATGGACGACATACGAGCGAGCTAAGAACACAATTTTTTATGATCATTTGTGTAAAACTGTGGAGTGCTACGTAGACGATATCGCTGTCAAAAGTCGTCTCAAGGATAACCACCTCCAAGACTTGAGAACGGTGTTCGAACTAATGCGTGCACACCAACTCAAGATGAATCAAACCAAGTCTTTTCAGGGAGTCTCCAGCGGCAAGTTCCTTGGTTTCGTTATCACTTCAAAGGGTATACATCTGGACCCGGAGAAAGTGAAGGCTATCCTCGACATGCATCCTCCAAGAAACCTCAAAGAGCTACTCGGAATACAAGGAAGGCTAGCCTACATCAGATGATTCATTTCAAACCTCTCTGGAAGGTGTCAACCTTTTATCTAGCTCATGAAGGAAGGCGTCGTCTGGACTGAACAATGTCAACGCGCATTCGACGATATCAAGGCGTATCTTACAAGCCCTCTAGTATTGGTAGCTCCAATAATGGGAAGCTATTCTTAATATATGTCCATGCTATGGACCATTCCCTTGGCGCCCTATTAGCTCAGAAGAATGAAGGCGGCCATAAACATGAAATCTACTACCTCAGCCACATAATGGTGGGTGCCGAGCACAGATACACACCAGTGGAGAAGGAATGCCTTATACTAGTATTTGCCATCCAAAAGACACGCCACTATGTGTCTGGGTAGACTATCCATATTATATCTAAAGTCAACCCTCTCAGAATACTCATGACTAAATCGGGCTCTCTCAATTCCCGTTTACCTACATGGGCAATGCTGTTGACTCCATACGATATGATCTTCGTTCATCATAAGGCAGTAAAAGGCCAAGCATTAGCTGATTTTCTAGCCGCTCATCCGGTACCGGAGTCGTCCAAACTCTACGATGAAATCCCCGACAAAGTGGTAGAGTCTAACACTGCAACTGAAGAAATCCCCATTTGGCGAATGTTCTTTGACGACGCATCAAGAACAGGAACCAAAGGAAATATCGTAGCTGGAGTAGGTGTCGTGCTCGTGTCACCTGATTATCTGGTCATATACCGTACATATTCTCTCGTGGAACCATGCACCAACAACGTGGCCGAATATAATGCTTTATTAATCGGCCTACAACTGGCGAAGCAACTGGGAGTTGACTATCTAGAAGCTTACGGCAATTCCAAGCTAATAGTTAGTGAGGTCCGAGGGGATTATGAAGTTCGTCATGAAGATCTCATCCCCTACCATAGAGCAAAAATCGAGCTGGCGTTTACTTTGGCAGGGTTCTTCATCGAGCATGTGCCTCGACTACAGAATATAGAAGCAGATGCTCTAGCCGGTCTCGCCTGCTTCTTTGACCGTTCTAACCAATACTCAGCAGTCGATCACAGTGTCTGGTCGAGAACTATTCTGTGTAAAAAATGCCTTGCATATTCATCACAATTATGTAGCAGAAATAAATATCGATGTCAAAGACTGGAGATTTCCCTTCATCGACTATGTTGTCTATGGAATCCTCCCCGAGGACCCGAAGGAAGCAGTATCCATCCAAAGGCAATTCTTCAGATTTTACTACGACTCGGCTACCAAGATGCTGTACCGACGCTCTTACGAATGTAGAAGCATAGAATTTCAGGCACATCTACGAGCCAAAATTCCTATGCGCTTAATACTACATACGTCAGGGTGCTCAAACGAAGTACTTGACACAGCAAAGGACAGAAAAAGTATAGGCATCAAAAGAAGATTTTTATTTCATATAAAAGTCTATTACATATCTAAAGAAAGGCTTTACAAATGAGAAATTCTACAAAAAAATAAAGATCCTAAGACTACAGCCAGGCGCAGCCATGCGTCCCCTGCCAGGCGCATCCTCCGTTAGGCACATCTCTTCAGCGTTTCAGTCAGGCGCATCTCTTTCAGCGTCTCAGTCAGGCGCGTCTCTTTCAGCATCTCATTCAGGTGCGTCTCTTTACCATCTCAGTTAGGTGCATCACTCAGCATATGCGCTCTACTTCGACCCGATCAAGTGCTGCAGCTAAAGGAACAACTTTGAGTATAACAAGAGCGGGCGATCAACCCCACTCTAGCAGGAGAAAGAGCTCTCCAAAGCCCAAGGAAGAGGAGAGCATCGCAATTCCGATCTGCGGCTCTTCCAGCATAACGAACGGGACTCGAGCATCCCGATCTTTGGATGCAACAGGCACCTTCGACCTGCTTTGGGAGCCCGCGATCCCAACTTTTGGATGTAACAGTCACCTTCACGAGTGCGTACGAAGATGACTCGACGCATCTTCACCCTGGGGAGCGTCTTGGCAACAGAATAAACTCGGGCAAAGAAGTTCATCTTCGTCGAGAAGTCAAGGGAGAGACAACAAAACTCTCTCAAAATTGTTGCTATTTATAGGCCAGGACAAATCAAACCCGTGCTCCAAGTGGCAACCTTTCCGAAGTTAATGCAATAAACTTATATTTATGATGATGAATTTTTCTTTTCGAATTCAGCCAAGTCAAAACGGCTATTTAAAGTACTCGAAGAACTCAACAGTCGGACCAATAAAGATGTGTCATGTAAACAGATGCGCCGGTAGACCTCACATCATACAGATGCGTCTATCAACACCATGCACCTCATAAGGATGCGCCTTACGCGTCTCCATGCGCCTCACGCGTCCCCATACGCCTAGGGGAATGCAGATCAATACGCCCACTCAAAGGCCCATCACCCGTCAAGAACATTAAATGCTGAAGTCTGACACGATATCAACCATGCCTCGATGACAGAGCAGCACAGCTTTTACAAAAAACAAAGCACCGCTGACGTCAGCGTCATCATTACTCTTTCCTGGCGGTTATAAGCCACGTAGCCGATCGACCATTCGCATGCGCCTCCACAATCATGCGCCCGAAGACTCGCATGCGCCTCAAAAGTCATATGCTCAGACCGGTTCGTGACTCTTCAAGGTTACGAGCCAAAGTCTTCTCATGCTCCTAATCCAAACGCATTCCGTCAGATCGCTATCCATCAAATCTGAGATCTTTGAGCTACGGACATGCACCACGTATCCTTTGACTCAGTTCAACCTATGAAGGGGTGCTAATCACCCAAGATCTCACCAACCGAAAGATTCTTTCCACTGCCACGTGCCAGCCATAAATGCAGCATGAATGATTCAATCCAAAAATCATGGCGCATCATCCATGCGCTCTCCTCCCGTCAGCATCAGCCACGTGGCATTCCCACGAACAAAGCGCATCCTATATATGCGCGCATGAGCAGCCCAACCTGCTGCTTATAAATAGAGGGATCATTTTTTTCTTCCACACACACAGACATATAGAGACGCACAGTCAAAGATAGATGTAACCAGAGCATCAGAGTTATCACCTACAGAGATCGGAAGAGACATTCAACGTCTTCTTTTCCTCCGTAAGCTCCGACATCGAGAGCAATCCAGACCTTCAGAGAACCGAAAATCGTCGTTAGATCGTCAACGGAGTCAACGCATTACCACTCGCTCCACCGACACAGGACCCCGATAAAAAACAAAAGTGTACTCCTAGGAGTACATCGAAGTCCTATATTGTAAAACTGTTCTATTAGTAATTGAAACTGCAATCAAAAATTTTAATGGCAAACAAGCTGGCAACTCTGCTGGGGACCTATTTCTCCACCGTTGAGAAAGCTGTGTCGCAATCTAACGACATGAAGGTGGGCTCCTCCCACAGGACACTGGTCGTATGCCTCAATCAACAGGCGTATGAGGAGTTCACCTCTGAAGGCAGGGCAAGTCCTTTGAAGTGGCCGCCAAAGCCGAAGAAGACTCGCCAAGTCTGGGTACGCAAGGTCGAGGCCCCTAGCACCATCACCGAAGGGGATGCGCCGATGCAGCCTACCCATCTCGCTGACGTCCTCAGCAGCCAGGATGCGCCTTCGGATGCAGTACATCTCTCGGGGAAACGTGGGGCTGACCACATTCCCCAACTATCTCCTTCTCAGACAAAAAAGATGCGTCGATGGAGCAGGGGCCCATCTAACGCCCTGCGCATTAACTCTGGTGTGCCGCAGAAGGCTTCTGCCTTTGACAGACACACTCGCTATCATGGTGAGGAGAATTTGGACTCTGAGTACTATACACCCCAGCGGGCTGGTATAAAGAAGTCCAAGGCAGCACGGGCCACGCACCTCCAACGTACTATGCCAACAGTAAGTCAGAGGCAAGCGCTCACAATCATGCGCGCTACTGATGGTAAACTGTATAAGGTTGAGTCGGGTGCTTCTGCGCAGCCAACGAGCCAACCTTCAAAGACCTCGTTCTGCTTGGATGCATCCGCTGCGCTTTTAACCAAGCCGTTCGAGGCAAACTCAGTGGTCTTGAACCCCCGTGCCTACATTGGTTGTGCGTCTGAGGCTGGTTTAAGCCACTCTAAATGTTGCTCCCCTACTATTGATCTGGGCGCATCTTTTGCACCGGATAAGGGGGTGCATCATTCACTTGACCACCCTAGCGCTTGGCCTTGCCATGCCCCAGATGGGGGTGTGAAGGTGGCACTCTCCTCTAATGATTTGCGTAATGTGATCATTCATAAATGCCGATTAGGAGAGTCGAATGACAAGCACATTGCGCCCCTCAAAGGGCACACCTGTGCTGTAGTCACCATCAATTGTTGTTGCAAGACAGCTGTTCCATCACAAAGGCAGTCAGTGTTCCAGCGGCTGCAATCATCAACACCCCTTCAACGTCGCCTCCGGAAGAAGGTGTCGATTAAAGAGGATCCAGGACTAAAGGTTGCTTCTTGCAACGTAATCTCTAACTCCTCGTCAATCCGAAAGGCGACTGGCAACTCCTCGACCTCGTCCCCATCCAAGAGCCAGCCGAGGAAAACCAAGACGACGGTCCCGTCCTCAAGAGTGTTTGAGGGCACACGGAGGAGAAAAAAGATCTCGGAGGAAGCTGGGGGTAGTCAAGCCCTTGTTAATCTTTATTTCGAAGACGAAGACTTCCTCCAGATCACAAAGCTGGGGGTAGTCAGGCCCTTGTTGATTCTCCTTCCGAAGATAAAGATATCCTCCAGAATATAACTAGGGGTAGCCAGGATGAAGCTCTTCTTCTACAAGAAAGCGAGGCTGAAAGCGAAGCTTCAACCGATCCATCCACTTCCAGTCACATTATGACAGTATACATGACGAAAGGTGGTGATATGGAGTCAGATGCTCCACCAGCAGACCTTGTTCTGCACATGTATACTTTGGAGGAAGGACTCAAAACCCTCTCCGCCTCCATGCAAATACTGACTCAAGCAGTGTTTGAGATACGATCAGCTTTGGCCAGGCCACCTTCCACTAATCCTGACCCAGGAGTCAACGGGGAATCAAGTGTGCCCCTTTAACGGACATCCTTGAATACTGATTGTCGTGAAGCACTGCAAGTGTCAAAACCTTCGAATGTATAACTCCATACTGTACCACCTTCTTCGACTCCCAGCTCCATAGAAGACATAGTTGATATGATCAGGGACTTGCGTGAGCGCTTCAAGTCAAAGAACAGACAGGAGAAGTGCCAGAAGATGGGGATCCAACAACTATACCCCATCGAATGGAACAAAGTGGTTTATCCTCCCAAGTATAAACCACAAACATTGACGCCATACGACGGAAAGTACTCTCTACGACGTTATCTGACGTACTTCTAGTCTCAAACGAGACATCTCCCGAAGGAAGACGCGCTATTCACCAGCCTATTTGTCGGGACATTGAAAGGAGTGGCTTACGACTTGTACTGTAGTATCCCTGACAACTCCACATCCTCCTTCGATGACTTGACACGCCTCTTTGTCGATCATTTTTACGAAGGAGGAAAAGACATGACAATGGCGTCCCTCATAGAGGTACGTCAGAAGAAGAAAGAGACGGTTCGAAAATTCATCGAACGATTCTGGCAAGCCTGCTTCAGACTGCCCCCGGGTATGCTAGAACATGCACTCCTCTCCTTCTGCAGCATGAACATGCTTCCTGTGGTTAAGCTCTGGCTCAACTCCACTCATTCTTCCAACTGGAGTTCATTGATTATTGAGGCCGAAGCAGCTAAAAAGAAGGCATACAATGCTCACCTTCTGAGAGTCAGTTTCTCTGCCTTTAAAGATAAGGAAAAATGGCCTGCTGCCAGCAATCCTAGACGAGAGATAAAAGAAAAGCAGGCGTTGACCGTCAATGCCTCGAAAGGCGTACAAGTACCTACTCAGAAGCCTCCGCTTGCACCGAGGCCAAAGGAGGTTTATTCTTTCAATGATGAAGACACCTTGCAACTCTTCGAGATGTTGAAGCAGGATGACAAGATTAAGTTACCAGATCCGAAGCATCCCGACGAGGTTGGAAGAGTTGACAATCCGAAGTACTGCCATTACCATCGGTTCGTAGGACATCCAACTCAGGATTGCTACGTCCTGAAGAACTACATCCAGCGCATGATCAATACAAATGTCATCTCCATCGATTACGAAGAGAAGACAGTCTCGGCCAACCTGGTGTCGCTCCAATTCGGTACCTTACCGCCAACCACAGCACAATATGGTGTCGTCCCCATTCCAAAGGCGACAATGGAGGTGGTCGACCTACCACCTACCCATGACAACGTGAGTGGACTCATCCCACTCAGCACATCCCGGGGAGAGGACTTATGGGTTCACCCATACCTCGTCTATGAAGTTACACAACCGGGGGTACGCGCTACCTCCAAAACCAAAGGCATGAATACCAAGTCTTGCCACATGATCTCTACCTCCGTGGAAGAGGCACTTCCTGTACAAACGCGTTCACAGCAGAATGCCCAACCCAACGAAGCTACTGTCGAGGTGGTACCTACCTGCACCGCCCCTGCTGCCCAGGAAGAGGGCCCATCCAGACCTCCAGCAGCCAATAAACAGAAGCACGTAGAGGCCCGTTTTGACAAGCCTTTCCGAAGAGAAATGCTTCGGAGCTGTAGCAGCCCTTTCCAAAAAATTTAGAATATTTTATTATTATTATTTATTTTATTGGAATGGTGATTTTAGATTTTATAAATAATTATTTAGTTAATTATTACGGTAGATAATTTTAGCCATGATGGTGTTTTGGAGTACACGGTGACTAGAAATCGTGGCGCGGGTAGTGCAATAGTGTGCTTAGACTAGTGTATTAGCCCTGATAGGGAAGGATGAGCCATAGTGATGGCCTAACTAGGAAAACCAGGCCAAGTTGCGACTTAACCCTTACCAAAGATTTATTTATTTATTATTATATTATTGAGTTTAAGGAAATCGGTTATACCATTTTAGCCCGGACTGGACCCGAACTGAGCACAAGCCCATGTAGTCATGCGAGACGTCTGATGACATGCGTGTTGATGTATTTTGGTGAGTGGATAATTTTCTGCTTTAATGATTTAACAAATATACCTAGGTATTCATATTTAAATATTATAATATCATTATTGGTTGATAATCAATGATATTTGGTATTAAATAGGTCCTCGTACATTTTGGAATTTTTAGACTGCACATAATGGTATATACACCATTATTGTTTTATTGAATTTCGTTATACTTATTATTATTTTATTGAGGTTATTATATACATAAGATTATTTATTTGTTATTAGTTATATTAATTTTGTCAATTAAATATTATTATATATAGTCATATAAATATACATAGTGATATATATAATAGATATATTTATAGTAATATATTATATAGATAAATATATATAGTGATATATATATTAGAAATATATATATAGTGATATATTATATAGATATATATATATATATATATAGTGATATATATAATAGAAATATATATAGCGATATATATATTAGATATATAGGACTATAGCTAATGCCAACCACACATAAGGAAAACCCATATTAAACCGAGCCCCCACAACATTGCTTAAAGCAACAGCAAACCCATACTAGGCTCACCAGCCCGAGCCGAGCTCTACAAGGCCCACTACCCATGTTTTCTCCAGCAAAGCGGATCTCCCCACCCCGACTCCGCTCATAAATACACGAGATCGGGAACCCTAACCCAACTTCCCTCACCTGGCGAACCCCTGGCCCTGCGCACGTGGCGGAGAGCCACCGCCGGCCACATGAAACAGCACGAAACCGCATCAGTAGCAGCAAGCAACGACAGAAGTTACGCCAACGGCGCAACTTCGCGAGGGCATTACTCCATCCACGTTCGATCGTTTTGCGTACCGCTTTTCCTGGTATGAAGACAAACTAACCTGCTTCAAAACTCTTCAAGTCGAATTAATAAAACTGCCGTAGACCGTCCCGAAAGTCGATGTGAAGATCGACAAAAATCTGTCGAAACAGGACAGTTCATAGCAGTCCAACTACTCTAGTTCGCGGCCAGATTTCTCCCAACCCATACATGATTTTGAAAATATATTTGAAGTCACTTATAGACGATATATAGAAGATGGAAATCCTTCTTTTAGTTTTCATATTCATGCATTGTGTGCCGATTAATCAATCCCCAAAGATTAGGAAAAATATGTTTTAGAATATTAAAAATATTAAAAAAATCCCTCGATACGACGTGCGTTCCGCCAATCCGGGCGATGTGGTTGCGAACCGAAAGCATTAAAGGCTACATAACGGCTTCGTGGTCGTGTGAGCTTTGACGGAATTGAAATTGGTTGCGTGTGCGCGACGAATTTGATCCGTATCCGTCGAAATTCACCGTATCGGCCTTTGTGCAAAATTTTCAATTAGTTTGTGCACGTTCATCAGATCGAGAAGAAACTTATGCCAGCAAGACCGTATCATTTTTTTGATCCTGTATGCCAAGTTTGGTCCGATTCTGAGACAGTTGATTGGATCGTCGTTTGGCAGGCCCTATGGTCCAACATAGTGGGCAATTTTGTGCACGGCCTGCCGGAATCCAACTTAGGACATACGGTTGGGTTCGTATCAAAAAACTGAATCCGTAGACATGTAGTTTGACGACTTTAGAGACCGTTGACTCTGACACGCTTTTCGGCACAAAGCGGGTCCAACGGCGGATACCGTTTTGACCCGAAATTACCGTTTTGACCCTGTGTCTAGAATTGGACTTAAGGATAGGCAATCCTAGCTAATTTGACTATTCTGAGAACATTGGTAATGTTTATTTCAGCTTCTGGGGACTGTTGTACAGGTTTTGACTATTATGGCATATTGAGTAGTTTAGACGATCGGTTTCACCAGCAAATGACCACAGACGTGTACAGTTTATTATTTGTTTTCAGTATTAATCTTTACTATACATCAGTGTTTAGTCGATAGATATGTGATTTCAGTTTTATGTGATTTTGTTCCTTGTTGTGTTGGGAGGTGAAGTACTAACGATGTGTGATCTGACCTTAGACCGTGCAGACAGTGTAGACAGTAATTTATTATTGCAAAGTAGAAAGTGTAGACAGTAATTTATTATTGCACTTATATCTTGTAGACCGTGTAGACCGAGATTATTATTGTATTTAAACTGTGTAGATCATGATTATTATTTTGTAGACAGTGTTTCTTTATTACAATTTTTTCTGTAGACCATGTAACTGTAGACCGTGTAACTGTAGACCGTGTAACTTTAGACCGTGTAGACCGTGTCGCATAATTGTCCCGAGATCGATCACATATCAAAGGTACTTCAGTCAGTTGGTGAGTATTTTATTGCATTTCATTTTCTGTTCTTATTATTCAGTTTTATTGTCTTTCTTCATTTTATTTTATGAATCATATGTCTAAAGGCTAACCTCTGTAGTATAGTCATTTTCATATATTGAAACTGCATTTAGTGAATTGTGCTCGTTCCATTCCTGACTGGAAACCAATATTTTTCAGGTTAGCTGTGGATTCACTTAGCAAGGAAGATACGGGGATACTTGCAGACGAAAAGCCTAGAGACTAGCTAGATAGATGAGTTGTGGTCATTCCATATTTGTACAAGTTTATATTTTTCTACAAATATAAAACTTGTGAATATTGTAAGTTAAATTAACTATGTGAATGAGCATTATTTGTGATTTTGATCTTCATGGCCGTGACAGCGTTCTACCGACGACACTGCGGCGTAGGCTGGCTTGGACACATCTCGTATTCGTAAAAAAAAAGGGTGCAGGTCGTGACAAGTTTTTGTGGTGGCCCATGCAGGTCTGTTTTCGCAAAACATGCGAACTTGTGATAGTACTTAAGTTAGTCGTACTATTGCGAGCCTGCGACTAAGAAATGCTCATTCATGAGTTAGGGATTTATTTAATTTAAGAGAGTGACTAGGACTAAGAGTCCCTTATGTTGACACAAAGTCACAGTCAACCAAATATTGACTATATTGACCAAATAATACTTGTATAAATTCAATACGACACACGACGACTGCATTCAGTTCAAGACAGATGACAGCTCAGTCTTCAGCTCTCAGTGTGTTCTGGAGTCTGTATTTTATGATTTCATTGAGTCTAGATTTATGTACTCTGAGTTATGCTGAGCTCTTGGAACTTAGTATACAAGCCTACCCAAAATCCCAAGCTCCACCAAAACCAAATTGCCCACAAGTCCCTCTTAGGATCATTCTGTGCTCTGGAGACAGAGTTCGGGCCGAACTCTGCCTCCACACAGAGTTCGGGCCGAACTCTGTCCCCTAGAAATCAGGAACCCTAATTTTAGGGTTAGCTGTTTGCTAGCTGTCCAACGGCCAAATTTTTGAATTTCCTTACCCGAATTCTGGCCGAATTCTGTCCCTAAAATCAGTATAAATAGGGCATGAATTCTCTCATTTTGAATCACTCAATCTTCTCTTCTCTTCTCTCCTACAAGCTCTATAAGCCATATCCTTCCCATCTACTAGCCACAAGCCTCCTAAGTCTCGAGTGCTCAGCATCTCTCATTTAGGATTCTTGTGCAAGAGTAAAGAAATCGCTTGGACAATTCCAAGCAAATCGCCACTGCGATTCTCTGTAAGAAGTTGACGTGCTCTTCTGAAGAAAAGGCACGGGTTGTAAGCTACTATTTCACAAATAGTGGATTTAATCCTGAGCTAGAGTTCTCAGGCCTGGACTAGTCCTCCACGAGGGAAACCAGGTTAAAATTGCTGTGTTTGCGTATGCTCTCTTGTCTTTCATTTACATTCCGCATTTTACTCTGACTATTCATTGTTAGTGAAAGAGTTAATTTTTTAATTGGTCATTATACATACATACTCTATTCACCCCCCCTCTAGAGTTGCCAAACTGTTCTTCACCTTATACAAATTATTGATAGGTAGTCTAGGCCATGCAATATAGATGAGAAATTATTAATTTTTGATAGTTGTCAGATCTCCATAGGTACACTATTACCTCTTGATATGACGATATGATCCAATGTGGATAGGTTATTCACTTGGTGAGACATGGCTTCCTAGAATTAATGATCTAACCTTGATAAATTGTTTAATTCCTTCTCTTTTCCTCTTTGATATCATCCTCATATCTTAGTCAAATTGTCTATTTAGTTCCTATTTTTGCCCTAAGAGTTTTTTTTTGTT
The DNA here is from genome assembly GCA_029216955.1 of Iris pallida. Lineage (NCBI taxonomy): Eukaryota > Viridiplantae > Streptophyta > Magnoliopsida > Asparagales > Iridaceae > Iris > Iris pallida. The sequence continues at coordinate 3,144,838 of JANAVB010040018.1, read as the reverse complement.
ATCTATAGATGAACCCCAAGTTAGTTTCAATTCAAAGTTTTCTCAAAGGTGTAAATACACATGAAATAGATACTAGAGTGTTCGTATCTATTTGTCTTCAGTTATTTCCTCCATATTTAATCTTTTATTGTAGGGGTTATGACTGATAGGACAAATACTTACGCTTTATGTCATAGTCAACTTGTTTTAATCTCTAGGAGCTCATGGATTTTACAGATATAGTTAAAGGAATATTAGTTAACTCATAATGGCATGACAGCAGCGCACTGCCGCCATTTATTTGAATTTTGGAGACGATGTATTCATTGCAGCCAGCAGCGCACTAGCAAGGTACGACCCCTAGAGTCAAAAATCAGTTTAGGAGAATATAGGTTATGGAATATTGCTAAAACTATAGCTAGTGGTCCCCTTTGATCGTAGTTACCCTTGAATTAATAGTGGATAGAGTTAAAACGTGTTGACTTTGTATCATATTTGAGTTACGAAACCAAGGGTTTACCATAGCCTGAGTATACAGGCAAGGCATAATCCTCGGTGAAATGACTTCAGACATGATTACAAGTTCATGATACTATAGAGGATAGGAAATGCCCTATATGTCCCCTAAGATCCAAAGCCAATACTAGTAAAAGTTCTGTAAGTTGGGTAGCATGTCTCCCGACCTAGCATTCTACGGTCCTTGTGATCAATTGACGAGGTAATTGACTTACGCTAATAGGTTTACCTAGAATATAAAATTTAGAGGTCGTAACCCAATCGACCGAGTCCTTGTGGATAAGAAGATAGTAGGAAGACTGTATAAGCAAGAACACCGGGTAAGGTTTTGATTCTCACAAAACTCGAACTACTTGTGCCTTTTTTCAAAATCTCACATACTCGTATTTTGACTATCTTGAACAATGCTGCTATTACAGCCTAGTTTTGCAAGCTTACTCTTTTATCGAGCTTTATTCAAGACATATGTTATTTGGGATGCCTGCTAACATATTATCTAATCAGAATCAATGTATTACGGTCTGATCAACCGTAGTGCACCCGGTTCGCTCTCCTTCTGATTAACTTACGTGGATTTAGATATAGATGTCTCTAAGATCTTATCCGCGACTGCTTTGACAATTCCACTTGAATTATATGTTCGCCTTTGAATCACAAAATTGTGTTTAGTAACATCTTCTTTGAACTGTTTGTTGTTTTGTCTTTCACTGATTTGGAAAGACGAAAGCTTGTGATGGTAGAGAGATACATAGTAACCCTATGGCTGTAATAGGTTGTATACACAAGTAAAACTATTATCGGCCAGCCATGAGATTGAGTTACTCGTTCTCCTCTCGACCCCCAAACTACTATTGAGACCTTCTAGCTATCTGAATTTGAGAAGGATTAGGGTTTTATCCTTAGTCGAAATGCTAACCCAAGAGACCATCTATCCTTAAAAAACCAATTGTTGTGAGCCTCTAACTATTTGCTTGAAGTTTGTATTAACTAGCAATCCTTAAACCTTGTCGCGACCCGCACCCGCTGTGAGGGTACGAGTACGTAACAACGCCCAGCCTACGCCGTAGTGTCGGCGGTAGAACGCTGTCCTAGGTCACAATATCTAACATTATAAAGCTAAGCAGTTTATACTCCCCGAATGGGGGTGACATAGCAGAATGTAAACTCAATCACATATAAGGTAGAGAATAATGGAAGATAGATAAAACATGAAATCCAGAAGAGATACCGCAGATAGAAGTCTAAGAGTCTAAGATACATAAACCCAGAAATACATCTCAAAGCTTAAATACAGTAATCCATAAATACAACTCAAGGCAACTAAAAACAAGCTATAAGCAAAACCCTAGCTATCTATACAACCACTACTGTGTCTCCTTTAGGCTAGCAGGCAACCTCCAGGCTATCTGTAAAATTTATCAACAGATCTAGTCAGGACAGGAGCGAGCACAATACATCTCAACAGTTCATAGCAGGTTAGAAAATATAATCATGCAGTAAAGTAAGATATAGATACTGAAGAAATGCAGTATGTAAACAGAAAGAGAGAACTGTAACAGAAGTATCTACTATAAGTAAAGAGCTACCAGTGACTAGTGATTTAGAGTACAAAGTCGACATGTGAACGGCTTGATTTGCACATGGCTATACTAAAGAGGCGTACATGGCTATTCTACTTTGGAATTGTTCACATGACTATTTATACTCTTCCGTACCCCCAATCAGTACACAAGGATCCAACCAGGTTATGTTATGATTCCATGTAACAGCCCCCGAAGGGTGGTACATAGTAGTCCCATAAATAGGGATTCTGGGAAACCCAATAGATGGGATAAGGATTCAAAAAAGACTCTGTGATCATTAGGGTATATGTCACAAGTGATTAAAGAACCAAAGAAGCATAGTGATACGCCATGTAAGTAAAACGCACAGAACATGTTGTACCCGATGCTCCCTGAAGGGATAACATCTCAAGAAGGGATCCATATAGTACTAATCCGTGTGACCAACGTGACAGTATCAAGTAAAGTAATTTAATGCAGAAAAATAATTCTAAGTAGGATATGAAATGATCAGAGAATGTACTCGCCTGGTATTCTGAATGTCCGAAGAGAATATACTGTCCGAGGAGTGGTGTCTGTCTCCTATAGAACAGTACAAGTCACAACAAGTCTAAAATAAGGAAATAGACTGCTACAATGCATCTACATGAAGTTTGGGATCAATCTAGGCTAAAGTCAACCTTTGGTCAACTCTAGTCAACTAGACTAGTCAAACTAGGTCAACTAGGTCAAACCTAAACCAAACAAGTCTATACTAGTCTATTCTAGGCCTAATCAAGACTAAACAAGTCTAACTAAACTCTCACTAGGTAAACAGACACACCATAGGCTAAGAACCCTAGGCTATAGGCTATATCATGCCTAAGCTAAACCACAAACACATATACACATAACAATATATATATATCTAATATATTGTAGTACACTCATAACATATAGGCTTCCTATATGTACATCCCACATATATATATATATATATATATATATATATATGCATCACTATTGACATATTCATATACATAGATATATATAGGAAAGCTATATATATAGGAACATACATATATATATATATATAGGGAGAGAAAGAGAGGTAAAAGAGTAAGTGAGTATGTGTGTGTTTGGCATGTGTGTGAAAGGATATCTGCTAATATTCTAAAATTTAGTGATAGGTAGGTGTATGTGACATGGGATACATGATGTTAAAGGGTGTATGAATGCCTGTGTGTAAAAGGTTATAGGTTAACTCAGTTTATAGAAATACATACATACATACTTACCTTGTATACATGCATACATACATATCATGTATATTATATTTACATGATACATACATGTATACTTGTATTATATTATACTTACATTCATGTATATTAGATACTTGTATTTATATTATCATATTGGAAACATTCATTTCATTCATGCATCTATGTATTACCTACATGTTTTATATATATGCATACATTGTATATTCATATCATTTCATACATTAACATAGAGACATACAAACATGCACACATCATATATTTCATACCTTGCATTACCTTACATATCATGTTATATATTATCATTCATTCCTTTCATATATTACATTATCTTGCATGCTTGCATTCATATATTACATTCTATATTACCTATATACATGTATTTCCTCCATTCATTCATGCTTGCATCATATACTCTACATTACCATACATGTTATCATTATATATTGCATTACAATATTTATACATTATGCATTCATATCTATCATTACATATATATCTTGCATTCATATCTAGCATTCATTATATACTTTCATGCATACATTGTATATCATTCTTTCATTCATGCATTGCTTATATGCATTATATTAATTGCATTCCTACATGCTTGCATTCAACCATATATATACATTAATGTAAAGAGAATATATATCATATATATATATATATCATTTCATTCATCTAACATATCATGCATTACATACTCTATATTCATTTCATATCCATACTACATAGGCTCATAGGTTACACAAAATGCATATAACATATAGTCACTCTTCTACTTAAAACCAATAATGTACCAATTGGCATTCATTAAATTCTAGGATTAAAGTGTGTCGTAGCCCTTTGTGTTAGCTTTCCGAAACTTTAAACGGATCACATTTTCGTGTCCGGAAGCTCCCGAAATCGCGAAAATACCGAAACATGTTCGTCTTTCGTACATCTGACACTCAAATAATTCTACAGAAAGTTACAGAAAGAATTTGGCTTATTAAAATATATATTTGGAAACCTAACTTCGATACGGTTCTTTTAAAAAAATGGAAGATAAATCGGAGTTCTAAGCTAAAAGTTATGACATTTCTAAGTTGTTTTGGTTAATAAAAACGTGGATAAAAATTATGACGGATTTGACAAAAGAACACATATAGGCCAAGATACTTGCATACAAACATAGGTATCCAAATAAAACTCATTCTAACCATCCTAACAATGATCAATCCACTCTTTAACCATTATAAAACTGAATTTAAATATCTATTTAAACTATTAACATACATACATACACATGGGGTGTCCTAATTTGGGATCTATCAAGTAGGACACAAGACACATATCTACAATCCTCAAGAGAGCTCCAAATAGCCTCAAATTTGAATCTAAATAGGATACATGCATGAGGATGGATCCTACGAATTCAAAACTAATTTATATGCAAAGGAAATCGATTTAGAGGACGGGTTTTACCTGTTGGGAGTGGAATCCCAATGAAATCCTTTATGACACGGCTCCGATATGAAGATCCCTCAAAGTGGACACTTCTCCTTGCACTCCTCTTCCAATCCTTGGTAGCACCCTTCTTTTAGAGAATGGGAATGATTGAGGGAAGGTTTGGTGAAGGAATGATTTGATTTGGAGATCAAATCAATGAGAAGGCTCTCTAAAATTGGGAAAGAACAAAAGGAAAATAAAAGAGGCAAGATTGTAATGAATGAAATGAATCATTCTATCCTAAAGGTGGCTACCATAAAGAGTCCATTAGGGCTAATGGGAAATATCCTAATTGCCCCTCTCTAGTCTCATATGTTTAAGTCTAAACTAGGTTCAAGTTTGGGGTCAAAATGATCTAGTTTTGAGTCTCTAACTTAACCATTCTAACATGATAAAAATTAGTTTAATTAACTAACTTAATGTTGGGTCTTGTGAGCCATGCTTAACTTAATATTGGGTCCCATCTAGAGTTCAAGCTACCCGGGTCACAATACAAGTCGGAACGAGACGAAACTCAAACCCGACGAAACAAATCCAATAAAAACAATATTAAAAATATAAAATTTTCCCAAAATATTAAAATATAAAAAATTACCAAAATCATAATACATCAATTTAAATATTATTAAAATAATCTAAAATTCACCAATTAATTAAAATTCTAAATAATTCAAAAGTCACAAAATGACCAAAATACCTTTAGCCTAAAAAGTTGTAAATAGTCATTCTAATCACATGGTTAGGTCCCCAAGGTTAGTCTCTAAGCTTAGCAAAACTAGGGATTAACTAGTTAACCATCAAAATCACAATTCAACATTTTAAATAGTTTTAAATTGATTAAAAAAATTTCCAAAAATCACAACATGAGTTAAATTTTATTATCGATTAATCAAAATTATAAAAGTTTAAAATTACCCTCATTTAGAAAAGTGGGTGTTATAATCCTTAACCCAACCTTTCCTCGACCAAAGCCCACGGTTTGGACAAGAGATGAATAAACAACGGTAAGGACAATCATTTACCATGACTATGGTAGACACTCATCCCGAGATTGCTTACCCCGTCGATAACTCTTGTATACTGTGGACGAGTAGGTTATTCTATTTTATCGATCGTGTGTCGTTGTACACTCTCATTTTCTATTTATTAAGAAACGATCCTTGACTTGACTTATATCTACCGTACCCCGTTACGCCGTGCCTGATTCTTTATTAACAAGAGTCGAGGCGCGATAACGGACCTTGGAATTCTTCCAACCTTATTATTCCTAAACCATGTCCTAGCTTCTAAGGTGGGTAGACTGTAATCATTCTAAAATTTTTTGGGATCATTTTGTGTCCCCGGCCGTGCCATTAATATTAGAAGCACGAGACTAGCTGTTACCTTCCAACAAATTTCATATACAAGATCTAGACGAGTCCACTTTCATCTAGGCATATAAAGTCCCACTCAAACCCGTCCCCTTGTACTATATTTTTATGGTACGACTTTTAGGTCAAAAGGACTGGTTATAACCCTTACCATAATACCAGTATACTTCTCGACTAAAATTAAAGACTCTACCTCGACTCAATTCCTTCGACCCAATATATGGTTGTGATTTACTCAAGGTCCACTACGCCCATGTCACTAATATGCCACTCAATTGTGCCTTCTCGTGCTAATTAAACACAAAAGTCACGGAAGGCGCATTTTGTAGCTTTAGGGACCTAGCTAACCAACCTGACTAGCAACTAGCTCAACCACTCGAGGGAAAACCTATTCTAGGTGACCCTAATCTAGTAGAAATAGTATAATCATTGGGATCTTGACCAGTTAATATAGACTAAAATCCGAGGTTCATCCAATCAACGATTGGTGTCTAATCAGGGAACCCATTAAGACACCGTAAAATCCATCCCTGCATACCACCATACTTGGACTATAAAACCGAACTTTTTGAAATAGGTCCCTATACCTATTACATAGTCTCCCTCTCTTAGAACGTGAAGTCATTCGTAACCATTATTCCATTTACCGAGAAGTTGCGATACGAACTTGTATTGCATTTTATCCCTTGCTTGTGTGTTTAAATAACCACGGAAAGGATCACAATCTCGATTTCTCAAATTCTGTTCTATTAGGGAACCTTGTTTAGATTAATTTCGAGGACGGAACCCTGGCATTGCACGGATGGCAAGCCCTCTAAGAAATGAAGGGTTTTTCGATTTAGTAAGTGACTAGACTATAGTAGCCAATCTAGCAAATAAGTCAATGGTTCATAAACTTTCTTTCCATCTGTACCTTTGGTTACTCTCTATCGCTCTTGAAAATTTATAATTGTTTTCGATTATTCATCCTTATCTTCCTGTCCTTCCTATTGCAGAGCGACGTATGGTCATGCTTATTTGAATTTATCAATAGTTTTAGCTACTTGTGTAAATTTATTGCTTGTTAGATTTTGGGCTGTTTGATAGATAGGAGAGGATTTTAGAGGCCAAAGGCAGTAGATATCTATTGGTAGCAATTTTAGCAAGTAGTTGGAAGATTATAAAGTTTTAAGTGACATAGCTTAGAGGGAGTAGTGTGTCTAAAGGTGGGTAGAAGTCCTCGGAGTTCGTAGTTGCAAAATGGCTAGGAGGATATAAACTATTTTTGAGGAATTAAAATTCGAGGAGATTAAAGTAATGGTAGTTTTCCTTGAAAACATAAGGAATAATTATGAATTAAAATTTCGAGGACGAAATTATTTTTAAGGTGGGTAGATTTATAGTTGCCCTTCCCAGAAAATTTAGAATATTTTATTTTTATTATTTATTTTATTGGAATGGTGATTTTAGATTTTATAAATAATTATTTAGTTAATTATTACGGTAGATGATTTTAGCCATGAAGGAGTTTTGGAGTACATGGTGACTAGAAATCGTGGCACGAATAGTACAATAGCGTGCTTAGACTAGTGTATTAGCCCTGATAGGGAAGGCTGAGCCATAGTGATGGCCTAACTAGGAAAACCAGGTCAAGTTGCGACTAAACCCTTACCGAAGATTTATTTATTTATTATTATATTATTGAGTTTAGGAAAACCGGTTATACCATTTTAGCCCGGACTGGACCCGAACTGAGCACAGGCCCATGTAGTCATGCGAGACGTCCGATAACATGCGTGTTGATGTATTTTGGTGTGTGAATGATTTTCGGTTTTAATGATTTAACAAATATACCTAGGTATTCATATTTAAATATTATAATATCATTATTGGTTGATGATCAATGATATTTGGTATTAAATAGGTCCTCGTACATTTTGGGATTTTTAGACTACACATAATGGTATGTATACACCATTATTATTTTATTGAATTTCGCTATACTTATTATTATTTTATTAAGGTTATTATATATATAATATTATTTATTTGTTATTAGTTATATTAATTTTGTCAATTAAATATTATTATATATAGTCATATAAATATACATATTGATATATATATATATATATATATATATATATATATATATATATATATATATATATATATATATATATATATATATATATATAGTGATATATTATATAAATCTATTCTACTATATAATAGGAAAACTTAGATGGTGAAACTTTTGAATTCTGAAAATACCCTTACATACTTATACTAATTAAAAATAGTTCATTAATTTTAACAAGGACAACTTAGTAATTAGGAAGACTACCCTTTGGTCTTCCTAAAGAGTTTTTCTAAACTAATTAAAAAAAATGTTAAAATACGTGCAAGGCACGTGCACATATGCTAGTAAATATATATGGTGATATATATATTAGAAATATATATATATAGTGATATATATAATAGAAATATATATAGTGATATATATATTAAAAATATATATATATATATATATATATATATATATATATATATATATATATATAATTTTTTTTTTTAATATATATATATATATAAAATATATATATATATATATATATATATATATATATATATATATATATATATATGACTATAGCTAGTGCCAACCACACATAAGGAAAACCCACATTAAATCGAGCCCTCACAACATTGCTTAAAGCAACAGCAAACTCATGCTAGGCGCACCAGCCCGAGCCAATCTCAACAAGGCCCACTACCCATGTTTTCTCTAGCAAAGCAGATCTCTCCACCCCGACTCCGCTCATAAATACACGAGATCGAGAACCCTAACCCAACTTCCCTCACCTGGCGACCCCCTGGCCCTGCGCGTGCGCGGCGGAGAGCCACCGCCGGCCGGCCAGGCACCGCCGGCCGCATGAAACAACACGAAAGCGCATCAGTAGCAGCAAGCAACGACAGAAGTTGCACCAACGGCGCAACTTCGCGAGGGCATTACTCCATCCACGTTCGATCGTTTTGCGTGTCGCTTTTCCTGGTATATAGACAACCTAACCTGCTTCAAAACTCTTCCAAGTCGAATTAATTAAACTGCCGTAGACCGTCCCGAATGTCGATGTGAAGATCGACAAAAATCTGTTGAAACAGGACAGTTCATAGCAGTCCAACTACTCTAGTACGCGGCCAGTTTTCTCCCAACCCATACATGATTTTGAAAATCTATCTGAAGACACTTATAGACGATATATAGGAGATAGAAACCCTTCTTTTAGTTTCCATATTCATGCTTAGTGTGCCGATTAACCAGTCCCCAAAGATTAGGAAAAATCTGTTTTAGAATATTAAAAATATTAAAAAAATCCCTCGATACGACGTACGTCCCGCCAATCCGGGCGACGTGTCACGAACCGAAAGCAACAAAAGCTGCGTAACGGCTTCGTGGTCGTGTGAGCTTTGACGAAATTGAAATTGGTTGCGTGTGCGCGACGAATTTGATCCGTATCCGTCAAAAATTACCGTATCAGCCTCTGTGCAAATTTCTCAATTAGTTTGTGCACGTTCATCAGATCGAGACGAAACTTACGCCAGCAAGATCGTATTATTTTTCTGGTCCTGTATGCCAAGTTTAGTCTGATTCTGAGACAGTTGATTGGATCGCTGTTTGGCGGGCCCCACGGTCCAACTCAACGGGCGATTTTATGCACGGCCTACCGGAATCCAACTTAGGACATACGGTTGGGTTCGTATCAAAAAACTAAATTCGTAGACATGTAGTTTGATGACTTTAGAGACCGATGACTCTGACACGCTTTTTGGTGCAAAGCGGGTCCAACGGCGGATACCGTTTTGACCCAAAATTACCGTTTTGCCCCTGTGTCTAGAATTGGACTTAAGGACAGGCAATCCTAGCTAATTTGACTATTCTGAGAATATTGGTAATATTTATTTCAGCTTCTTGGAACTGTTGTACGGGTTTTGACTATTGTGGCATATTGAGTAGTTCAGACTATCGGTTTCACCAGCAAAGGACCACAGGCAAGTACAATTTATTGTTTGTTTTCAGTATTAATCTTTACTATACATCAATGTTTAGTCGATAGATATTTGATTTTAGTTTTATTTGACTTTGTTCCTTGTTGTGTCGGGAGGTGAAGTACCAACGATGTGTGATCTGACCTTAGACCGTGAAGATAGTGTAGACAGTGATTCATTATTGCAAAGTAGACAGTGATTTATTATTGCACTTATATCTTGTAGACCGTGTAGACCATGATTATTATTGCATTTAAACTGTGTAGATCATGATTATTATTTTGTAAACAGTATTTCTTTATTGCAATATTTTCTGTAGACCGTGTAACTATAGACCGTGTAACAGTAGACCGTGTAACTTTAGACCATGTAGACCGTGTCGCATAATTGTCCCGAGACCGATCACATATCAAAGGTACTTCAGTCAGTTGGTGAGTATTTTATTGCATTTTATTTTCTGTTCTTATTATTCAATTTTATTGTCTTTCTTTATTTTATTTTATGAATCATATGTCTAAAGGCTAACCTCTGTAGTATAGTCAATTTCATATATTGAAACTGTATTCAGTGAATTGTGCTCGTTCCATTCCTGACTGAAAACCAATATTTTTCAGGTTAGTCGTGGATTCACTTAGCATGGGAGATACAGAGATACTTGCAGACGAAAAGCCTAGAGACTAGCTAGATAGATGAGTTGTGTTCATTCCTTATTTGTACAAGTTTATATTTTTCTACAAATATAAAACTTGTGAATATTGTAAGTTAAATTAACTATGTGAATGAGCATTATTTATGATTTTGATCTTCATGGCCGTGACAGCATTCTACCGCCGACACTGCGGCGTAGGCTGGCTTGGACACATCTCGTATCCGTTAAAAAAAAAGGGTACAAGTCGTGACACTAGCGAAGCCCCACAACTTCGACATACTGGCACAACTTGCCGGTACTCCTGCCCGTCTATATCCGTTTGAGCTTCTTCGTCTTTCCAAAGACAACCGTGAAGCTCTCTGTGAAACCTTGAGGGATGCTGAGTCCTTCATCAGTCAGGTTATGCAGCCTGAGTACCTCCCAACTACATGTGCACACTGTCATTGTGCGGATGAGGTCATCCCCAACATAACCTTCACCCAATAAGACATGCTACTCAAGCACAACCGGTACAACAGGCCATTGTATTACACAGGGTATGTAGGCTCCGTCAAGGTGAAGAGAATTCAGATTGATCCAGGGTCTTCCCTCAGCATCTTTCCTAGGACTCTGCTCTTAACACTGGGGATCCCGATGTATCGTCTGGCGCCTTCCAACACTATAATCAGCGGTTTTAATGCCAGCAAAAGTGAACCGCTGGACAAAATCCGACTAAAATGACATATCGGTAATCTTCGAACCAAAGTGACTTGCTATGTCGTGGACACCGACGTTAACTACAACCTCCTGCTGGGTCGCCCGTGGCTGTACGAGTACATGGTGGTGCCATCTACACTCCACCAATGTATGAAGTACGTATTCACTAACGACATCATCCGGACAGAGTTCGCGGACATCGACCCTTTCAAGGGGGTCGAAGCCTACTTCACCGATGCTAGCTTGTATAAGTCGCTCGATAAAGGAAAAGCCAATGATGCTGACGACAAAGCAGAAACGGCAGCGAAGTCGAACATGTAGCCAGTGATGATTTCCGACGCTCCCTTGAAAATTCGTCTCAAAGAAAAACCGCCCCAGATGCTGCCTCCTATGGCAATCAAGATGCCTGGAAAAGCACCGACTTCTCTAGGTAGAACACCCACTGAAGCTCCCTTGAAGATATGGCTCAAGGGAAAACCACCTCAAATGTCGATTCCCCTGGTGGCAAAACTACAGGGGAAGGCACCTATCATCGAAGGCGTAGTGGAGGCACCCCTGAAGGTGCGTCTTAAAGGCAAGCCTTCGCAATCTTCTGCCTCACTCAAGCTGCAAGAGAAGGCCCACATAGCCCTCTCAGATCCCAAAGACAAGCCTGTGATGAGTTCTCCCGAACCAGCTCCAGTGCTCACAGATGAAGAGTTAGGGGAATACATATCTGCTGATATAGATGCACCTTCTCTTGACAATGTAATCTCCCGGGACAAAATCTCATGTTTTATTAAATAATAGAGTGTCTTTCAATTATTCTAGTCTTCCACATTAGAATGTCATGTATACATTAGATAACGCTCTATGGTCGTTAGAAACACAAATAATGACCGTCAATCATGTAAATCGAGTAGTCTCATTCCAAGGAGTCTATTTTATAGTTCCCCTACGGAATCGGAATGAAGAACCCATCATCTTTGGTAAAGTCGAGCGTCATCAAGACCTTCCGCCACTCGAGCCAGAACCAGATACCGGTAGAATACAAGTCTATCGGTACACGAACAAGGCAAAGTACCTCATCAAAAAGATAGGTTACGTTCTGAAAAGCAACAAAGGCCTGAACTATGGTAAAGGCCGGCGTCTTCCCCTCCGGCTTCCAACACCTAAAGGAAAGCCGCAGGACTACTATCATCGTACTCGACGGGGGGTGGGCTATGTAACGCCGCCGACAACTCTAGAGAGTTCGGAGGCAGAAGAAGTGGAGCACTCTCATTCATCTGAGGCATCAACTTGGGATTTCGATACAAGTATTGGCTCAGTCTTCAGGAAGGTGCTATCAGTCAACATGGCGTCTACACAATCTCGAGAGGACGAAGGCGAAGACCAAACGCCGTAATTCTTTGAGGAAGAACCTTAGGCTCAACGCCTAGGAGCACAATGGGAGTCTCGTTTTGAATTATGCGAATCCCCTACTGAAGATGAGGTCAAACAGATCGGCCTTGGGGATGGATCCCCTTCCAAACCTATCTTCATCAGCAAGAGCCTAAAGGGAAAAGACCACGAGTCTTTAGTCCAATTAGCCAAAGAATACATTGACGTCTTTGCCTGGAGCTACGAAGATATATCGGGACTTGATTCCCAGATCGCGATGCATGGGCTTAACATCTTACCGGATGCTAAGCCTATAAAGCAACAACAACGATGTTTTCGTCCTGATATTATGAATGCCATCGATCAAGAGGTGGACAAACTCTTGAGCAGCAGATTTGTTTGTGAAGAGCAGCATCCAGATTGGGTGGCCAATGTCGTCCATGTCACCAAGAAGAATGGAAAGATACAGGTCTGTATCGACTTCAGAGACCTCAATACTGCTTACCCGAAGGATGAATTCCCGCTTCCAATCACTGACGTGATGATCGACAATACATGTGGCTTTGAACGCATGTCTTTCATAGACGGGTACTCAGGCTACAACCAAATCAAGATGTTCACCGATGACACAAAACACACGTCATTTAGGACACCGGAAGGGGTTTTCTGCTACACAGTGATGCCCTTTGGCTTGAAGAACGCTGGTGCTACATACCAACGAGGTATGAGTACCATCTTTCGTCAACATCTATGCAAAACAGTTGAGTGGTATGTTGATGATATCGCTGTCAAGAGCCGTCTCAAATGTGATCACCTACAAGACCTAAAGACAGTCTTCGATCTCATGCGAGCGTATCAACTCAAGATGAACCCTGCTAAATACTTCCTTGGGGTTTCTAGCAAAAAGTTCTTGGGCTTCATTATCACGGCGAAAGGCATTCATGTCGACCCTGGGAAGACTAAAGCCATACTTGACATGGACCCTCCGAAGAACCTCAGAGAACTTCGAGGCCTGTAGGGGCTTCTGGCATACATCCGAAGGTTTATAGGGAAGCTTTCCAGAAAATGCTAACCCTTCAGCCAGCTCATGAAGAAGGGAGTCTTCTACATCTGGACAGAAGAATGTCAGAAAACTTTTGATGATATCAAAGCTTACCTAACGAGCCCTCCAGTCCTGGTGGCACCCATCGCAGACAAACCATTTCTCCTTTACGTCCGTGCCATGAGTCATTCCCTCGACGATTTGTTGGCTCAAAACAACGATGCAGGTTACGAGCAAGCTATCTACTAACTTAGTAGAACAATGATCGGGGCTGAACACCAATACAACCCTGTTGAAAAGGAGTGTTTGGCTTTGGTGTTCGCCATCCTGAAGATTCGCCATTATGTTTCGGGCCAGACAATTCATGTCATCTCCCGAGTCAATCCACTCATGGTTCTCATGACGAAGTCAGGATCATTGAACTCCCGACTAGCCACATAGGCAATCCTGTTGATGCCGTACAACATGGTGTTCGTTCCACAAAAAAGCCATCAAGGGTCAAGCTCCGTGCACCCCATCCAGGAGTCCTCCAGACTCTATGAAGACATCCCGGATGAGGTCCAAGAATCAAACATCACCGAAGAAAACTCCGTTTTGCTGGTTTTTTTCGATGGCACTTCAAGAGTAGGCCCCAAAGGCTAAATCATCGTCGGAGTGGGGGTAGTCTTAGTCTTTCCCGATCAGCTGGTCATCAAGCCTCTTACTCTCTTTCGAAGCCGTGCTCCAACAATTTTGCTGAGTACAACGCTCTCGTCATGGGACTCCAGCTAGCGCAACAGATGGAGGTGGATCATCTGAAAGCTTACGGCGACTGGAAACTCGTCGTTAATCAAATCCGAGGGCAGTAAGAAGTTAGTCATGATGATCTGGTTCCTTACCATGAAGCTGCATTGAATATTATTTCAACCTTCTTCAAGTTCTTCATAGAACATGTACCTCGACTACAAAACCTGGAGGCTGACGCTCTAGCTGGCCGCGCAGCTTCATTAGCAGCACCCCTTTGGACTCAACACTATGTCACGGTAGTAGGACGAGACTTGGTCTATCATAAAAATAATCTATGCACAAAGATGGCCCATGCCATGACGACAAGTGCCGGTGTTAATGTCCGAGACTGGAGGTTCCCGTTTATCGACTTTGTTGTCTATAAAATTCTTCCAGAAGACCTGAAAGAAGCCGTCTCGGTCAGAAGGCATTCCCTTTGATTTTATTATGATACAATTACTAAAATGCTGTACCGACGTTCCTACGATGGACTTCTCCTTCGATGTCTGTCCAACAAAGAAGCAGCCGGAGCCCTTTGGGAAGCTCATAATGGGACTTGCGGGGCTCATCGACCTGGCCCTAAGTTGTAGGATCGACTGCGATGTATGGGTTACTACTGGCCAACCATGGCAGCCGACGTCGACTATGCTAAAAAGTGCCATGCTTGCCATATTTACGCCAATTTTATCTATACACCATCGGAACCACTACATCCTACGGTCGCCTCCTGGCCCTTTGAAGCTTGGGGCATGGACATTGTATGACCTATTACCCCTCCTTCATCAAGGGGACGCCGCTTCATCCTAGCCATCACCGACTACTTCTCTAAATGGGCAGAAGCAGTTCCACTAACTGAAGGTAAAAGCTCTAGGGTGATCAGCTTCATCAAGCATCATGTCATCTACCATTTCGGAATATCCCGTAGGCTTATCCACGACAATGGTCCTCAGTTTATCAGCCATATTTTCAGCAGATTCTGTGACAAGAATCGAATTCAGAACGTGGCATCAACCGCCTACAATTTGGTAGCAAACGGATTAGCCGAGACTTTTAACAAGACTATGTGTCATCCAACAAACGCGACTGGGATGAAAAGCTCGACAAATGCCTTTGGGCCTACCGTACAACGGTACAGACTCCTACGGGCAACACACCATTCTCCTTAGTCTACGGGAGCGAAGCGGTACTACCTCTTGAGATCCAGATACCCTCACTCCGTATAGCGATCACAAATTAATTGACAGAAGAAGACAATCAGCATCGTCATCTGCGAGAACTGGAGGCTCTTGACGAAAAATGTTTCCTAGCTCAACAGTGCATTGAACTCTATCAAGCCCGTATATCACAGGCTTTCAACAAAAAGGTCAAGCAGAGGACTTTCTAAGTAAGCGACCTGGTCTTGGCAGTCAGGAGGTCGATGGTGTTGACTCACAAAACACCAAGAAAGTTTGAGCCCAAGTGGGAGGGACCTTTCATCATAGAGACGGTATACTCAAATGGTGCTTACCGCCTCGCCCGACCAAATGGGGACTTGTTCATGATGCCCATCAACGGCAAGTTCCTAAAGAAGTACTATACTTGACATCTTTCAGATATGTACTTCCATCTCTACCCAGCAAGGGAATCAGTGGACCTGATCATCAGAGCTCACATACACCTCCCTTTCGTAAAATCTTATGCTTTCGGAACCCAGTTGTTCCGTGGCACTCTATCTCCAGTAGAAGAACAACCACGTCCATATTACCTCTGAGTTGCTCCTTTACACCATGTAAAGCAGAATCTTACACTACATAAGATTGTGCTACTTATCATGTTTACCACGTCCACATTACCTCTGAGTAAACATTCCGTACAGACAACCCCCGCATTGTCGTACATCGATCGCAGAACTTCCATGTCCATATTACCTCTGAGTAGTTCTGTGTATCCTTTCCAGAGTCACTCCTACCACGTCTATAACACCTCTGAGTAGGAAGACTTCATCATTTGAACCCCATATTTGCCACGTCCATATTACCTCTGAGCAAACATGTCGGTTCTCTCAAACTTATTATCTGTACCTAAAAACTAAGGTGCGCAAAAGATAATAAGTCCACACAAATTCATGACAGCTAAAATGAATACACCACAAAATTCTTTATTTTTTTATTCAAAAGTAAAGGATTACATCCCCAACAAAGTTGCCAAAGATATATATATAACAAAAGGATAGACTACAATCCCTAAGCATCATTGGAATTGGCAGAAAGCTCTTTGACCCGACGCTTCAAGTTTTCAGCCCGAGTCCCCACAGTCGCCAGGACTCAGCGTTCAGCTTCTTGACGCATCGCTTCCACACCCTCAGGAGCAGTATCATTTTCGTACTTAGCGTCAAACTCTTGCCGCTGGCAGGTTAGTGAAAGAATATGGCGGATAACAACTGCTTCTTCCTCCTTAGATGATATATGCTCAGCCTGGGCTCGCTCAGCATCCAGCAACAGCTGGGCTCGCTAGTCTTTAAAGAGGCAAATCTTGGCAGTGACCTCCGCTATACTAGCATATAACGAGGCCCACAACTCCACCTTCTCCTGTGTGGACTGTGACAGCCTCTCCACCGTAGCCTCAGCTTCGGCCTCCTCGCGGTCTTATATGGCCAATGTGGCCTATAGGACGACTTAACTTCAGCTATAAATTTCTCCTTCTCTGCTTCTATCAGAGCAGAAAAGTTATTTCGTCGAATACTCTGAAGTTCAGAAAAATGCTGGTCGAGCTCAGCCATCGACACCTCCAGAATCTCAGCCATATGATCATAGCCTCGGTGGGAACGTATCAGACCAATATAAGAGAGCGTAGTGGCTATTGCCATCACGAAACTCCTATTTGCATTCAGTACTGTCAATACGCCCTTCTGCAGCATCTTATATACCGCCTCAACGGCGAACTACACATATTCATCCGCGTCTGCCAACACCTGAGGTGTCATAATAGGCGTTGGAGGAACTATTATAGAGGTTGAGAAAGATCCCCTGACAAACTGCGGAGCCGGAACCTCAATGTCAGTAGGTTCTTCCCCGCCGGCAGTATGGATTCTATCACCAACTGAGGAAGCTAGGGAGGGATGCAATACTGTCCCCCAAATGGAAGGAGCAGGAGGAGTGTCCTCCATCATAGGGCCCTTGCCCTTATCAGAATCGACGACGGATGGTCCCCCGACATCCGGGTTGATGGTATTATCCCCAGCCAGGGCTCGGCGGCTCTTCCTTTCGTTCGAAGCGACAAGGTCCGCCCCAGACGGTTCAACCTCCCTCGGAGCCGGGCTCGAAGAACGAATCTCATCACCTACACCAGCCCCCCTACAGGGATGGGTGTAGGGCTCGACAGTGACACCGACCTAACAGTATCAGCCCCCACTTCTGGGGCATGGGTAGGGCTTAGCCACGAGGCCTCGTGTACGACCAGTGCCTCGGTACCATAACCAAAAAGAAGCCCGACTGGCAAATTCTTGTCTGAGACGTCTCTGCTAAACGTGACTCTCTGGTAGCTGGAACAGCATCTTCCTGCGAGCCATCGTCAGAAGAAGACGAGCTCCACACTTCCACCTCGTCTGGAAGGACTTTTTCTATAACTTTCTTGGGGGCCCTAACGCTTTCAGGCACCCCCTCAACAGTCGGTTCTACTCCCGGTCGAGGCTTCATGCCGCCCTCCTGATGGACCGACCGAGATACCTCAGCAACCTGAGGCGTTAATACATCTTCAGCTTCTCTTCCAACATGACATGGAGACACCGAAATCTCTACAGAAGCGACATCATCAGCATTCCCCTCCCTGAGAGATGCTATAATCGGAGGAATGCGCTCGTCGGAAGAGCTCGCCACCTCTTTCGGCCTACTAATACTCGGTTTCAAAACTCAGGATTTCTTCTTCGGTACCTTCTACAAAAAAGGAGGACATAAGTCACAGAAATCAAAGAGTAAACCAGACTATGTGGGACGTCTTTACCTCTGCGGGAGCTGATTCTGCTGGTACGACAGGTGACACTCCTGGAGCTCCTGCCTTCGGAGTCGTCACCTTCCTCGACCTTTTCGACACAGACGAACCGGCCTCCGCATCAACCCATCTCTTTCCAGCTAGGGGCTTTTCCTGAGTACCCCATGTTGATGCTGCAGCAGCAGCCCGATAACCTGCAACCTCCGGTGGACAGTATGATCGGGCCGTCGCCAGCATCTTTTTCGTTGCCTCTAGTTGAGTGCCAATAATAAAACTAGTCTCCCTGTCATAATCTGGGGACACGGTGTTCATGACAGTTTCACGGTCGAATACAAGATTTGCGGCCGAGGGTTGTGAACTGGAGTAGTAAAACGAACTCCAGTGCACCCGACCTTGTAATATTGCCAACCCCGGGCCCCATCCAGTAAACTCCCGACAAACCCCAGACTATTACTGGGGTTCCTTAACATCTGTTGGGTATAACCAAACTGGCGCGCAAACCGGCTCAGTAAATACGGCTCCAGATAACACTTATTTTTGTTGCGGTAGACCAAATGGGACGGTCGAATACTCTGCAACCAGCGAAACCCCCATGTCGGTAGGGCGATCGTATCTTCATCGAAGTCTTCCAATTCTTGGTCAACCTCAAAATCTGTGAAGACGGGACTGACTTTGGTGATCTCCCACCCTTGAAGATAAGACAAAACCTTCCTACAGATAGGGACACCGGTGTGTAGCAACTTCCTCTTATAGAAGCGACGGATAAAGGCATCACCTTCAACATGTTCATCTTCAGGGCCTGGGCTTATCACATTTGGATGATGCAGAATCAACCATCCCATCAGATAATAGAATGGTAGCTCAGCTCGGGAAAAGTTATCTTTCTTGCCCCTCTCATGGACCACATCGTCGGCAAAATCTCTCAAACCCTATAGCAGGTTACACACCATCGCGAGAAGGAGTGCCAGAGGACGACCAAAAACCAGTTTTACTGCTGGCAAAATGAGGTTCCTGCTCACTCTCTCTACGGATCCAGATCCGCCCGAGAACACAGTCCTAGAGCCATATCATCAAATATGTAGTCAACACTACCTTGGAAGACATCCAGTGCACGCAATGCCAGAAACAATTATATACGTTGTCACCACTCTCGTTTGAACGAGGAGTCTTCTCGCCTAATCGGCTCATGTCGGAGGTCACCTTCGTGTGACTCAGTCCCTGCGGAATTACAAACCGAATCTTGGAAGGGTTCGTCAGGTCTTGCTTGAAGATATAAACCCTCCAAGCAGTCACATGGGGTTATGATCCGCCCTTCTCCCTCCGTTGCATCAGATAATGGTAGCTCGCCACCTTCTTGACAACAGCTACAATTTTTGGGTCCTTGTCTTCCAGATCTTGAATCTCTTAATTTGTCGAGAAATATTCCTCATATGGCTCAGAGCCCCACGGAAGCTTGGACACCTCATACATCTCATGGAGGGCCAATCCCAACTCCCCTACCAGAGTAAAAAAGGTGCCAGTCTGGGTGTTGAATATTTCCCAGAGAGAAAGAAACATATGTCGATTAAGGTCAACACCTGCTTGGGTGGCGCGAAGAGCAGCGGTCAGCCCAATCGCTTTCAGCCCAGTCTTAAACTTCGTCAAAATTCAAAGGTTCAGCTCGTCCCACTTTGACACGTGGTGACACCAGCCCTCAACTCAAAAATCTTCTTTCGGATACATAACCTTCGATGTTAGCATCCGGCTTGTAAAGGTTGAAGCACCAAAGACGAAAGTGTCGGGGGGAACATCACTATAGATGCCCCCGGGGCACAAAGTTCGGCAATGGTACGAGGTCCCGGCTTGCGAGGAGGCCAAGGTATCTCTTTGATTCGAAGTAACATCAATATGAAGGGTACCCCCCATTGCCCCTCCTTGAGAAGGAGTAAGTTCCCGTGGCATCCTCCTCTTGGAGGCCAAACGGTAGAAAGCTGTCAGTGGCAATTTACGCTCAGACTGTCGAATGTACAGGGCCACGCCCTTCGCTGTGAAGAACCTGTCTTCCTTGATCTTCAGTATCTTTCCTCAGTGGAGATCAAGCGGTCACCAAATAGAAAGGCCGGTTTCAAGAAAGTCACATTCTCGGATTTAGCAGATTCCAGTTTGCCGCTCTCCATCATACTTTGGAGAAAAATAGGCGATTGATCCCGGATTTGCAATATCCTCTCGGGAGGCTAATCCAGCATGATGGCAGCCTTCGCTGGGTTAATAACTTCCTCGTTGAAGTCAACCCCCATCTGGAAAAAGAAAGCATCCAGAAGAACTTCATTCAGCAAGGGGATAGTCATCGACACTAACACGACAAAAACAAGTCAGACAGCAAGAAAAAAATTAGAGGCTTTAAAAAAAGACATTTGGAGCACATCAGCAGCCTAGCGCATAATCAGGACCCGAGCCCATGCACGTTAACAATGAAGCTTCGACGCATAATCAGGTGCTAAACCTATTCACGACAGTGAAGCTTCGGCGCATAATCAGGGGCTAAACCCATGCGCGTCAGCAGCGAAAGCCTCAGTGCATAATCAGGGTCCAAGCCCATGCGCGTCAGCAGCGAAATCCTCAGCGCATAATCAGGGCCTAAACCCATGTGCGTCAGCGGAATAGCCTCAACGCATAATCAGGGCCTAAACCCATACGCGTCAGCGGAATAGCCACAGCGCATCATCAGGACAGAAGTCCATACGTATCGGCGACAACGAGTTAGGGCACAGCAACAGGATGCAACTCATCCGTATGTCCCAAACACGTATAAAAAGTTAAGAACCACAAAGTCATAAGACACCCTCCGTCACCGCCGGCCAAACGTCGACGGGAGTCAAAATGACGATATGAGAGTCCTCCTCGTCAAACTCCATCGGCTCCTTACCCCGGCCTTGTCCTCGGCCAGCACTACCGTGAGGAGTTTTGGAAGCCATTTCGTAAAAAGAAGTTAGGGTTTTTGAAAGTAGAACTCTAAAGAAGAAGAAAGCAAAGAGAAGAAGAACTCTCTCTCCATCAGACGCCTATTTATAGGCTTGGAGCATAAACGAAAACCAATGAAGAGTGACGTCAGCCACCGCTTGGGGTTCTGCAAAATGATGACTGCAAATAATCCAAAAAGATCATCATTAATCTTTTTGGTTATTTTGAAGCGTTATCATTTGCATTAAAACTAAGGGGAGCGTGTGCCTCATCACAGATGCGCGGAGCAATCATGCGTCCCGAACAGTCATGCGCCCCATTGAAGACACCACCATGCTTCTTATTCAAAGTTATCCAAAACATGACGAAAAGTTTTAAAAACTTTAATGGGAGTCTTGTAGAAGCATGGAATTTTAGGTGCATCTACGAGCCAAAATTCCTATACGCTTAACAATACATACGCCAGGGAGCTCAAAAGAAGTACTTGGCATAGCAAAGGACAGCAAAAGTATAGACATCAAAAAAAGCTTTTTTATTTCATATAAAAGTCTATTATATGTCTAAAGAAAGGCTTTACAAAGGCAAAATTCTACAAAAAAAGAAAGATCCTAAGACTACATCCAGGCGCAGTCATGCGCCCCCAGCTAGGCGCATCCTCCGTTAGGCGTATCTCTTCAGCGTCTCAGTCAGGCACGTCTCTTTTAGCGTCTCAGTCAGGCATGTCTCTTTCATCGTCTCAGTCACGCGCGTCTCTTCAGCGTCTCAGTTAGACGCATCAATCAACATATGTGCTCTACTTCGACCCGATCAAGTACTGCGGCTAAAGGAACAACTTTGAGCATAACAAGAGAGGGCGATCAACCCATTCTAGCAGGAGAAAGAGCTCTCCAAAGTGCAAAAAAGAGGAGAGCACAGCAATTTTGATCTACGGCTCTTCCAGCATAACGGAGATGGGACTCGAGCATCCCGATCTTTGGATGCAACAGACACCTTCGGCCTGCTTTAAGATCCCGTGATCCCGACTTTTCGATGAACAGTCATCTTCACGAGTGCATACGAAGACGACTCGACGCATCTTCACCCTGGGGAGCGTCTTGGCAATAGAATGAACTCGGGCAGAGAAGTTCATCTTTGTCGAGAAGTCAAGGGAGAGACAACAAAACTCTCTCAAAATTGTTGCTATTTATAGGCCAGGGCAAATCAAACCCATGCGCCAAGTGGCAACCTTCCCGATGTCAGCCAAGTCAAAACGGCTATTTAAAGCACTCGAAGAACTCAACAGTCAGACCAATAAAGATGCGTCATACAAACAGATGAGCCGGTCAGACCGTGCATCATACAGACGCGTCCATCAGCACCAAGCGCCTCATAAGGATGGGCCCCATGACGATCATAAATTCTTCTTCTTCTCCTCCTTCTCAGGTACGTCAATCAGGGGAAGGGCATCCTCTGACGATCACCACCCCCATAACGATATCATAGAGCTCTGTGAGAAATTTGTCGTCAATCAATTCTTCTTCTTCTTTGTTAGGGTTAGGGTCAGAGTTTGAATTAGTGACGTTTATTGAAGTTGAATTGATTGGCTCTTTTGTTTTTTGGGGGATAATTTATGCAGGCATCGAGTGCCAGGCGAGCGCGATGAGCGAGGAGTGCACCATTGCTTGGGGTAATGCGTCAGATCCTGATTAATTGATAGTTTATGATGTTCTTTACTGCTTGGATATTTTCTCGTAGTTATTGGTATGATCATTTAGAAGGTTTGTGGACTTAGGTTTAGATTTGAAGAAGAGGTCAATTATGATTGCTGGTGGTATCCTTACTCTTAGTAGACGTGTCATACCTAGAAGCTTAGGTTGATGTTAATTTATATTCGAAAATAATTTGTTCACTAGATTGATACTTGCTGATAAATTCATATTGGAGCAGTAATTTGTACATGGATAAGATATATTTGTTCACTGTATTGATACTTGCTGATTTTGATTTTAGGACACCGTAGTCCTTCCCCCTTTCATTGCCATCGTCGTTTGCCCCTACCTCGGTATATGGGAGGTCGTCCACGTCAACGTCTACGAGCTGACGGTCGAGCAGATCACCGTCTTTGAGTACCTCGAGTTCATAGAAGAGCTCGAGCTTCCCTCTCCTCCATGGGTACCAACCAGGAATCCATATAGAGATTCTAAGTTTTGTTTCTTTTTGTCATCTCAAGCCAAAGGTAAGACCACCCCCTTTGTCTGCCTCTGCAATCTTTTTGTCCATCTCAAGCCAAATACTAAGAAAAAGATGCAAAAATACTTCCATTCATACCACTAACATACACAATTGCACTTATATCTTTATCCGCCTTTGCAATCTTGCCTTTCTAAACTTCCATTTTCATTCTGAAAGAACCTATTTCTGTTATATGAGTCTCATAATATTTAAATTTCAAGATGAACCTTCGTTCTTTGCCACCTGTTGCTCTTATTTCTTATAAAATGAAGCCTATGTTGGTTATATTGGTAGTGCTAAATAATTCTGGATGGTACATAGTTTAGTTCTGATCTATGATCGGGATTAATTCTTCTGGTTGAAGCATCTTGTGATGCTGTGTCAGATTGAGGTTCATTTTTTACTATAGCTTGTCATATCTAGACAAGTCATCTTCATCAAGGAAGAAAGTTTTGAATATAAGTAGTTTTAAAATAATCTCGCTTTGGATCCAAGTTTTCAATGTTTTAGAGCTTATTTTAGCTGCCCGGGAGGAAAAGGCTTCCCTTCCTTTTAGCCAGTGCTTTCGTTCAGTCGTCGGGGTAGGATTTGCTACATAGAGATTATTTACTATAGCTCGAGGAGATAAAGATAATAGTAGAAGATTCTCTTTGTAGGAGTCGTTCCGTTCTTTGCTACCAACATAGGCGGAACCAGGAACTGTAGCTGGGCCGTTCTTTGCTGGATATGCTGCCTAAGAATTTATGATTATGGCACCAATAGCAATACCATATTGAAGCAACATGCATATGGAAGTATATTACATAACTCAGCTGTTGTGGACGTTGTCGTATTAAACAAATGAAGCAAACAATATATGCAGATAAAACGTTGAAGACTTACTGTTTTCAATTACAGATAAGTGGGACGAGGAAGGTATTAAAATCAATCTACATGGATGGAAACACAATAATGATTGATTTTGTTCCTTTTGATGATTCTAGTTTCTCATTAGAAAATATATATATTTATGATACTTCGAGTGAAATATTAACATAATCTTTTCTACAAATTTGGTGTATTGTCAGGACCAACAATCCACATCATTGGTGAGGGTAATGAAGAAGCAAATGATAGGTATAACATATTTGTACATAAATGCTTCTTAAATTTATTTGTAATAAGATTGTGGAATCAATACCAAGTATAAAATATCACAATGAAGTTTAAGATTTTCCAATGGCATGTGAATGTGACCTACTTTACAAAGCTGATCATGGTAGTTTTGCTACATCAATTAGGAAGACCCCTTGAAACAGGTTTTGATTATGTCCATTCATGCTATTGGCGGCTCCTATCTCTTTTATTTTCCACTTGTCTCAAATCTCCTAAAGCTGGATTCAATTCTTCGATAAATTCTGCTGTGCATGCCAATTCATAAAGTGGTAATTAACTTGTTGTGCATCTTCATTTTCTTTATAGTTGATAGATAAAGCTGACACCCAAAAACACTATGACATATTGGTTTGACAAACTTACCTCTTACCAGCACCACCACACAAAAAAAAACAATAAGCAAAAACTGGCACTCATAGGAAGGGCTAGAACCTATACTGAAACTGAAGTTTGAACCATGATTTAAACCTTAAATTCCTTCTTTTTCGTACCTACTTGTTATTACATGCACTAGAAACTTCTTAAAAGCTCATGAAATAGGTACTCCTTAAGTTGATATCAGGTTTGATGCTCATTTTTTATGGCAATTAGTAGTATTGTCGCACTAGCGAGAAAATTTCTATTAAATTGATGTCTGGTTAGTCTTTTTTTCTCACAGCAAATCTTGAAAGCCTTCGTCTTTGGGGCAAGTTACCAAATGAGTCGCTCTGTTCATCTCTTGAGAAGTGTGTTTCTTTGAGCTTGGGGCATAGAATTGAGATGATATCCACAATTGATATGTACCAGAATGTATTGAAGGTATCTAACTCATAATGACATTATTTTTTCATCTTTCCTTTTGTTATAGTTTTTTAGTAAAAGTTCTATACCAACTTTGCAAGATGTATATTACCTGTTCATTTTTAGACTCATAGAGGAGGCAGACTTCGATTGACTTGTTCTCTTCTCTGTTACTTTAGAACTTCAGTCTTGCTATTGATTTAAGCATATTCAGAGAATTTGTCTCCATTATCTAAATTCAATAAAAATATCCAATTTTGGATATGGACTTGTCTAATCTGCATGTTTTAGACAACATGAGTGTTACAGTTCTTTCCAATAATCTCGTTGTAGTATTGTGAGAGACTTGAAATAATCCGGGCTGAATTTGGTTGGAATTTGGCTCGAGTTATTTTAGGTAAGGCCAGTCGCTACCTGAGTTCATATTTATCTTATAATAGTATAGCAGGGTAGGTTCAGTTGTCACTAGTGGACCAAACCCAACCTAAACCTGACCAGTATATAACTTGTATCCCCACCTACGGAGAAAGTGAAAAAGGTTAGGTTGCAGATATATTTTTCCTTGGTTTAGATTTTGAGGTATTGGTAAGAAGAGTAATGGGAGAAGTTATTGGTTTATGGGCTGCACAGCATTTGGTCCCTATATATGTGTATGTGTGTGTGACTTGAACTTAAATCTTATCAGTTGGAAAGTACAATTTAAGTTGCAATCCACTCCAATTAAAAGGATCACATCGCCAGAACACAAAAACTGAGCCTAAATTGTTATTGCAATCACTCCATGAAGTTGTAACATTTGAAAGCATTTTAATGAAGGAAAAAGCTAACAAATACACAGGGCCTAGACTTAGGTTCAAACTTATTATTGCAGTAAGGTTTAAGCCAACGAAAAAATATTATGCAAAAAACTTTAAGCTTGTTGTAGCTGGATTTCTCATGAACACAATCATTTTACCATTTGCCCCTCTCCTGCCACAAAACTCTTTAAAAGGGTTCATCGTGAATTTCATAAGTTTTTAATTTTATTGCTCTTACTGTATGTGCCTTCTCATAACTGGATCATTTTGAACTTATGTTTTTATTGGATGTTGTATGTATGATAAGAGGTAAGTCCAATATAGCAAAATTTTGACACATTAATTTTTTACTTTCATTTGACAGGCTCTTCTAGAGGCTGAAATATTTACTCTGATTGTCTGCTGCAATTACTGAAAGGAATTTTTTTATACTCATATCCTCCTTTTGGTTCAGTGAAATAAAGTGATTTAACCAAAACTATTTTCTAATGCAATCTTTGTATACTAATACAAAATTTTTATTTCCTGATTATTTTGTTCTCTACCCAGGTCATGAAAACTTGAGGCTTGTAGAGTAGTTCAAGAAGCAAGCACCTGGTACAGCTGCTACTACTACAGCTCAAGACAATGAGGATGTCCTTGAGCTTGTTCATGGAGAGACATATGAAGCGGTTTCAGGGGAGAAGAGTGATTCTTTAGATTCTTTTTTGTATGTCATCTTTTCAGTAACCAACCTTCTTCATTCCATCTCTATTTATTTTTTTAGAAGTTTCTTTGTTGAGATAACTCATCCTACCTATTTTGTGAATTATGTTATGTGATTGTTCAAATGTATTGCAAATAAATAAAAAATCCGTCTTTATCTGATGCTGCACGTAGAAGGTGTTTCGATACTTTATGTACCTATTTTGTTAGTTTCATTATATAGTAACGTCTCTACTTAAAGAGCTTAAAGCCATGAGTTCATTTGCAATGAAGAATGCTTAGATTAGATTAGATTGGTAGAGGGATATATTTGTTTATAATGCTATTTATTTACTTGTATGGAGTACTTGTCACTGAGAAGCATGTATATACAAATTATATTTTTTTTCAAAAAAAAGGTGGTTGTAACGGTTATAACCGTTACAAAGGTTAAAAATCGTAACGAAATAACGCATATTCGTAATGATAATAACTGTTAGGAATGTACATGTAGTCACGGTTATAAGCGTGACGAAAACCGTTACAAAATTTATTTTCGTCACGGTAATAACCGTTACAAAAACCGTTACAAAAATTAGTCACGCCTAATTCGTCACGGTTATTACCGTTACGAAAATTATTTGTCACGGTAATAACCGTTGGCAATTACATATTTTGGTGTAGTATGCATTCGTTTTGACAGACTTTCCAGATAGGATGTAGATGGTGTATCTTCTAGTGTTATGTTGGAGGGAGTTTTCTCTTCTTTGTCGTCACATCTTCATTGAGTTGATTTTTCAGCTCATCTAATTTGATGTTTATTAACTCTTCAACAATAAATGACTTTTTATTGAATACTCTGTAGCCTTTGCTTTTTGCCGCATAGCCCAAAAATGTCCTCATCAGTTTTTTCGTTAAATTTTCCAAAGTTGTCTTTTGTATTTGAAATAAAACATCTACAACTAAAGACCATGAAATAGCTAATGTTAGGAGTTCTATTAAACCATAATTCATATGGAGTCTTTTTAGAAATAGAACTAATCAGAACTCTATTTAAAATATGGCATGTTGTATAGACAACTTATGTCCAAAAATACCTTGGAAAATTATACTGGTAATCTTAACTCTAGCCATATCACACATAGTTTTATTCTTGCTCTACACAATGCCATTCTGTTGAGGAGTTTTGGGGTAAGAGAATTCATGAGATAATCTATTAGAATCACAGAATAATTTAAACTCATGGTTATCAAATTCTTCTCCGTGATCACTTCGTATCCGAGTAATCATTAATCCTTTCTCATTTTGCACCTTTTTACAAAAAGAAACAAATTCAAAAAAGGCCTCATCCTTATTTACAAAAAAGTAAACCTAAGTATACCGTGAATAGTCATCGACTATCATGTAAGCATATAGCTTACCGCCAAGGCTAGTGACTCTACTTGGTCCAAATAAGTCCATATGAAGTAATTACAAGGGTATAGAGGTACTTACAGCGTTTATTGATTTGAAAGATGATCTAGATGTCTTATTTTTTGTATTCAGCATAGACCATGTCTTTATTAAAAGTTATTTCGGGTAAGCCTCTTACCAGTTTCTTGGTGGACAATCTTGCAATAGTGTCCATGTTCGCATGTCCAAGACGCATATGCCACATCCAGCTTTCATCTTGAGTTATGAACAAACACTTCCCTATACTGTTAGTCTTCTCTGGCAAATATAGTACATATATGTTGTCCTCGTTTATTCCCTCAAAGGAGATTATCCCAAAATATTTATCATAAACAAAACATTTATTCTTAAAAAAATTAAATCCATAACCATGATCAGTCAGTTGACTAATGCTTAATAGGTTATGTTTTAATTCTACTACTAAACTTACATAATTAATGATAGGTGAGGGAGAAGTACCTATGTTGCCAATTCCAATGATATGACCTCTAAGGTTATTCCCAAAGGAGACATAGCCTTCTTTCTTCTTCGATAAAGTTGTAAATAATTTGTTATCACCTGTCATGTGCTTGGAGCAACCACTATCGAGTATCCACTTGCTTTTAGTGGGCGAAAGACAGTCTACCTACAATACAAGTTGAAGATGTAACCATTGGTACCCACTTTCTTGAAGGTCCAGATATATTAGTTTTTGAAATCCATACATACATATTTAGATCTACTAGCTTTCTAATTTTATACTGACGTGATACATGTCCTTTTATACCACAATAGTGACATGTAGCAGAAGTGTTAGTGGTATGTGTAGTTCGAAGATCATGTATGTGAATTTTTGAAGATGTGTGTGTTTTCTTCTTGTGTGGAAAGGTATACATATATGCACGGCCATTGACAGTTCTAGCAGTGTTGGCTGTGTCGTATTTGTGTTTGGCCTTGTGATTTGTGTTTACCTGAGCTATTGGTTTAACAACCTGTTTATCCAATTTGATCTCTAACTTTTTAGAGATATCACAGGCTTTATTGTACTTGGCCGTGAGTTCATCTACTCTCTGAGCAACAATGTTATACTTCTTTTTCACTAGTTCATAGAGGTTGTTAAGTTTTACATTTTCTTGATTGGCTTTCTCAAGCTTTTCAAGAGCTTCATGTAAGCTTAACTTCAAAGAGGTAATCTCATTTGTGTCACTAGAAGAATCTTTAATATCTTCTAGCATTATAGATTGCTTTAAAAACTCAGATTGTACAAATTTTAGCTTTTTATTAGCACCTTTGTACATATCTATTATTTTTCTCTGATCTTCTAATAGATCAGTAAAAGTATCACATAATTTATCAAATGTAAATTCTTCATAGAGAGGGTTTGATATTACCATAGCATCAGTAGCCATGAAACATAGGTTCCCTGTGTTGCGATGCTTCTCTTCTTTTTTAGAATCACTAGCTCCACTTTCACATGATATGCTAGTGTTGGCATAGTTTCTGGAAGAAGACCTTCTATTGCTTGTCCGATCATGCCTACTTCCCTTCCTTATAACAAGGCAGTCCTTTTTGATGTATCATGTTCTTTTACAGTTGAAGCAGATAGGTTCTTCATCGTCTCTAAAATCTTTCTTCTTCTTGTTCGACTTCTCATATCTAAGGAATCTTTTGAAATTTCTTGTCATAAGGGCCATTTATTCATTTTCTGAGCAGTCTGTCTCACTTTTATCGTCAAAGGCTATATTGTGGTTAGATTTGAATGTTATCGCCTTCTCTTTTGGAGCTAACTCCTCGAAATCATTAAGGTCTAGCTCATGTATCATAATCTTTCCTACAAGGGTTTCAAGGGTCATGAGCGTGAGATCATTTCTTTAATAATGGTCGTCGCTTTAGGATTCCAGTTCTTTGTAAGCCCATGAAGCACCTTTTGAATCTTCTTGTGATTGCTGTATTCTTTTCCAAAGGAAGATAGAGGATTAACAATGTCTAGGAACTGAGTAAACATATTTGTAATAGTCTCATTAGGCTTTATTTTGAAGGCCTTATACTCTTGTGTTAGTCTTAAGATTTTGGACTCCTTCACTTGTGATGTACCTTCATGAGTAACCTCAAGAAGTTTCCAAACCTTGTGAGATGTGACACATATAGAAACTCTATTGAACTCAGTTTTATCTACATCACAAAATAATGTATTGATGGCTTTTGCATCAAGACTAGCTAGTTTCTTTCCATTGTCGGTATATCTATCGAATAATTTTTCTACTAGAACACCCTCTACCGTAATAGGTAGTAGTTTCTTATATTCATTCATGACAATCGACCATAAATCGAAATCAAGAGACTTGACAAAAAAGCACATACGTGTCTTCTAATACGTGTAGTTTGTGCCTTCAAGTAGGGGCGGCCTATTGATTGACCTTCACCATTGCTTGGATATAAAGATGCTATATCTCAAGGAGTTTTAATCCATTTAGAGATAAGCTCGCTCTAGTACCAATTATAGGATCGATGGAACCTCTAGAGGGGGTGAATAGAGTACAGCGAAAAAATAATTACCAATTAAAAAGTTCTAAGCAGGTAAAGCGAATAATTAATCAAATAAAGTTGAAAGTAAAGCAGTAAATAGTAGAGGCAAGAAAATAATACGCAGACATAGCAGGTTTGTACTAGTTTCCCTCTGAGAGGACTAGTCCAGTCCGCAAAAACTCTTGATCGCTATAAACCACTATTTTGAATAGAGATTACACCGCGTGCTTTACTCCGAAGAACATGACAACTTTAATACCGTCGTATTTTTTTATCCGAAGCCCACGATCATATTTCAACAACACTTTTTTGAGAAAAGCTTTTATATACCAAGCTTTGTACAACTCAAATTCTCCTAATCGAAAACCACACACACTAGAAGAATCAGGTTGTCTTGGAGATTTGAAGATTGAATCTTTGTTACTTGAATAGAAAGCTTAGGAATGGATAGAGAAGATGAAGAATGAATGAGTGAATAGAAATGAGAATTTTTTCTCTTTTTATAGGTTTTTCTAATGGTGAGTTCGGGCAGAACTCGGTAGCCTAACATCAGTAAATTTGAACGTTGGTGATCCAAAAGAATAGGTAAAGCTACTAACCAGGAGAATCCCAGGGGACCGAGTTCGGTCTGAGTTTGGGCAGAACTCAGGCTGAGTTCGGTTGCCTTGGTTTCTGGTTAACTCGAATTAGGTTTTGGCTTTTGGATGAGTGTTTGGCTTGGTTCATAAAATAATCAAGTTTTTGGGTTAGGAGAAATGGATCAAGGATAGGTTTTAGGATTGATCTTTCTAAATATCAGTTATCCCGACTCACAAATCAGTATCGACTCAATAAAAGAAAATTACAGAATAAATGTGAAAATGTTCAGAGGAGATGTAAACTGTAATCTTCGATTTATTTTTCAAATAATTTCGAAGTTTTAAGTCAATTATCGAAATCGGTTTGACTATGAGGCCAACAGTCTTTTCACAAAAATTACTAATACTGCTTCAAGATTAGCAAGTGCATCAGCTTCTATATTACATGCTTGACGTACATGTTCAATGAAGAAACTTTTGAATGATGCAGCCAATTTGACTGCTGCTTCCTGGTACGGAATGCGATCTTGATGTCGAACTTCATACATGCCTCTAACTTGATAGACAATCAGTTTAGAGTCTTCGTATACCTTAGATACTCGATATCCAACTATTTAGCTAATTGGAGACTGATGAGTAAAGCATTGTATTCAGCAACATCACTAGAGCATGGCTCATCCACGGAATAGGCTCTTTGAACGGCCAGTCCTTCGAGAGATACAATAACGATTCCAACTCCAGCGACAATAGTGCCTTTGGGTCCGATTCCAGATACACCATCAAAGAATAGATGCCAAGCAAGGATTCTTTCTAAAATCATGTTAGAATCTATAGTTTCATCAAGAATTTTGTCATAGAGTTTAGACGTCTCAAGAATTTGATGAACTGCCAAGAAGTCAGCCAGGGCTTGCCTCATAACAGACTTTTGTGGGACGTAGACCAAATCATGTTGTGCTAGCAATATAGCCTATGTAGCAAGTCTAGAATTGAGTGTACTAGGATTTTTCATAAAGATTCGTAGAGGGTTAACTCTGGAGATGACATGAATGGTCTGGCCCATGATATAATGTCGCATTTTTTATACAATGAACATCAAGGCTAGACATTTTTTTTCTTCATGACTGTATCGATGTTCAGCATCGATCATTGTACGATTGAGAAAATAGATTGCTTGTTCATGGCCTTCCTTGTTCTTCTGGGCTAGCAGGGCACCCAAGGAATGATCCATTGCTCGAACATACATCAGGAAGGGTATTCCTATGATTGGAGGCACTAGGACTGGAGGGTTCATAAAGTATCGCTTTATGTCTTTAAATTCTTGCTGGCATTCATGAGTCCAAACAAAAGACACACCTTTCTTCATTAGTTGAGTAAATGGTCTACAGTATCTAGAGAGATTTTAGATGAATCTTTTGATGTACGCAAGCCGTCCATGGAATCCTCGTAGCTCTTTTAGATTGTGTAGAGGACACATCTCTTGAATGGCTTTAACTTTTTTGGGGTCAACGTGTATACCCTTAGAGGTAATAACGAATCTAAGGAATCTGCCACTAGAGACTCCCATGAATGACTTGGTGGGATTCATCATGAGTTAATGCTGGCATATTAGATCAAAGATAGTCCTTAAGTCCGGGATGTGATCTTCCTTTAGATGACTCTTGACAGCAATATCGTCGACATAGCATTCGACTGTCTTTCGTAAATGTTCGCGGAAGATGGTGCTCATGGCCCACTGATAGGTTGCACCAGCATTTTTAAGACCAAATGCCATGACTGTGTAGTAGTAGACTCCTAGAGGAGTATAGAAAGATATATGTTTTTTTTTATCTTTGGGATTTATCATGATCTAATTATATCCGGAGAATCCATCCATGAAAGACATTCGTTCGAACCCGCAAGTGTTGTCGATCATGACATCAGTGGTCGGAAGATGGAACTCATCTTTAGGACAAGCTTTATTAGGATCTCTAAAGTCGATACAGATCGACTTGGACCTTCCATATTTTTTTTATAACTGGGATGACATTAGCCACCCAGTCTGGATGTTGTTCTTCCCTGATAAAGCCGCAAGCGAAGAGCTTCTTAACTTCTGCTTCTATGAAGTCCATCATATCCGGTCAGAATCGACACTGTTGTTGCTTGATCGGCCTAGCATTCGGCAGGATATTGAGCTTGTGGGTGGCAATATGAGAATTTAACCCTGGCATGTCTTTATAGCTCCAGGAAAATACATCAATGTATTCTCTGATGAGCTAGATCAGATCATGTTTATCTGCTTTAAGAAGACTTTTGCTGATAAAGATTGGCCTTGGAGAAGCTTCGTCTCCTCCTTTAAGGGTGGTTCACGCTGCTCGAAGCAACGTTTCCATTGAGTATCCATCCTTTGTACCCAAGGCTCAATTTCGGGAGTCTCGGTGAAGTCATCATCTTCTTCTGAGAACTCAGCGGTCACCATATTAGAAGATAGAGTTACTCGATGAAAGTGTCCTATGCTGGTGTCTAAATCCCATGATACAGAACCAGAAGAATTAGATTGTTCTTCTTTGTCAGACTAAGAAATATCTGGAGTTGAGAGTGGAAATGCGTAGCCTCACCCATGCTTTGTTTTGTTATAATATTGCAGTGACTTCTCTTTTGGGGTAGGTATACGAATATGAGTTTTCTTTCCCTTACTACCTTTGAGGTCATATTTTAAGTTGTAGCCCATCATTTTGATGATATTCTTAGATTGTTGACTGTAACGACATAGTTGAAGTCGTCCACTATCGTCATTTTCAGAGTCGCTATCAACTAGCCTTTTGATTCAATCCTTTGCTGAAGAGGATAAGATGTTCATCTTTCTCCCGGAACGGAACTGGAAAGAATGAGCCTTGTACTGATTCGAGTGATACTTTATCTTGGAAAGGTTGAACTGCTCCTAAGTTAAGAGGTTCAACATTATCCAAAATTTCTAAATAACATCATGTGTAATAATTAACATTAATATAATGTAAAAGAGATGCTACTTTATTGATATTTACATCATCATTTACAACAGTACTCTTAATCTTAGCCGATGGCTTACTAAGATTGATAACAAGAGGAGGAAAAGAAGGAGGCTTGTTACGATGAAGGTCGATAACTAGAGGCTCAGAAGAGGTGAGCTCCCTATGCTCCAACTTTTCAGCAGGAGGATGATTGATAGAAGGAGAGAGATTGAAGGTCAGCGTCTGAGAAGATGAGGGACAAGAAGTATGTCCCTTGACCGGAATCACCAGGACGTCATCTGGACTCTCTTCTTGATCCTCTTTGGTGTCCATGGCCAATACGAATTTTATGAACTCCTCTTTATACATTGTGGAGTCTGTATAATAAGCCTCGATACCTCCGAAGGGATTAAGATCAGCCATTTCCTTCCATACTTCTCTATTGTCA
Source organism: Iris pallida (assembly GCA_029216955.1). NCBI lineage: Eukaryota > Viridiplantae > Streptophyta > Magnoliopsida > Asparagales > Iridaceae > Iris > Iris pallida. Next base: position 3,109,633 of record JANAVB010040018.1, on the reverse strand, counting down.
TCAGCATATTTGAAGCATTAATGAAAAGTGGATGGCATGATGTTATGTTCATGCAACCACGATCTTCCTAATAATACATTATAGGAGACGTGATTGTCAATCACATAGAAGGTGACTTTCGTATGGAGATTGCCAATTTTGACTTTCAGGCGAATCTTTTCCAACGATTTGCCACTACCGAAATTGAACCCCAGAATAGTCGTAATTGTGGCAGAGAGATTATGAACTGGGATCTTCAGCGCATCTAATAGAGTTTTTGGCATAATGCTGAGTGCAGACCCTGGGTCAGCTAAAATGCGATCAACCTTTATGGTATCGACATACCCCGTATAGTAGAGAGGTCGGTCAAATCGATTGTCCTCTAGAACCATATCATATTGAGTGAAGATGATATTGGAAATCAGTTCTATTATACTATACAGTAAGAGCATGCCACCGTTCCTTATCTGGTTTCTTAAGATGGGCCAGACTAACGTTAGCTTGCATCAAAGCTTTACTTAATATCTTTTGAGTTTCTCTCGAGAGATGCAGGAGTTCGAAAATCGATAACCTTGTTGGAGTATTGGCTAATTGAGCTAATATGTCAAAATTATACAGATTTTTGAGTGCATGAGGCAGAGTTTTCTTTAATATTTTGTCAAAGCAAGTTGGCTGTTTGCCTTTGTCAGCTATTATTGATTTGGAAGGAACAGGTTCCATTTAGGGTGATAACGTCGAAGGAATATTGACAGCAGGAGGAGATGATGCTGGAAGGGCATCAAAGATTGGAGGAGGTGTGACCGCATTCTTTTGACCTTCTGGATAGTCTCTAAAATAGAGCTTCCCAGATATGGTACTAGTTATGGCTTCTTCTTCCGAAACTAGTGCAAAAGAAACCATGTTACAGTTCTTCATCGGAGTCATTTCTAGAAGACTTCTTAAGGAGAGATGAATGATCTATCCAGAATCCTTTGCCAACATAGGATTGATTGTGTTGAAGACACAGAAAAAAGATATAGAAGACCCTTTTCCGTTATTCAGGCCAGAGGCTTTCTGTAGATCGTATCCTATTTTAGTTTTTAATTCGCAGGACTGCTAACTTTACCGATAAAATTATAGCTGGTACTTGATTTTCGGCTTTAGTACCATCGTCTCGGCAAAATGAGGTAAAGCCACCGCTGGAATGAATATAGCATCCAAAGGTGGAAAATGATCGCCCAATGATGTCATATGACATAATTTGTACTTAGCTGACTTTTTTGATTTAGTAGAGGAAGCAGGTGTCTTTAATTCAAAATTAGCAACCAAGTCGGGATGAATCCACCTGATTTCCCCTTTGTCAGTTGATAAAGGAACAAGACTGTCGCCTCGTGTTGGCGAATGGCAGACGATCTCAAAGTAGGTTTTGGAATAGAGATGACTCCATCTTGTACTAGTTGAGCAGTAAAGTCGCCAAATTGTAGAGAGACGACATTGGCAGTCACTGTCTTCTCATCTTGCTCAAGAGTTATTGCCTTGGAATTGATCGATTCCTGGATCTTCCTTTTGAGTACGTAACGTGCACTTTTTGGATACCCCAAGAACCTGTGTTACATACAATATTTGAGATTGTCAGTTTTACCAACTTTATCTGGCCATTTAACTTCAGGCAGGTAAAGTTTGTTGCTTTTGATTAGATAATCAAATATGCTCATAATGTCGTCTTCGTGAAAGGAATATTTCTTCTTAGGATGTGGTGCTCTCTATGGAGGTACCGTCGAAGTTGACTGAACCACGTTGATGGCTAAAGCTTCTTTGCCTTTACGGTTGTTCTGACGACTTCCACTGTTGGTTGCAGAGTGTTCATCTTTGTCGAGATTAGGCATTTGGATGCCTAGTTGTTTGAATTTATCAGCACTATCTTCAGCTGTCCTGACACTTACTATGAAGGAGGCCTAATCTTGAAATTGTGTTGGTCCAGTCCACATGCTGCTTATAGGTAACATGTTTAATTGTATGTATCTATAGTCAATACATCTGGAGTACCTAGAGGCATCATGAGTGCTTCGCGACGGAAGCGCTCTATGAAATATTTAGCAGTTTTATTAGGTCGTTATTTGACCTTAGGGAGGGCTGACATGGTCATATCGTTTGTTTCCTCATAGAATCGTTCCAGGAACATTTGTTTTAATCCTGCAAAAGATGTTATGCAGCCGTCTGGCAAGCAACAATACCAATTATAGGCCGCACTCGCTATGCACCCGACGAATACTCTAGTGAGTAGAGCATCGTTAGGTTGGAGCTGATCAGTCATAACCTAAAAATGGCTGAGATACTGACTCAAAGATGAGTTTTCATCAAACAGCATGATAGTTTGTGGCTTATACTTAGGTAGAAATGGGACTTCCTTCCATTCTACAGGATAAGGCTGTTTGACCCCTACCTTCTGTATACAGTTCTTCTGCTTAAAACCTTCAAACTTGTTACCAAGGAGCTTCACTGCCTCAAGAGGATCTCCTAATATCTGAGGAGCGGTAGATTGATTTGATGTATTAGGAGGCAGAACCGCATGATAAGTACCACCACAGCACCAGACTGACTTGGAGTAGCCTGAGCTTGTATGGTAGCATTGAGAGGAGATTGTACCCCTAGGCCAGTATTGACAAGTACAAATGCTGCTATATGTTCTTAGATTGGAATTGGATTCACAACCGGTGGAAGAGTGTGTTGAGATACGATTACATCATGCATACTTATAACCATTTCAACCATGGTTTTCAAGTTGGCCTTTAAAGCAGCGTTCCGCTGCTCCTGATTGCCGAAGCTGGAAGCATCTTGTTCTTCATTAGTGACATAGGCAGTCACTTCTCTGGCTATCAAGGAGGAACTAGTGGAAAAGATAGTTCAATTAGAGCTATCGCTATCGCATCGAAATCATGTAAGGATCTTCCTCCAAGATGAGGAGAGGGAAGATTCCTTTGACCGATTGAGTCTTGGTCGGAAAGAAGATTCCTTTGACCGATTGAGTCTTAGTCAGAATCAAGAAGATTCCATTGACCGAGGACATCTCCAAGATAAGGAGTAGGAAGATTCCTTTGATGGAGTAGATCTCAGCCTCTTGACCTTGTATTTTGGTAGGCTCCTTCGTCGGAGTCACGGATACGATCAAGGTATTGTTGACTAGGATTACGGGATGCATTACGTCTTAGACGTTTTCTACCCCAGTACTTTGGAATGTCATGTTGACCGAAGCATACAATAATTCATCTTCGTCCACCTTAATGAGTTCAGGAGTCCGAGTGTAGTTCAAAACGGTCGAAGACAGACCGTTTAGCTGATTGACAGCAACACTTGATTACTACTTCATGGTGATGATTACAAAAATGTTTCTGATGTGGAGTTACAGGTGGACGAAATGGTCCTGCGATTTTTGCGTTTGCACAAGAAGTTCGCTGAGATCGGTTATAGTGATAGGATAAGGAGAAGTCGGAGGTACATATTCTTTGGTTATGTTAGAAATATGGTTCATGTTCTTGAGATGCCTTGTTATCTGTGCATACAGAGAAGTACTGAGTTCATTGACACACTCGAGAGGATTCTTGATTTTAGAAGTCCTCACTGTACATAATTTGGTAGGTGGCACAGATTATTCTTGATGCATCACATGATTTGATGAAGTTGATGCTGTTCTACATAGGTTCAGATAGGTGCGCATGTCAGAATCCTGTGCCACTTGCTGGTCTATCTAGGACACCCTCAGTTTTTTCTGTTTTGACCTTGATATGCGCTAGGTAGGAAGATCCTAGCTCTGGCTTGATTGGCGCTGGCCAGCCTGATGAGGAGTAGGCAAGATGTCCTGTTGCACTGCGCACACTACTCAAGCACATTTTATGTGACGCAAATAGCCAGTAGGCAGTGGGCTTCGAATAGATTCTAATTTACTGGCACCGATTTGATTATCTCTGCATAGAGAAGTAGAGTTCCTACTCTGAAGTGTTTTTGCATTATTTGGTATAAAGGAACAAGTAAATACATTTTCCACCGAGTCCTGGACTGGGGAAGGATAAGGAAAGGCCACAGGGGACTTCCTTTTGTGTTGCGCAGGGGCATTGATATGTAATTTTTTTACCAAATTTTGAGTTGGAAAAGAGTGAGGATTGGCTACGGGACATTTTCCTTTATTCTGTGCAGAGGCAGTAGTTGGTGCACTCTCTACCAAGTTCAGAACTGGGGAGGAAGACGGAGCAGTTATATAGCGTTGTCCCTTCATTGGCGCTAAGGCAGTAGTTGGCGCATTCTCCACCAAGTCAAGAACTGATGGAGAGGCCACGGAGTATTTCTCCTAGCTTTGTGCAGGAGCTATGATTGACGTGCTGGAGGATTTTAGATTCTAGATGGCGTGTGCCTTATTCTTGGCAGCAACAGTGGTGGTGCGCTTGGCACCCCCTGTGCCAATCATGGCTTCGTAGGCAGTTTGGTCGACTTTCACGACCAAATTCTTCTGCATTGTACTGACCGATGTAACATCGCTTTTAGTTGTTACTTTCTCATCGGAGGAGAAAGTCGTCCACAGCAGAGTTGCTATTTAAGTAAAGTTTGATTACAAACATAGAAAGGTACAAGAGTACAATTAATTTTTAGAAAAGTATAACTTTAGGAATCTGGTCAGAAGACGATCACTTTATCCCTTGGACGATACGATATCGAAGAACAAAGCCTTTAGAGAATGCAGCAGTAAGTGCTCAGAAGATTATGATCATTAGTGATGCTTGTGAAGTAATTTAGAACTCTATTTATATAGTTTAGAGATAATTGTTAAGTAGTTATCTTGATTGGCGTATACTGCAATTGGCGTACTATTCACCCAATTGCACGAACTGTTGGTTTAACTATTGTAGACAACTGACATTCTGTGAGAGAGATGCATTTGTTCATAGGCAGCATCACGTACACATTCTACGAGATTAGTGGCATGTACGCCACATCATCTAACTGCTTCTAGATGATTTGATTGAATGGCGCCAACTCACAAGTGGCGCCTGGCACAATTTTATGTTTAGCGCCTTCTACTCCATTCTATAAATAACGATTTCCTTGTGCCAAATGATAAAGAGCGCGACGCAACTGTCAGTCATTATGACCAATTGTGACATAATCTTCTCGAGCGCCACGTGCTCGAGATTCGAAAGAATTTTTTTGGCTGACGTGGTGTCAGTCATGATGATGACTGTTTCAACTTCTCGAGGAAACTTACCACATGCCACCAGAGCCACCTAAGACCAGTGCCATCTGATGACCAGCACCATTTGATAAATTGCGCTATTTGATGACCACCATCATTTGATGATTTGAGATTTTGGCGCCACTTATGAATGGCGCATGATAATGTTTATACATTTTGAGCTTCTACAATTACCAGTGATAGTTCCCCTATGGATTGATACACACATATTAGCATTCATACACACATTTCAATATGAAAGGATCAAACCCTATAGGATACTCAAGTACAAATTGATACTCCACACAATCTATGATACTCTAATGATATATCAAAAATATATATATATATATATATATATATATATATATATATATATATATATATATATATAATATAAATATATAAGAAAAAAATATATATATATATATATAAAACATACTTATCCCTAATTGTTATGATACTTAGCTGTATATGGGACAATATCCTGCTGTCCAGTGGCCAAGCCAAGGCCAGCATGGTCTTGATTGACAATTAGGCATGAGACTCTAATGCTATGTTTAGAATATAACATGACAAAGCTTACAAAAATATTTAGAACAGTACAAAATTGATACTCCACACAATCCATAATACTCTAATGATATATCACAAACCATATATATATGTATATATATATATATATATATATATATATATATATATATATATATATATATATATATATATATATATGGAACATACCTATACTTAGCTATATATGGGACAATCTCCTCTCAACTTCTAAGTGCTACTGATAATTATGCTCTTGATTAACAATTAGGCTCTGATACTTCACTAATTTCTGTTGTCACAGGTTCTAGAGAGCCCAACATAAGTGGAAGCAGGCCCCTCCAAAAGAGGAACAAGAGGGCCTATAATGATGGAAAGAACAATTAAAAGAAGATGTGAAAAATCGAGAAAGATTGTCACTTTCAACGAGACTGGACAACTTATCAGAGATATCGGGACAGAATGTATTAGTCTGCTAGGGGTTGTTGCAAGTAGTATGATACCAATCACTTACAATGATTGGCGGGGAGTCCCAACAAATGTTAAAGAGAATGCGTGGGCCTCAGTTGAGGTAAATTTATATTAAAGATTAAAACTATTCTGAGTTTATTGCTTGGTCATTGCTAATCTTACTTAATATGCAGCAAAGCTTTATTTTGGACCAACGAGCTAAAAAAATTTGATGCAAACGATGGGTGTTGCAACAAAGTCATTTCGACATAGCTTAACGGACTATGTTCTTGCCAATAAGGATGACCTTACTGTTTTGAAATATCCACCTCTAATGTATAATTGTAAGGACCCTAATTTTTGGGGATTTTTTTCTATTTATTTTATACGATTAGATGATTGTAAATTTATTGTATTATATTTTTTTATTAATTATGAAAATAGATGTACTTTTTCGTAGCTTTGATTTTTGGAGCATAAGAAGCGGCCAATCTTTCGAAACGTCCTTTATGAGTTTTGAAGTAGGCAAGTCCACCTTCAATTTGATATATCATGTCCTATCCAAACTTGTCCCCTAGCATTCTTTTGACTTTGTACAACTTCGGATCAATTTAGGTCGTTTGACTAATTATCGTAACTCTAGACCTAACTTCCAACGTGAGTTCAGAACTCGACATCGATAAAAACCATTTGACAAAATATATGGTTTTGAGCCATTTAGAGTCTACGACACGCATGCCAAGGGTGTGCCCCTCAATCGAGTTTCCATGTGCTATTTATTTACGAATGGCACAGTAGACTCATTGGAGTCTAACCTAGCCAAACCCACTTGGTAGAGCCATGTTAGGTCGCCATGACCGAGAAGAATTATTTCAAATTTATTATAGGTATGATACAACCAAATAGGTTTAGGAGCAATTTGTTGGAGTGGGTGGGGTTCCCAACCTATATGGAGAAGACCCCGGAGTGCGACGAGCGCCATTCGTGTGTCGAAAAAGCTCGGGAAGTAGGCGACGCGGAGTTGCTGCTGCTGTTGCTGACCAGAGGGAGGTTCTGGAATGGGATTGCCGAGTTCGGGCCGAACTTGGTCCCATGGCGAGTTCGGGCCGAACTCGGTCTGGCCATTCCAGGATGTTGGCGTTAGGTGCTGGATGCCCGACACAGAGTTCTGGCCGAACTCTGTGTCGTCGAGGCTGATGCGGGTATCTGGGTGATTTTTTACCACTGGATCTAATCCAACGGTCCAGGTTGGCTGTGGGATTAGGGAGTTAAGTTGGGATTTTCCAACCATAATTCACATCGCAACAAAACACAAGGAGAGAGAGAGGAAGGAGGCAAGAGTGCCATTACAACTTCGGAAGAGAAGACGGAGGATTGAAGGTCGTTTTTCGAAGGAGATCGCATTCGGGTAATCTCTACTCGTCGTTCTTGCTCTTCGTAGCCTTGTAATCATTGTTCTTACTTCTGAGTGTTGTGGGGATCTAATTTAGATCGGAAGGAGTTTGTAGAGGGTATAATTCTTCTATTCTATTAGTGAAGGCTTCTCAGGGTTGGACTCCGATCGTCCCGTGGTTTTTCCCGCAAGGGTTTTCTACGTCAAAAATTCTCTGTGTCTGCGTGGATTGTTTTGTGTGGTTGTTTTTGGGTTCGTGCGTTGTATTGCTCGGTTCTCTCGCAGGGACTCTCTAGTTTGGGAAAAGGTTTCCGTATTTCTTTCCCAACAGAGTGGTATCAGAGCCAGGTTCTGGAATTCAGAAGGGTGTCACTAGTTGACAGAGAAACTAGAGAGGAGAGATAGATGCGAAGTCGGTGCGCATGGTGAACCTGAACGGTACCAACTATCACTATTGGCGGAACAAGATGAAAGATTTGCTGTTTGTCAAGAAGCTGCATCTACCCGTGTTTGCATCCGAGAAGCCCAGTGATAAATTCGAGAAGGACTGGACATTCGAGCATATACAAGTGTGTAGGTACATACGGCAGTTTGTGAACGAGAATGTGTACAACCACGTTGCCAATATTGAGCACGCGAAGACGTTGTGGGATAAGCTGGAATCCTTGTATACGAAGAAGACCGGGGTAAACAAGTTATTCCTGATCCGAACGATGATGGGTCTGCGATACAAGGATGGGGCATCTATTTTGGATCACTTGAGTGAGTTCCAGGGCGTGGTTGACCAGCTATCTTCTATGGGAGTCAAGTTCGACGACGAAGTTCAGGGACTGTGGCTGCTGTGTACTTTGCCAGACTCGTAGGAGACCGTACGAGTATCTATAATCGCTTTTGCTCCAGAGGGCGTGGTCAGTCTGGAGTTTGCCAAGAGCGTGGTGCTGAATGAAGAGATGCGGAGACGTTTTCAGGGCACTTCATCCACATCCCACCACTCAAAGGCACTTGTTTCAGAGAGCCACGGAAGGGGCAAAAGCAGGGGTCCAGGTGGTGGCAGAGACAAGAGCAGGAGGAAGTCCAAGGGTCGTTACGAGGACTCAGAGTGTTACCATTGTGGTAAGAAGGGCCACATCAAGCAGAATTGTTTCGCTTGGAAGAGAGAGAAGAAGGACGACAAGGGAAAGCAAGAAGAGAACACTGCAGCGGCTGCCTCGATGCATGGAGGCGATGTGATCGTCGTGGGTGCTGAGGTCATTACTAACCTCACCTGTGATGACAATTCTTGGCTGGTGGACTCAGGGGCTTCAGCACATGTATCTCACAATAGGGTACTATTTGCCACTTACACTACAAGCGACTGTGGAGTGTTGAAGATGGGCAACGGAGATGTGTCGAAGGCGGTTGCCGTTGGAGATGTGCATTTGAGAACGAAGACGGGTGCGGTTCTTGTTCTCAAGGATGTTCGTCATGTCCCTGATATCCATTTCAACCTGGTGTCAGTTGGAAGGTTGGATGACGAGGGATTCTTCGGTCTCTTTGGGAACAGTCAGTGGAAGCTTTCCAGGGGTTCGATGGTGATTGCCAGAGGAAGCAAGAAGTCTGGTCTCTACTATATGGAGGGGAGCGCACAGGGGGCACAGGAGGTGAACGCAGTCAGTGATGCGTCTACCGAGTTGTGGCACAGGCGACTCGGCCATATCAGCGAGAAGGGGATGAGCTACTTGGTGAACAGGAAGGTGATTCCGGGGCTCAAGTCTACAAAGTTGTAGAAGTGCACGCACTATTTAGCTGGGAAGCAAAATAGGGTGTCTTTCCAAAGTCACCCAAGTTCGAGGAAGCTGGCGTTGCTCGAGTTGATTCATGCGGATGTCTGCGGTCCTATGAAGGTAAAATCTCCTGGTGGTGCTTCTTACTTTGTAACCTTTATTGATCACTGTTCCAGGAAGGTTTGGGTCTATGCCTTAAAGACCAAGGATCAGGTGCTGCCTACTTTCAAGGAGTTTCAGGCCTCTGTTGAAAGGGAGACGGGCAAGAAGTTGTTGTGTGTTCGGTCCGACAATAGCGGCGAATACATCGGTCCCTTTGATGCGTATTGTAGAGAACAAGGGATGCGACACCAGAAGACTCCGCCCAAGACACCTCAGCTCAATGGTATAGCGGAGCGCATGAACAGGACACTGATAGAGAGGGTGCGATGTTTGCTGTCAAAAGCAAACTTGCCGGGCAGTTACTGGGGTGAGGCTCTTCTTACAGCTGCTTATGTTATTAATTTGTCTCCTAGTGCTCCTTTGCAGGGTGATGTGCCTGACAAAGTATGGTACGGCAAAGAGACGTCATACAATCACCTGCGAGTGTTTGGCTGTAAGGCCTTCGTGCATGTACCGAAGGACGAGAGGACCAAACTTGAGCCGAAGACGAGGGGATGCGTCTTTGTCGGCTACGGTCGGGATGAGTTTGGCTATAGACTCTACGACCAAGTGAAAGGAAAGCTCTACAGAAGCAGGGACGTGGTGTTCGTCGAGGATCAGACCATGACCAACACTCAGGATTTCGAGACGCCTTCCGAGGCTGAGGAATTGCCTGAGTTAGAGTCATTTCGCTTCGAGCAGTTTCCAGAGGACATCACAGAGGATCCAGTTATGGGGGAGCCAGTACATGGAGTAGCTCCCAACCTTGATCATCAGCCTGCTGATGGTGGTCAGGGTGTCCCTCAGGAGGATGAGCATGCCGGAGTGGCAGTTCCTGAAGGAGAGGAGGCTGTCAGTATACAGCCAGCACCAGTGGTTCCTTTGAGGAGGAGTGACAGGGATCGTCGACCATCTACGAGATACTCACCAGATGAGTATGTGCTATTGACTGACGGAGGAGAGCCCGAAAGTTTTGCAGAGGCTATGGAAGACGAACACAGGCAGGAGTGGATGGAGGGTATGCAGGAGAAGATGAGTTCCTTGCACACCAATTCTACTTATAATCTGGTGCGGTTGCCAAAGGGCAAGAAGGCTTTGAAGAATCGATGGGTGTTCAGAGTGAAGCAGACGGATGATGCTACTCGCCCTCGATACAAATCGAGGCTGATAGTTAAAGGCTACGGTCAGCAAAAAGGCATGGATTATGATGAGATCTTTTCGCCTGTCGTCAAGCATTCGTCTATTCAGGTGGTGCTAGCATTAGCAGCCAGTCTTGACTTGGAGGTCGAGCAGATGGATGTGAAGACGGTATTCCTTCACGGTGATCTTGAGAAGAAGTTGTACATAGAGCAGCCAGAGGGATTCTGTGAGAAGGGCAAGTCACATTTGGTCTGCCGATTGAGGAAGAGTTTGTATGGTCTGAAGCAGGCTCCGAGGCAGTGGTACAGGAAGTTCGAGTCATTTATGGGAAGCATGGTTATGCACGGACGATGTCGGATTACTGTGTATTTGTGAGATATTTTGTCGATGATGATTTTATCATTTTATTGCTCTATGTTGATGATATGCTATTAGTGGGTCGGAATACCACTAGGATAGCGGAGCTGAAGCGCCAATTGGGTACGACCTTCTTTATGAAGGATTTTGGCACAGCAAAGACTATTCTTGGGATAGAGATCAGCTGAGAGAGAGTCCAAGCTGCTACACTTGTCCCAAACGAAGTACATTTACCGGGTACTTCAGTATTTCGGGATGGACGGGTCGAAGAAAGTGAGTTCCCCTCTTGCGGCTCACTTTAAGCTCACTGAGGAGTAGTGTCCATCTACCGAGGACGAAAAGAAAGATATGGAGCGGGTTCTATATGCCTCAGCTGTTGGAAGCCTTATGTATGCCATGGTGTGTACGAGGCCAGATATTGCTCATGTAGTTGGTACGGTTAGCAGGTATCTTTCAAATCTTGGAAGGGTACATTGGAGTGCGGTCAAGTGGATTCTATGATATCTTCAGGGCACTGTTGGTTGGAGACTTTCCTTTGGTGGTGACGAGCCGAAGCTGGTTGGGTATACCGACGCTGATATGGCTGAAGATGTAGACACGAGGCGATCGACTTCGGGCTACGTGATGATGTTTGCAGGAGGAGCGGTGTCATGGCAGTCGTGGTTGCAGAAGTGTGTTGCCATGTCGACAACAGAGGCAGAGTACATTGCGGCGATGGAGGCTTGCAAGGAGTTGCTGTGGATGAAGAAGCTGCTGCAGGAAATAGGACTGAAGCAAGAGCAGTATACTTTGCTTTGTGACAGTCAGAGTGCTATTCACCTTGTGAAGAATCAGACATTTTATAGCCGGTCCAAACACATCGAGACTCGGTATTATTGGATACGGGATGTGGTTGAGAAGAAGGACGCGGAGCTTGAGAAGGTTCATGCAGATGACAATGGAGCTGATATGTTCACGAAGATTCTACCAAGGGAGAAGTTTGAGTACTGCAGGCAGATCGTTGGGATGACGATATCCTCCCCATAGTTGTGAAGGAGGAGATTTGTTGGAGTGGGTGGGGTTCCCAACCCATGTGGAGAAGACCCCGGAGTGCGACGAGCACCATCCGTTGTCAGAGAAGCTCGGAGAGGTGACGAGGCCATTCGGAGACGAAGAAAAGGGAGAGATTTGTTGGAGTGGGTGGGGTTCCCAACCTATGTGGAGAAGACCCCGGAGTGCGACGAGCGCCATTCGTGTTTCGAAGAAGCTCGGGAAGTAGGCGACGCGGAGTCGCTGTTGCTGTTGCTGACCAGAGGGAGGTTCTGGAATGGGATTGCCGAGTTCGGGCCAAACTCGGTCCCATGGCGAGTTCGGGCCGAACTCGGTCTGGCCATTCCAGGATATTGGCGTTAGGTGCTGGATGCCCGACACAGAGTTCTGGCCGAACTTTGTGTTGTCGGGGTTGATGCGGGTATCTGGGTGATTTTTCACCACTGGATCTAATCCAACGGTCCAGGTTGGCTGCGGGATTAGGGAGTTAAGTTGGGATTTTCCAACCCTAATTCATATCGCAACTAAACATAAGGAGAGAAAGAGAGAGAGGAAGGAGGCAAGAGTGCCATTACAACTTCGGGAGAGAAGACGGAGGATTGAAGGTCATTTTTCGAAGGAGATCGCATTCGGGTAATCTCTACTCGTCGTTCTCGCTCTTCGTAGCCTTGTAATCATTGTTCTTACTTCTGAGTGTTGTGGGGATCCGATTTGGATCGGTAGGAGTTTGTAGAGGGTGTAATTCTTCTATTCCATTAGTGGAGGCTTCTCAGGGTTGGACTCCGATCGTCCCGTGGTTTTTCCCGCAAGGGTTTTCCACGTCAAAAATTCTCTGTGTCTGCGTGGATTGTTTTGTGTGGTTGTTTTTGGGTTCGTGCGTTGTATTGCTCGGTCCTCTCGCATGTACTCTCCGGTTTGGGGAAAGGTTTCCGCGCTTCTTTCCCAACACAATTATGTATATATGGAATTATATTTATAATAGCCTAAGGTTATAAATATATATACATATTTTTTTAGCCTAAGGTTATATATATATATATATATATATATATATATATATATATATATATATATACACTTATTTATTTGAGTTATAAATGTATATGTACGCAAGGTCGAATAAATATACCTACATATCTATAAGATTGTGTATATCCATTTATTTTTCGAATGTATCTACGTGGTTAAATATATAAATGCATTGAATATATGTATTTGTATACATACCTATATATATGGGTTTTAAGCTATAGAGAATTTTTAATATAAAGTTTATTTTTTAAAATAAAAATTCTTGGAGAAGGTTAGAAATAGATTTTTTATTTTTATAATATTGTTGAGAGAATATTATAAATATACTACATATAATTTTAGTATAAGAAGGTTTTACTTTTAATACTTAAATATGCTATATAAATATGTCTCGTAATCTATATGTATTATTGATAGTAATGAATAATAATGATGATAATGTTTAAATATGTGCCTAAATATGTTAAATAAGATATATTCTTTAAAATATTCTTGATTTAGCTAAGAGTATAGAGAATTATATATATATATATATATATATATATATATATATGGGCGATGATGAGCCTGGCCTGTGCGATGCGGGGCATCCACAACGTCGTAGGACTGACGAAAAAAATATATATATATATATATTTTTATTTATATATATAAATATATATATATATATATATATATATATATATAAATATATATATATATATATATATATATATGGGCGATGATGAGCTTGGCCTGTGCGATGGGGGGCATCTACAACGTCGTAGGACTGACGAAAAATGGCCATGATCTGAGCTGACGTAGGACAGAATGGGGCACCCCGTGCATGAAAACTCAACTGCTAGGGCGCCGTGCGGGCGGTCGAGGACCGGCACAATTCTACCACGAGTATAAACGATGGCCGACCATGCAGCCCGTCGTACGGTGCCCTATGGGCATTGGGAAGACGTCGTAAAGGCGTCGTGCACATAGAACAGGTGGTTAGGCGGTATCAGCTGTCGTAGACGTCGTGAAGACGTCGGGGGCGCCTTCGGTATCATAGACGAAGCAAGGCGTTGAGTTACCAGCGTCGAAAGACATCGGCCGTCCCATGAGGATCTAGAGCATGCGGAGTGCGCGAGGCGTACTTGTGGGGCAATAATGAAAAAGTCAGTACGGACAAGATCCGCATAAAGTGTCCGAAGCGATATTACGACCGGCTAAAAATCGTGTACGGGAAGAAACACAATTTAACTGAGCACGCATGTACTGGTTTATATATATATATATATATATATATATATATATATATATATAGATGTAAACCAAATATTTTTTAAAACCTAAAACCCAGAACTCTTTTCTCCCTACGAGAAGAACCAAACAGCGGCCGAAGCTACAGCCACGTGCCTATGCCATATCCCCATACCCCTACCGCCACACCTCCGAGCCGCCACCGCCGACGGATGATGCGCCCCACGACGTAGCCGTATCCCCGGCCACCATGGCGGCCAACTGTGCCACACGTGCGCGTGCGTACACGCACAGCAAGCAGCGGCAACAGCCGCACCGACGGCCAACGTCGTAGCTAACCACCGATGCACGGCCACCTTGAACACCGACGTGCCCCATCGAAACCCACCAATCAGCCACTATCCCTCTTTCGTGTGCGACAGAGCAGCAGAGCAGCGCCGCAGCCGTTAATAGGTCGCAGTAACAGCAGTAATAGTCTCCTGCATAGCCAAGTTCCTAGGTAAATTCCCTCTCATCTTGCCGTTAAATTTTGAACTAGTTGGTTCTTTGTTACCACAAACTATTGTTCTTCGATCCCTATCAAGTAGTTTTTAATTTATGTGACTACAAAACAATAAATCCAAGTTTGAAATCTCGAGAAAAATTCAGCCTTGAAACCCAAAACAGGACAAAAATAACCAATCACATACCCAGTTTTGGAAGGAGAATTTTGGACAGGACAGTTAGAATTTTTAAAATGCATCTAAACATGCTTGTAGACAACCTAACCAAGACGAGAACCCCATTTTTAGTTTTTAGTTTAGGTGATTATATATTGTTTTAGGCCAAAACAAAAAAAACTATAAAAAACTGTTTTAAAAAATTAGACATTTTCTCGATACGTGGTCCGTCGTGACCTGGGCGACTTCATTGCAAACTGTAAGCATTAACTGGCGCATACAGATGTTGCAGACATGTGAGATTTGATGGAACTCGAATTGGTTGCTTGTGCGCGACGAATTCGATGCGTATCCGTTAAAAATCACCTTATCGGTCCCTTTGCAAAAAATTCCAATTACTTTGTGCATGTTCGTCACCTCGAGACGAAACATGCGCCATTGGGACCATGTCATTTTTTGGTCTTGTGAGCCATCTTTGGTCCGATTCTGAGAAGGTCGACCAGAACGCTATTTTGGCGAACCCACGACCCGATCCAACGGGCAAATTTGTGCATGACCCACCGAAATCTAATTTTGGACATACGGCTGGGTTCATCTCATCAAATCGGACCTGTATACATATATTTTGATGACTTTAGAGACCGTAGGTGTGGGTACACTTTTCGGTGCAAAACGGGTCCAACTGCGGATACTATTTTTGCCCGAAATTACTGTTTTGCCTTTGTATCCAGAATTGGACTTATGGGTAGGCTATCCTAGCTAATTTGACTATTCTGAACACGTTGGTAATATCTTTTTCAGCCTCCAGAGACTGTTGTGATTGTTTGACTTTTGTGGCTCGTTGATTGACTAGATAGTGTTGGTTCTACGTGCTACCACCAGGCAAGTACACCTTACCAAACCTTACAGTATTTATATGCTTTTTTATATTGCCATTCTTTCTTACTTGGTTACATATTTCTCTTGCTTCATGTCATAGTTACTTTCTAGTTTTACGTGCACGTAGATTGTTAATCATTTTCCATATTACTTTTTCTATCTTTCTTATTTTATTCATATCTAGTGATAGTATTGCTATGCCTATGCCATGTTCCCCTGACCTGTTTGACCCGTACCTGACTTAGACATGACTAGATAGACTTGACTCCCTAGTACTTAGGAAAGAGTGTTTTATTAGCCTTGGCTACCACTCCATTGTTAGTGCATCACTGGACTACGATAGAGAACCTGTTATAGGACTGTTAGTGCCTCACCGGGCTGCAATTTTATTACGTGCACCTATAGCCATGATTAATATTATATTCTCATGATATGTCACCTTCTATAGAGTTCTCCTATATGTTACTTTTTCTTGTACTTTTTATTTCAATCTTTCTTTGCATGTTATTTACTGTACAGTAGGCAAGTATATTATGTGTCTTGCTCGTCCCCTAAGGACCTGGTGATCTCTACAGGTTATGGACAAGCTGGTAGAATCGATGGATGGTTATGTTTTGCGTCTACAAGATTTAGGTACCTTTGTTGTATGGTTTTATTTTATTATTCTTTCGTGCGACATATTTTTATCATGAAATATTCTGCTTATTAGCCTAGTTTAATAGACTCGTATTTTCTTCCGAGTCTATTTGGACATGTATGCTAGTGAGCTACAGACCACGAACAATATAGTTCATTCTTGATGTTTATTATTTTATGTGGATTGAGATATAGTTTTGACTTGCCATGATTAGACTTATCACCACAGTCTAGATAGCTTATACGTATTCGAGCTGGGCTAGAGTCCACTTGATACGTAGTTGTCATGTATATGTCTCCTAGTCCTACATATTTTAGGACTGTAGCGTTATAATAGTTTCATCCATCAAACTCAATAGAGCAAGTTTGTGACATCTAGACTTGCAAAGGACTTTCTGGTATTGGTCCCAAGAATTTGGTTAACTTGTCTACTTCATAAGTTGTTACTTATCATATGTTACTTATGATTTCATAACCTTCGCATAGAGCAACAAAATAGGAGAGGCGTACATGTATGCAACCATAGGCTAGGCCAAAAAGTCTATACGGGTTTATGAAAAAAAATAGTAAATAATCTGAAATCGGATACAACACTTTGAAACAAGTGATGGATGCAATGCAAATGTGTATACTCACCTATGTTCATTTTTATGTAAAAGCAAAAAAATGATGCAACATATACTGAGGAGGAAGTTAGCCGCTGCCTTTTTTGGAAACTAACTCGAAAAAACAAAGAAAGTCTATTGGGGATGTCGATGCCAGTGAACATGATGGGGATGATTATGTTTTGATGGTTTATGATCCAACTACTCAAGCAATGGTGGATAAGATTGCAAGAAAGTCTCAACTTAGTCTCATTTCCCCTAGCGTGCCTTACTAATCCACTGTTGCTGCATATCTAGTCTAACACAACATTCCTCCTTCCTACCTACCACTATTGCGGCATATCTAGTCTCATTTAGACACTTTGACACTTAGGCCAATGGACACTTAGGCCACTTGGACACTGGTGGCTAATCTACTTAGACACTTAGGCCACTGGATACTGGTGGCACATACACTTAGACACTTAGGCCACTGGAAACTGGTGGCCTATCCACCTATATGACTTTCTAACTGTCTATGCTATATATATATATATATATATATATATATATATATATATATACACACACTCTAGTGTCTAAACCTATTTATATTTTTTATAGGATGAAGTAAAGAAAAAAAGATTGGTCCGAGTTGTCTATTCCGGTGAATCGTGGTGCTCTTTGTTATGCAATGGAGAATCCTGAGCACAGTGGTCGTGTTACGGCTATGGATAAATATGTCACCCCAAGCTCTTATTTCCACACTCCTAAAGCTCCAATTGGTTGGGAAGAGGAGAAACAAAAGTTGCTCGAGAAGATTAAGTAGAAAAACCAGATGAAAAGCAAGTTAATGACACAGGGGAACTGTGGTACACCAATATCAGATACTGGTTCCAACTTTCCAGTAACCAGATCCCCAATCCTCCAATGCTTACCATCAATGCACTGAGTTCAGCTTCCGAAGGATCCAACATTATGCATTTAAGTGCTAACATTTTCCAACTTTTCTGATACGACTATAAATGCACAGTCTCCTTTGAAAAGTAATGAGAAGATGGTACACATGGAAAAATCTGTGTATGGCCAGAAGGAGAAGACACCAATAAAAGAGAAAACACCATTAAAAGAGAAGACACCAAGAAAAGAGAAGACACCAAGTAAGGTCAAGTCACCCACGAGAGCTTGTACAAGAATTACAAGATCATTTAAGAATCCACCAACAATGGAATTCTTCGCTATGCTGGCACAGAAGTTGATCAGCAAAAAAATGACAATTCGGGTTACATGAATATTGACTTGTTTGGTACTCCAATACTTATTGCACTTCTTCGAGAGGATATTGACGATTTCGTTAATATGCATCCGCTCTCAACAAACTGCATTAAATTATACATTAGGTACAAGAATAATTTGCTTCTTAAATTTTTTCTTATTACATTAATAACTTGCCTTAAATTATCTGCAAACTGTAGGTCATTATACTATCGTTAAAAGGACCTAAATACTATTGGAAATGTTTCATTTATCGACCCAAGAAAAATATCCACTTCTGGGTTAAAAGCCATTTTCGCATCAAGGGATGCAAAAGCAAGAGAGATTTGTAACCGTTTGAAATATGGAAAATAAAGTTGATTCTTTTTCGTGCGATACAACCCAAGGTATTACATTTCTTACTTTTTCTTTTTATATAGTGAATTCAGAATTTTTGTGGAATACACTCACACATGCAAAACAAAGTCGATTCTTTTTCGTTCCATTTAACATGCAAGTATGTTTGAAATATATTACGATCACTTATATTTTTTTCCTTCCTATTTACAAACAGTACAATGAGAAGTAGGAGTACGAGTTTTATGAGATTAATGAAGTTTGCATTGAGAAGATGGATCATATGTCACCGTTCTTGATCTAGCCATTCCTGAAGGTAATTTTTAGACTTTATCTAGGATTTGCAATCATTATGTGCTACATATTTATGCATTATTGAATATATGGATACTGCTTAGTAGTGAAGTATCATTGCTGCCACTAATTTTGTGTTCAAGATACTTGATGATATTGATACTCATGATACTAAGCCACTAATAAGCATTACTAGTATTAGCTCTGATACACATGTTCATGATACTTGTGTTCAGGATGCATGTTGTGTGACTATGTAATGGAGAGTGTCTTCTGTGCAAATATGTGTGAGTAGTGTGCTCATGAGTGTCTTGCTGATATTGATACTCATGATAGTAAGCCACTACTAAGCATTACTAGTATTAGCTCTGATACTCATATTCATGATACTTGTGTTCAGGATGCATGTTGTGTGACTATGTAATGGAAAGTTTGTGGCGGATTTCATATACATTTGTGTATGTGTTGAGTGTATCCAATAGTCCTATTTCTATATGGTAAATAGAACAAGACAAAAAAGACTGCTAATCTGAAAGTAATCCTGATGATTCCTTAGTAGCAGCATGATATATCAACTAAGCTTTCCCACACCAATACATGTAAACCACTATGTTCGATTCAATGCATTAGAAAAACAACTGTATACTATAAATTAGGGTGTAAACATATACAACTTATGTATGTTTTATCCACCCATTTAAAATATAGATATGCATATGGTGTTACCTTTATATCCTAATTATGAGAACAATACTTGAAACCTTCAAAAGAATATGGTAGACTCAATTCTCATATAGTCTTCTTATATAATAACCATTCATATTTGAGGAATTCCTATCCACTAGTCAAATATTGGCATATGTTCAATAATCCAAATAGTTCATCCTACTAATGTGAGGCTCTTACCAGGTCATGGAAAAGGTTAACTAATGTATCCTGTCCGATATTAGGAAACAAATACATATACTTTATCAGAATATCAGAGTGCTCACATGCTTGAAACTAGTGGACATATTGCGTATCAGAGTATCTCTGCATATCATCATTCTCTACTATTAGTGAGTATCAGAGTTCTGGTGGACACAGTGAGTATCAGAGTATCTCTACAAATTATACTTACAATTGGGTAGCAGCAGTGAGTATCAGAGTTCTGACTTATAATTCAAATGGTCTTTGATACTAGCTGTCATCATGGGTATCAGTCATCATGGTATTAGTCCATGATTTTGTTCATTGTTAACTAATGTGTGAAGGGAGGATTACTAATGGTATTAGTCATCATGGGTTTATGAGAAGGGTGATGTTTCAGTCAGTGGACATTTAAGTTTTTGTTTGATAATTTCTTGTATCAGTCACTGTTCAGTCCCCAAATTACATATAGTTCAGTCCCTACCTCTCATTCTTAGTAAAAGTTCAGTTTTCTGGGTAAATAAGAAGGGGATGTTTCAGTCAATGGACATTTAAGTTCCTGTTTGCTAATGTTTTCAGTCCTAAATTACAGTCAGTCATTCATCGTTCAGTCTTTAGTTTTATTTGGGCTCAGACGCTGTATCAGTTTAAGAGCCTTGATACTTAATCTTGTTTTAGTATCACAAATATGAGAGGCTCGAGTTTGGTTTAAACCTTAGTAGCAATCCCTGTTTATATATTTCTGTCCTATACATTATTGTAGCACCCACTTGTTGTATCATTCCTTGTTGATGATATTATACCAAATATTACTTTGTTCAATCTATATGTGATTTATACAAGTCCAATACTAATAATGATTTTGTATCAGTCTTTATTCAAATATTTCTTTATTGATACCAGTCCAATACTAACAATATGTCTTTAATTGACTACATGGGATTCTCGATGAATGATGGTTTGTGTATCTGCGGGCTTCAGTTTTTATGATATTTGTGAAGCTGCGGGCTTCGGTTGCGAACTGGTTTGTGAAGTTGCGGGCTTCTGTTAAGGGTATTTTGTTCTACTGTAGAATTAGTTAATATGAAATGGGGTTGGTGTATCATATACAATTGTGTATCTGTGAACAAAGTTTATCTTTTTGTTGGTTAACTGAACAAAAGAACTGGTGGTTGAATGTAAGAACATGTTTGTTTTATTAATATAAAATGTTCTTGTAAATTATTTGATGTTTGTGAAAGATTCTATAATTTATATTATGCATTTCTGGATTTGATATTATACGTGGATCTCATAACGTCGGCAACATAAATGGAATTGATAAACAGGGTCTCTTGACGGCTAAGAAATATTAACAAAAAGGGAATCCATGTTGACGGTCATTAACCGCCAGCTAGGCCAGCGTTAGGAAAAGTATGCACCAATATTGACGGTCTAAAAATGGGTCTAAAACTGAATTTAGTTGACGGATAAAATCCGTCTACTAAAGTCGTTCAGCAACCGTCAACTAAAGTGGGGACTTTTGTTGACACTAGCCTAGCTGATGGAAGGGAAACCGTCAACTAAACCCTTTGGGGACGAAAAAAACTGTCAGGAAAAGCTATTTTTCTTGTAGTATAAAATCATTCTTTTTTAAAGTGAATGTATTTGTTTTTGTGTTTGTATTATAATTACATTCAATATATTTTTATTTATGAATTATATTTTTTAAAAAATAGAAATACGATCAACATCATTTAAAAACTATTGTAAGATAATATTTGAACAACTTTTCTAAATATTGTAAACTTCATTTACAATACTTTTAAATCATTATTGATATTACAAATTATAATATAAAAATATTATTTACAACGATTGGCAAACATGATTGAATAACATATACAACATTTTCTGAAAGTCGTATTTTCAATTTTTGTACATTGTTGTACAAAATTTATACACAACGTTTACTGAACGTGGTAGATATTATTTCTACCGCAGTTGTAGACCGTAGTAGAAATTATATTTACAATACTTGTAATATATTTTAAAAAGTCTTTCTACGGTACTTAGAAAACATTGTAGAAAGGTTTTTTTTTCATATTTTATAAATTCAACAATATTTGTAAACTGTTGTTGAAAGAACTTCTACAATGTCTTCACAACGTTCGAAAGAACGTTGTGGAAGATATCACCCCTTTTACAATCCTGGATATAACAACCTTCTACTAAACATTGTAAAGTCTTTTTATAACATTTTTTCAACGTTGTAAAATGGCTTTTTTCTTGTAGTGATGATTTCTTTTTCCTAAAAAATATCCGCAGGAAGTTTGATACATGAAGGTTTATTTATAACATTTGCTCCTACAAAAATGCCATCATGAGTTAGATCGATAACTAGGGGCTCATCCGGTTGCACTGGAGGTTTGTTTCGACGAAGGTCAACCACAAACGGTTCGTCTTTTTTGGTCCTTATGTCAATCACCATAGGTTCCTCCTTCTTTGTCCTCAGATCAATTACTAGAGACTGCTATTTCTTAATGTTCGTTTTGTTCTTGCGTAGATTAACAACGAAATGTGTACTACCCCCTTTATGAATCTCATGAGGAGTTTTGACAGGCTTCATCCATACAAGACCTTCCAAATATATAGCCAAGGGCTCTTCAACTTGTTCTTTCCACACAGGGCCTTTCAAATATATGGTTAAAGGTTTTTCATTAGTTTGATCAGTAGATGATTCTTTTGGCTCGCCGTTAATGTCGTTATCCATGTCTACCACCAGATGTGATGGTCATCATCAGATGGCCTCCGATCTTGAGGTTTATACAACCTTATATCAGAGAAGTATACTTCGAGTCGACGTCTACGAATTCTGTACAGACTACCTCCACTTTATTCACATATTTGAAACACTAGTGAAGAATAGGTAGTACAAGAAGATTCTCATGTATGCACGGTCGTCTTAACCGGACGTTGTAGGACACATTGGCATCAATGACATAGCATGGGACTTCAGTCCAAATATTTTCGATCTGACACTTGAGACGAATCTTCTCCAGAGGATGACTTTGCCCGGCATTGAAGCCAGTAATAGTGGTGGAGGTAGCTGACAACTTGTGCATTGGAATCCCTAACATCTGAAGCAAGTTTCGACGGATAACACTAACAGATGAGTCAAAATCTGTATCTTGTTGGCCCATTAGTAGTGGTCGAACCGATTTTGATAATTATCTAAACTCTGACTCGATATAAGGGCTACTCAAATGGACTACGACAGATGTACTCAGTCATCGCATTTCTATTTCTTTTCCATTCTTAAATGTATTTTACATAATTTTATTTAGTTTCGGAAAAATGTAAACCATATCGTACTAGTAAATAAGCTTGAACAAAATTGTTTTCAAACTACCCAGTTTTATTTACAAATAAACTTGGTTTAAAAACATCCAAAACCTATGTTTGAAAAACGACCCAGAAATCCTACTAAGGCTTTGACAAAACTTAGCCCATTCAAACCAGGATTCTGGCCTAGATCAAACTACTAAAGTTCGGATAGAATTCGGCCCTAACTTGGCCCGAACTCGGGTACCTGAAAAAGTAAACCCCGTGAACCAGTTCTTCCGACAGACTCGACTGCAACAGTCAAATTTTTAAATATTTCACATCCGAATTTGGCCCGAACTCGGTTCAAAAATCCTATAAATAGAGAAGAGATTTCCATTTCAATTCACTCAATCACTTTAAATCTTCTTTTTCTAAGCTTCCTCAGCTATTCAAAGCTTTTATTTTAAAATCCCAAGCCAGCTTTAGAACCTCTGGTCTACTTTCCAGTACGGTACGGTCTAAAAATTTCAGAGAGTTGTAATCTGAGGCTTGATCAAAAAGTTCATACTTTAATTAAAGTCGGTCAAGAACTTCGGATTAAACCTCGGTGTTGCAAGAAGTCGACAAGTACTTTGGATAAAAGCTTATGTTTCCAATAGTAGATTTAACTCGGAGCAAGAGTCCTCCGACCTAGATTAGTTCTCACAAGAGGGAGACCAGGATATATCGTTGTATTTGCGTTTGCTCTCTGCCTCTCTTATTTACTGCTTTTACATAAATGTGATATAGCTACTGTGATATGATAGTGATATAGTAGTGACTTTGTTTTATTACTAATACTCCGCTGCACACTCTATTCAACCCCTTCTAGAGTATATCTTACGTAGTATATCTGTCCTACAATTGGTATCAGAGCAGGTTAATTGACAAGTATATATTTACTAATTAACTGCTTTCTGTCATTTATTTTCATACACTCTATAGAGACACTATCACATGCCTAATACACATGAAGGGCAATCCACCAACAGACCTCCACTGTTTGATGGAACCAACTACACATAATAGAAAACATGAATAAGCTTTTATTTGAAGTCATTAGATTTTGACCTTTGGTAAATTATTATTGATGGATACAAAAAGCCGACATGTATAGTTGTTAAAGGTGCACATATTGATAAACCATACGACAAATACACTGATAATAAAAAAAACAAGCTAGTCTTGACGCTCGTGCTATTAACGTACTATTTTGTGCAGCAGACATGACTGAATTTAATAGGGTGTCTACTGCTCACAACACCTCACAAAGTATGGAAGCTTTTAGAGGTAACTCATGAAGGCACGAATCAAGTCAAATAATCAAAGACCAGTAGATTGACTCAGGAGTACGAAGCGTTCAAGATGAAGCCAAAGAAGACGATTACTCAAATGTTCACCCATTTCCTTGACATCATAAATCTGTTG
This sequence comes from Iris pallida, assembly GCA_029216955.1. NCBI lineage: Eukaryota > Viridiplantae > Streptophyta > Magnoliopsida > Asparagales > Iridaceae > Iris > Iris pallida. The sequence continues at coordinate 3,085,019 of JANAVB010040018.1, read as the reverse complement.
TCTTCCCTCGACAAGGAGTACAACAATATAAGATTCGCAAGGTACTGTTGGGTCTCACAAAGAACTGGAACCCCAAGGCTACAACAATTATTGAAGGAAATGACCTAACAATAATGTTGTTTGAAACACTCATGGAGAAGCTGATGACTCACGAGCTGGACTTGTAAGATTGTCAAAAATTAGCACCCAAGGAGAAATCAATTGCTTTGAAGGCTCAACATAAAAGAATAGTTGAAGAGGAGTCTGAAGATGGTGACTCAGACGGTGAGGAGCAAGCTTTCTTGGTAAGAAATTTTAAAAAAAATCCTGAATTTCAATCATCGAAGCAAGAACCTCCACAACAACCACAACAACAACAATAACGACAAAGAGCATATGTTATGGATGCAAAAGGAAAGAACACATCAAGAATGACTGTCTATCAGCATCATCGAATAAGAAAGGTAACAAAAATAAAAGAGTTACACGAAAAAATTGACGTCCAAAAGTATGCAAATATGAACATATGGCACGAAAGTGAAGCCGGTGACTCAGAAGACGACAGTTCTCAAGACGCTACAAATGTGTGCCTAATAGCGTCGATCAGGTAATCACTAATCCTCTATATGATGATTTTACTTTTGATGCGCTAGATGATGCCTTTAGTGACCTCTTCGATGACCATAGAAAGTGCTAGGCAAATACAAGACTTTTAAAAAGGTACTCAAGGGACACAAACTTGAGACAGAAAGACTAATCCAACTACTAGAAGACATTAGAGAGAATCAACCCTCTAGTGAGAGTAGTGGGTTAGTCTCTATTAAGTTACAACTACATGAAGCATCACGCACTTTTAAAAAGAATGACAAGACCGTAGCTCAGCTGCAAGAAGATTATCAAATCGAGAAGAAGAAGAGTATCAATGCGATAATTAGGAACGATGTCCTAATACCTATTTATAAAAGATTATTTGACACTTCTAAAAAGTTGAAAATTAGGCTAGAAAAAAAGTCGATATCGACTGTTTCCTCTCCTAACACGTGTCACCCCAAAAGAAACAATATTCAACCAAGACTATCGAACCCAAAAGGTATGACACTCCTAGACATAGTTTTTTAAAATATGCTTTTTATTATAAGTATCCTCTAAAATCCCCTAGGACTACCAAATAAGTACACAAGAGCAACTCTTTACCTAACAATCATGTGCATACTAGATTTTACTATTGTGTCACTCCTGGCCATATCCTTTTTGCATGTGGAGTTAGAAGAGTAGTAAATTTGAATATTTGTACTTGGGTACCAAAAACTAACAAGTCAGGACCCTATAAAAAAGGGTACCAAAGATTTTATCTGGAAATTGCTTTGTAGGTGGAATATCCAATCCATTCTAAAAGAAAGTGGATCCTCGATAATAGTTTCTCACGACACATGATCGGCGATACATCTTTGTTTGCTACACTGTCGAAGAAGAAAGAAGGATATGTCTCCTTTGGAAATAACTTAAAAGGGTACATTATAGGTATTGGTAACATTGGTATGGCTTCCTATCCCATTATTGAAGATGTATGTCTTGTAACAGAGTTAAAGAATAACCTATTCATCTTAAGCCATTTAGCTGACTATGGTTATGGTATTAATTTTGTTAAAGACAAATGTACTATAGTTGATATCTCAACTGACAGTACTATTTTTGAAGGAATTAGAAAAGATAATATCTATGTTTTTTATCGTTTGGAAGATACTAACACTGTAGGTAAATGCCTATACGCCAAAAATAACAAGAGTCAATTGTGGCACATGAGGCTAGGACATGCAAACATGGGCATAATTGCGAGATTATCCACAAAGAAATTGGTACGAGGCTTACCGGAGATCTCTTTCAAGAAATACATGGTTTGTAGTGACTGTAAAATAACAAGGCTCGACTCATAGCTCAAGGATACAAGCAAGAGAAAGGTATCGACTACGATGAGACATTAGCCCCAGTTGCGCTTTAGAATCCATTCGCATGTTATGTGCTTTTGCCTATTTTCATAATTTCAAACTGTTTCAAATAGATGTTAAAAGTACATTTTTAAATGGTTTTATAAAAAAAAAATTTATGTTGCTCAACCTCCTGGTTTTACTGATTTCAAAAATTTTGAATATGTTTTCAAGTTGAAGAAAGCCTTATACAGAATGAAACAAGCCCCTCATACTTGGTGTGACTGCCTAAGCTCTTTTTTACTAGAAAAAGGTTTTTCAAAAGGTAAGATTGATACAACACTTTTTATAAAATCTTTGAAAAATATTTTTTTATTAGTACAAATTTTCATTGACGATATTGTTTTTGGTTCTACTGATAATCTCTCTATCGAAATTTTTCTAAGTGTATGAAAAATGAGTTTGAGATGAGCAAGATAAAAGTTAAAGTTCTTTCCTTGAATGCAAATCAAGCAAACCACAAATAGGACTTTCATCAACCAAGCCAAGTACACAAAGGATCTGCTAAAGAAGTTCAATTTGGAGTCAGCCAAACCTCTTAAAACTCTGATGGTAACTTCAACTAAGCTTGATGTAGATGAATAAGGCGAACCAGTCGATACATGTAAGTATCGAGGTATGATTGGTAATTTATTGTATTTAACTGCTAGTCGTCCTAACATGATGTTTAGTGTTTGCTTATGTGCATGATTCTAAGCTAACCCTAAGGAATCACACATGTATGCTGTTAAGCATATCTTATGATACCTTAAGAGCACTTCTTTTGTCGGGTTGTGGTATCTTAAAAATACGTCCTTTGACCTAATCGGTTATTCAGATGCTGATTTTACTGGATGCAAAGTGGATAGAAAAAATACTAGCGATACGTGTCATTTCCTAGGCAAAGTTTTAGTATCTTGGTTTAGCAGGAAGAAAATTTTATCGCATTATCAACTACTGAGGCCGAGTATATCACCACAGGTTGTTGTGCACAAATTTTATGGATGAAGCAAACCCTAGAAGACTATAACTTACAATATTCACACATTCTTATATTTTGCGACAACACTAGCACGATTAATTTGACTAAGAATCCTATATGTCACTCACACACCAAGCATATTGAGATACAACATCACTTTCTTAGAGGTCATCAATTAAATGGAGACATTAATTTAGAATATGTTGACACAGAACATCAACTAGCTGATATCTTTACTAAACCTTTGGCCGAAGATTGGTTCATCTATTTATGTACAAAATTATAAATTTTAGATATTAATAATATTAGTCAACTTTATTTATAGAATTAATTCTAATACTTAACGATTGTTTTAGGGACAAGCTTACAAAGGATATATGTGTCACCAAGGTGACAAGAGCTTATGCGAAAAGGAACTTAAGTATCCTTCCGTAGATCTCTGCTAGCTGGGATAGTATCCCTACCGCAAATCTGAGACAGTCAATATATAACAAAAATTAATTTATTAAATAATTTTAATTATATTAATTTAAATTTATATTCAATAATTTTTGAATTAAAAAGGAAAGGAATTGATAAATTTGCAAAAGTGAACACTAATTCAGTTGTAAACTAGCTAAAATAGAGTTCTGACTGAACTGGGGCCGAACTCGATTGAGCTAAGTTACAACAGAACTAATGGGCCCCACGTCCTCTATTTATAATCTTTCTCAATCCTTTTTTATAAACAACAGCAAAGAATACCCACCGAATCTTAACCATAATCTAATTTTATTTCCCAATCTACTAGGTATTTCGACTCCAAACTTCGGATTCAGGATCTCGGGTTCCTTCTCCACGGCATATTAAATTTTTTGAAGGTATAATCCTTATTTTCCTTTCGTCCTCTATTTCAATTTTTTTAGAAACTTAACTTTCCAATGGACCCTAAGCTCTTTAGAAGAAAAGGAAGAATGATGAAGGATCCTTATCCTCTCAACAGCCTTCCATTTTCTCTACAGTCCAACCAGACGATGTTCCTTTTGCGAACTCAAATTTTTAACGCTAGACCAATCCATAGAGTGATTTAGTAACTTTCGTATCCGCACCGTCTGTTCCGGAGCTCCGATTAATTTTAATATCTTTCCGGAGCATTGTGGAGCTTTTCAGCATCTGCAACTTAATGCCTTAGTAGCAACATCTTTTCTTGTCACCCTTAATGCTATTAGGTTATTTTACTTCAACATGACTTTTGATTTTGGAGTCATCTCTTCATATATCAGGGGAATAGATATTAAATTTGACGTGGAAGACTTAGCGGCGATCCTTCGAGTTCCCAACGAAGAAGAAGCGCTAACCAACCTTGCCAATTTTAATTTTTCTCTTGACATGTCTTTGAACATTTTTGAAGCCTTTATCTGCTATCTGGACCTTGTCCCATTGGCAAACTCAAAGCTAATCACTTGAGTTTGTATTTATATATCCTCCACAGAATTATCTTTCCTGCTATCATTCCGAAGCAGACTTCCACACATGATATCACCTTTCCAGAGCTGTCTTCCATCTCCCATATTCACTTTGGGATTTTCTTTTCAATCCTAAAGACTATGATCGAGATGATGGTACATGCTTGCAAGAACAAAAGAATCTTGTTTACGTGATGTATTTTCTACCTATCTTTCGGCACTTTGATATCGACTTAGACGAGTGCAACGTCCTTGCTGAACCTGAACATCTCAGTACAGCTAGGCATTCTAACTCATGCTATTCCTCCTCCTATTGCTCCACCTCCTGCTCTAGCACCTGTCGTCCCTGCTACTAATTATCTAAAGATTGTTGAGGATCTCCACCATATGATGAGAGATCCAAAGCAATTGACTCAAGATCAGCATCGGCTTACTCTTGATCGATTTAAGCCCTAGATACTCACTGGACTGAACGGTTAAAGGATTATGAATACCGTGATGTCATTCATACGCAAGCGATCTCTAACACACTATATGACCTCTACTTTGTCCAGTCTCATCAGCCTGGCGGCCCTAGCTTCTTTTCCAATGATCATTGTAGAAGCATGGAAAATATCAGAGTAATGGTCCATGCGACTCTGGGAAGAAAGCCCATACGACTCATACAGGAGCTGCCTTATGCAATTCAAAGAAGACTCTCAGTCTCATGCGGCTCGGGAGTGTATGCAGTTCAGCAGGAATATGCGGTCCGATCGACGCCACATCCCCCCTTGGGATCCCTCCCTACAGTTGGCCATTTGAGTAGTGGCCTCATTTAATGCCCTGACACGACTCGACAACCATGACGGCTCTGACATAAAGCGTCATAATAGTTCTGCCATAATGACAGACTCTTCGGGAAAAGAGGAAAATCTCTGACCCGATCCGACAGAAGTCCTAAGATTGCCACGTGGCACATCTCATGCGGCTTAAATGGAGAACAACTCCATGCGGCTCACTAAGAAGTCATCCTATATGGCCAGCAAAAATCAACCATATGCGGACCACCGAGAGTCCAGTCCCTGCGGCTCAATACAACGCTAGCCTATGCGGCTCGTAGAGATTATGCATATGCGGCTCATTGAGTGATCATCCCCTGCGGCTCCATAAGGCGTTGTCCTATGCTGCTCATGAAGATTACCTCCCTGCGGTTCAAGTCTTGTCTATCCTATGCGGCTCTGGCAGGCCCCACAACTAAAACATGTGGCATCGGATCAATCAAAGATTTAACTGAATCTCAACAAATATATTTGACGTCATCCTCATAATTACCGAGATCAAGGCATATCATTTATCATAAAGCCAATGGGACACGTGGCGAGCAATCGGACATTGGTATAATCCGTCATGAAGATTTAAAGCAATTAACATTAATTGCTCACAAGATTCGGTGCTATCCGCATTAATGGCCTAGATTCATTGTAATCAGGATCAAGGATTCAGATAGATTGAAGGAGCGCCGACATTCCAAACAAATGATCATTAGCAAACCCTAATGATCATACCCCACTCTTATAAATAGCCAGCATCATTTCTTAGGAGCACCACGGGCAACAAAAGAATAAAAAAATATAGAGTCAGAGAGAAAATACGCAGAGAGAGAGAGAAGCCAGGAGAGCAACAGAGGAGCAAAAAGAGCCTTTCTTCGTCAACGACAACCATCTTCACACCAGGAGCCAAGGCTGCATACCGATCGTCCAAGGAGTAAGGCAGGGCTGCCGTCACCTTTCCGAGCCTCTATCGTCACCCCCAGAATCTAAAATAAATAATTGTACTTAGATTGTTGTACCTAGGTTTTCGTCCCTAGGCTTTCTTTATACAAGCGAGTTTGTATTGTGAGTCTAAGTTCAGTCCTCCGATAATTGTTCTGTACTTTTACAATCAATGGCAAACACGATGGCGACTCTGCTGGGGACTAACTTCTCCACGGCTGAGGAGTTGGTGACGCAATCGGATGCAGCCAAGCTTGTCTCCACGGAACAAAAGATGGTCGTCTGCTTCGACCAACAAGCGTTTGAAGAGATGCTCTCCGAAGGAAGCGCTGGCCCGGTCCAGAAGCGCACCCGCACGACAATGGCTTGCAGAGAGTGGAGGCCAAAATCATTTGCTCCTCCCCAAGCCCCCGACGGTGTACCCTCTGTTGCTCAAGACAGCGAGAAGGACTCTTCTGCGGCCCCACTTCAGAACGTAGACAACTCTGCTGTCCCCAAGTCCGGCAGAAGAAAACACTATGATGCTGGACTTGCAGGGGCAAAGAGGAACTCTACACGAACTGAGCCGCATAGGGGTGTTAGCCGAGTGAAAAAGGCTCATGCGACCACATCCGCTAGCCGCATGGACAAAGCCCATGCGGCTACAGTCGCTAGCCGCATGAAGAAGAATCATGCGGTCACATCTGGCAGCCGCATAGTTTTTACAGCTTCAGTCACCAATCACATGGATGAAACACATGAGGCTACAGGAGTCAGTCGCTTGCAGAAAACCCATACGGCCACTATTGCCAACCGCATGCGGCCAGCCTGCACGGTCGTGACTCCTAGACGCCCAAAGACAACTCATCCGATAGCAGAAGACGACCGCATGCAGACAGCCTGCACGGTACCCAACTCTAGCAGCATAGCGTCCGTTCCACGCTTCTTTCGATCGGTCTTCGACCGTCTCTCATACGGTCCCGACCCTGATGATTCTCTGTATGATAAGCCAGACTCTGTGGCATTCAACTTGGACTCCTCCTATTACGCACCCACAAGTGCTAAAGGGAGGAAGTCTAGGGCAGCGTGGGCTCATCGAGCCCAGTCAGCTGTCCCAACCTCTGACTATCAGAGCGTCCCGTTGACTATCACACGGGCCTCGGATGGAAAGTTGCATACAACTGCTCAAGTCCAGCCCTCCGCGGCAAACAGACAGAGTAGTTCCTCTGACCTACGGAAGACGATCCTCCACAAACGCAAGGAAAAAGAAGGAGTGTCGATGTGTAAAAAGTCCTCGCTTGGACATCGCTGCACCCAAATCATCGTCAATTGCTGCTGCAACAATGCGGCAATGACGAAAGCTCGGCCATCCGTCTTCCAAAGGCTACAGCACCCGAACTCAGAAGATGAGGAACCTCCTGTTGTCTCCTGCAATTCTGTTCAAAAACTCCCTGCCGAAGAGAGAAGAAAGAAAACGAGCATCTCCAGTCCGAAGATATCAACCACTACAACTAAGAGACTGTCGTCTAAACGGTTGTCCTCCACTGGTGTATTCCAACACACCCGTTCAAAGACGAAATTTACCGCGATGGGAAATTCATCATCCACATCGCTGGGGGTTGAAGGAGCTGGGGGTAGCACTCCTCCGAACATCCGCAACAATTCGATGTTCCAAGGAACCGAGTCCGCACAAACAACTCTTCCATCAGGAGCAACGGACGCTGATGCCCTCGAGGACATCCGTAACTCTCAAGATAAGGTAAGCTCTGAAGCTGGGGATAACATTCCCTCCGAGTCCGAGCCCGAAAAGAACATTCCTACCTATCCCGATGACTTTCCGGTGCATGGGTACGACTCAGAGGGCACATCCTCCACCGTTCCTTCTATCACTCCTCACGTAAGAACGGTATTCATGACGGACAGCGATCAAGGTGTTTCCAGTGATCGCCAACGCATCGACAGTCTCGAAGCCATATTACTTGCTTTGGTCAAGTCTGTAGACGAGATTAAAGCGGCCCTACCCACTCTACAAGGGGGAACGCCTGGTCAAACAAACACGGGCCCCGCGGTCAATGTAGATTCGAACTCAGCGGCACCAAACCCGGGCAATAATCCTCCCGAAATAACAGCCTCCGCCGCGACAGATGAGACCCGAGAAGTAAGAAGGGAGGTCCAGGAGCTCCGTACCATGTTTCATGCCCGAAAAAAACGCTCAAGATCTCAGAATACGGCAACCATACCCTGCTGAGTGGAGGGATGTTCCATTCCCACCAAGATATAAGCCGTTCAACATCAACCCGTATGATGGCAAAACCTCAGCAAGTCGGTACATCACTTACTTTGAGGTCACCACCGACCATCTGCCCCATGAAGATGCGATCCTCACACGGTTATTCATTGGAGCATTGGAAGGAGTCGCCTTTGATTGGTACCGTAATCTACCGGACAACTGCATCCATTCCTTCGCCGGCTTCAAGCGCATGTTCATGGAACGGTTCTATGAAGTAGGACAAGACGTCACTATGTCCACTCTCATGGACGTCGTCCAAGGGAAGAAGGAGTTAACAAGGAACTACATTGAGCGGTTCCGCCAGACCGCCATGAAGCTGCCTTCCGGAAATCTGGATTCTTTTTTGATTGAAATATGTCAAAAGAGACTACTTCCAACGATCACTCTCTGGATGGGCAAGAGTGAATTCAAAGATTGGAAGGCGTTCATCATCAGCGCCACAAGCGCTGAAGAACGACTGAAGAAGGCCCGCCAACTGGGGTTGCACATCTCAGAAGGAGAAAACAAGGGCAAACGTCTCAACAACGATAATGGGGGTAACCCCTCCAACAATCGGGACAGCAAGGAAAAATAGGCTTTGGTGGCCGACATGGCCCAGAAGCCCGAGCCACAACCAACAGACAAGCAATAGCCTCAAATCACTTACTCTTTCGAAGACGGCCACGTCAAGCCTATCTTAGACATGCTCATACAAGGAGATAGAATTCAACTTCCTCCACCAAGACGGGAGCCTCGGCCGGCTGATTTAGAGAACCCAAAGTTTTGCCATTACCATCGTTATGTACACCATGCTACACATGACTGCTACCAACTAAAACGGTACATCCAAAGCCTCATCGATTCGAACGCTCTGGCCATCGACTTCGAAGAGGTAACCGTAGCAGCCAATATGGTGTCCGTATAATTCGACAACTTCCCTCCGACGAAAACTCAAGACGGGGTAATCCCCGTCCCTCTCACGACAATGGAGATTACCAATCTTCCTCCGCCCCGAGAACAAGCTGCTGGTCTGGTACCTCTCACCACTTCACGAGGAGAGGTCATGTGGGTCCACCCAGACTTGGTGTCAGAAGTGACTCGGCCCACACCATCTCCCACTAATAAAAAGAGTAGAAAAATCAAGACCTGCCACACAATTTTAGCAGACAACGAGGAAGCTACAGCCGTCGTCACGCGGTCCGGAGCGCAATCCCAACCTGTGGTTGACAGTCCAGTTGAAAATCATCAACCCACTACAACTGATGCTCTGGGACCGGCTCAGCCTTCGATGACCGACAAGCCTAGGCCGAAGGAGACTCGCTTCGACAAATCTCTCCGAAAGGACGCAGCCCAAGGGCTAGAGAGGCCCTACAACTTTGACATCTTAGCACAATTGGCTAACACTCCGGCCAAATTATCATTATATGAAGTCCTGAGGCTCTCCAAGGACGTTCGTATTGCATTGAGCGAAGCACTCCAAAATGCCGATGCCTATCTCGCTCAATCTAACCTCACTGGGGAGGACTCACCCATGGATCTCCAAGATAGTACCGGCACGGGAGCAATGCCCAACATCGTCTTCACTCCGCAGGACATGCTCATCAAAACCAACCTATATGATTGCCCGCTATACTACACGGGATACATCGGCGACGTGAAAGTGGATCGGATGCACATTGATCCTGGCTCTTCCATAAGCATCATCCCGAAAGGTCTGCTACATCATCTCCGCATCCCAATGCATCGCCTAACACCTATAAGCACTGCCATCAGCGGTTTCAATTCGGGCAGGAGCTATCCTATCGGAAAGATTCGTCTGAAGTGTCAGATTGGCGATCTCCAATCCGAGGTCACCTGCTACATCATAGATGCAGACACTTCTTACAACATCCTCTTGGGGCGCCCATGGATACACGATTATATGATCGTGCCTTCCACGCTACACCAGTGCTTCAAATATGTCGACAAACACGGCTTCGTGAAGACAGAGTTTGCTGATATCGATCCCTTCAAAGGGGTCGAATCTTACAACTCGGACTCCTGTTTATACGAAAAGTCGAAGAGGCACCTGGATGAAGGAGACGCACAGGCTCATACTGAGATAGCCACGGGATCAGAAGGACCCCTGACGATCCACCTCCAAGCTCGCAAACTGGGCAAGTCTGCACCCCTCACCGCCACTCTGCGGAAGGACGTGATCAGCCTCTCGGTACAAGAGGAGCAGATGATAATCCGGCTGCCTAGATCCAGCCAAGTGCCGAGACCCACAACGGAGCCACTAACCATCAGGTTACCAAGAGTCAGTCAACCACAAACAGAGAAGATCAACCCCTCGGACAGGCCACTGACAATACGCCTTCCCAAGAAAGGTTGTCGCTTCGATGCAAGGTCTAACACTTCCAGCGAACCAGCCACTCCTTGCTCCACATCGAATGCCAAACTGGGGGTCGCCAGTCTGCCAACGACTCCACGCTCTGCTCCATCAACTGGACCATTGACGATCAAGCTTCCTAGGTCGTCCTCTCAGTCTTCGTTCACACAGGGGATAGCTGAAGAGGAACCGGAGCTAGCCAAGTATGTGGCCGCCCATACTAATGTCCCCTCCGCTGATGATGTAATTCCCCTAGAAAAGATACCTTACTTCATCAATAAAGGGTTATCTTTGAACTACATCGAGCTCAATAAGCTATGTACGATGTATGCTATGGAACATGGTATAGGCGCTCACCTACACACACAGGTGACAAATGTGTACACCACAATCCAGCTTACTCCAGTAGAAGACGCTTACCGAATACACGAGGGAGGAGATCATCCAATCATCTTCGGTCGGACGAACAACCCTCATCCCCGCACCATAGAAGAAGTCGACCTCGGGTCAGATGCCCGGAGACTGCCTCTGTATCTCTATAGCCCTCAATCCAAATACCTCATACAGAAATAGGGGTATGATCTGGAGACTACGCCAGGATTGAACTATGGCTCTGGGCGACAATTACCTTTGAAGCCGCCAGTCCCGGCGGGCAAACCACGGAACTACTATAACAAAACTTGATGCAGGTTGGGGTATGTAACGCCTACTACGACCCCGGAAAGTTCGGATGAAGAATGCGACTGGCAGTCACATTCAACCGGATCACCGACTTCCGACTCAGATACCAGCATCGGAGATGTGTTCAGACAAGTCATGTCAGTCAACATGACGTTCGCCGACGCTTACGAGGAAGACGAAGACATCCCCGAAATCCTCGAACTAGAGCCATGGGCCCAGTAATTAGACGCACAATGGGAAAAGCGGTTCGAACTGAGAGAACCTTCTACTGAAGATGAGGTCATACAAGTGGATCTCGGCAGCAAATCTTCTCCAAAACCAATCTTCATCAGTGAAAGCCTAACCGACGAAGAACGGGAGTCGCTGTTAGAACTTGTAAGAGAGTACATTGATGTGTTCGCCTGGAGCTATGAAGACATGCCAGGGTTAAATCCTGACATCGCTCTTCATAAACTCAATATTCGGCCAGATGCGAAGCCAGTCAAACAACAACAGCGATGCTTCCGCCCAGGCATCATAGACGCGATCGAAGCTGAAGTCAACAAATTGATAGCCAGCGGCTTCATCCGTGAGGAGCAACATCCCGATTGGGTCGCCAATATAGTACCCGTCCTCAAGAAGAATGGGAAGATTCGAATCTGCATCGACTTCCGCAATCTGAACGAGGTATGCCCTAAAGATGAATTCCCTCTTCCCATCACAGACATCATGATCGACAATACCTGCGGCTTTGAACGCATGTCATTCATGGATGGCTTCTAGGGATATAACCAAATCAAAATGTCTCCTGACGACGAAAAGCATACATCATTCCGAACACCGTTTGGCACGTACTGCTACACAGTCATGCCTTTCGGTTTAAAGAATGCTGGTGCCACATATCAAAGAGCTATGAGCATCATCTTCAGAGACCACTTACGCAAGACGGTGGAGTGCTATGTTGATGATATAGCCGTCAAGAGCCGTAGCAAGGGAGACCATCTGCAAGATCTAAGGACGGTATTCGACCTAATGCGGACACACAATTTGAAGATGAACCCTACGAAGTCCTTCCTGGGCGTATCCAGCGGGAAGTTTTTAGGCTTCATCATCACTGCAAAGGGTATCCATGTAGACCCCGAAAAGACAAAAGCAATCATGGAGATGGGTCCCCCGAAAAATCTTCACGAACTCAGAGGCCTTTAGGGAAGGCTTGCTTACATCAGAAGGTTCATTTCCAACCTCTCCGGGCGATGCCGACCATTCACGCACCTCATGAAGAAAGGAGTCTCATTCGTATGGGACGAAGAATGCCAGCATGCTTTCGATAGCATCAAAGAATATCTGTCAAATCCTCCGGTCTTGGTAGCCCCAGTCCTTGGAAAACCATTTCTGCTCTATGTACGAGCAATGGAACACTCCCTCGGTGCTCTGCTGGCACAGAATAACGATGCAGGCAATAAACAGGCCATATATTACCTCAGCCGAATGATGATTGGACCAGAGCATCGATACACCGCTGTGGAGAAGGAATGCCTCGCCCTGGTGTTCGCCATTCAGAAAATGCGATACTATGTCACCGGACAAACGATACATGTGGTCTCACGAGTCAACCCTCTAAGGGTCCTCATGACTAAACCAGGGGCACTCAGCTCTCGACTCGCTACATGGGCAATATTGCTGTCCCCTTATCATATGTTCTTCGTCCCCCAAAAGGCAGTCAAAGGTCAAGCCCTGGCAGATTTCTTGGCAGCCCACCCAGGCTCGGAGTCTTCCAGGATATACGAAGAGATCCCAGATGAGGTCACCGACTCGCATACAACCTCTCGCAAAAATATATGGCGAATGTTCTTCGACGGTGCTTCAAGGACCGGACCTAAAGGCAATATAATCGTCGGAGTCGGGGTAGTGCTAATCTCTCCTTCCGGATTGGTGATTAACCGCGCTTATTCCCTTACTGAACCCTGTTCTAACAATGTGGCCGAGTACAACGCTCTGGTTATTGGCCTCCAACTTGTAAGAGAGCTGGAGGTAGAATACCTTGAAGCGTACGGCGATTCCCAACTAATCGTCAATCAGATCCGGGGTTCGTACGAGGTCCGCCATGAAGACATGATCCCTTATCATCAAATAGCAATCAATATCATCTCGGTATTTGAGGGGTTCTTTATCAAGCACGTCCCCAGACTCTAAAATATTGAAGCCGATGTCCTAGCTGGTCTCGTCTCTTCCTTAGCAGTTCCAAATTATGATCGACAATCAGTGGAAGTGATAGGCCATGAACTGGTCTGTCCCAAAAACAATGTTCAATTTGTCGCAAGTTATTCTGCACAGACGATCGATGACACCCTAGATTGGAGACAACCATTCATCGACTTCGTCGTCTACGACATCCTGCCTGAGAACCCAAAGGAAGTCACTTCCATCAGAAGGCGTTCTCTCAGATTCTTCTACGATACAGAGACAAAAATGTTGTATCGCCGCTCCTACGACAGATTACTGCTTCGGTGTCTGTCAAACGTGGAAGCCAAAGAAGCCGTATGAGAAGCCCATGACGGTGTCTGCGGGGCCCACTAGCCTGGCCCGAAACTGCAAGACCGCCTTCGCCGAATGGGCTACTATTGGCCCACAATGGTGGCAGACGCGATAGATTATGCTAGAAAGTACAAAGCTTGCCAAGTCCACGCGGACTTCATCCACCAACCATCCGAATTTTTATATCCGACAGTGGCGTCCTGGCCATTCAAAGCATGGGGAATGGATATTATTGGTCCAATCACCCCACCTTCCTCTCGAGGACATCGCTTCATACTTGCGATCACTGATTACTTCTCCAAATGGGCTGAAGCTGTCCCTCTCGCAGAAGTCAAGACTTCAAACATGATCAGCTTCCTTAAACACCATGTCATCTACCGCTTTGGACTGCCCCAAAGGATCATCCATGATAATGGTGCGCAGTTTGCAAGCCACGCATTCTATCGGTTTTGCGATAAGCACCGTATTCAGAATATCGCCTCGATGCCGTACAACCCAGCAGCAAATGGGTTAGCAGAGGCGTTCAACAAAACAATCATCAAACTGCTCAAGAAGTTCGTCTCCTCCAACAAGCACGACTGGAACGAGAAGCTCGACGAGTGCTTATGGGCTTATTGTACCACGGTCCGAACAGCCACCAAAAATATGCCATTCTCCCTGGTATACGGGAGTGAGGCAGTCCTCCCCTTGGAGACACAGATCCCCTCACTACGTGTCACCCTCACCCATCAATTGACAACCGATGATAACTACCGACGTCGACTGCAAGAGTTAGAGGCCTTAGATAAAAAGTGCCTCCTAGCTCAGCAAAGGATCGAGCTATACCAAGCTCGCATCTCAGGAGCCTTCAACAAGAAGGTCAAAATCAGAACATTCCAGGTAGGCGATCTCGTCTTGGCAGTCCGGAGGCCAATGGTCATGACTCACAAGACCGCCGGCAAATTCCAGCCAAAGTGGGAGGGCCCATTTATCATTGAAACGGTATTCTCCAACGGTGCTTACCGCCTTGCAAAGCAAAAAGGAGACTTGCTCATGCTGCCCGTCAACGGCAAGTTCCTAAAGAAATATTATGTCTAAACGACATTCACTATAAAGTCTTTGAGTCATGTACCCGCTGGTACCACTGAACTCACACCCTCAGCATTTCAGATTATCGAGTCATGTACCGACTGGTGCCGCTGAACTCACACCCACAATATTTTAAGATTATCGAGTCATGTACCTGCTGGTACCCCTGAACTCACCCCCACAACCCCTTCAGATTATCGAGTCATGTACCCGCTGGTGCTGCTGGACTCCCGCTTTCTCAACATGTTAATTTACCAAGTTATGTACCCGCTGGTGCCTCTGAACTCACCTTCCGGTCACTCTTTCAAATAGTAAGTCACGTATGATTATACCTCTAAACTTTCTTCCCGGAAGAGATCCTCCCTCATGATCCAATACCCGCACTCCCAGTGCACAAAAAGGGTAATCGATCCACAAATTTTTGAAAATGGACATGTCCTCATTACCTCTGAGTCGTTTTAACTTCCACCAAAAACAAACCGCCCCCCACATAGAACTTCCACGTTCTCCTACCTCTGAGTCATTCTATGTACCCCCTCTTCATTGAGCCCACTCCTGCCATGTCATCATTATCTCTGAGTGGGAAGGCTCCGTCGAAGAAACCTTTATGCTTGCCATGTCCACATTACCTCTGAGCAAGTATGTCGGTCCCCTTTTCGACCTATTATCTGTACCCACAACCGGAGTACGACAAGGATAATAGGTCCACAAATGTCCGCTGTTGACCACAAATATCTTCCGTGAAACCTCCCCTGCCATGTCCTCATTACCTCTGAGCAGGAAGGTTCCATGGTAAAACCCTCATGCTTGCCATGTCCTCATGACCTCTGAGCAAATATGTTGGTTTTCCTTTCACCCTATTATCTCTATCCCGAACCGAGGTACGCCAAGGATAGTAGGTCCATAAATATTCCTTTGCTAAGCTTCTTAGCGTAAATCCACTACCCCACCATGCCCCGGGAGCCCAGCTGCTCTACGGCATTCCCTTTTTTTTAAGCACCGAGAACATCCATGACACTTTGCCACGGCTGTTCCGGACATCCTGTCCAAACTTGTTATTCGTACCTAAAACCAAGGTACGTCTAGGATAACAGGTCCACAAATAATCCCCTAGCAAGTCCTGTTCCATGAACACCAATACGAGAAAGAAAAGATGAGATGAAATATGTCTATTTTTGAAAGTTCTACATCCTTCGAGATCATATCACTGTTACAAAGTAGAAATAAAAGGACAAATGAGCAAGACAAGACAAAGAAACAACTATGGTTCAGAGGTACACAATGTCAGGGGATGGTCATTCAGCAGGGCAGTCAACCGCTCGAACTATCGATTAGTTCGACACACTGCTGCTGGAGTCAACGACGTCACATCTCCCAGATGAGCAAAGATTCTACTGGGAAATAAAATCCCCAGACTTAACATAACCCCACTCTTTCAGAATACGTATGCCGGTCATATTCTAAACTATCGTCCACACCCGTAACTGAGGACATTAAGGATACAAAGTTCACACAGAATATCCTATTAAAGATGACCATTACGAGAAAAGAGGAAAGCAAATACATTCCATTCATTGAAACGTTCGGCGACATTCATACGATTAACAAACAAAACCAAAGGAGCCCTTCACTACTTCATTCAGAAGGAAAGGAAAGGCACAAACTACAGCTAAAACAGACAGAAACATGCGGGCAGAAGATAGACATCCGCGAGGAATTCCTAAAACCTAGTTACAGAAGCGCACATACCACTCCCTCAACCACCTTACATATGAAGAATGCAGTTGAAGGAGATCCTCGTCCGGAATAGGAGTATCAGAATTCCCCGAGCTACCACCCTCAGCTGTTTCGACACTTGGAGAGAGACCATCCTGTGATGACGACGAGTCTTCCTTCTTTGTTTCTTCCTTAACAAAGGGAGATCCCTGGTCAATAACAGGAGGTGGCGGTTCCTCTGTGACTGCAACCTCAGCGTTCAGTTGAGATACTGCAAGAACCAAAGACGAAAAGACAAAATAAAAAAAAGATATTCAGAAAATAGTCATGCGGCTCGTTTAAAGACAACTCGCAGGCGGCTCCGACATAGAGCATACCCCATGCGTGGGACGTGTATGCGGACTACGTAACTCGTATGCGGCTCAGACATGGGGTATACCCCATGCGGCTCGATCAGAGAACATATATGTGGATCACGTAGTTTTGTACACGGAGTAGGCAGTAGAGCGGACCCTATTAGGGTTTCAAAATACCTAATCTTCTACACAAAGTATTACCTTCGATGGCGACGTGAACATCGAGCCGGACGGAGGGGGCGACGGTCGACGACGAAGCTGATTTCTTTCTCTTCGCCGCAGCCTTCTTCACAGCCTTGGAAACCCTGGGCGCCATTGCTGTTTGTCAGTTGGAGAAAGAAAACAAGACAGGAATTTCCAGTCAAGAAAAGTCTAAAGTCCGACCAAATACCCGCCTATTTATAGACAGAGAAAGAAGGAAGGATTACAGACCGACGCCTCGTACGACGTGATCGACCCTTCGGCTATCAAGGCAAACTGGACAATCAAAAGAATAAAAGCTCTGGGATCCTCCCCCAAAAGACGGCGTTAATTCGAAAATGAATCAAGAGCATTTAATGAAGATTTGCACACGTAGTCAGGACACGTGGCAAAGAGCCCATACGGCCAGATGGATCTACGCGGCTGAGACACTTATGCGGCATGAACGGGGCCATGCTTCTTATTCAAAGTGTTTCAATTTTACAAATTGAAAACTTTGAAGGGGGTCCTGTAGAAGCATGGAAAATATCAGAGTAATGGTCCATGCGGCTCTGGGAAGAAAGCCCATGCGACTCATACAGGAGCTGCCTTATGCAATTCAAAGAAGACTCTCAGTCACATGCGGCTCGGGAGTGTATGCGGTTCAGCAGGAATATGCGGCCCGATCGACGCCACATCCCCCTTGGAATCCCTCCCTACAGCTGGCCATTTGAGTAGTGGCCTCATTTAATGCCCTGACACGACTCGACAACCATGACGGTCTGATATAAAGTGTCATAATGGTTCTGTCATAATGACAGACTCTTCGGAAAAAGAGGAAAATCTCTGACCCGATCCGACAGAAGTCCTAAGATTGCCACGTGGCACATCTCATGCGGCTTAAATGGAGAACAGCTCCATGCGGCTCACTAAGAAGTCATCCTATATGGCCAGCAGAAATCAACCATATGCGGCTCACCGAGAGTCCAGTCCCTGCGGCTCAATACAACGCTAGCCTATGCGGCTCGTAGAGATTATGCATATGCGGCTCATTGAGTGATCATCCCCTGCGACTCCATAAGGCGTTGTCCTATGCGGCACATGAAGATTACCTCCCTGCGGTTCAAGTCTTGCATATCCTATGCGGCTCTGGCAGGCCCCACAACTAAAACACGTGGCATCGGATCAATCAAAGATTTAACCGAATCTCAATAAATATATTTGACGTCATCCTCATAATTACCGAGATCAAGGCATATCATTTATCATAAAGCCAATGGGACACGTGGCGAGCAATCGGACATTGGTATAATCCGTCATGAAGATTTAAAGCAGTTAACATTAATTGCTCATAAGATTCGGTGCTATCCGCATTAATGGCCTAGATTCATTGTAATCAGGATCAAGGGTTCAGATAGAATGAAGGAGCGCCGACATTCCAAACAAATGATTATTAGTAAACCCTAATGATCATACCCCACTCTTATAAATAGCCAGCATCATTTCTCAGGAGGACCACGGGCAACAAAAGAATAAAAAAATACAGAGTCAGAGAGAAAATACAGAGAGAGAGAGAGAAGCCAGGAGAGCAACAGAGGAGCAAAAAGAGCCTTTCTTCGTCAACGCCAACCATCTTCACACCAGGAGCCAAGGCTGCATACCGATCTGTTTGCCATTAAAATTGTTTGATTGAAAACATTAATACAAATAGAACAGTGTTACAATGTAGGACTTAGATGTAGTCCTAGGAGTACACTTTTGTTTAAGCTGGGTCCTTAGTGCCAATGGACCGAGTGGTAATGCGTTGACTCCGTTGACGGGCTGACGACGGTTATCGGTTCTCTGAAGGTGTGGATTGCTCTGGGTGCTGGAGCTTGCTGAGAGGAGAAAGACGTTGAGTGTCTGTATCTGCCTCTCTGATGATTCTTTGTATGTTCGTTGTAGATTTTGTCTGTGTGTGTGAAGGAGACGATCCTTCTATTTATAGTTTTGCAGGCTGGCTGCTCATGCGCGCATGTGGGATGCGCCGGTGTAGGGACGTCACGTGGAGGTTGCTGATGGAGGTGCGTAGATGATGCGCCCTGATTGAGGAGGAGAACTCTTCATACTGCTATTGTGTGCCGGTACGTAGCAGAGAAGAAGATCTTTCTGTTGCTGAAATCTTGGACGAGTTGAGTCAAAGGACACGTGTCATCGACCCATGGATCGAAGATCTCAGATTTGGTGGGGGGAAGTAATCTGGTGAGCTGCGCCTTGATTGGGCGCAGGAGGAGGCTGTGGCTCATAATCTTTAGGGGTTACAAACCGTTTAGAGCGCATGGCTTTTGAGGCACATACAGGCAACTTTCCTTCTGTCTTTCGGGATCAGAGATCAGTCTGGGGCGTATGGCTTTTGAGGCACATGCAAAGCTTCAACTGAAGACTCTTCTTCTGTCTTTAGGGATCAGTGAAGGGTCTGAGGCGCACGGCTTTTGAGGCACATGCTGGTTTGGACGCATGGCCGTAGAGGCGCATGGCGATTTGGATGGCCACGTGGCAGTAGTCGTCGGAATAGAGTCATGATGATGCTGACGTTGTCGATGCTTCGTTCTCTGAAAAAGCTGTCAACTGTTCAGACTTTGGGAAGCGTGCTGCCAACTCTGGTGTCAGTTCAGCATTTAATGTTTGTGACGTTCGATAGACAGCTGAGTGGGCACATTGGTTGGTGTTCCACTCGGTATGGAGATGTGAGGGGGCGCATCCTCTGTGATGCGCCGGGTACTGTAGGGCGCATCTGTGTGATGCGCCTGATGTTAGAGGGCGCGTCCATGTGATGCGCTGTTTGGCTGGCGCATCCGACATGTCCTTTAATGATGCGGCTGTCTCGCTCCTCGAGTGCTAAAAATAGCCGTTTGGCTGAATTCTAGGCGTCCGGTTCATCCATTTAATGCAAATTCATTGCACAGAATTCGGAGAGTCATCCACTTGGCGCATGGGTTTGATTTGCCCGGCCTATAAATAGTGGCATAGAGAGAAGGTTTGCTCCTCATTCCCTCACGTACTTCCAACATAAACTTGGATATACGGGTGCATTCTGTTGACGAAGTGCTCCCGAGGGTGAAGATGAGACGTCGTGTTGTCTTCGATGCACTTAAAGGTGACTGTTACATCCAAAAGACGGAGTCGAGGGCTTCTGAGGCAGGCGGAAGGTGCCTGTTGCATCCAAAGATAGGGATGTTCGGGCCTCGTCTCCGTTGTTCTGGAAGAGCCGTAGATCGGAATGGCGGTGCTAGGCTCTCTCTTCCTTCAAAGTGGGTGCTGCCCACTTTGATTGTGTTGAAAGCTCCTTGTGCCATGATTTCGATCACGGTCTTCCTTGGTCTTTGGAGGCTCTTTCGAAGCCTCCCCTGGCCACAGCTTTGCCGTGCTCTTCTCTTCCTTGGTTCCAGCCAGAGGGTTAAATGCTTTGTGTGATCCTGGCTGGAAGAGCAGCACATACTCTGCTCGGCCAGGTGAGCCTGGTTGGAAGAGTTGTACATAAATGAGCTGCTGAAGAGATGGTGGGATGCGCCTGGCTGGAGGCGCATGGCATTTGCTGTGCCTAACTGACAGCGCGTGGTGACTGCTGCGCCTATCGGAAGGCGTATGGTGGCCGCTGCGCCTATCTGGAGGCGTATGGTGGCCGCTGCGCCTATCTGGAGGCGCATAGTGGCCGCTGCGCCTATCTGGAGGCGCATGGTGGCCGCTGGCTGTAGATCTAGGATCTTTCTTTTGTAGAACCTTTTTTAGCCATGTATAGACTTTTATATATAAATAAAAAGTCCTTCTTCGAATGGCTTATTTGATTTTGCTGTCTGAGTTCTGGCGCATATAGTGCCTGGCGTATGGGCTTTCTGGCTGTGAAATTCCATGCTTCTACAAGACCCCCTTCAAAGTTTTCAAAACTTTTGAATAAGTTTCGGAATACTTTGAATAAGAAGTATGGAGGTCAGGGCGCATGATTGTTGGGCGCATGCTTGTTCGGGCGCATGCTCCTTCCAGTTGATGATGATGACGCCTTGAAGACCAACGGGCCCGACTCCAGCTAGAGGTCGAGCGTGTCTGGGCTGAACATGCAGCATTCAAGAAGGATGAAGCGACTTTTACTCAGCGGACTCTTGCCTTGGCACAGCAACGACAACAGCTTGATGAGAAGCATGCAAGTGATACTTCCGCTGGGGCGGTTGAATTGATACGCCAAGAAGCAGAGCGACGAGTCCTGGCGACGGTAGAGGCCCGCGCAGTCGACTTAAAGCTTCGAGTCAGGGAGCTCTCAGCCCATCCTGGGGAGATTCAGGGACCATAGCTTTTCCTTTTTTCTTTTATGTTCTTTTGTAACCCTTACTGGGGGATGATGTCGCTTCTTGTACTCCTTTTTTCAGAAGAATAAAGAAGTCTACAACCTTTTTTGTGATGTGTTCATCTTTTGTTGTTATGAACTTGATGATTTGTGTGGACATATTATCTTTTGCGCACCTTGGTTTTCAGGTACAGATAATAAGTTTGAAGGAACCATTATGTTTGCTCAGAGGTAATGTGGACATGGCAATCATTGGGTTCGAAATGATAGAATCTCCCTACTCAGAGGTATTATGGATGTGGTAGGAATAATCTTAGAGTATACGCTGAACAACTCAGAGGTTATATGGACGTAGAAGTTCTGCGATCAATGTACAATAACGCAGGGGTTGTTTGTACAAGATGTTTACTCAGAGGTAATGTGGACGTGGTAAACATGAAGGGTAGCGTAGGCTTACGAAGTGTAAGATTCTGCTTTGTAAGGTGTAGAGAGACAACTCAGAGGTAATATGGACGTGGTTATCTTTCTACTGGAAGATGCCACGGAACAGCTGGGTTCCAGAAGCGTATAAGTTTGTGGAAAGAGGTTGTTTGGGGAAGTACATGTCTGGAGGATGTCAAGAATAGTACTTCTTTAGGAACTTGCCGTTGATGGGCATCATGAACAAGTCCCCATTGGGTTTGGCGAGACGGTAAGCACCGTTTGAGTATACCGTCTCTATGATGAAAGGTCCTTCCCACTTGGGCTCGAACTTTCCTGGTGTCTTGTGGGTCAACACCATTGGTCTTCTGACTGCTAAAATCAGGTCGCCAACTTGGAAAGTCCTCTGTTTGACCTTCTTGTTGAAAGCCTGTGATATACGGGCTTGGTAGAGCTCGATGCGTTGTTGAGCTAGGAGACGCTTTTCGTCAAGTGCCTCCAGTTCCCGCAGACGACGACGTTGATTGTCCTCTTCTGTGAGTTTGTTTGTGATTGCTACGCGGAGCGAAGGTATCTGTATCTCGAGAGGCAGTACCGCTTCGCTCCCGTAGACCAGGGAGAATGGAGTGTTGCCTGTTGGGGTCCGTACCGTTGTACGGTAGGCCCAAAGGCATTCGCCAAGCTTTTTGTCCCATTTGCGTTTGTTGGATGACACGACCTTTTTGAGCAGCCTAACGATAGTTTTGTTGAATGCCTCAGCCAATTCGTTTGCTGCCGGATTGTAGGCGGTTGAGGCCACGTTCTGAATGCGATTCTTGTCACAGAACCTGCTAAAAATGTGGCTGATAAACTGAGGACCATTGTCATGATAATCCGCCGGGGTACTCCGAAACGGTAAATGACATGGTGTTTGATAAAGCTGACCACCCTGGAGCTTTTTACTTCTGCCAGTGGAACTGCTTCTGCCCATTTGGAGAAGTAGTCGGTGATGGCCTGTATGAAACGGTGTCCTCTCGATGAAGGAGGGGTGATTGGCCCTACAATGTCCATGCCCCAGGCTTCGAAGGGCCAGGAGGCGACTGTAGGATGTAGCGGCTCCGATGGTGTATGTATGAAGTCAGCATGAAGTTGGCACGTGTGGCACTTCTTAGCATATTCAACAGCGTCGGCGGCCATGATTGGCCAGTAGTAGCCCATACGTCGCAGTCGATCTTGCAACTTAGGACCGGGTTGATGAGCTCCACAAGTTCCGTCATGAGCTTCTTGAAGAGCTTCGGCTGCTTCTTTGTTGGACAGGCATCGAAGGAGGAGCCCATCGAAGGAGCGTCGGTACAGCGCTTTGGTAGCTGTATCATAGTAGAATCAAAGAGAGCGTCTCCTGACTGAGACGGCTTCCTTCGGGTCCTCTGAAAGAATTCCGTAGACAGCGAAGTCGATGAACGGGAACCTCCAGTCTCGGACATTAACACCAGTGTTTGTCGGCATGGCGTGAGCCACCTGCAAGCATAGGTTGTTTCTGGGACAAATCAGGTCTCGGCCAGTCACCGTGACATAGTTTTGAGTCCCAAGGGGCGCTGCCAATGAGGCTGCGAGGCCAGCCAGAGCATCGGCCTCCAAGTTTTGTAAACGGAGGACATGTTCGATGAAGAACCCGGTGAAGGTTGAAATGATGTTCAACATGACTTCATAATAAGGGATTAAATCTTCATGGCGAACCTCGTATTGTCCCCGAACCTGGTTTACGACGAGTTTTGAGTCGCCGTAGGCTTCCAGATGGTCGACCCCCAGCTGTTGTATGAGCTGGAGTCCCATGACGAGTGCATTGTACTCGGCAACGTTGTTGGAGCACGGCTTCGAAAGAGAGTACGTACGCTGGATGACCAGCTGATCGGGGAAGACTAAGACTACCCCCACTCCTGCGATGATTTGGCCTTTGGGGCCTGTTCTCGAAGCGCCATCGAAGAACATCCGCCAAACGGAGCTTCCTTCGGTGACGTTGGATTCTTGGACCTCATCCGGGATATCTTCATAGAGTTTTGAGGATTCTGGGATGGGGTGTGCAGCTAAAAAGTCAGCCAGAGCTTGACCCTTGACAGCCTTTTGCAGAACAAACACCATGTTGTACGGTGTTAGCAGGATTGCCCATGTAGCCAGCCGGGAGTTTAATGATCCTGGCTTTGTCATGAGGACTCTGAGCGGATTGACTCGGGAAATGACATGAATTGTCTGACCCGAGACATAATGACGAGTCTTCTGGATGGAAAACACCAAAGCCAAGCACTCCTTTTCGACGGGGTTGTACCGGTGTTCGGCCCCGATGAGTGTTCGACTGAGGTAGTAGATTACTTGCTCGAAGCCTGTATCGCTGTTTTGAGCCAGCAGAGCGTCAAGAGAATGATCCATGGCACGGACGTAGAGGAGAAATGGTTTGCCGGCGACTGGCGCTACCAGGACTGGTGGGCTTGTTAAGTAAGCCTTGATGTCGTCGAAAGCCTTTTGGCACTCCTCTGTCCAGACGTAAGAGACTCCCTTCTTCATGAGCTGAGTAAAGGGTTGACATCTATCGGAGAGGTTTGCTATGAACCTCCGGATATATGCCAGACGTCCCTGTAGGCCCCGAAGTTCTCGAAGGTTCTTCGGAGGGTCCATGTTGAGGATGGCTTTCCCTTGAGGCGTATCTTCAGGGGTACTTCGCGAGCCGGCGCTTTCCCTGATAGCTTGATGCTCATTGGAGGCGCCTTCTGGGGTGGTTTCCCCTTCAGTCGGATTTTCAAGGGGGCGTCGGGAGTCGTCTCAGGCTCCATGTCCGGCTCTGTTGCCGTCTCTGCCTCATCATCAGCGTCGTTGGCTTCCTCCTCGTCAATGGGTTTGTACAAGTTGGAATCGGTAAAGTAGGCTTCAATCCCTTTGAAAGGATCGATGTCTGCAAACTCCGACCGGATGAGGCCATTAGAGGATACATACTTCATGCACTGGTGGAGCGTGGAGGGCACCACCATGTACTCGTGTAGCCATGGTCGACCGAGCAGGATGTTGTAGTTGACCTCGGCATCTACCACATAACAAGTCACCTCAGTTTTGAGGCTGCCAATGTGGCACTTCAGTCGGATCTTGCCCAGTGGCTCGCTCTTGCTAGCATTGAAGCCACTGATGGTTGTATTGGAGGGCGCCAGCCGGTACATCGGTCCCCAGCTTAGTTAGCAGCGCCTTTGGGATGATGCTTAGGGAAGACCCAGGATCGATCTGAATCCGGCTCACCTTGACCGAGCCAATGTACCCTGTGTAATACAGCGGTCGGTTATGTCGGTGATGCTTGAACAACATGTCTTGTTGGGTAAAAGTTATGTTTGGGATAACTTCATCCGCGCAATGACAGTGCACACAAGTAGTTGGGAGGTCTTCAGGCTGCTTGACCTGACTGAGAAAGGATTCAGCATCCTTCAGAGCTTCGTAGAGAGCTTCTCGGGAGTCATTAGAAAGACGCAGGAGCTCGAACAAAGACAGGCGTGCAGGTGTACTGGCTAGTTGTGCCAGAATGTCGAAGTTGTGAGGCTTGGACAGCCCCAAAGCATTCTCCTTCCGTAGAGGTCTGTCAAAACGGGCCTCCACCTACTTCTGCTTATTGGCTACTGAGGGCTTAGATGGACCCTCCTCAGGGATGGTGCTAGGAGGCACCACCTCGGCGGCGGCTTCACCGGACTGGGAGTTCTGTTGTGCACGTGTTTGCACTGGAAGCGCCTCTTCTATTGAAGAAGAGACGGTGCGGCAAGACTTGATCTTCCTGCCTTTTGATTTGGAGGTAGGGCGTACCTCCGATTGAGTCACCTCGGAGACGAGGTCGGGGTGAACCCAGAGGACCTCTCCTCGGGATATGGTGAGCGGGGTGAGTTCACTCACATTGTCACGGGTAGGTGGTAAGTTTACCACCTCTATTGTCGTCTTAGGGATGGGGACGACGCCATCTTGTGTGGTAGTTGGCGGCAAGGTGCCGAACTGAAGCAAAACCACATTGGCTGACACTGTCTTCTCTTCATAGTCGACAGAGATTACATCCGCATTGATCATGCGCTGGATGTAATTCTTGAGGACGTAACAGTCCTTGGTCGGATGTCCGACAAACCGATGGTAGTGACAGTACCTCGGGTTGTCCACTTTCCCGACTTCATCGGGCCATTTTGGGTTCGGTAGCTTGATCTTGTCACCCTGCTTCAGTATCTCAAAAAGTTGTAGGGTGTCGTCATCATTGAATGAATAAACCTCCTTGGGTCTCGATGCCAGTAGAGGTTTCTGAGTAGGCACAGATGCGCCTTTCGAGGCATTAACAGTCAATGCCTGTTTCCCCTTTGCTTCTCGTCCGG
Source organism: Iris pallida (assembly GCA_029216955.1). NCBI lineage: Eukaryota > Viridiplantae > Streptophyta > Magnoliopsida > Asparagales > Iridaceae > Iris > Iris pallida. Next base: position 3,058,668 of record JANAVB010040018.1, on the reverse strand, counting down.
AGCTGTTAGCAGCGAACTTTTTCCCCTTATCGTCAAAGGCGGGGAAGCTGACACCCAGAAGACGTGCATTGGCCGCCTTCTTTTCTGCAGCTTCAGCTTCGATGATCAGGGAGCTCCAGTCAGGAGGGGGAGTAGAGTTGAGCCAGAGCTTCACTGCAGGCAACATGTTCATACTGCAAGCGGAGAGGAGCGTATGTTCTGGCATGCCTGGAGGTAGCCTGAAGCAGGCCTGTCGGAAGCGTTCGATGAACACCCGAACCGTTTCCTTTTCCTTCTGGCGTATCTCTATGAGAGACGCCATCGTCATGTCTTTCCCGCCGTCATAGAAGCGGTCGAGGAAGAGGCGCGTCAGGTCGTCGAAGGACGATATGGAATTGTCGGGGAGACTACAGTACCAGTCATACGCCACCCCTTTCAGGGCCCCGACAAAGATACTGGTGAGGAGCGCGTCCTCCTTTGGAAGATGCCCTGTCTGTGACTGGAAGTACGTCAGGTACCGTCACGGAGAGTCCTTCCCGTCGTATGGGGTGAGTGTTTGTGTTTTATACTTTGGGGGATAAACCACCTTGTTCCACTCGAGGGGATAAGGCTGGGGAATGCCCATCTTCTGGCGTTCCTCTTGCCTGTTCTTGGACTCGAAGCGCTCCCGCAGGTCTTTGATCATTTCGACCATATCCTCCGTAGAGCTAGGAGTCGGGGAAGGAGGTACCATCTGGATTGGAGCGTTTGAGGGCTCCGAGGTCCGAGGTGCTTCTGTATCCGAGGGCGCCCGTTGGAGGGGCACACTCGACTCCCTATTAGTTCTTGGGTCAGGACCAGTTGAAGGTGTCCTGATCAAGGCCGACCGCATCTCAAACACTGCTTGAGTCAATGCTTGCATAGAGGCAGAGAGGGTTTTGAGTCCTCCCTCTAATGAGTCTATGCGCTGGACTATGTCCTGTGACGGCACATCAGACTCGATATCATCCCCAGCCATGTATACTGTCCTGACACGGCCAGGAGTGGATGGATGGGTTGAGGCTTCGCTTTCGGCCTCACTCTCATGCGGGAGAGTTACTTCTCCTGGTGTTTGGCCACCCCCAGCCACATTCTGGAGTTCATCTTCAATAGGCATATCTGCAAGGGTCTGATTGCCCTCAGCTCCGTCTTGAAGGACCTTTTCGTTTCCAGAACTACCCCCGGCGGTGTCCTGGAGGATATCCTCATTTTGAGGGGCTTCAGGGAGACTAGCCTCGCCTTGATGATAAAGATCTGCCGCAGCTGTGCTTTAGACATCTTCGTCTTCGGAAGGAGGCTCGACAAGGATCTGGCTACCCCCAGCTTCCTCCAAGAACTTCTTCCTCGACCGAGTGCCTTCAAACACTCCAGAGGTCGAGACAGCTGCCTTGGTTTTCCTCGGCTGGCTTTTGGATGAGGACGAGGAATTGGCAGTCGGCTTCCGGATTGACGAGGAGTTGGAGATCACGTTGCATGAAGCAACCTTTGGTTCCTCTTCTGTTGGCACCTTCGTCCCAAGGCGACGTCGGAGAGGTGTCGATGATTGCAGCCGTTGGAAGACCGACTGTCTTGGTGGAGCTGCCGCCTTGCAACAGCAGTTGATGGTGACCACCGCACAAGTATGCCCCGTGAGAGGCGTATCGTGCTTGTTGGTCGACTCTCCTGACCGGCGCTTGTGAGTGATCACGTTGCGCAGGTCATTGGAGGAGAGTGGTGCCTTCACACCCCCTTCAGACGTATGGCAAGGCCAAACGCCGGGGTGGTCAGGTGAGTGCTGTGCCCCCTGATCTAATACCAAGCAGGCATCACGATCAGTAGTGGGGGAACCACAACATTTGAAGTGACTTGAACGAACCTCAAACACACAACCAGAGGAGGCACGGGAGTTCAAGACCACCGAGTTTGCCTTACTCGACTTGGTTGTGCACGCAGTAGATGCGCCCAAGCGAGATGAGGACTTTGAAAGTCGACTCGTTGTTGGTACAGGAGCACCTGAGTCAACCTTGTACACCTTGCCATCGGCAACACGCGTGATTGTAAGTGCGTGCCTCTGGCCTACTGCTGGCATAGCACTTTTATGGCGCATGGCCCGTGCCGCCTTGGATTTCTTCGTACTAGCCCGCTGGGGCGCATAGTACTCAGCATCCAACTTCTCCTCGCCATTACAGCGAGTGAGTCTGTCAAAGACAGAGGCTTTTTGTGGCACATCAGAGGTAATGTGCGGGGCATTGGCTGCACCCCTGCTCCGTCGACGCATCTTCCTCACCTGAGAGGGAGATAGCTGGGGAACGTGGTCGGCCGCACGCTTCCCCAAGAGATGCGCTGCATCGGTGGGCGCACCTTGGTTGCTGAGAACGTCAGCAGGAAAGGAAGGCAGGATTGCTACATCCCCTTCAGTGGTGGTGCCCGAGGCGTCGACCTTGCGCACCCAGGCCGTGCGGAACTTCTTCGGCTTTGGCAGCCGCTTCGAAGGACTCGTACTTCCTTCAGAAATGAACTCCTCATACGCCTGTTGATTGAGGCGCACGACCAGCATCTTGTGGGAGGAGCCCACCTTCGCGTCGTCGGCCTGTGATATGACTTTCTCGGAAGAGGAGAAAGAAGTCCCCAGTAGAGTCGCCAGCTTGTTTGCCATTAAAATTGTTTGATTGAAAACTTTAATACAAACAGAACAGTGTTACAATGTAGGACTTAGATGTAGTCCTAGGAGTACACTTTTGTTTAAGCTGGGTCCTTAGTGCCAATGGAGTGAGTGGTAATGCGTTGACTCCGTTGACGGGCTGACGATGGTTATCGGTTCTCTGAAGGTGTGGATTGCTCTGGGTGCTGGAGCTTGCTGAGAGGAGGAAGACGTTGAGTGTCTGTATCTGCCTCTCTGATGATTCCTTGTATGTTCGTTGTAGATTCTGTCTGTGTGTGTGAAGGAGACGATCATTCTATTTATAGTTTTGCAGGCTGGCTGCTCATGCGCGCATGTGGGATGCGTCGGTATGGGGATGCCACGTGGAGGTTGCTGATGGAGGCGCGTAGATGATGCGCCCTGATTTAGGGGGAGAACTCTTTATACTGCTGTTGTGAGCCGGCACGTAGCAGAGGAGAAGATCTTTCTGTTGCTGAAATCTTGGACGAGTTGAGTCAAAGGACACGTGTCATCGACCCATGGCTTGAAGATCTCAGATTTGGTGGGGGGAAGTAATCTGGTGAGCTGCGCTTTGATTGGGCGCAGGAGGAGGCTGCGGCTCATAACCTTTAGGGATTACAAACCGTTTAGAGCGCATGGCTTTTGAGGCACATGCAGGCAACTTTCCTTCTGTCTTTCGGGATCAGAGATCAGTCTGGGGTGTATGGCTTTTGAGGCGCATGCAAAGCTTCAACTGGAGACTCTTCTTCTGTCTTTAGGGATCAGTGAAGGGTCTGAGGCGCACGGCTTTTGAGGTGCATGCTGGTTTGGACGCATGGCCGTAGAGACGCATGGCGATTTGGACGCATGGCCGTAGAGGCGCATGACGATTTGGATGGCCACGTGGCAGTAGCCGTCGGAATAGAGTCATGATGATGCTGACGTTGCCGACGCTTCGTTCTCTGAAAAAGCTGTCAACTGTTCAGACTTTGGGAAGCGTGCTGCCAACTCTGGTGTCAGTTCAGCATTTAATGTTTGTGACGTTCGATGGACAGCTGAGTGGGCACATTGGTTGGTGTTCCACTCGGTATGGAGATGTGAGGGGGCGCATCCCCTGTGATGTGCCGGGTACTGTAGGGCGCGTCTGTGTGATGCGCCTGATGCTGGAGGGCGCATCTATGTGATGCGTTGTTTGGCTGGCGCATCCGACATGTCCTTTAATGATGCGGCTGTCTCGCTCCTCGAGTGCTAAAAATAGCCGTTTGGCTGAATTCGAGGCGTCCGGTTCATCCATTTAATGCAAATTCATTACACAGAATTCGGAGAGTCATCCACTTGGCGCATGGGTTTGATTTGCCCGGCCTATAAATAGTGGCATGGAGAGAAGGTTTGCTCTTCGTTCCCTCACGTACTTCCAACATGAACTTGGATATGCGGGTGCATTCTGTTGACGAAGTGCTTCCGAGGGTGAAGATGAGACGTCGTGTTGTCTTCGATGCACTTGAAGGTGACTGTTACATCCAAAAGACGGAGTCGAGGGCTTCTGAAGCAGGTGGAAGGTGCCTGTTGCATCCAAAGATAGGGATGTTCGGGCCTCGTCTCCGTTGTTCCGGAAGAGCCGTAGATCGGAATGGCGGTGCTAGGCTCTCTCTTCCTTCAAAGTGGGTACCGCCCACTTTGATTGTGTTGAAAGCTCCTTGTGCCATGATTTCGATCACGGTCTTCCTTGGTCTTTGGAGGCTCTTTCGAAGCCTCCCCTGGCCACAGCTTTGCCGTGCTCTTCTCTTCCTTGGTTCCAGCCAGAGGGTTAAATGCTTTGTGTGATCCTGGCTGGAAGAGCAGCACATACTCTGCTCAGCCAGGTGAGCCTGGTTGGAAGAGTTGCACATAACTGAGCTGCTGAAGAGATGGTGGGATGCGCCTGGCTGGAGGCGCATGGCATTTGTTGTGCCTAACTGACAGCACATGGTGACTGCTGCGCCTAACGAAAGGCGCATGGTGGCTGCTGCGCCTATCTGGAGGCGCATGGTGGCCGCTGTGCCTATCTGGAGGCGCATGGTGGCCGCTGCGCCTATCTGGAGGCGCATGGTGGCCGCTGGCTGTAGATCTAGGATCTTTCTTTTGTAGAACATTTTCTAGCCATGTAATAGACTTTTATATATAAATAAAAAGTCCTTCTTCGAATGGCTTATTTGATTTTGTTGTCTGAGTTCTGGCGCATATAGTGCCTGGCGCATGGGCTTTCTGGCTGTGAAATTCCATGCTTCTACACGATCGTCCAAGGAGTAAGGCAGGGCTGCCGTCGCCTTCCCGAGCCTCTATCCTCACCCCCCAGAATCTAAAATAAACAATTATACTTAGATTGCTGTACCTAGGTTTTCGTCCCTAGGCTTTCTTTTTACAAGCGAGTTTGTATTGTGAGTCTAAGTTCAGTCCTCCGATAATTGTTCTGTACTTTTACAATCAATGGCAAACAATCCTATCTTTTTCGGCTATCATGTTCAGGATTAGGAAGTAGACAATACATTAATCCTGCTGGTACCTTTGATTTGTTCAAATTTTTTGCTCATTCGTCGCGTTTGTATTTCTTTTCCATTCTCAAATATATTTTACACAATTTTATTAAATCTAATAAAAATGTAAAGCGTATTGTACTAGCAAATAGGCTTAACCAAAAATGTTTTCCAACTAACTAGTTTTATTTACAAAAAAACTTGTTTTAAAAATAGTCCAAAACTTATGTTTGAAAAAATAGCCCAAAAATCCCACTAAGACTTTGACAAAACTCAGCCCATTCAAATCTGGATTCTGACCTTGATCGGAATACCAGAGTTCGAACAAAGTTTGGCCTAAACTCGGCCCGAACTAGGGTACCTGAACCAGTAAACTCTATGAACCCGTTCTTCTGGCAGACTCGACTGGAACGCTCAAATTTTTAAACGTTTGGCATCCGAATTTGGTTCAAACTCAGTTTTCAAAAATCCTATAAATAGATAAGTGATTTACATTTCAATCACTCATTCAATTTCTACCTTCCTTTCTCTAAGCATCATAAGCTATAAAAAGCTTTCATATTTAAACCCAAGCCAGTTTTACAACCACTAGTCTATTTAACAGTACGGTACGGTCTAAAAGTTTCAGAATTATAATCGGAGACTTGATCAAGAAGTTCATGCTTCACAATTGAAGTCGGTCGAGCACTTCGAATTAAAGCTCGGTGTTGTAAGAAATCGACAAGCACTTTAGATAAAATATTGTGTTTCCAATAGTAGATTTTAACTCAGAGCAAGAGTCCTCTGGCCTGATTACTCTTCACAAGTGGGAGACCAGGATATATTGCTGTATTTACGTTTGCTCTCTCTCTCTCATAACTACTTTTACATAAATGTGACACAGCCACTGTGACATGATAGTATATACTAGTGACTTTGTTTTACTATTAATACTCCGGTGCACACTCTATTCACCGCCCTCTAGAGTATATATTGCTTAGTATATCGGTACTACATATGAATGTGGTCCACCTTACAGGCACCGATGTACCCCGTATAGTACATGGGTCTATCATTGCGGTTGTTCTTCAACAACATATCTTCCTGAGTAAAGATGATGTTAGGGATCTTTTTTGCCACACTATGACAATGAGAACAAGTCACAAGATCATCATGGAGTTCTGCTATCTGGAAAAATATGATTTTGTTTGCCGCAACGCCTCAATCAATGAATCTTGTGTATCTTTGGAGAGACAGAGCAACTCAAATATGGATAATCGAGCCTGGGTATTGGCAAGCTGTGACAATATATCAAAATTAGAGGGCTTGTCAAGTCCAAGAAAGGATTTGTCAAATCTTACTTATTTTGGTTTTCTTTTTTCTCCAGGAATATGCTTTGATGGACCTGATTCAGATGGAGCCGGAGTAGTAGGTGGATTAGAAACAGGGACCGTAGAAGGGATTATTATTTTGCTCTTTACTGGAAGTTCGTAAGTATGCTTTTCCGGACCTGGTCTCCCCGACTAGAGCTTCATTAACCATATTGTATGGCTTACTCTTCTTCTTCTTCTTCTTTTTCTGAATATTTGAAGTAAAAGGGCAGATCGTGAATCCATATTTTGGAGAAGATCATGATGCATCCACATAACCTTACCATGCTGAGTAGTGAGTGGTACGAGTTTGGTTGTTTGGTCACGAACCGGGAGAAGATTGACAATTATAACGCCGCCTTTGGTATCAGTGTAACATCGTCTTGAACTTCAGTTACATGGAGATCCTCGAACTGAAGTGAAGCAAGATTTGCAAATACCTATTTCTCATCTTTATGTAATGTGATGGCCTTGGAATTTAGTAATAGTTCGATATGGTTCTTCAATATATAACAATCCTTCGTAGGGTGAAGCACATATTGGTGATAGAAATAGTACTTCAGATCATTGGTCCGCCCTACTTCCTCTGGCCTTCGAGGGGGAGACAATTACAACTTGTTACCCTTTATGAGTACATAAAAGATGTCCAGTATGAGGGCTTTATTGAATGTGTAGTGTGGCCTGTGTCTCAGAGTAGTTGGAGCTTTTTGTTTGGGCTAGGAAGCAGCTACGAAAACATCCACCGTAAAGGACTCCTTCCCTTTGTTGGTTTTTCCAGAAGTATTATTATTATGGAGGCACTTCCCTTTATCTTTCGGTGACTTAAGCCCAATTAATACAAAACCTGGACAGATTCTTCAGCCTTATCGGCAGCAGCGATGAAAGCTGATCAATCATTATAGTCTCTAGGTCCAATGTAGAATTTGACTTTGTGTAAGAAATTACTACTGCATGTATCAATCAATACCGACTTAGGAGTCCTAAGGTGCAACTTTATTGCTCGTCTCCTGAACTGTTCAATGAATTTACGAGCTGGCTCTTTTTATCCTTCTTAGTTGCAATGAGCTTCGACCTAGAGATATCACTTGTCCCCTCGTAGAATCTGGTCAAGAACAATTTCTCCAAGTTTTTGAAGGTTTTAATCCAATCATCAGGCAGATTGCAAAACCATTCGAAAGCCACTCCCTTCAGGGTACCGATAAAAAATTTACACCAAAGTGCATCATTTTTTGGTATGTGAACGATCTGGGCGTTAAAGTATGTCAAATGATGTCTGGGTGAGTCTGTTCCATCATAAGGAATCAGTGATTGGGATTTGTACTTCGGAGGACAAACTCTATCATCCCATTCTAAAGGATAAGGGTACGACATTCTTATTTGATAGAGATCCTCCTTTGAAGTCATATCATCAAATCGAGCATTGATGCCTCGAATAGCTTCTAGGGTATCAATTTGTTGATATGCAAAGGTAGCCTGTATGATAGTCGGTTGTGCCTGTTGCATCACTGGCATAGGGACATTTCCAACTATTATTGGTGAACTAGGGTTCAAAGACACCATAATTGTATCTTGATTGGCAGGAAATTGAGTTGATGGATGATATTGATGTAGGGCTATTTGCATGTTTATTGTTGTCTGCATCTGATGCATCATCATCATAACATTTTGTAGCATACTCTCACGATTATCAGTTCTTTGTCGATCACTACTACGTCCTCCTTCATTACATGTTATATACACAGATGTTGTATATGTAGTGCCATATGGAGAAGTATGCGAAGCACAACTAGAATTAGTAATGCTCAACCTTGACAGTGAGACTATATTATCTCTAGGTTCACCAGAAATGATTTATTATAAAGTCTGAAGTACTCTGTCATCACACTGGGATGTCGAATGATCAAAGACTGGGAGAGTGTTACCCCCAATATTATCTTATTCCGGCACTTCAAGTATGCTAAAAGAATGTCTAGATCAAGAACGAGTTCTTTGATAAACACCTTCTGGTGAAAGCGCTTTTTTACCTTCTCTAGATGAAGAGGATGAAGGTGCCTGATTATCTCCTTGACCCGATGTTGCATAAATTGAGGCCACCTGTAACTCATCTTCATTATCGAAAATTTGTCATCCAAGACAAGTTAAATCCGACAGGTTTGGTTGCAACCTTTGGAAGACAGATCATTTAGCTAGTCGGTTAACTATCTTTGAGCAACAGTTGATAACAATCTTTGCACAAAAATGTCTTTGACGAGACACAACCGTGTCTGATGACATCTCCATTGATTTATGCTTGTACCGAAGCATATCACGCAGATCAACAAAAGGATGTATGACATCCTTTCCCTTCTTATGCGCCTGGATAGATTTTGTGCATGGAAAAGTTGGTTTATGAACTCGTTGACCTATTTTATGTACTTGAAAGAACCCAGTACTTAGGGCTTGAAAAGATTTGCCACGTGAACTCATTTTATGTACATTGGGAGGCAATACACATGAGTTCACAACATGTTGAAGAGAAGCACATGGAAAATTGGGGCACATAAATTTTAGTTTGTATAACTTCCCATTGCCTGTGCGCATAACACAGAGAGACGCATGAATTGGAGCCTCTTCGTGATGCATAAAATCTATCAAGAAATAAATTCTGTGGAAGATAGACTTATTTTCTCCAGTCATGTGTCTAGAGTTCTATATTGGTGCAAAACTCGTATCTTGGCTGACCAAGTATGAGGTAGAAGTTCCAACATTTAAATCTTTGGCATCGTAGTATTTTCTTCTGCCAAAACTCAAATATTGTACATTCATTCTGTCGAAGTTGGAGCAAGTAGCACTGTCACGGATGACAGTCATATTTTTAGACGCATGGTCGACATGAGCCTTTTTGGTATTCTTCTTCTTGTGGGAAGCACAGTGTTTAGTTGATGGCTCATTGGTAGATCCCGTCTTAAACGCATGATGTCTGTTATGTGTCTTAGCAACAGAAAGCACTTTAGATAGAATTGTGGCTGATACTAAGCCATGCACCTCTGAGCTGTTGTTTTGACCAACATTCGCCAGAGCCTTCCCTTTGCCATCAGCGACATTAGGAAGCGCAGAGGGAGACTTTGGGACCCAAGCTTTGCGAGTACGCTTAGCTTTCTGTCCCTTGTCAGTTGGTGCAGAGTCTTTGTCCGACAACATCGCGTCATATGCTTGTTGGTCAAATTGCATGACAACATCTTCTCAATCGAACCAAGCTTTGTTACATCAGATTACGCCACCACTTTCTTGTCGATGAAGAAAGTCATCTCCAGCAGAGTCGTCATTCTTATTTCAACACAAAAAGGAGTCCAAAAATATTAAATCCTTTGTATTATTGTAAAGAAAAGCGTACGACAAGAATCTTTAACAAGAATTCTGAGTACAGTAAAAATTTGGGGATCGGGGCGATGGAGATTAAGTCTACTTCGACTTTTCTACTCCATTGATGATCTGAGGTAAAAGTTGGTGAAGCTTGTCTGTTGATAAACTCTTGACAGTAAGGGGAAACTCTATCACTTAAAGCTCTCCCTATGAATGTTCTAAACAAAGATGTATCATACGTAGCCTCTCTGTGCGTGCCAATGTGAGAAGAAACTGTCCTTTATTTATAGATTTTCTTTACTAGAGTAACTATGTACGTATATGCAAAAAATATACTGTATTTTGCCTGAGTGATACATAAAACTGGGTAGGCGCATTAACCTTAAGGTTAGTGGGGAGTGAACATGTTCAAGAATCATGTGTAGCTCTCCACGTGTTTTGAGACGTGTTGCAGGAAACACTGCCATGTCAGCATACGATCTCTTTACTAAGGATTAGCTATGCGTCAAGTACTTTTAAACGTATAGTATTTGGTTGCTTACTGCAAATATTATCACTTCATGGAAAATAGAATAACTATATGTCAAATAACATTTTGAATGATAGCTTTTAACTACAAACAATTGTCCCAAAAATAGTCGTATAAAGCTGCTCCTTTTACAACTATTAGAGTGTAACGATAATGGTGACGTAATTTCTGACATCTTCCTCATAATCTGATCACTGCATACTACCCGAGGTACATCTTTTCATATAAGAGACAAAAAAACATCATGCGTCAAACGGACCATGTGTATCTTTGACTCGCCTTCGACTATGCTTCTTTTTCAATCAACCATTCAAGAGCCCATAGTGCTTCAGGGAATACTTCAACTCTGAAACTTTAGCCGCATAAAATCTATGTGCCCCATTCTTGTATTTTTATGCTTCTACATGTGGTATTATGATTGTTGCTTAATGCATTATAAAAAGGATGAATATAGATTTGGGACTATGAGCCGAGGTGGAATCATACTTAAGGCATACTTACTACTGTACGACATCTAGGAGGATGAATATGTGACCACGGCATGTGATTCCAAAACAAATATAAGGTTAAACTAAGCAACTTGAATTGGTAGAGGAATTGGGCGAAATGGAATCTCAAGATCGTGTATGACAAGTCACCCAGGCCTTGTCCTGACATACAGGTTAGCCACCACAGATACTGTACATCATCCACCACAGTGGAGTGCAGTATCTGACTATTATACTGAACCGAGCCAGCCTCTCCCTTTAAGATGGTTGGAACTGTTAATAACTTTATTTAGCTTGGTATCTTGGCAAGGGACCGATACTTACCATTTACTATTTACGATCTGAAGATTTATATATATAAGCATTATTGGGATAAGCCTGACGAACTCTAGAGAGCCGTTGGATTGATTGGCCGCTTATAAACTAACTTGATTATGATCTATTTCTTCTGTTATTAGCCGAGGACATGGACTGTCGTGGTGCGTGGTCCAACCCACATTCATGCTTGGTTGTTGGGTTGGGCTATTGTTTTACGACAGGCTATGAACCAAAGTTGCGACACCGAATTCTTTAACCTGATCATGATCATAGGACGTATTTTATGACAGCATGATATGACATCTTTTGTCCTTATTGGTTGTAATGATGTCGTATTGCCTCGATGATGGGATATCTGCCTATGATTATGTTCTGACCTTGTTATGTATAATTAGGTTTTATATTTTTCGATTGAGCTTCCTTGTTGTAATTGCTATTCGAGGCCTGACCCTGCTAGTTTTGTTTGGCCAGATCTCGTAGCAGAGCCTGAGGATCAAGCCTTATACCCATACCATGGTATGCACCAGGAGCATGGGCGTCGGGTACCCTAAGAGGGTTTTTTCTCCACCATTCTGATATTTGAAATTTTCTATTAGGTATTTAGCCACCGGCACCTGTTTAGCAGGTTGGTCTAGGTATTTAGTTACCTTAAATAATTGAAATTAAATCAGACTGTAACTTACTAGGGTTATGTACTGTCGACTCTCTGTGCTGGCTGACACTCGTAAAGCTAGACTAATCATTTTGATGAAGCATCATGGATGCCTTACTGCATTGTCTTATTTGATCATTAACTACTGCTTCTTACTTTGATTGCTTGAGACATAGATGCTCTGTGAGACCATAGGAGACCTGATTTTAGTGTGCACCCCCTTGTTCCTTGACAGCCATAATCGCCATATGACTTTTTCATACCTCATACGGGATAGTTGGCCATATCCATCTCTGTATTCCGGTATTGGGGTGTAATATCTTGCTATGGAATGCATCATCATCGTACTAATGGTCTTGTAGCTACTCAGGAACAACACCAACAGAAGCAAGAATTGGAGTGAAAGCATAAGCCAGAATAGAAGTAGCAGCTGAAGGGGGAGTTAGAGTGGGAGCAGAAGCCCGATCATGAGACTCTAATATCTCTATCATCTGATTATGTAGGTTGTATAGAATCTGTGTAACCTGCTCCATAGAGAGAACGCCAAAAGGAACATCGGGCTATGTTAATGTAGGTGAAATTGGAGGAGGAGCTCTGGAGTAAACAGACGATTGGGATGCCAATGATTGGGTACCGTACACGCTGCCGCCTTTTTCTCATCCAACATCTTGTATCCACAAGTCATTCCTTCCACCGGTGTATGTTGTTTAAGGATTTTATTATTAATCAGGATTACGGTTAGGATATTTAGAGTTAGGGTTTAGCTATTTAGGTTAAAATGTTGTTAAATTATATAAAAATATAATTATATAGCCTTTACTAAACTTACATATGCCTTGGTTGCTCAGTCATCTACGAGCTTCCCATCATTCTTCCATTTGTGGGTATGCTCGAAGACTTTAGGAAAGTTTAAAATGTTCGTGTCTCATGTCCTAGCGGCCTCCTCGTACTGTAACAATTAAGTAATTAATAAAAAAATTTAAAATAAAAATTTTACATGTAAAAAATAAGAATACTTACTATCTGTTAATAATTGTTGAAAATTAGGATTGTAATACCGCAGTCTCAAAATACGTAGGACTAGGTACTTAGACATTCCAGTTGTATAATAAATATATGTAAGCTTTAAATGCAATATAATCCTGGCTTACTAAATCTCATCCACAAAATAAAGAGAAAAGATATTATAAATATCAAATATAAATTTATCGTTGCACAAGTCGTTGGAAGGAGAAAAATCTACTACCAACTATTATAAATGAGAAGGAATACATACAAAGGAAAGAATTTTTCAAAAGTAGCAAAGGACGATCCAAGAGCAAGTCATCTTCGATGGAATAGAGAAGATCACGGCCTTGGCTAGAATACCTACAAAAAGTCATGAAAACACACACACCCAAAGAAATCACCAGGTCCTCAGAGGGACGTAACAAAATACATATAAACATGTCATATGAACTAAATATAAAATATGTCACCAGCCATAAGTAAAAGTAAATAGTCCAAATCATAACATGGCCCAATATCCTATTATTGAAACTGTGGACTACCCCTATAACCAAACAAGGACAATAGGATGCACTATTCTATAATGTGACACTGTCCCATGCCTCTATTGGAACGGAGGGTGACATGACATCAACTAAGGTTACCTAACCATACTACTGTGTTCATACAATTAAGAACAAACCTTTAATCGCATGGGAACTTCTGGCTATAAATGGCATCCGGTATAGTCCCCACTAGGGGCACCAGGGGCCAAGCGCATAACATTCTACAAACATCAGTGGCCAACCTGAGAGGGTAACTTACCCATATCTCTAGCGGAGCTTCCAGATTACTAAAATGAAAAGTACAATAGTGGCCCAAACAATAAGGAACTATTCTCCTCTTTCTATGCACCTATCTAAGTTGTATCCACGACTATGTACCTTAACTAACTGCCGAGTCATCTAACATGTATCTAATTGGCAGTTAGACCTAACGCACATTCCATACGTACCGGTGATCAGCCAACATGCAAGTCCGGAGTCTATATGCTACTCACAACTCATACACATCTCGTGACACCTATGTGTCAAAGTTTATAAAAATGCATTAAACTAGTAGTACTCCCTTAACACTATGTCCATATGCAAAAGATAAGCAGTAAAAATATGAATAATATGTAAGCATCATGTATAACTGGAAGCACAGTAAAGGAAACCATAAAAAGTAATAGTGATACAATTGGAGGAACTATAAGTAGATGGACAATAAACATGCAATAACTAAACAGTAAAGATGCAAATAATATAAGCAATAAATAAGAAAAGGTATTTTGCCTGGTGTGGTGCGGTGATCTGATATGTCCTGAATAGTCCAATAGCCATGGTTTATGGACAGAGGTCTGAAGTCGCGAGGAATTATAAATATGGGATTAGTCACGATCAACTTTGACAGTCGAAGGAGATTTTGTGGAATAGTATATTATTTGTGGAAAATATTTATAATAATTGAAAACTAGATTTTTTTTAGTTAAAATAAGTTTAGGAAATCGTTTTATCATTTGAAAACTATATTCTTATGGGTCAAAATATTTCTAGATAACTATTAATAATCTAGAAAATTATTTAGTGTTTAAGAAAAACATATTTTAAAACATAGACCAAGCCAAATATAATATTTATAGATAATTGTGTATATATATTTTTACAAGATTATTTTGAAAAGATTATTATATCTGATGATAAATACAAAAACAATTATTAATAATACAATCGAATAATAATCATAATAATTAATACAAATTAAAATATCAATAATACTAATACTAATTGTAATAATATATATACTAAAATAAATAATATTAATCCTTAATCTTAGTCAATATATAAATAAAAAAATATTAATATTAATACTATTTAGTAAATTTTGTATATATAAATTCTAATTAATATCTACTAATTTTTATGAAACACAAAATAATAAAAGTATAAAAAATATACAAATAAATGCAATACTCGATAACATTGTGTTCTCTTTCTGTTGACCTGTGTAAATATTTGAAAGAGAGAGAAACTATGAAAAAAAGAGGAAAAATCAGAGGGAAGGGAGCGAGAGGCGGAGAGAGTGAGCTAGAGGGAGAGGAGTGGGGAGAGGGGGTCTCACCAGTCGTAGGCTAAGCCGGGGCGTGGATTAGGGCGGTTCATCGTGCTATGGGGAGGCGATCGTCATCGAAGGATGGCGCTCGCCTAGATCTGGGCACTGTTATTCCTGAGGTGAGGAGGCATGGAGAAAGCAACTCGCCGACGAGGGCAAGGAGCGGAGGACGGGGTGCGGCACTGTGGCTGGGCGTTAGGCGGGGCTCGTCGGATGACTAGGTGAGAGGCGTGTTGCACCCTAGACACGAAATAGACGCCAGAAACTAGACCGTTTCCTGCAGATACGATCTTGGGGGCTGTGACAACTAGAGAACTATGCAAACAAAGCAATAATAATGAACACAGAATATAACATGGTTCACCCGAGATGGGCTACGTCCACCAGCCACCAGAAATTCAATATCTTCAAAGGAAGAACCAAGAGTACAAGAAAAAGAAAAAGTTCACTATTCTCACCTTACAATGAATCTCTCAATTTGTGGAAATTGAAGCACCAGTTGCCGAGTCTTCAGATGCAGAGGACTACCGTTTGCTTCTTCCACCCTACATCCTCTGTTCTCACCCAGGCACTTCTATTTATAGATCTGGGTGAACAGATTAGGTCAAAAGTCGTGACCCACAACCGCCGAGATTTTCTCCAATAACCACAACGATCTGATCCAATAAATGCTACGATTTACTACATCAACCGCATCTGAAACAATCTTCATCCACATGACGTGATCGTGATTTTTGCCTCGATCCGCCCAAGAAACCGATAGCCGCGATCACCGAAAATAGCCTCGATCTGCCAAAGAAACAGATAGCCGCAGCTGAGCTCGACCCCCGCGAGCCTTGCGACGAGCTCGACCGCCGTCGGCGCTGCGCCCGGACCTGCTTGTCGCCGCCTTACACAGTGCCTCTGAGCTGGTAACCCGATCTTCTGGTGTGTATCTGCGATGATGAAGTCTTCAACTGCTGGATGGAGAGCGGCTCCACACCTAACAAGGCACGACAGAGTGGAAAGGAGGCGGATCTGGCACTCACTACGGGCAGCCGAGTGCCCAACGAGAGGTTCGGTGGCCACGGCGGGGTAAGTGGCGATTCTGATTTTCTTTTTGAGATTTGTGGTGGTTGTGGTTGTGTTTTTATGGTTTTGACGATGATGAGGTTGTGGGTTTTTGATCGGGTGGCGGTGACTGGGGTGGTAGTCGAAGTATATTAGTGGTTTCGGTGGTGGTGCACGAGTATAGGGGCAGTGGCATGGGGTAGATGGCCGAAGGGTAGTTGCGATGGAGCGCAGGTACCCTAGGTCGGGACGAGCGGTGCGGGGTGGATGACAGTGGCGGAGACGGGGAGATGGGCGATCGTAGGTGGTGGCTGATCGGTCAGGAGAAGTGGTTGGGTGATGGCAACAGTTGGTCGGGGTGTTTGGTTAGGGTTAGGTTTATGGTTTGGGGTCGGGTCGTATCGAGGAGTGTCCAACAAGGCTGATGTTCGTATCCTGCCTGACATGGGGGATCGTGTTCAGCATGTCGGACACGAAGAGAACAAATTTCTATATGTAATATTGCAATCTAGATGAAAGAAACCCGTAGTCGGACCTGAGGCCGTCAAGGCTGATACGAGGGAGGTAGAAATCGACACAGTGTACGGACTCTTGTAGTGAAGCAATTTGTGCTATGAGATTTTATGGGAAAAAAATAAAGGAACCTCTCCTTATATAGGAGATGGAGACTCCTAATTAGATAATGAGTAGGAAAATTAAATTCCTATTAGATAATTCACTATTTAATTTAAATCGATTTAAAACTAATTCAATCAAATCCAAATCCAATTTAAATCTAGATAATTTTATCTTTAAAATTATTTAAAATAAAATCAATAAAATCAATTCCAAATTTAAATCACCATGACAATTAAACATTTAAATCAAACAAATTCCAATTTATCTTTTTATAACTAATAGAAATAATAATAATTAATTTCAAATTAAAATGTATACATGAATTAAATTTTATGTACCTCGCATGCAAATATAATATTTACATAAAACATAGTTTTCTAAGTTACTACTTATACTTTTACAATAAAATAAAATAGCCTTTTTATAATAAATAAATAAATAAACATTCCAAATGTTGAGGCGACACATTTTACAATTTTAAGTAAATAAAAATATTTACCATATACATCTTTTGAAAAGTAAACTTATTTTCTATATAAGAAAATCTATAATAAAACTTTTTATAAAAATATATACCTCGCATATACGCATTCACACTCAACGTACAATACCAGAAATAAAAAGCAATACCAAATTAAATTAATTTAGAAAATCATAGTAAAAATTTAGTGGGTTTACAAGGATGGATCTACACGTGTGGTGACCACCCTCTGTATAGGCTACATCGCCTTCTTGTACTTGGCCTTATAGGTTGGATTGTCTATCTTCTTCTTTATTGCCACCAAAAATTCCTCTTTCAGCCGTCCTTGCGATGATCTTTTGGGAGTATAATCAGCAACTTCTGGTCATTGATCATGTCCCTGATCCGTTTGCTAGCAAAGGTCTTGTAGAACTTTAGATCGTTGCATCTCTGTTATCCGGTCACCAGTATATTTTTCGTAAATCAAATAAGAAAGTAAAAATAAGAAAATATTTAAGCAATGTAATAAAATAAATTATTATTCTAAACAAAAATATTATACCCCCAACATCGCAAGCCAAATAAATTGCCTATCTGGTGGGATGTCGCTGAAGTTGAGATAATAACCATAAAACTGACGCCATATGATGTCCCCCAGCTCAGTGCCAACCTTGTGCAAAAAACCTAAAATAAGTAAACAATATACAATTAGAAAAAACATGAATAAATGTGTGAATTGACAATAAAATAAAATTATATTTGTACGTTGCTCCATCAGTCCACAGCTCAGGACAACCGATATTAATAGATCACTTTGGTAGAGTTGAGGGAACTAGAAATCCTGGATGACGGATTTATACTCTATGGTCCTGCAAGAGGCCTTGGTATGGATTTGCCCATTGGGAGCTACAAATGTAGCCCCCGGTACAGCAGTATCAAGGATAGCAGCATGAGTAGATGCTGAGGAAACACCAGGAGATGGAGTATCTCCACCTACTGATGAGCAAGTATATGGTAGGGATAAACCATTAGCAGCATCTACGAGGTCGTCCTTACTAACTTCCTAAGATCTGTATCTTGAGTAGTGGGTGGTGTATGGTTCCACCCATAGGTAGATCTGTAGAAAATAAAAAAAGATGTGATGAAACAATTAATAATGTTGTCATGATACTCATAAAGTAATTGTTGGATGAAACAAATAATAATGGTGACATGATACTCATAAAGTAATGGTGTGATGAAAAAAGGAACTACTAGTATTATGATACTAATAATAATGGTGTGATGATACTATAAAACAATCGTGTGATGAATAAATAAATAATCTAATTAATATAATGCATGTATATGTATGTACTAATCATCTTCATATTCTGAATCATCTTCATCTTTCGAATCATCTTCCAGATCATCTTTATCTTCTTAATTTTTACTTTCATTTTCACTTTGATCATCATCTTCCAATTCTTCATCTTCATCTGATACCTCTATATCAGAGTCATCCTCACCATGAGGTAAATCGTTTATGATAAGCTCTTTGTCAACTATATCATCCTCTATAGTAATGTCAATCTCCATATCGTTTGTCACTACCCGGACCCGGATGCTCGTGTACAAGTACGTGATGCATGTCCAGCCTATGCCGCAGTATCGATCGATGGTAGAAAGTTGTCTAGTCTAACATAAATATCTATCTAATTATATGGAGTAACAACCACAAAATAATATCACGACAAAAATAGATGACATTATAATACTAAATCACAATGTTAAAAAAAACAAGGCACAATATGATATAAGAGAAATCCAAGTCTAATATGTCTAAACTACAATCCTCAAGTCTAAAACTATATAACATACCAAGGTATCAAGTAGTTTTCGAAAATAAATTCGGTACCAAAAGACTAATAAAAAAAACTAAGATTACTAGATAATTCGGCTAGACCTATAAGATACTCCTGAGCTAGAGGGCCAACTCTACTGCTACACCCTCCTGGTTCCATAATATATAGGGTACCAGTCCTCAAGGTCATTGCCTAAACTATAGATATCCATTCAGAATTAGAACCGACTATAATTCTAACAACAGTTCCAATTACATAATAAAGACTATAAAATAGTAATAGTAAATGTAATAAATGATTGGAAAAAACTGATACATGAAAATGACAAATAATGAACAATAAGTAGACATGTATAAAGTAGCATATATCATCAGGTATGAACTGGAATGAAAAATAACTACAATTATCTATGTGTTTTGAAATACTAGTTCAGATATGTGATCGGTCTGGGGAACAATGTCTAATAAGATATGGCTAACCGTACGTGAGATGTATGATTAGCTCTCACAATATTTACAATACAATATGAGGATATAATCACATATCTAACTAGTATTTCCCTACCCGACTAGTACAATGGATCCAACCATGAAACGTCACAGCAAATGAATCACAATACGATGTCTAAAATCTGATAAATATTGTCTAATTTCAATACAATGAACAATTGTCTAAATATCATTACGATAAATAATGTCCAATATGATAGTAATAGCTCATGACTAAGGATCCGTTATAACTAATTCGTGTGCCTTCGTGTCAAGAATCAAGTATAAATTCACTAAGTACATGTATCATATTAATCATCAAGTAAATAAAACTATTCAAAAAATGTACTTAGATGTGGTCCTGAGCTAAAAGTATAAACCAGTATCTGATCCGGAGTCCAAATAACATAAACATCATCAATCTATAACAAGTTAACCTATAAAATTATTCTATATAGCCCATATAAGACTAATATCAATTTGGTATGGGTAGTGGGTACATCTTCCTGTAATTTCTAATTCATATTCTACCCAACCCAGAAGTTTACAAAAGTTTATTTTATCCCGACTTTTGGCTAGTGAACGAGTAGTCAAAAATAACGATGAACGGTTCAAACTTAAGGACTCAGAAGAATATATTTTGTCTAACAGTAGAACAAAATTCCAAACCAATCCAATGGTTGGATATTATAGAATCATAGCACAAAGTTGCAAGAAAAACTGATCATAGAAATTTGAGTGCAGAATTGTATGATTTCTTAAGTTTTGGAAACAAAATTTGAGTAAACAAGTATGATCACTACAACAAAATAGGTTAATAACGACACTTTCTTTACGACACTTTCTAAATAAATGTAATTATTTTTTCATTGTGATGACACTACTAAAATATGTCGTTGTAATTAATTATTTATCATAAACTAAGACGCCTTTTTAAAAATTTTGTAAACATAAATTCGACTACACTTTTAAGGACTCTTAAAAATGTCGTATAATAGTATATACTAAATACAACACTTTAAAAGTGTTGTATAATATTATATATTAAATACAATGCCTGGAAAGTGTTGTTCAAATTTTATTTCCTAGAATTTTTTTATTTACCGCCCACTCCGACCGCAAAGTTTTCAATTGCCCGTTGCCAAAAAATTGGAGCTGAAGCAGACGAACCATAATAAGCTTTTTCTATTTTTTTCTTGGTCTCTCTTCATCCTTTCTCCTCCATTGCTCTCTCCCAGTGGGCTCTCATCACCACCGTACGGTAACAGGCTGTCATCACTATCGTGCGTCGCTGCCATCACTGTCATGTCTCGGTCATCTCTCACTCCTTTATCTCGACCCATCCTTTTTTTGAGTTTTTCTTCCTGTATTTATTATATATGGTTTTCATTCTTAATTAGGATTTAGACGAAGAAATCAACATCTAGGGTTCTGGATATTATTTGTGTATATGGTTGTGGTGGATCTAGGACAAGACCAGGCGGTAGGTGAGCTTCTCGAAATGGAGGAGCGGGCTGCTGAAGAAGGCCAACGAGATCATAGTGCTTTGTAACACTGACATTGGCCTCGTCATCCTTTCTACGAAAGGGATGCTCTAACACTACTCCAGCACCTCCTGTTAACCATTCTCGATCTCCGAACCGATAATTTGTCATATTTTATTGCCAGATCTGGCATTTCGAAAATATCCATCCACCGCCCAAAAATTTGATACTTTTTATGGGTACTTGCAAAATCATTCATATGATAATATGAGATATTCTTAGGGTTCCTAAGCCCTAAGGAAGGTGAATAATGAATCCGACTCACTAAATAATTTCTTCTTTTATTTTCTCTTATATATATATATATATATATATATATATATATCCAATCCACATATAGGTTTTAGGATTTTTATATATGTACTTTTTAACATGCACACTTTGGAATGAGCCTGCATGGAATTACGATCTAAGCCAAAAAGTTCGGTCTCCGATCGTCGCAATTTATTTATGATCCCCAATTTGGTCCACATTCCATTTTGCTCTTTCTTTGTTTCGCAATAAAACAAAGCTTAAAGCACACGTGTCAATTTATATACATCTCGACCCTCTCTATACCCTACATAAAACGGAAGCCACGGGCATCGAGATGCCCCTTTATTGATCCATTCGTCTTATAGAAGAAGTGAAGCTTGCATGCTTCGCCAAAATAAATACGTATCACGTGACTAATGTCGACCACCTCCGTAGTGAGTAGCTAGGTTGGAGAGCATTGTGTTAAAATTTAGTAGTTACTATAAGATGTTGAACATTTACGTTAATGGTGACCCCTCTTGTACACCCCAATCTTAAAATACGTAGAACCAGGATACGTAAACATGCCAGCTACGTATCAAGTAGACTACATCCCAACTTGAACACTTATAAGTGTCTAGAGGTCCAGTCTAATTATAACGAGTAAGTCCAACTATATCTCAATCCACAAACTAATAACATGAATAGCGAACGAGGTGCACAATTGTTGATCAGAGCATAATACACTGGTTCTATAATAGATAAATGTATTAGACTGGATCCCCAATAACACATATATCATGAACAAGCTAGAAGAAAGATGAAGCTTGTAAATTACTAGGTTATAATAGAAACATAAATCAATTTAGGACAAAAATAAGGAAGAATACAATATCAACTAAATTTACCTGATATCCTAGAGAAACAACCACCAATTAGCCTTCTATTCTAGCAGCTCTGCAAAACCTGGAGAGATCACCAGGTCCTCGGGAGACATAGCAAGATACATAATAACATGTCGAATGTAACCGTAAATAACATGCATGGAAAGACGAGAAAATAGGCAGAAGGAACGAAGATAGTGGATTGCCATACTAGACGTGGATGACAACATATCTGGTTAAACCTATAGACTGTAGTCAAGATAAGTACTCCCAATCTATATTATCTCAATTGTAGTCAAGGCAAGCAATCCCAATCGAGATGATCAAGTAGCTAATTCTAGTATCAAGGTATAGTCAATCATATCGATTGTAGCCAAGGCAAGCACTCCCACTCTGTAGAGTATCTCAAGTCAAGTAATATCAAAGGAATAGTGTCGTAGGACTAGAAAACTTTATTACGAGGCACATATGAACACGAAGACTAATGTAATAGGTAATGAAGAATATAACAGAAATTATATACATGCACATAAACAAGAAACATGCAAAAGCAACAGATAACAACCAAGTATGAATTATATGAAACAAGTTACCATATGAAAAACAAATAACATGAGAAAAAGGAAAACAAGTAAATACTGTACAATTCGACAACTTGTATTTGCTTGTCTCCTGCAACTGTGCATACTGTAGTCCAACTCTGATATCCTCCGCCACTCTATCACGTTCTCCTAGAATATGCATCTACCAATCGATGACACATCTATGACATACCATATATGGACTTACCATATATAGACTAATAATATTTATATACCAAACTAGTAATATTAACTACCCTACTCAATCAAACTTATATAACTTTAAATCTACCGAATAAGCAATATTTTAATAACATAAAAATATCATATTTAATTATAGAAAATAGTTATAAAAATTTTATAATAATATTTGAACTATTTAACTCATAGAAAAATAGGTATACAAGTTTCAAATTGAATCGACGTCAATAATCACCAACTTATGTAATAGTTTCATACCTGAAATAAATATTTTTAAACAAATAATAAATCTTGAAAAATTCTATAAAATACACTAGAGTATAGTTTTATAATAAATTATACATGATATTTAATTTAGAAAACTTTCATTAAGATCTGAGTCCAAAAAGACATCTAGATCCTAGGATTTTCGCTAATTCAATAACAATACAACAAACACATATTTTATTAAAATATAAAATCTCCACCAAGTGACACATAAGTATATAGGATAAAATATTAGGATGTCTCTTGTATTACCAAAAATAATCGACATGTCAAGTGCTCCACAAATCGTTGAAAACTAGCCTACAAAAGAATTGGTTCAGTTTGGACACCTTATAGAAAACAGTCGTCCCGAACAAACTGTATAGAACAACGTCGGTGGCCAATTGAAGATGAAAATAGACACGTAGGGCTTTGAAAAAATTTTGGTTTTTCATAAAATCGACATCGAAAAGTAGATGAAACACATCGGGGAAGATGACCAACTTGTTGGTTCGCACAAAATTGTGCTGCAGGAATTGGCTAACTTGTAGATATTTGAAGGAATTATGAACATGTGGGAGGTTCATAGAATGATAGAGGGTCATGTTAAATTCACAATGAACTATCGTGGAGCTTCGTAGGAGGTCGGAAAGGGGTCAAATTGCTGATACTCCACAATGTGATGCGGCTGAATTTGGTTGAGAGAATTTCAGGTTTGTGAGGTTAACGGAGGGTGTTGGTGGCCACTTTATATGCATATATATAAAGTTTGGAGGTTTAAAGGTTAGGGTTTAAAAGAATATGGGTTTGGTGGAGTTTGGTAAGGTTTGGTGGTCTCAAGATATATCAAGGGGAATCTTAAAAGATTAATTACGTTTCCTAAAATGGAAACCACTCTTTGGAATTAAATCTAATGTGTTTGACCACTCATGGCTGGACAAATATTGAATAAATCTAGTCTTAAATCATCCTATTGGCTAGGGAAACCAAGAATAGCCTCTACCAAACTATGTTGACTAATTTTAGACAGGTAGAATTATTCGAGCCGAAATAGAACCCAAAAGTGTATTAATTGGGTCATGTGTGCCATTTGAAAGTAAATAACTCATGAGAACTCAACTGAGTGGGACACCATTAGCATATATGTAGTAATCTCAAAATAGGTCCAAATCATATATTGGATCAAACAGTTCGGATCCAGGTTGGGTCTCAAACTGGAATTAGAAAATACATCGAATTTATGGCGAAGGCAAAAATGACCATTTTGACCCAAAAATTTTATATGAAAAATATAGTACAAGAAAACATGTTTGAGTAAGACATGATATATCAAAATTGCCATGACCCGCACCTGAAAGTTTGGGCACAAATACATGGAACACGTCTACAAAATGTTACAGAGTCGACGGCTATACGTTGTCTAATCCTCAAGTATATCCAAATCCAACAATTATAATATAAATCATGATAACAATATTCTAACTCAATCACAAGTGCTAACAAATAGTTATGAAATAGAAAGACAAGTCCACAGAGTCCAAATCTAGAAAGTAAGATACAAGAATCCTCAGAATAGAGTATAAATCAATAAAGTTCTAATACAGGAATCTAATCAGCAAAAAGTAAATGCTAAACTAAACTAAGAAACATCCAGTAGCACTTCTGCTATAGCATCCTCTGTATCCCTAGATACACCATGATCAGCCTCAGGTGTGCCATAGTAGTTGGACACCAGTTCTGTAAGTTATCCCTAAAATATGGTTATCCTGTCAGGATGGGAGCAAGTACAATACATGATCTACTATTGATTATATGATATGAACTATATAACATAAAATAGAGTAAGAGGACAAAAATGAATAAAATATAATTGTGATCTGACAAGTATTTAAACAGAAAAAGAATAATCATGGCATGGAATCAAGGCATGTGACATAATCAATATGAAATGCATAAGTCATAACTATACTAAGTGTATTTGAGAAACCACGTTCTATATGTCATCGGCTGAGGGATCTACTTGGTACGGCAAAATCATACGTTTCATTTATGATTTAGCTATTAAGAAAATAGAGAAATGGGGTTTCATCACATATATACTAAGGTATTTCAATTCTAACTAGTATGCGTGGACTCAAACTCAACAGGAAAACATGCACAGGATAAACTCAGGAACAGAAAACAAGAGAAACATGTAATAGAATCCATAACACTAATCATGTGTGATAGTAGTAACAATAATCAGGAAATGCACGTTTAATCATCAATGGAGTAAATATCTAGAAATGAAAGTGACCATTATAAATAATTGCCTTGGTTAGTTGTTGTCGACGTGACGACACAAATATTTCAACACAAAATATTTTAGAAGCTAGATTCTAATAAATGATCCCGACGATGAGACAGACAATTCCATTGATCCAAAATAGTCCAAATAGCCCAATTTGATATATAGAAGTCCAGATTTGGAAGTCAGCACGACAATCGAGATCGAGATAGAAATCTGGAAGATATAGAAAATGTTAATTAGTCATGATAAATTGAACAATCTATCCTAAAGAAATTTTGATTAAGAAAAAACCTCATAAATATATTTGTATCCATTTATATATATTTCTTTTTCATTTTTTTAATATATATATATATATATATATAGTCGAAAAGACATTTAGAAAGTATATATAACTATGTATACATATTTATTAATCCAAATAATAAGGTTTTTATAAGTTATTTAAAACGAAAATAGAAATCTTATTGGAAATAAATGATATATATATATATATATATATATATATATATATATATATATATATATATATATATATATATATATATATATATATATATTATTTAGTCAAAAAGGCATTTAGAAAGTATTTATAACTATGTATACATATTTATTAATCAAAATAATAAAGTTTTTATAAGTTATTTAAAACAAAATTAGAAATCTTATTGGAAATAAATGATATATATATATATATATATATATATATATATATATATATATATATATATATATATATAAATGACTATTTATGAATATATATATATATATATATATATATATATATATATATATATATATATATATATATATATATTCATAAATAGTCATTTATATATATATATATATATATATATATATATATATTTTTTTTTTATTTATATATATATATTTATATATATATATATATATATATATATATATATATATATATATATATATATATATATATAAAATATATATATATATATATATATATATTGATTTCTATACAACATACTTGTATGGACACATAGATATATATAATGGGCAAACAGCCCACCCCAAAAATAGAAAGAACAATTAATTGGGCTATAGCCCATACTAAACTATTAAGCAACATCATTTAATAAATATTTTCAAATGGCTAACCCAACCCATTATTTTATAATACCGTTAAGACAATTACTCCCAAAAAGCCCAACCCAAAACAACACTAACTTTTCTAGAAACCATTACTGGGCTGTGAGCCGAGTTCGACCCACAAGGCTTAGACCCAGTGCTATTCTGAACCAACAATAAAATAAAGAAAGAATGAATGAAAGACAGAGAGAAAGGAGATGAAGAGAAAGAGAGTGAAAGAGAGAGATGAGAAAGAAAAGAGAGGGAGAGCTAGAAAGAGAATGAGGAGCACGAGAGATGGAGAGAGAGAGGAAATATCGAGAATCACCTCGCGGAAGGGTGGATCGCCAATGTCTGTGGTCGTCGACGGGTCGTTGCTTAGCAGATCTGGCGGCTGTGACCATGGAGACATTGTCAAAGGCGGAGGAGGTCGTCGGGACACGATGGCTAGACAGAAATGCCAGATCTAGGCAAAGCGTGGCAGATGAGAGGGCGACCGGTGGTGCTCCAGAACTGGAGGCGCAGAGGAGCTCGACATCGAGGTCAGAGAGGGCTTGGTACCGCTGGGTGAGGTCAGAGCAACGAGCTTCCTCACTGGTCACTGAAAGCACAAGCGATGGTGCTAGGTCAGCGTGATGAGCGTGGTTGGGATAAGGCCAGATCTGGCCGAACGGTGAAGCTAGGAGGATCAGGGGTGGGTTGACTTCACGGGTCCGGCGAGGTGGTCAGAAAGGCTACAGAGTTGTAGAAGTGACGATGGTGGCGATTGGTAGTGGCAATGAGGAATGATGATGGTTGGTCGAAAAATGTACGGCTCTGACGAGTCGATCTGGTACGGTGGTGTCCTGACAGAAGTCACCCGGTTTGGGTTGAGGTTGGTGGTGGTAGAGAACAGAGGAGGGGTTCTCAATAGGTACGGTGGTGGTTCAAATGGTTGTGATGATGAGTATAGTGTGACCGAGGTTGTGATAGTGGTGGTAGAGCAGAGTCAAAATGGTGGAAGAAAGAACGACAAGAGGTCTGCTGAGCTCAAACGAGGACAGAGGGAACATAGGTGGTAGATGAGACAGAGAGAGGTCGGGCGGGCAGTGCTAGGCGGATCGCCGGAGTTGGTCGGCAGATCAAGGTGGTCAGAAAGAGTAGGATGAAAGTGGAATAACAATAAATTGTATTAAAATATTTGAGAGTCGCCAATATTTTAATAGAAAAAAATGGAGTGCTCTACAAGCCATGATGTCAATCCATATAAATTATAATAGATCTAGGGACAATAGTAAAGACCACTAACTAATCACTAACAACTAACCCACTAACTAATCTATTAGTTAGTAGCTAATTGTCAATTAATATCTAATCTAAACCCCAAGCAACTAACTAAGATTTAGAAATAAATATGAGTTAGTAGCCCACAATCCAAGCCCAAAGCTTGGTAGGCTAAATAGGTCAGGCTAGCTCAATATCCAAGCCGAAGGCTTAGTAGGCTAAAAAGGAACTAAATTAATAAATATAATATTAAGCCAAATATAGGATTGACTATTTAGTAAGTAATATTTGAAGGCAATAAAATCATAAATATTTTTAAATTAATATTTTATAGATTTCAAAATTTATAAGCACAAAATTCAAAAAATTAATCCAAATTCTCGTTAGTTACAAGTCTATCCACCTTAAAAAATTTGTCCTCGAAATTTAAATTATCACGATCAATAGAATTAAAATCTAAATACGATCAAAGACAGTATTAAAATTTAAGTACAAATATTAATATAAGAAAAATCATTTGGTTGCGATCAAATACAGGGATGATGTGATTTGGCACGATTAAAATTAATCAAATAAGGAAATTTAGAAATGGTATGATTTGGCATGATCAAAGTCTAACTATGATTAAGGCATGACCAAGAATAAAAACAAAATCGTTTAGGCACGATTATTAAAATGCTTTGATTTGACATACACGACTAAGGATAATCAAATATGTTTATCAACAAAATCGTTCACACATGATCAAACCAATTTGCACAATGAAGATCATTATCGTAGTACGGTCAAAACCATTTAAGTACGATCAAATACAATATGATTTAGGTACGATCATGAACTGATTAGAAATCAAAATTATTAGCACGATGAAGAAATAAATCCACTCTCTTAGGCATGATTTACAACTAAAATCATCTGGATCAAAATCATTAGTTATGATCAAATTTGAACCTAAGCATAGAATGGTTAAGGCACGACCAACTTAAGGTTGAAGTCATATGGGCATAACTAAT
The DNA here is from genome assembly GCA_029216955.1 of Iris pallida. Lineage (NCBI taxonomy): Eukaryota > Viridiplantae > Streptophyta > Magnoliopsida > Asparagales > Iridaceae > Iris > Iris pallida. The sequence continues at coordinate 3,029,902 of JANAVB010040018.1, read as the reverse complement.
AATTTGACATGTTCGAGACATGGTCATATCCAAGGTAGAATCTAGTCAGATAGAACCTAGATATGATTAAGTATATAATCTAAATTTAGGCCTAGAGATAATAGAATCAGGATTTAGGCACGATTATAATTAAATTATATTCGCGTGATCAAAGATTATAGCTTTGGCATGATTAATAAAATCAAAGTATAGTCACGGTTAAGTAGAATAAAGTTTTAGGCACGATCCCTAGAGTAAAAATCACAAAGTCATATAAGAATGATTAAGTGTAAAATCAAAGTATACTCGAGATCAATAGAATAAAAATTTAGGTACGATCAAGAATATAAATCACAGGGTCAAGAATAAAATTAAAATTTGGGAATGATTAGAATAAATCTAGTCAAAAATAAAATAACATTTAGATGTGATTAAGAATATAATTCAAAAGAGTATAGTCACGATCAGAATGGAATTGATTCTACTAATATTGAATTCAAAGGGTGATTACAAGGATAGAAAAATTAGATTATTATACGAAAAAAGTGAAGTAATGATTACAAGCTTTGATATGCAGAATGAAAATACAGGGTAATCATCTCACCCTACTACAACAAGGTTTATTTGGTTGTCATGCTGCAAGTCCAAAAATACCAGTAACAAATCATAAATCCATGAAAATTAAACTTTTCCACAACTAATATAAGGTATTTTTGTCCATTATTCCAATGATATTACTTATCATTCATATTCCTGTTTATAAATCCTCAATCATTCGTAATCCATTATCAACTTAGTCATAAAAGTTCAAATTCCACCACCGTGGTTTGAATTGAAACTATCATTCGTCTATATAGTCCTTCATCATGGTTCAAATTTATACTTCTCAATTTATTCACAACTATGTTCAAAATTTTATTCCTCTATATCTATCAATCAGTCTTGTCTCTTAAATCGTTACTTCCCTGAAAGTTCACAATTGATAATATTGGTTCTTGTATTCTAAAATTCAAAATTTTGTGTTGTATCAGTTCTTAGTCCTTCACCACATAATTTATATATTTGGGTTCTTTAAGACAATATCTTAACCTCAATTAAATATCTCAAGAATTTGTAACCTTAAGTACCTAATTCTTTTCAAAATCAATTCACTTTTGAATATCCTCATCAGTCTCAAGAATATAACTCCCAATTATCTATAATTTCTCCCCATTTAATTTTATTATCTACTAATCCTTTTTTTGAATTCTTTACTTTCTATCTAAATATGAAAATAATCCATAGAAATATTCTTTAAACATAACCATTTCTAAAATTGAATGATGCTACCATCCTTCTAAGTTTGCTTTCATTCTTTGTTACATATTTCCTCCATCAATTTCATCTCATTGTCCAAAGTATCATAACTAGTCTAAAATATATCATTACCACACAATAATCGATCCCTTCAAATCTTCAGTTTCATTTTTCTTTGGTTCCTTAAAGTCCTGTGTCGAGGGCATTATTTTCTTTGGTTCCCCAAAATTTGTGGAATAGCTTGATTTGGCACAATTAGGAATATAGTCATAATTTAGATAGAATCTAGTCATGATTTTGAAACTTAGGCAAGATCAAAATTCAAATCATTTGGGTATGATTAAAATCTGACACGGTAAAAAGTTATAATAAAAAATACTCAGTCGTGCTCAAATATGATCAAAATTTAGTAGTTGAAAATCAAATGATGATTTCAAAGGTAAGGAAATCAAAAGATAGGATTTGTAGAGGGAAACGAGATAATCATCATACTCTACTCTCCTTTCTGCCGTTGGTATCAATACTAACTATATTGACACCTACCATAGAACTATTTCTACATAGTTACTGCACTATGAGTTATCTCTAGATTGATGCGTATGGCTCACATGCCCAACCAAGAATCACTCACAGACTCACAAGCTACACTCCCATCAATCAACACTAATACTCAATGACACAAACCTATATATAAGTTACATACTACTACGTTATCCAAGGAACCTTAAGAATTAATAAAATGAAACTCTATAAGGAACTTTACTAAAGGACCTAAGGATATCCATACTCATGAGCTAGAGAAGGTAATGGGAATGAATTCTATAAGAACAAGAGTGGAATGATAGAGATAATATGTTAAGATCCAATTTTTAAGATACAATTTGATAATCATATACGTCTATCCATAGTCATGTTATCCAGAATACTCATCGTTCCAGTAAGCATAGCTACGATAAACAATATTTTCTATAACTAAGGTATATACCTATATAATCATGTTATCTAGAATTCTTACCATGCCAATCGGTATAGCTGCGAGAAACTATAAATTCCACAACTAAGATAAATATATCCAAAATCAGTCTCTATGTCCTTGTCACGCTAGCTAGTATGGTTGAGATAAACTCTAGACTCTATAACTAAAGCAGCCATTTACCTGTCATACCATCCTTATCAAATATGTCATTAGAATATACCTTAATTTAATCTATAAAATTTATCTCGATACAAAATCAAAGTCAACAACGAACACCAAGAATCAAATTTAACAACGAGTCAAGGAAGAACGAAAATAAAAGGAAATAGATTTTGAGATAGGGTTTATAGTAAGATTCTCACGGGTCATCCCAGGAATCATTCAGGAAATCCTAATTTGTGATTGAGTATTCTCTCATCATAATATCCTATTTCATATATCTTATCGCAGGCTCGTAGTACTACAACTAAGTCGTTGCACTACCATGACATCACTCTATTTGTGAAGACAAGTGTTTGCAAAAAACAAAAGTTTGATTACAAACTAAAAAAAGTATACAAGAGTATAATTAATTTCTGGGGGAGTACAACTATAGGAATCTGATCAGAAGACGATCACTTTATCCCTTGGATTATGTGATATCGAAGATACGAGCCTCTGGAGGATGCAACAGCACTTTATCAGGAGATTATGATCATTCATGATGCTATGAACTGATTTGAAACTCTATTTATAGAGTTCTTGAAATAACTATTTAACAGTTATTCTGGGTTGCGCTCACTTCAGGTTGTATGCCTCCTGTTTACTTGCACGAGCGGTTATACTAACTGCTGTGGACGCGTGGCTTCATTTGATTAAAATGTGCGTGGTTGTGGGCACTGTAGTGGGCACATTCTACGAAGATAGTGGCATGCATGCCACGTCATCCTGCTTTGGTTACTGTTCTATAACCTTGTACGAGCCTCGTCAGGTTGCACGGAGGCACAATGTAACAACTTGCACGAGCGGTTGCACCAACTGCTGTGGATGTGTGGCATCGTTTGAATGAGATGTGCATAATCGTGGGCAGTGTAGTGGGCACGCTCTACAAAGTTGGTGGCTTATGCGCCACGTCACCCTATTTCTAAATAAAAGTTGATCAGGTGGCGCCAACTACCCAGGTTGTGCATGGACACAAATCAACAATTGGCACATTTGACTGGGTTTTTTGTGTTGTACTGATTAATTCTTACGCAACACAATGACTTGCACGAGCCAGCTGTCAGCATTAATTATATGCTGACAAAATCTTCTCGAGTGTCACGTTGTACGGGATTCGAATGGATTGTCTATGATATACGTGTTGTCAACTGTTAGGAAATGATGATGTCATTACAGCTTCTTGAGGGAGTGTGCCACATGGCGCTTGTGCAACCTGTCTCCAACGCAACCTGATGTTGGCGCAACCTGATGTTGTGCAACTTTATGTTGGCGCAACCTGATGATATGACTTCAGGAGCAGCGTAGTTTGATTTTTAGCCTCTACAAGACCCCCTTCAAAGTTTTCAAAACTTGAAAATACTTTAAAGTTTTGAAATACTTTGAATCATGCTAGTTTTATCTGGGTTGCATCAGTCAACTGTTCAATAAAACTCCGAATTTTAAGCGTCAGTTGTGCAATAATTTTGAAAAGAGTTTTTAAGCTATAAATAGCCAACTAAAGAGAACTTTTAACTTTTTATCAAAAGTTAATTCTCTTAAACTCTTTCATCTTCTTCTTCCAAACACTCGAAGCTCCCCTGACGATCGTCAATAGACCCAAAGAAGTCCACCGCTGCCAAGGAAAAAGCTTTTGCTGGGTCTTTATCTCGTGCGCCACCAATGGGAGCGCCTCAATAAGCGCCACCGTCATCAAGAACTGAAATAGCCAACCCGGCACTCGAAGGTGAACGTCGACTGGATTGACCGACTCTTTTAGGGTTTTGGTCAATTTGTGCATCTCACAACGTGTGCTACCTCTTTTTAAAGTGTTGGCATACTTCACAACTTGCGCCTTCTCATTTTAGAGTTTGGTTGCTATTCATATGTTGTTCGTCTTTACGAACTGTGTTGCGTGATTTTCAAATTCGTACTTTCTAATTTTGTACGAATGCGCATATCAAAAGTAGTGCAACTTAAAATCACGCGCAATACAGATGTCGCACAATACAGATACTATGTAATTAGATGTCGTGCAATACAGAAATTGTGCAACACAGATGTCGCACAACACTGATACAGCACAACCAGATATCATGCAATATAGATATCATGCAACATAGATGTTGCACAACAGAGAAATTATGCAACACAGATACTGCACAACCAGATGTCGCACAACATAGATATCGCACGACATAGATGTTGCGCAACCTATGTCTTTTCTTTGTGTGTTCTGCTCCAAAGAATAGAACTCTTTTTGAGATTAACTTCTTCTTGTTCTTCTTCTTTTTTGTAGTTGATCTTAGAGAAGACCTTGATGCTGAGAAATATGCTTCAGCTTTCAATGTATCAGAATATAAAGAATTAAGTCTCATATCCTCAATATGATGCTCCTGAATCCAGAAGGGCCAATCTCACTGATCAAGAAAGCAACACTTTGTTATGTCTGATGAATGGTGAACCTTTAGAAAGTGTAGATAATGTGATTCATAAGAAATTAACTTTCTTATTAGGAGATGCAGTGAAGAAAATATCTCAACCAAAGGCCAAGAAAGAAGAAAGGATTTATCAATGTAAGGACAGAATTACATATCTTACTGAGATGTCAAGACATTTGTCCTTGTCCTGATATGAATTCTCCAGTCACGTTCGACTGATGGCCTAGGACATGGCTCCGATTCAGCAAGCCAGAGTCAGGAAAATATGTTATAAGTTAGGTCCGCAAAGAAAAGATCTATTTTACAGTACTTCAGACAGGTACAGTTCTCATCTAAGGGGTTTGAAGCTAAGTTTTATACCTCCAGAAGATTCATCGATGCTTCTTTCGGTCAGGGTGCCCATCTTTGCAAACACATTTGCTAAAGCTGAAGGAAGATACCCAGATCAGGCTATGCGTTTAACATGCCTAGTCAACCCAGACGTAAAATGTTGGAGTAGCTTAGTGATCTGGATTCTAGATCAGTTAGAACTTTATGTGGCCATCTGGACCACTGTTCACGACTTTCGCCCAAATTCTCATATGTTCTTGGCTCTGATTGAAATATATAATGACAGAACTGGTACCTTCATGACCCCTCATAGGGAAATTTGTTTTGCACTTCATGAGATGAAATATCTCTCACATCTTCCAATGGGTAACAACCCATATGAAGAATATGTGCCCACTAATGAGGAACTGGATATCCTTTCTATAGAAAACTCTCAGATAGTGGCTGTGTTCGAGGAGCTTCTATGTCATTATAAGATATGCTCTTTTTATTACAAAAGCGCTACTGCAGGGACTTGTTATACAACTAGGTGGTTGCCATATTTGTTTTTAGGCCATATCTTTGAAGACAAGATAATCGAGAGTCAAGCTTGTGATCCTTGTTTCTTCCAATCGCTCAGTCGTAGTGACAAGAAAAACTGATAGAAAAGTCCAAGCATACAGATAACATCTTGGATGTGGACTGGTACCCCTTCAAGGTTGGTGCTACTGTTGAGAGTTATCTCAAACAGGGTTACAGACCCATGTCAAAAGAAGCCCAATTGGCAGGTTTTTTTGCTTTATGGCTACGACGGTTTGTAGTTCCAGGACCAGTACAGTCGATAAATTTTACAAAGGCATATTATTTGCTGCTGTGCGTCTAGTATTTGGCTACAAGATGGACATTATTTCAGTGATGACTTGTCGTCTGAACGCAGGACTACGTTCTTTTATAGACACTATGCTGCACGATAAGGCTGCTCGGCTAGATTTCCCCTACACTGAAATACCATATACTTATTTGTTTAGGTGGTTATTGCTACACCATCCCAGTTTGATGGACCCTGATATGGATGAAGTTGGGGGTACTGATCAGGCGTTATTCCAATGCTCGTTGGAATATAAATGTGCTTTCAGAATGCAGATGAGCTTTGAATTGAGGATCTGGATAGAGGTTTCAATGTGTTCCCTCTCCTCCAAGATATGAGAATCTTCCTCCACAACAGATGGATTTAGAAGCAGCACCTCTCCGTCTGTCCTCGACTATTTTTGTATGGTTGAAGACAATCCATCCGTCTCATCTAGTATATCGATTTGAGGAAGAGTGTTTTCTAGAACCATATTTGCCAAGTCGATTCGCTCGGCAATTTGGTTATGATTAGCTGTAGGTGGGAAATGCCACTACTTGCCTTCAAGCCAAGGGTTTCTTGATTAATGGTGCTAGGGCTTGGAGATATTATAACGCTAGAGGCACTAAGGCTATATTCTCCATGCCTCATAATCTTGCTCAGGGTTCGCGTATGTTATACACATACGCAAATTCTATACTTCGGCAAATACTTTAGCCAAAAACATTCATCTGGCCCACTGTTTCGCTAGTGATAAGCGATCGAAGGCTGGAGTTCATACTGCACAATTGTTCAGGGATGTAGAAGATCGAGACACTGCCGATGATCCTCTGGAGGCTTCTTTTGTAGGCTTTCTAGATGAAGTAAACAAGCCGTTGGACATATCATTAAAAGTCCAAAAGGAAAAGTCTCCTGCCAAGGGGCTTAAGAAATGGAAAAATGGAGATTCATCTGCTCCTTCGCATCATGATGATCTTCCTTCTTCTCCTAGAGCATCAGGAAAGAAAAAGATGAAAACTACTTTAATCGTTAATGAACAGCCTACAACTAGGATGACTCGATCCCAGTCAAAGCAGATACATAGTGGAACCTCTCTTGGGGAAGAAGAAATAACTCCTTCTTCAGTTCTAAAACAGTGGAGTCGCCCAAGAAGAAGTGCACAGAATACCAGATGACCTTGATGAGGTTGAAGAAGATCTTGTAGCACCTCTGCTACGGAAGGCTAGAAGGAAATTGTCGGTGACTCGAGCAGAATGTCAAACCATTGATGCTTCCTCAATCCAAAAGGAATTTGACATATCGTTATCCTCAAAGGAGGATCTACCATCTCAAAAAGGTAATTTTTATGCTTTTAAGCATAATTTTGAAATATGAATGATATACATTGATATTAGCCCTTCCCGGAAATTTTTGAAATATTTTTTTATTATTTATTTTAATTAAATGGTGATCTTTAAAATTTTAGAATTAATTATTTTGTTAATTATTACGGTAGATGACTTTAGCCATAGTTGAGTTTTGAAGTACCAGACGACTAGGAATCATGGCATAGATAATGCAGTGGCGTGCTTTGACTAGTGTATTAGTCATGGCAAGGAAGACCCAGCCATAAGTGTGTCCTAACTAGGAAAACCGGGCCAAGTTGTGACATGACCATTATAAATAGTTTAATTACTTATTATTAAATTTAATGACTTTACAGCGACCCGATTGTACCAAACCAGCCCAGACTGGACCCATACAAAGCCCAAGCCCATGTAGTCATGCGGGACGTCCAATGACATTCGTATTGATGTATTTTGGTATGATGGTGTCGTATTCCATTTTAATGATCTAATGAGTATTTTTTAAGTATTCTTAAATAAATATTATAAATATCATTATTAGTTGATATTCAATGATATTGTATATAAGTAGGTCCTTGTACATTTCTGGTAGGTGGTACATGGTGGTATATACCCCATTATTGGTTTGTTGAATTTCATTATTATTATTATTATTAATAGTATTATTTTATTGAGGCTATTATTATGTAATAATATTAGTATTATTGGTTATATTATTTTGTCCAACGAATGTTATAATATATTTGTGTTCAAAATTATATAAGTAGACCTTACACTAAGAAATAAATTATAATCGAGTTTTTATAGAATTTTGTTATCATTATTATTATTATTATTATTATTATTATTATTATTATTATTATTATTATTATTATTATTACTATTCTATTCTTAATATTCTTAATATTCTATTCATTATATTATTCTTAAATAATATCGTTAATATTCGTTTATTCAAATGAATTATATATACATTTTTGGCTATGAAGTATTTAATTGTGTATATAGGTACGTATCAACAAAGGGTTGTATATATACATAAATATATATATATAGAAATATATGCATATATATATATATATATATATATATATATATATATATATATATATATATATATATATATATATATATATATATTATTTATATATATATATATATATGGTTGTATATATATATGCAAAAAAATATGAATATATATATATATATACATAGGTATATAGCTAATAAATAATATAGAAAATAAAACCAAAATAAAAATACAAGGCAACAAGCCCAGGCCCGGCCATACAAAGCAATCCCAAACCCAGCAAACCCGATCTGGGCACCCCAAAACAGTGCATCTCGAGCGGAATCCCAGCCCAGGAAACGCGATCGATTTTTTCGATAGCGTATATAATTAAACAGAGAGAGATCGAGAATAAACGAACGAAACCCTAACCCACGCGACGCCACCACCCCTGACTACCTGGCGACCCACCCAGTGGCCATGCACCACCGTCGTGCACCGGAGCTGGCCAGGCCGTCGCGAACAGCGCACCCAAGCGCGAGTGACAACAGCAGTAACCGCAGCGAATCACCCAACTTTGCGATGACATATCGTCGTGCATACTCATCCGTTTCTCGAGCCACTTGCGCAGGTACATTGACAACATTTACCCCTTCAAATCCCTCTTAATAGATTTAATTTTCCTGTACTAAACCTCACAAGAAATCGATACAAAATTGAGTAAAAATGTCCCAAAAATAGAACATGAAAATGTTTGTAGAGCCCTCTTTAGCAGTCGTTTCTGGAACGACGGATAGACGAACATAAAATCTACCGGAAAGCACAAGTAGAAAACCTATAGGGCCTCGTAACCCTTCTTGTAGAATCAGATTTCATTAAGAGGATGAAAAGTTAAGCGATTCTGAAGTTTACCGAAAAACAGTTTTTAAAATATTGAAATTTACGAAAAATCTCCGATACCACGTGCGTCCCGCCAAACCGGGCGACATGGTCGCAAACCGAAAGCATCAAAAGGTGTGTAATGGTTTCATGGACGTGTGGGCTTTGACGGAATTCAAATTGGTCGCGTGTGCGCGACGAATTTGATGTATATCCGTCAAAATTTACCGTATCGACCTCGGTGTAAGTTTTCCAATTACTTTGTACACGCTCGTCAGATCGAGACGAAACTTGTGCCAATAGGATCATATCATTTTTTGGTCATGTATGCCAAGTTTGGTCCAATTCTGAGACAGTTGATTGGATCGTCGTTTTGCGGGCCCCATGGTCCGACTCAAAGGGCAATTTTGTGCACGGTCCATCGGAATCCAACTTTGGACATACGGTTGGGTTCGTATCAAAAAAGTGGACCTGTTGACATATTGTTTGATGACTTTAGAGACCGTTGACTCTGGCACGCTTTTTGGTGCAAAGCGGGTCCAACTGCGGACACTGTTTTGATCCAAAATTACTATTTTGCCCCTGTATCTAGAATTGGACTTAAGGACAGACAATCCTAGCTAATTTGACTATTCTAAAAATATTGGTAATATTTATTTCAGTATCTGGAGAGTTTTTCATATGTTGACTGATTGTGGCTCATTGAGTGGTATAGTATTATTGGTTTCACCAGCTAAGGACCTCAGGCAAGTGCACTTTCTGATTGCTTTTGATTCATAATAGTCTTTTTATTTCATGTTTATACATATATCTTGCTTCTTGTTGACACGCTCGTCACATGGAGTAGTCGGAAGGGGAAATATCTTAATAGACATGTAGACTACCCAGAACTATCCCCCGTGTCTTTCGTGGAGAATAGCAGGTGCACACGACACGTGCAGGGTGCCAAATTTACCCCCTAGCTATTCATATGTCGAAACAGATATTTTACACCACATAGGTAGTTATCTTTTATTTATTTTTTCTTTTCTTCTCCACCGTGCCATGTTATCAGTACCTTCTAGTTTTTATCTCTTATATGTTATTTTCATGTCTTCTTAATTCTATTGTGTTTTCACATTGCCGTCGGTTTGTGTGCTTGTTCCATTCCTGACTGAAAACCAATATTTTTTAGATTAGCTGTGACTTCACTTAGCTTGGGAGATACGGGTATACTTGCAGACAAAAACCTAAAAATAGATAGCAGTGGTATCATTTCTATTAATTGTAAAACTTTGTACTTTCTTTAAACATAAATGTTAGAATAAATTAGAAATGTGAATGAGCAATAAATGTTATTCTTTTGTTATCTTGAGCATCTTGGTCGTGACAGCGTTCTACCGTCGACTCTGCGGTGTAGGCTGGCTTGGACACGCCTCGTATCCGAAAAAGCGGATGCGGCTCGTGATAAGTTTTTGTGGTGGTCTATACAGGTCAGTTTTTGCCAATTACGCGAACTCGCGGTAGTACCATATTAATCATACTGCTGCGAGCCTGCGACTAGAGAATGCTCATTCACAACTAGGAGTAAGTCAATATTAAGAGAATGGTTAGGACTAGGAGTCCCTAATTTAATTTGACATGGGGTAGTTATGATTGCTATATAGGTCTCACTAGGTGACTCTCATGATACACTATTGCATTTTGATTCGACGATAATTCTCAGAAGGGTAGATTCGTAACATCTTCCTGAAAGTTCGAAAAATAGCCTTCTATTTACTTGTTAGAATTAAAATATGATTTTAGAATTTTATAAATATTCAGTATAAAAGGCCTTGGTCACGGTTAAGTTTCGGAGTGTAAGATGACCAAGAATTTTGGCACTGAGAGTGTGGTCGAGTGCCTTGACTAGTATTCTAGCCATGGTAGAGGAGGCCGAGTTATAGGTGTGCACTAACTAAGAAAATCAGGCTAAATCGTGACATAAACCTAGAAATAATTTAATTATTTACTATTAAGATTTTTGACCTTTTAGAAGACCCGGTTGTTCCAAATTAGTCCGAACTCAACCCAAGTCCTGGTGGTCGACTAGTGCGACCATATATATTTTGGTAGTACATTTCTAGTATTGGAAATAATTTCTGTAAATTATGTATTGAATATAATATCTGTATTATTGCTATTTAAACTTATATTTTACTTGGAAATACGATAACCTTCTATTAGAATGATATCGTGGGATTTTAGGGATTTACTTAGGCTATACATATATACATGTGTATAAATATATTCATAATAGGTAGACATAGTACTTTATACCAATTTTCCCTCGATCTTAAATAATTAAAGAAATTTAAAGCTGAGTTTATGTTTCTTTTGCCCTCGGCCATTTTCTCTAATCATGATCAATTGTACAAGTTTATCATATGTCTTTTCTAAACACCGCCATACTATAAGTTCGTATCACTTATATTCTTTTTCTTGGACCAAAAGGTTTATTTTTAAAATAACTTCTCCCTCAATTGTCTATTAATCTCGAATTATGTTTTTTTTTGGATTCAAAAGTTTTCCTCTCAATGGTGAATATTGAATATCCGTGAAGTAAGGGTTATAAGACTTTTACTTATCTTGCCTTTGACCATGTCCCTCCTAATCAATCGTTTAAAACTTTCAAAAACTGATACCTCCCCTTCAAGGATGGATACGTACACTTTCCTATAATGATCACTTTGTTCAAATTTCTATCTCTCTCCATCATGATCAATTTGTTTTAGGATTTTTGAACCTCCGTTGAGATTCTAAGGATGTAGTTGAAGGGATGATCGGTGACTTATGATGGCAGACAGCCACGCACTGTCGCCACTTATTTGACTTATGGAGACTGTGGGTTCACTGCAGCCAGCAGCGTACTGGCGAGGCATAATCCCTAAGTTGAAGTAATCTCGAGTAAGTATAAGTTATCGAATGTTGTCAGAGCTACATCTTGATCGTCCTATCTTCGTCTTAATTGTTATGTCCAGATTGGATAGAGTTGATTGGATATTCGTTACCGTATCCTTGCTTGAGTCATGGAATCAAGAGTTTATTGCAGCTAGCTGTACACTGGCAAGGCATAAATTCTAGGTAAAATGACTTCGATCATGTTTACAAGTTTTGAATACCATAGAGACTACGTCTTATTGGCATATAACTATTAAGTTTTTTAAAATCGATTTGTGCTTTTTTCTAGCCACAGTCTTCTCGATAAACCGGTAATTCTCCCTTCATTTCTTATACTTATATTTTTCAGATTGTCATCTTTTAATGTAATTTCGACTGGATTCCTAAACTCATCTAGATTTTAATTCTAAACTCGTGCCTAAATAATTAGAGATAAATATTTTAAGCAATTTGGATTTGATCATCCTTGAACAATTTCGATCATGACTGGACTCATTTATTATATTTCGTTCGAGTTAATTCGTATCCTTTCCTAGGATTGATTCTACTATCATGCCTACACAATGTTCGTGTTGGAAAGATTTCGATTGGATCATCCTTAAATACTTTTTGATCACGACCAAACTAATCGATTCTATTTCGATCGTGCCAAATCGCTAGTCATCCTAGAATTCAATTCTATGATCGTGCCTAAATAATTTTGTTCGACTAGTTGTTCGTACCCAGATGATTTCAATTTTGATCGATCTTACACCATTTCTCTCAAGACTAAACCATAACCGTGTCTATGATTTCAACTAAATCATAGCTAAGGTTATACCTCTGTTCCAACTACGGTCATGACTATTTTGATCATGATCATACTCGTGCCAACTTTCTATTTTTGTCCTGCTTGGATGACTTGCACGATTAGTCTTGATCGTGACTGCCTCTTAAATGCGACTAATATCCTGTTTAGATTTCATCGAGAACTTTGGTCATTTCATTCAAAAGCTGGTAATGACTCAACCAAGCTGATCATAGATCTGTCGTGCCCAATCAATTCAATTTAGATCATTCTTAAAAACATTTGCTTGTCAACTAGTCCATTTGACCGAATACTGGTCGTACCAAATCACACTGTCCTCTTGTCTATAATCATTATCATTTTTACGCTTGACTAATTAGATCATGAATCATATCGCTTTCTTGATTATACCATTCGTTGTTTTATTCATATCAATTAAAAATTTACTTTCTTGATTATTCTTCATAGTCGTGCATAATCGTGTTCTTGAAATTTTGGAGAAGAAATATTTTTAAGGTAGGTAGAATTAAACCCACTTCCCTACTTTCAAAAGTTTTATTTTGTTTTACGTTAATAAATTATTTTAGAAAATATATTTCAGTTGTAACCATTATAGAATGTATTTTGATGACAACAGAATTTTTGTCAAACCATTTTCATTTAGAATTTATAAAATATCGTTTAAATTCTTTGCTAATATTAATTATCAATTAAATTCATTTTGTTGTATTATAGTTAGTTTGGTTTAGTCTTGGACTAATGATGATATGTATTGTTTAAATAAAATATACCATATTTTTCAAGTCTTTTGATAAACATATTATTCATTTAAATTATTATTGTATTATATTTAGAATCGATCAAATGCATTTCTAAATATTTTAATAAAATCTAGAATTATTTTTAAAATGATTGTGGGTTGATTTTGATTGATGAATCCAACATTTAGTTAAAATTTTAGAAGAGATTTTATTCATGGATTATTTGAATTACTATTTATCCAGGATTATATTAAAATTCAAATTAGTATTATATTATTTTAGAAGATATTGTATTTGTGAAAAATATACAGCTATAAGTATCTGAGTTAATCTTAACAATATTTTGACAATCGATTTTATTACTAGAATTATTTAAAGTAATGAGTATTATTTTAGACAATATTTTATGAATGATTTCGGGCATGATTGGGTCAAATCCCTAGATTTCCTTTTTCGGAGTTTCAGAAATTTTATTCATTTATTATTCACATATTTTACTTGTCGGGGTTGACGGCAGATTTTGTCGATACTTTGTTTGGGATTTTTTTTCTTAGCAAACTTGTTTCAAAATTGAAGTTGAGAGCATTTTAGGATTTTTTTTGACTTTCAAACACTTTCTTCCTATTTTCCAACAAATTTCTTTTGTCATAAAGTTCTACCATCTCTCACCAATCAACCAAGTCTGAATACCCTGGTAGTCCCTAAATTTGAGGACAAATTTATTTTTAAGATGGGTAGATTTGTAGCTTCCCTTCCCGAATATTTTTGAAATATTTTATTATTATTTATTTAAATTAAATGGTGATCTTTAGAATTTTAGAATTAATTATTTTGTTAATTATTACGGTAGATAACTTTAGCCATAGTTGAGTTTTGAAGTACCAGGCGACTAGGAATCATGGCATGGATAGTGCAGTGGCGTGCTTTGACTAGTGTATTAGCCAAGCCACGAAAGACCCAGCCATAATTGTGTCCTAACTAGGAAAACCGGGCCAAGTTATGACATGACCATTATAAATAGTTTAATTACTTATTATTAAATTTATTGACTTTACAGCGACCCGATTGTACCAAACCAGCCCATACTGGACCTATACCAAGCCCAAGCCCATGTAGTCATGCGGGACGTCCAATGACATTCGTGTTGATGTATTTTGGTATGATGGTGTCGTACTCCGTTTTAATGATCTAATGAGTATTTTTTAAGTATTCTAAAATAAATATTATAAATATCATTATTAGTTGATATTCAATGATATTGTATATAAATAGGTCCTTGTACATTTTTGGTAGGTGGTGCATGGTGGTATATACCCCATTATTGGTTTGTTGAATTTTGTTATTATTATTATTATTATCATTATTATTATTAATATTATTTTATTGAGACTATTATTATATAATAACATTAGTATTATTAGTTATATAAATTTGTCTAACGAATGTTATAATATATATGTGTTCATAATTATATAAGTAGACCTTACACTTAGAAATAAATTATAATCGAGTTTTTATAGAATTTTGTTATCATTATTATTATTATTGTTATTATTATTATAATTACTATTATTCTATTCTTAATATTCTTATTATTCTTATTATTCTATTCATTATATTATTCTTAAATAATATCATTAATATTCATTTATTCAAATGAATTATATATACATTTTTGGCTATGGAGTATTTAATTGTGTAAATAGGTACGTATCAACACACGGTTGTCTATATATATATATATATATATATATATATATATATATATATATATATACATATATATATATATATAGGTATATAGCTAATAAATAATATAGGAAATAAAACCAAAATAAAAACCTAAGGCAGCAACCCAGGCCCGGCCATACAAAGCAATGCCAAACCTAGCAACCCGAGCTGGGCAACCTAAAGCAGTGAATCACGAGCGAA
Source organism: Iris pallida (assembly GCA_029216955.1). Classification (NCBI taxonomy): domain Eukaryota; kingdom Viridiplantae; phylum Streptophyta; class Magnoliopsida; order Asparagales; family Iridaceae; genus Iris; species Iris pallida. Next base: position 3,014,244 of record JANAVB010040018.1, on the reverse strand, counting down.
ATCCCAGCCCAGGAAACGCGATCGATTTTTTCAACAGCGTATATAATTGAACAGAGATATCGAGAATAAAAGAACGAAACCCAAACACACACGATGCCACCACCCCTGACTACCTGGCGATCCACCCAGTGGCTGTGCACCACCCTCGTGCACCAGAGCCGGCCAGGCCACCGCGAACAGCGCACCCAAATGCGGGTGACAGCAGCAGTAACCGCAGCGAATCACCCGACTTTGCGACGACATATCGTCGTGCACACTCATCCGTTTCTCGAGCCACTTGTGCGGGTACATTGACAACATTTACCCCTTCGAATCCTTCTTAATAGATTTAATTTTCCTGCGCTACAACTCCCAGGAAATCGATGCAAAATCGAGTAAAAATGTTCCAAAAACAGAACATCAAACTGTTTATAGAGCCCTCTTTAGCAGTCGTTTCTGCAACGACATATAGACGAACATAAAATCTACCTAAAGGCACAGGTAGACAACCTATAGGGTCTCGTAACCCTTCTTGGAGAATCAGATTTCATTAAGAGGATAAAAAGTTATTCGATTTCGAAGTTTACCGAAAAAACTGTTTTTAAAATATTAAAATTTACGAAAAATCTCCGATACCACGTGCGTCCCGCCAAACCGGGCGACGTGGTCGCGAACCGAATGCATCGAAAGGTGCGTAATGGCTTCATGGACGTGTGGGATTTGACGGAATTCAAATTAGTCGCATGTACACGACAAATTTGATGCGTATCCGTCGAAATTCATCGTATCGACCTCTGTGCAAGTTTCTCAATTACTTTGTACACGCTCGTCAAATCAAGACGAAACTTGCGCCAACAGGACCGTTTCATTTTTTTGGTCCTGTATGCCAAGTTTGATCCAATTCTGAGATATTTGATCGGATCACCATTTTACGGGCCCTACGGTTCGACTCAAGGGGCGATTTTGTGCACGGCCCACCGGAATCCAACTTTGGACATGCGGTTGGATTCGTATTAGAAAACCGAATATGTTAACATATAGTTTGACAACTTTAGAGACCTTTAACTCTGGCACACTTTTCGATACAAAGCGGGTCCAATGGCGGACACCGTTTTGATCCAAAATTATTGTTTTGCCCCTGTGTCTAGAATTGGACTTAAGGACAGGAAATCCTAGCTAATTTGACTATTCTAAAAATATTGGTAATATTTATTTCAGCATCTGGAGACTTTTACATGTGTTGACGAATTATGGCTCATTGAGTGGTATAGTATTATTGGTTTCACCAGCTAAGGACCTCAGGAAAGTATATTTTCTGATTGCTTTTGATTCATAGTAGTCTTTTCATTTCATGTTTATACATATATCTAGCTGCTTGTTGATATGCTCGTCACACGGAGTAGTCGGGAGGGAAAATATCTTAGTAGACATGTGGACTAACCAGAGCTATCCTCCGTGTCTTTCGTAGAGAATAGCAGCTGCACACGACACGTGCAGGGTGCCGGATTTACCCCCTAGCCGTTCACGTGTCGAAACGGATATTTAACACCACATCGGTAGTTGTCTTTATTTATTTTTCCTTTTCTTCTCCACCGTGCCATGTCATCAGTACCTTCTAGTTTTTATCTCTCATATGTTATTTTCATGTCTTGTTAATTCTATTGTGTTTTCGCATAGCCGCCGGTTTGTGTGCTTGTTCCATTCCTGACTGGAAACTAACATTTTTTAGGTTAGCTGTGGCTTCACATAGCTTGGGAGATACGTGTGTACTTGCAGACAGAAACCTAGAAATAGATAGCAGTGGTATCATTTCCATTAATTATAAAACTTTGTACTTTCTTTAAACATAAATGTTGTAAATGTTATAATAAATTAGAAATGTGAATGAGAAATAAATATTATTCTTTCGTTATCTTGAGCATCTTGGCCGTGACAGCATTCTATCGCCGACTCTGCGGTGTAGGCTGGCTTGGATATGTCTCGTATCCAAAAAAGCGGGTGCGGCTCGTGACAAGTTTTTGTGGTGGCCCATGCAGGTCAGTCTTTGCAAATTATACAAACTTGCGGTAGTACTATATTAATCATACTGCTGCGAGCCTGCGACTAGAAAATTCTCATTCGCAACTAGGAGTAAGTCAATATTAAGAGAATGGTTAGGACTAGGAGTCCCTAATTTAATTTGACATGGGGTAGTTAAGATTATTATATAGGTCTCACTAGGTGACTCTCACGATACACTATCGTATTTTGATTCGACAGTAATTCTCAGAAGGGTAGATTCGTAACATCTTCCTGAAAGTTCGAAAAATATCCTTCTATTTACTTGTTAGAATTAAAATGTGATTTTAGAATTTTATAAATATTCAGTATAGAAGGCCTTGGTCACGGTTAAGTTTCGGAGTGCAAGATGACCAAGAATTTTGGCACTGAGAGTGTGGTCGAGTGCCTTGATTAGTGTTCTAGCCATGGTAGAGGAGGCCGAGTTATAGAATTGCACTAACTAAGAAAACCAGGCTAAATCGTGACATAACCCTAGGAATAATTTAATTATTTACTATTAAGATTTTTGACCTTTTAGAAGACCCGGTTGTTCCAAATTAGTCCGAACTCAACCCAAGTCCTGGTGGTCGGCTAGTGCGACCATATATATTTTGGTAGGACATTTCTAGTATTGGAAATAATTTCTGTGAATTATTTATTGAATATAATATATGTATTATTGCTATTTAAACTTATATTTTACTTGGAAATAGGATAACCTTCTATTAGAATGATATCGTGGGATTTTATGGATTTACTTAGGCTATACATATATACATGTGTATAAATATATTCATAATAGGTAGACATAGTGCTTTATACCTATTTTCCCTTGATCTTAAATAATTAAAGAAATATAAAGCTGAGTTTATGTTTCTTTTGCCCTCGGCCATTTCCTCTAATCATGATCAATTGTATAACTTTATCATATGTCTTTTCTAAACACCGCCATACCATATTTTCGTATCACTTATATTCTTTTCCTTGGACCGAAAGGTTTATTTTTAAAATAACTTCTCCCTCAAATGTCTATCAATCTCGAATTAAGTTTTTTTTTTGGATTCAAAAGTTTTCCTCTCAATGGTGAATATTGAATATCCGTGAAGTAAGGGTTATAAGACTTCTACTTATCTTGCCTTTGACCATGTCCCTCCTAATCAATCGTTTAAAAATTTCAAAAACTGATACCTCTCCTTCAAGGATGGATTCGTACACTTTCCTATAATGATCAATTTGTTCAAATTTCTAGCTCTCTCCATCATGATCAATTTGTTTTAGGATTTTTGAACCTCCGTTGAGATTCTAAGGATATAGTTGAAGGGATGATCGGTGACTTATGATGGCAGACAGTCGCGTACTGTCGCCACTTATTTGACTTATGGAGACTTTGGGTTCACTGCAGCCAGCAGCGTACTGGCGAGGCATGATCCCTAAGTTGAAGTAATCTCGAGTAAGTATAAGTTATCGAATATTGTCAGAGCTACATCTTGATCGTCCTATCTTCGTCTTAAATGTTATGTCCAGATTAGATAGAGTTGATTGGATATTCATTATCGTATCCTTGCTTGAGTCGTGGAATCAAGAGTTTATTGCAGCTAAGCTGTACACTGGCGAGGCATAAATTCTCGGTAAAATGACTTCGATCATGTTTACGAGTTTCGAATACCATATAAACTGCGTCTTATTGGCATATAACTATTAATTTTTTTAAAAATTGATTTGTGCTTATTCCTAGCCACAGTCTTCTCGATTAACCGATAATTTTTCCTTCATTTCTTATACTTTTATTTTTCAAATTGTCATCTTTTAATGTAATTTCGACTGGATTCCTAAACTCATCTAGATTTTGATTCCAAACTCGTGCCTAAATAATTAGGATAAATATTTTAAGTAATTTGGATTTGATCATCCTTGAACAATTTTGATCATGACTAGACTCCTTTATTACATTTTGATCGAGTCAATTTGTATCCTTTCCTAGGATTGATTCTATGATCATGCCTACACAATCGTTCGTGTTGGAACGATTTCGATTGTATCATCCTTAAATACTTTTTGATCACGACCAAACTAATCGATTCTATTTTGATCGTGCCAAATCGCTAGTCATCCTAGAATTCAATTCCATGATCGTGCCTAAATAATTTTGTTCGACTAGTTGTTCGTACCAAGATGATTTCAATTTTGATCGATCTTACACCATTTCTCTCAAGGCTAAACCATAACCGTGTCTATGATTTCAACTAAATTATAGCTAAGGTTATACCTCCGTTCCAACTACGGTCATGACTATTTTGATCATGATCATACTCGTGCCAACTTTCTATTTCCCCCTGCTTGGATGACTTGCACGATTAGCCTTGATCGTGACTGCCTCTTAAATGCGACTAATATCCTGTTTAGATTTCATCGAAAACTTTGGTCATTTCCTTTAAAAGCTGGTAATGACTCAACCAAGCTGATCATAGATCAGTCGTGCCCAATCAATTCAATTTAGATCATTCTTAAAAACATTTGCTTGTCAACTAGACCATTTGATCGAATACTGGTCGTACTAAATCACACTCTCCTCTTGTCTATCATTATTATCATTTTTACGCTTGACTAATTAGTTCAGGAATCATATCGCTTTCTTGATTATACCATTCGTCGTTTTATTAATATCAATTAAAAATTTACTTTCTTGATTATTCTTCATAGTCGTGCATAATCGTGTGCTTGAAATTTTGGAGACGAAATATTTTTAAGGTGGGTAGAATTAAATCCACTTACCTACTTCCAAAAGTTTTATTTTGTTTTACGTTAATAAATTTTTTTTAGAAAATATATTTCAGTTGTAACCATTATAGAATGTATTTTGATGACAACAGAATTTTTGTCAAACCATTTTGATTTAGAATTTATAAAATATCGTTTAAATTATTTGCTAATATTAATTATCAATTAAATTCATTTTGTTGTATTATAGTTAGTTTGGTTTAGTCTTGGACTAATGATGATATGTATTGTTTAAATAAAATATACCATATTTTCCAAGTCTTTTGATAAACATATTATTCATTTAAATTATTATTGTATTATATTTAGAATCGATCAAATGCATTTCTTAATATTTTAATAAAATCTAGAATTATTTTTAAAATGATTATGGGTTGATTTTGATTGATGAATCCAACATTTAGTTAAAATTTTAGAAGATATTTTATTCTTGGATTATTTGAATTACTATTTATCCTGGGTTATATTAAAATTCAAATTAGTATTATATTATTTTAGAAGATATTGTATTTGTGAAAAATATACAGCTATAAGTATCTGAGTTAGTCTTAACAATATTTTGACAATCGATTTTATTACTAGAACTATTTATAGTAATGAGTATTATTTTAGACAATATTTTATGAATGATTTCGGGCAGGATTGGATTGGTTCAAATTCCTAGATTCCTTTTTCTGGAGTTTCTGAAATTTTATTCATTTATTATTCACATATTTTACTTATCAGGGTTGAAGGCAGATTTCGTCGATACTTTGTTTAGGATTTTTTTTTTCTTAGCAAACTTGTTCCAAAATTGAAGTTTAGAGCATTTTAGGATTTTTTGAGTTTCAAACACTTTCTTCCTATTTTCCAATAAATTTTTTTTGTCATAAATTTCTACTATCTCTCACCAATCAACTAAGTCTGAATACCCTGGTAGTCCCAAAATTTGAGGACGAATTTATTTTTAAGGTGGGTAGATTTGTAGCTCCCCTTTCATAAAATTTTTGAAATATTTTATTATTATTTATTTTAATTAAATGGTGATATTTAGAATTTTAGAATTAATTATTTTGTTAATTATTATGGAAGATAACTTTAGCCATAGTTGAGTTTTGAAGTACCAAACGACTAGGAATCATGGCATGGAAAGTGCAGTGGCGTGCTTTGACTAGTGTATTAGCCATGCCAAGGAAGACCCAGCCATAAGTGTGTCCTAACTAGAAAAACTGCGCCAAGTTGTGACATGACCATTATAAATAGTTTAATTACTTATTATTAAATTTATTGACTTTACAGCGACCTGGTTGTACCAAACCAGCCCAGACTGGACCCATACCAAGCCCAAGCCCATGTAGTCATACGGGACGTCCAATGACATTCGTGTTGATGTATTTTGGTATGTTGGTGTCGTATTCCGTTTTAATGATCTAATGAGTAGTTTTTAAGCATTCTTAAATAAATACTATAAATATCATTATTAGTTGATATTCAATGATATTGTATATAAATAGGTCCTTGTACATTTTTGGTAGGTGGTGCATGGAGGTATATACCCCATTATTAGTTTTTTGAATTTCGTTATTATTATTATTATTATTATTATTATTATTATTATTAGTATTATTGGTTATATTAATTTGTCCAACGAATGTTATAATATATATGTGTTCATAATTATATAAGTAGACCTTACACTAAGAAATAAATTATAATCGAATTTATATGGAATTTTGTTATCATTATTATTATTATTATTATTATTATTCTATTTTAATATTCTTATTATTCTATTCATTATATTATTCTTAAATAATATCGTTAATATTTATTTATTCAAATGAATTATATATACATATTTTTGGCTATGGAGTATTTAATTGTGTATATAGGTACGTATCAACACATACATAGGTATATAGCTAATAAATATATATACATAGGTATACATATATATATATATATATATATATATATACATAAATATATATATATATATATATATATATATATATATATATATATATATATATATATATACATAGGTATATAGCTAATAAATAATATAGGAAATAAAACCAAAATAAAAACCCAAGGCAGCAAGCCCAGGCCCGGACATACAAAGCAATCCCAAACCCAGCAAACCCGAGCTGGGCAACCCAAAGCAGCGAATCACGAGCGGAATCCCAGCCCAGGAAACGCGATCGATTTTTTCGACAGCGTATATAATTGAACAGATAGATATCGAGAATAAAAGAATGAAACCCTAACACAGGCGACGCCACCACCCCTGACTACCTGGCGATCCACCCAGTGGCTGCGCACCATCCTCGTGCGCCAGAACCGGACAGGCCACCGCGAACAGAGCACCTAAGCGCGGGTGACAGCAGTAATAACCGCAGCGAATCACCCGACTTCGTGATGACATATCATCGTGCACACTCATCCGTTTCTCAAGCCACTTGTGTGGGTACGTTAACAACATTTACCCCTTCGAAGCCCTCTTAATAGATTTAATTTTCCTGCGCTACAACTCCCAGGAAATCGATGCATAATCGAGTGAAAATGTCCCAAAAACAGAACATTAAACTGTTTATAGAGCCCTCTTTAGCAGTCGTTTCTGCAACGACGAATAGACGAACATAAAATCTACCTGAAGGCACAAGTAGACAACCTATAGGGTCTCGTAACCCTTCTTGTAGAATCAGATTTCATTAAGAGCATGAAAAGTTATTCGATCCCGAAGTTTACCGAAAAACTGTTTTTAAAATATTGAAATTTACGAAAAATCTCCGATAACACATGCGTCCTGCCAAACCGGACGACGTGGTCGTGAACCGAATGCATCGAAAGGTGCGTAATGGTTTCGTGGACTTGTGGGCTTTGACGGAATTCAAATTGGTCGCGTGTACACGACGAATTTGATGTTTATCCGTCAAAATTCACCGTGTCGACATCTGTGCAAGTTTCTCAATTACTTTGTGCACGCTCGTCAGATCGAGACAAAACTTTCGCCAACAGGACCGTATCATTTTTCTGGTCCTGTATGCCAAGTTTGGTCCAATTCTGAGACAGTTGATCAGATCACCGTTTTGCGGACCCTACGATCCGATTCAAGGGGCAATTTTGTGCACGGCCCACCGGAATCCAACTTTGGACGTACGATTGGATTTGTACCGGAAAATTGGACCTGTTGACATATAGTTTGACGACTTTAGAGACCTTTAACTCCGACACATTTTCGATGGAAAGCGGGTCCAACGGCGGATACCGTTTTGATCCGAACTTGTCGTTTTGCCCCTGTGTTCAGAATTGGACTTAAGGACAGGAAATTCTAGCTAATTTGACTATTCTAAAAATATTGGTAATGTTTATTTCAGCATCTGGAGACTTTTGTATGTGTTGACTTATTGTGGCTAATTGAGTGGTATAGTATTATTGGTTTCACCAGCTGAGGACCTCAGGCAAGTGCACTTTCTGATTGCTTTCGATTCATAGTAGTCTTTTCATTTCATGTTTATACATATATCTTGCTGTTGTTGACGCGCTCGTCATACGGAGTAGTCAGAAGGGAAAATATCTTAGTTGATATGTGGACTACCCAGAACTATCCCCCGTGTCTTTCGTGGAGAATAGCAGCTGCACACGACACGTGCAGGGTACCAAATTTACACCCTAGCCGTTCACATGTCGAAACGGATATTTCACACCACATAGGTAGTTGTCTTTTATTTATTTTTCCTTTTCTTCTCCACCGTGCCATGTCATCAGTACCTTCTAGTTTTCATCTCTCATATGTTATTTTCATGTCTTGTTAATTCTATTATGTTTTCGCATAGCCGTTGGTTTGTGTGTTTGTTCTATTCCTGACTGGAAACTAACATTTTTCAGGTTAGTTGTGGCTTTACATAGCTTAGGAGATACGTGTGTACTTGCAGACAGAAACCTAGAAATAGATCGCAGTGGTATCATTTCCATTAATTGTAAACTTTGTACTTTCTTTAAACATAAATATTGTAAATGTTGTAATAAATTAGAAATGTGAATGAGAAATAAATAATATTCTTTTGTTATCTTGAGCATCTTGGCCGTGACAGCGTTCTACCATCGACTCTGTGGTGTAGGCTGGCTTGGACACGTCTCGTATCCGAAAAAGCGGGTGCAGCTCGTGACAAGTTTTTATGGTGGCCCATGTAGGTCAGTCTTTACAAATTATGCGAACTCGCGGTAGTACCATATTAATCATACTGCTGCGAGCCTGCGACTAGAAAATGCTCATTCACAACTCGGAGTAAGTCAATATTAAGAGAATGGTTAGGACTAGGAGTCCCTAATTTAATTTGACATGGGGTAGTTAAGATTGCTATATAGGTCTCACTAGGTGACTCTCACGATACACTATCGCATTTTGATTCGACGGTAATTCTCAGAAGGGTAGATTCGTAACATCTTCCTGAAAGTTTAAAAAATATCCTTCTATTTACTTGTTAGAATTAAAATGTGATTTTAGAATTTTATAAATATTCAGTATAGAAGGCCTTGGTCACGGTTAAGTTTTGGAGTGCAAGATGACCAAGAATTTTGGCACTGAGAGTGTGGTCGAGTGCCTTGCCTAGTGTTCTAGCCATGGTAGAGGAGGCCGAGTTATAGGTGTGCACTAACTAAGAAAACCAGGCTAAATCGTGACATAACCCTAGGAATAATTTAATTATTTACTATTAAGATTTTTGACCTTTTAGAAGATCCGGTTGTTCCAAATTAGCCCGAACTCAACCCAAGTCCTGGTGGTCGGCTAGTGCGACCATATATATTTTGGTAGTACATTTCTAGTATTGGAAATAATTTTTGTGAATTATGCATTGAATATAATATCTGTATTATTGCTATTTAAACTTATATTTTACTTGGAAATAGGATAACCTTCTATTAGAATGATATCGTGGGATTTTAGGTATTTACTTAGGCTATACATATATACATGTGTATAAATATATTCATACTAGGTAGACATAGTGCTTTATACCTATTTTCCCTCGATCTTAAATAATTAAAGAAATATAAAGCTGAGTTTATGTTTCTTTTGCCCTCGGCCATTTCCTCTAATCATGATCAATTGTACAACTTTATCGCATGTCTTTTCTAAACACCGTCATACCATAAGTTCGTATCACTTATATTCTTTTCCTTGGACCGAAAGGTTTATTTTTAAAATAACTTCTCCCTCAATTGTCTATTAATCTTGAATTAAGTTTCTTTTTTGGATTCAAAAGTTTTCCTCTCAATGGTGAATATTGATTATCCGTGAAGTAAGGGTTATAAGACTTTTACTTATCTTGCCTTTGACCATGTCCCTCCTAATCAATCATTTAAAACTTTCAAAAACTGATACCTTCCCTTCAAGGATGGATACGCACACTTTTCTATAATGATCACTTTGTTCAAATTTCTAGCTCTCTCCATCATGATCAATTTGTTTTAGGATTTTTGAACCTCCGTTGAGATTCTAAGGATGTAGTTGAAGGGATGATCGGTGACTTATGATGGCAGACAGCCGCACACTGTCGCCACTTATTTGACTTATGGAGACTGTGGGTTCACTACAGCTAGCAGCGTACTGGCGAGACATTGTCCCTAAGTTGAAGTAATCTCGAGTAAGTATAAGTTATCGAATGTTGTCAGAGCTACATCTTGATCGTCCTATCTTCGTCTTAAGTGTTATGTCCAGATTGGATAGAGTTGATTGGATGTTCGTTACCGTATCCTTGCTTGAGTCGTGGAACCAAGAGTTTATTGCAGCTAGCTGTACACTGGCGAGGCATAAATTCTCGGTAAAATGACTTCGATTATGTTTACGAGTTTCGAATACCATAGAGACTACGTCTTATTGGCATATAACTATTAAGTTTTTTAAATCGATTTATGCTTATTCCTAGCCACAGTCTTCTCGATAAATCGATAATTATCCCTTTATTTCTTATACTTCTATTTTTTAGATTGTCATCTTTTAATGTAATTTCGACTGGATTCCTAAACTCATCTAGATTTTAATTCCAAACTTGTGCCTAAATAATTAGAGATAAATATTTTAAGCAATTTGGATTTGATCATCCTTGAACAATTTTGATCATGGCTAGACTCCTTTATTACATTTCGATCGAGTCAATTCTTATCCTTTCCTAGGATTGATTCTATGATCAAGCCTACACAATCGTTCGTGTTGGAACGATTTCGATTAGATCATCCTTAAATACTTTTTGATCACGACCAAACTAATCAATTCTATTTCGATCGTGCCAAATACCTAGTCATCCTAGAATTCAATTCCATGATCGTGCCTAAATAATTTTGTTCGACTAGTTGTTCGTACCAAGATGATTTCAATTTTGATCGATCTTACACCATTTCTATCAAAACTAAACCATAACCGTGCCTATGATTTCAACTAAATCATAGCTAAGGTTATACTTCCGTTCTAACTACGGTCATGACAATTTTGATCATGATCATACTCGTGCCAACTTTCTATTTTCGCCCTGCTTGGCTGGCTTGCACGATTAGCCTTGATCGTGACTGCCTCTTAAATGCGACTAATATCCTGTTTAGATTTCATCGAAAACTTTGGTCATTTCCTTCAAAAGCTGGTAATGACTCAACCAAGCTGATCATAGATCAGTCGTGCCCAATCAATTCAATTTAGATCATTATTAAAAACTTTTGCTTGTCAACTAGACCATTTGACCGAATACTGGTTGTACCAAATCGCACTCTCCTCTTGTCTATCATCATTATCATTTTTACGCTTGACCAATTAGATCATGAATCATATCGCTTTCTTGATTATACCATTCGTCGTTTTATTCATATCAATTAAAAATTTACTTTCTTGATTATTCTTCATAGTCGTGCATAATCGTGTTCTTGAAATTTTGGAGACGAAATATTTTTAAGGTGGGTAGAATTAAACCCACTTCCCTACTTCCAAAAGTTTTATTTTGTTTTATGTTAATAAATTTTTTTTAGAAAATATATTTCAGTTGTAACCATTATAGAATGTATTTTGATGACAACAGAATTTTTGTCAAACCATTTTGATTTAGAATTTATAAAATATCGTTTAAATTATTTGCTAATATTAATTATCAATTAAATTCATTTTGTTGTATTATAGTTAGTTTGGTTCAGTCTTAGACTAATGATGATCTGTATTATTTAAATAAAATATACCATATTTTCCAAGTCTTTTGATAAACATATTATTCATTTAAATTATTATTGTATTATATTTAGAATCGATCAAATGCATTTCTTAATATTTTAATAAAATCTAGAATTATTTTTAAAATGATTATAGGTTGATTTTGATTGATGAATCCAACATTTAGTTAAAATTTTAGAAGAGATTTTATTCTTGGATTATTTGAATTACTATTATCCAAGGTTATATTAAAATTCAAATTACTATTATATTACTTTAGAAGATGTTGTATTTGTGAAAAATATACAGCTATAAGTATCTGAGTTAGTCTTAACAATATTTTGACAATCGATTTTATTACTAGAATTATTTAACGTAATGAGTATTATTTTCGACAATATTTTATGAATGATTTCGGGCAGGATTGGGTCAAATTCCTAGATTCCCTTTTCCGGAGTTTCAGAAATTTTATTCATTTATTATTCACATATTTTACTTATCGGGGTTGAAGGCAGATTTCCTCGATAATTAGTTTAGGATTTTTTTTCTTAGCAAACTTGTTCCAAAATTGAAGTTAAGAGCATTTTAGGATTTTTTTTTGAGTTTTAAACACTTTCATCCTATTTTCCAATAAATTTCTTTTGTCATAAATTTCTTCTATCTCTCACCAATCAACCAAGTCTGAATACCCTGGTAGTCCCTAAATTTGAGGACGAATTTATTTTTAAGGTGGGTAGATTTGTAGCTCCCTTTTCCAAAAAAATTGAAATATTTTATTATTATTTATTTTAATTAAATAGTGATATTTAAAATTTTAGAATTAATTATTTTGTTAATTATTATGGTAGATAACTTTAGCCATAGTTGAGTTTTGAAGTACCAGACGACTAGGAATCATGGCATGGATAGTGCAGTGGCGTGCTTTGACTAGTGTATTAGCCATGCCAAGGAAGACCCAGCCATAAGTGTGTCCTAATTAGAAAAACCGGGCCAAGTTGTGACAAGACCATTATAAATAGTTTAATTACTTATTATTAAATTTATTGACTTTACAGCGACCCGGTTGTACCAAACCAGCCCAGACTGGACCCATACCAAGCCAAGCCCATGTAGTCATGCAGGACGTCCAATGACATTCGTGTTGATGTATTTTGGTATGATGGTGTCGTATTCCGTTTTAATGATCTAATGAATATTTTTTAAGTATTCTTAAATAAATATTATACATATCATTATTAGTTGATATTCAATGATATTGTATATAAATATGTCCTTGTACATTTTTGGTAGGTGGTGCATGGTGGTATATATCCCATTATTGGTTTGTTGAATTTCATTATTATTATTATTAGTATTATTTTATTGAGGCTATTATTATTATATAATAATATTAGTATTATTGGTTATATTAATTTGTCCAACGAATGTTATAATATATATGTGTTCATAATTATATAAGTAGACCTTACACTAAGAAATAAATTATAATCGAATTTTTATGGAATTTTATTATTATTATTATTATTATTATTATTATTATTATTATTATTATTATTATTATTATTATTATTATTATTATTATTATTATTATTCTATTCTTAATATTCTTATTATTCTTATTATTCTTAAATAATAACGTTAATATTCGTTTATTCAAATGAATTATATATACATTTTTGGCTATGGAGTATTTAATTGTGTATATAGGTACGCATCAACACACGGTTGTATATATGCATAAATATATATATATATATATATATATATATATATATATATATATATATATATATATATATTATTTCTTTATATTGTTTCAAAATATATATATTCTTTTATATATATATATATATATATATATATATATATATATATATATATATATATATATTTATATATATATATATATATATATATATATATATATATATATATATATATATATATATACATAGGTATATAGCTAATAAATAATATAGAAAATAAAACCAAAATAAAAACCCAAGGCAGCAAGCCCAGGCCCGGCCATACAAAGCAATCCCAAAACCAGCAAACCCGAGCTGGGCAACCCAAAGCAGTGAATCACGAGCGGAGTCCCAGCCCAAGAAACGCGATCGGTTTTTTCTACAGCGTATATAATTGAACAGAGAGATATCGAGAATAAAAGAACGAAACCCTAACACACGCGACGCCACCACCCCTGACTACCTAGCGATCCACCCAGTGGCTGCGCACAACCCTCGTGTGCCAGAGCCGGCCAGGCCACCGCGAACAGCGCACACAAGCGCGGGTGACAGTAGCAGTAACCGCAACGAATCATCCGACTTTGCGACGATATATCGTCGTGCACACTCATCCGTTTCTTGAGCCACTTATGCGGGTACGTTGACAACATTTACCCCTTCGAATCCCTCTTAATAGATTTAATGTTCCTGCACTACAACTCCCAGGAAATCGATGCAAAATCGAGTGAAATTGTCCCAAAAACAGAACATCAAACTGTTTGTAGAGCCCTCTTTAGCAGTCATTTCTGCAACGACGGATAGACGAACATAAAATCTACCTGAAGGCACAGGTAGACAACCTGTAGGGTCTCGTAACCCTTCTTGTAGAATCAGATTTCATTAAGAAGATGAAAAGTTATTTGATTCCGAAGTTTATCGAAAAAATATTTTTAAAATATTAAAATTTACGAAAAATCTCCGATACCACGTGCGTTCCGCCAAAACGGGCGACGTGGTCGCGAACCGAATGCATCGAAAGGTGCGTAATGGCTTCGTGGACGTGTGGGCTTTGACGAAATTTAAATTGGTCGCGTGTACATGACAAATTTAATGCGTATCCGTAAAAATTTACCGTATCGACCTCTGTACAAGTTTCTCAATTACTTTGTGCATGCTCGTCAGATAGAAACAAAACTTGTACCAATAGGACCGTATCATGTTTCTGGTCCTGTATGCCATGTTTTGTCCAATTCTGAGACAGTTGATCGGATCACCATTTTACGGGCCCTACGGTCCCACTCAAGGGGTAATTTTGTGCACGGCCCACCGGAATCCAACTTTGGACATACGGTTGGATTCGTATCGAAAAAGTGGACCTGTTGACATATAGTTTGACGACTTTAGAGACCTTTAACTCAGACACGCTTTCGATACAAAGTGGGTCCAACGGCGGACACTGTTTTGATCCAAAATTATTGTTTTTCCCTGTGTCCAGAATTGGACTTAAGGACAGGAAATCCTAGCTAATTTGACTATTCTAAAAATATTGGTAATGTTTATTTCAGCATCTGGAGACTTTTGCATGTGTTGGCTGATTGTGGCTCATTGAGTGGTATAGTATTATTGGTTTTACCAGCGAAGGACCTCAGGCAAGTGCACTTTCTGATTGCTTTCGATTCATAGTATTCTTTTCATTTCATGTTTATACATATATCTTGCTGCTTGTTGACACACTCGTCACACGGAGTAGTCGGGAGAGGAAATATCTTAGTAGACATGTGGACTACCCAGAACTATCTCTCGTGTCTTTCGTAGAGAATAGCAGCTGCACAGGACACGTGCAGGGTGCCAGATTTACCCCCTAGCCATTCACATGTCGAAACGGATATTTCACACCACATAGGTAGTTGTCTTTTATTTATTTTTCCTTTTCTTCTCCACCGTGCCATGTCATCAGTACGTTCTAGTTTTCATCTCTCATATGTTATTTTCATGTCTTGTTAATTCTATTGCGTTTTTGCATAGCCGTCGGTTTATGTGCTTGTTCCATTCCTGACTGGAAACTAACATTTTTCAGGTTAGCTGTAGCTTCACAACGTGTGTACTTGCAGACAGAAACATAGAAATAGATAGCAGTGGTATCATTTCCATTAATTATAAAACTTTATACTTTCTTTAAACATAAATGTTGTAAATGTTGTAATAAATTAGAAATATGAATGAGCAATAAATATTATTCTTTTGTGATCTTGAGCATCTTGGCCGTGACAGCGTTCTACCATCGACTCTACGGTGTAGGCTGGCTTGGACACGTCTCGTATCCGAAAAAGTGGGTGCGGGTCATGACAATTCTCTTTCATCTACAGAGACTACAACAACTGATATTCCAGTCTTAATTACTACCGAGGCAATTCTAGGATATAGAGTTGTACGGACAACTGTTTCCATAACTGCCTGGCTGTAGCGGGGGTAACGTTGTCATCCCCTACTTCAAATGTCCCAGAGTCCTCCAAAGAAGAGTTGCCTCCTATAGATTCTCAAGCTGGAGCTCCCGATCATCAGGCCACTCAAGCTCCTACTCGTTCTCAAGAAGATCGAGAGATGATAGACGCCCTCCAGGAATGTGGATATGACGATGTACCAACCGGAGATAATTCTGCAAGTGTTGCCGAAGAAGAATGGCTAGTTCCAGTAGATGTCCCACTGGTATCAACTGAAAAATGCCATATACCTTTTGAGGATGAATAAAATCCAATTGTTGAGGAGGGACATCCAAGCCCAAAAACTGATGAGCCTGAAAATAAAGAAGATCAAACTACGGCTCATGAAGATATTGGGAATGATGAAAATCCCAACACTCTTGTTACAGAGACTCAGACCCCTACTGATCAAAACTTTGAAGTCAGGGATACAGAGGAGATTGCCCCAGTTAACCAGGCAGAATCAGGGGCCAGAAGCAGCCGTTTCTTATCAGGTGGTTCCGAAGCTGGGAATTGTCAGACAACTGTGTCTAAAACTACCATGGCCAGACTTTGTTCTGATCTGGACATTTGCCGTGAAACCCCATATGTATTACCAGGATCAGGTAAAATTTTGATTTTTATTTACATTAATTCCTGTGATTTATATGTAATGACTGTGTATCTTGATCACAGTGGGTCCTGTGGGGATACTTACAAAAGCTGCATCGACCACCTTCAGTTTCAGCTCGACCATGGCTCCTCTGGATATGGGGACCCAAACTGGAGAGGGGAGTTCTTCTATGATGCTAGTACTCGGGTCTCCTGGTGTACAATCTGTAGTTCCTCCAGGTACTTCAGAAACAAGAATTCCAACAGAGGTAGCTACCCCAGGGATCTCAGCGATGGACGGAGCTGTTGTCCAAGCTTATACTAATGCTTTCTTCACTTCTCTGAAGCCTTTAATTCAAATGGTAATGGAAAAGGACCAACCTTATGAGTCAGTAAGGGGCCCTTCCTCCTTCATCATTAGAGCCATCTGCAAGATTGGTGATCTAGATAGAGTCAATTATTAAGTTCATATTTTGAATGAACTTGAAGAATCGATCAAGTCTTACAAAGATCTAACAAGAGGAAACATCCAGAAACTTGTAGATGCTGAATGCGAGGTGATGGCTCGTGAAGCTGCAATACAAAAAGCAGAGTTGAAGCTTCTGTAGTAGCTTTCTCACAGCGTTCTGTAGGGTTGGAATCTCGTATTGTCGAGACAACTACTTCTGTTGAATGCTATAAGACTGAAGCTATAGAGAAAGAAAAAGAAGCTGCTGAATATCAAGTTCGTCTCCATGAACTAGAATTTGAAATGGCTCGGCTTCAAGAAGCAGCTAAAGCAGCTCGATGACGCGAAGAAGAAGTATTGAAGATGCATCAAATTGCTGCAAATCAATTAGATAACTTGAAGAGGTAGCGGGATGAACTTATCTAAATTGAAGGTACAAAATTGGAACGCACATAAGCTTTTCTGGCCGCATAGGATGTTCTGGCCGCATGGACTTCCTAGCCGCATGGACTTCCTAGCCGCATGGACTGCCTGGCCACATGGACTGCTTGGCCGCATGGACTGTTCTGGCTGCATGAACTTTCTTTCTGCCACGTATGCATCTCATTTAATTGCCCTTGATTTGTTTCGGATTTAAAGCCGCCTTTTGGGGTAGGATCCCAAGGGTCAGTTTTAAATATCCAGATTTGCCTCGATGACCGAAGAGTCGATTTTGTTCTTTAGGTGGCACACGGATCGAAGCGTCCATCGATCTATGAGCCTCCTGTCCACCTATAAATAAGAGTAACTTTTAGAGAAAAACTCTTTACTTTCTTCTTTTATTCGAACCTCTCTTGCCCTAGCTGCCTTCTTCTTCCTCTTTGCTCATCAATGGCTCCCAAGACTTCCAAGGCTTCCTCTGCTGCGGCGAAGGGCAGAAGAGCGGCCTCTTCATCGAATAAGGCGCCCACGGTTCATCCCGACGTTCATCCCATCATTGAGGGTAAGAATATTTGGGAGAAGTTACATGAACTCAAAAATCCTAACCGTCAGGGCTATGTCGCATGTTTTTTATATGCGAGCCTTCTTCATCTCCATTGAACTGTTCAAGTTCATTGGGGTGAATCCATATAACGTGCTGTATGTGCTACATATATATCCTATGTTCGAGCCGCATAGGGGTATCCTTCATGTCCAAGCCGCATGAGGGTCGTCATGTGGCTGTATAAGCACTTTACAGAACTGGGCCGCATGAAGTTCCAACAGATAGGACCGCATAAGCTCCTTCGAATTGTGCCGCATGAGGCCCCATCAAATCAGAACCGCATAAGCTCACGCTAAACCGAGCCGCATAAGCTTACGCAAATCAGTGACACATAAGCTCATGTTCAAACAGAGCCGCATAAGCTCTTTTATGCAGAACCGCATAAGCTCACGCTGAACAGAGTCGCATAAGCTTACGCTAATCAGTGCCACATAAGCTCATGTTCAAACAGAGCCGCATAAGCTCTTTTAAATAGAACCGCATAAGCTCGCGCTAAACAGAACCGCATAGGCTCGTGTTTACGCAAAGCCACATAAGCTCATCTGAAATGGGCCGCATGGGACCTCCACCAAATCAGAGCCGCATAAGCTCATATGTATCGGGTCGCATAAGCCTAGAAACACTAAGTGGCTTTGTTTAGCCATCTTTTAACTTGTTTCTTTTATCTTTCTCCAGTGAATCTGCCAGTCAATCCAGCGGGAGAACCCCTGGTGGGTTCGGCCCAATCTGCTGTAGGTGTGCGATTCGACCAATTAGTCCGATATTTGGCGAACCAGCTTCCCACCAACGAGCCTATGGAGGGGCTGAATGCTATCAGGAACCAGCCCTTCTACTTTCTCTGTGCCATAATGAACTCGGGGCAATTGGAAAGAAAATACCTGAAGCCGGTGTTCCTCTTTGGGGATGCCTTGACTGTGAAGAACCCCCGAGTGCTGGATATATCCGAGAGTTGGGACTTTACTCTTGACGGGATGGCGATCCATATCCCACCGATGGAGCGTCATTTTTCTCTGTCATGGTTCAACATGTTACCGATGGATAGAAAGATGGTGGACTCCTTGACTCCAAGCAAGTCGGGGATGATTGTGGGTAACATCCATTATAACAGAAATTTGGGGTCAGCGCATGCGGAAAAGAAATTTGTCAGTCGGTACGTGATGGGACTGGCCCCGGGTACCTTCATAAATGTATCGGGTTCCAATTTCACGTTCTCTCAAGCCGACACTTTCTTGAACCAGCTTGCTCGGAAGGGGTCGTATCCCGTCGACCGGTTGGCGCTACTAAATTGGATAAACCCTATCCCTGCGTGGGCCAACTTGACTATGTGGATTCTACGAAAGTATGAGACTCCCCTGCGTGAGATCGGCCTCGACCACGCCATTCGGGGCACCTGTCACGATCTACCCATAAATAAGCCGTTGTTTATGGCTCTCCTGAAGATGTACAACCGGCGGACGGAAACCTTCTTCACGCCCAGATGGGAGCTGGGACTCGCTCTCTACGAGATGTACGTTATTTCCAAGCTGCCCTGGGAGGAAGAAGTCTTTGAAGTGTACACCCCTATGAACGAAGAGTTCGAGGATTTGGATCGACGGTTCTCGGGCTTTGTTGCCGTATACCGGGAATTGTTATGTCACCACAGTACCTATCACCAGACGTCCATCAAGAAGGATGGTAGCTCGGAAGGGAGCATTCCTCACACCACGTCCTGGATCTCATACCTTTTTATACTAGGTACCTCAGGCCGGGTTTCTTCCCGAGATCCTTAAACCCAGGAGGAGGTACAAAAACTGGCGTCAACTGCCAAGAGATCGAAGGCCACGGGCGACACATTTGGGAGTCAAACTGACTCCTCTAGTTATTTTTATCATGGTACTCAGCGGCTGTCAGAGAAGGCACTCTTGGCAGGATTCTTGATGGTGTGGCCACGGAACTGCGTAGTCTTAGGAGGGGTGGGTTCGACTAAGAGGATCAGCCACCACTTTATCCTCCCTATAGTAAAGCTGGTCTTTGGGGTCAGACTGGCCCTTCTTTCGGCCATGGTGTACAGCATACACCATGACCTTCGCGTCTTCTCATCCAAGGTCATCGCCCATGACACGGCGATGGATTTTGAGCGCATAGAGCTGCCCTACCATTATCTGATGGGGTGGTTGTTGATGCACTACCGTTCTTTGATGAGACCTGGAACAGAAGACGGCGTTACGGCTGATGATGCTTTCATTTTCCAATATCACCATCAGCCTTGGGAATGCAGTACTATGCCAGCCTATCGGAGGAAGCTGGCGAGAGTGGACGGATATGAATTTTTTGTGTCTGTTCTTCATTTTATCGATGAAGAAGTGAGGGGCGTACATATTGATGGTACCGGACATCCTCACCTCTTGCCTGAGAAGATGCTCCTTTGGTTGCATAATATCCGTCCAGTGCACCTAGTATACCGTAACCGCAACAATGTCTACCTAGAGCCCTACTTGCCCAGTAGGTTCTATCGCCAGTTCGGGTATAGCCAGCTATTCTTTGACAGTCCCAGCCCTTGCCTGGATTTTGTAGGTAGCGTCCTCGACGGTATCAGGACCTGGAATTATTATGATGCGGTTCATACCCGAACCAGCTTCTCGGTTCCTTATGCTGAGGTGCCAGAGAAGATTTTGTATATAGCGGCCCTATACTATGTTACTGCGAGCAAGCCTCCCGTTAATTTTGACCTGAGTACCAGCTTTATCGTGGGTACTGGCTTATCGGAGAAGCCCAAGGGGTCCAAGACGAAGAAGAAGAGGGCAAACACGGTTCCTGTGTCGGACTCGGAGTCCACCAATACGGATGAAGAGGATGACGAGCATGATGCCGATAGCTATCTCCCTTCTGCAGAAGATGTGGTGGCGGATCAGCCGCCTGTTGTACCAGATGAGGTGGTGGCGGATCAGCCGCCTATTGAGCCGAGTCCTTCCCGAAAGCGAAGCAGGCTTGAGTCTGCTGGAGGCGGCAGAACCTACTCCGTGAAACGAGCTGCGGTTAAGCCTCGTCGGCTGCTCATTAAGGAGAGAGGCGAGGATATGGGCACCATTTCGGAGGTGAATTGAATCACAACCCTCTCTTTCTTTTGCTTTTCTCGAACTATGTTCTAATTATTTTTTTCTTTTCTCTGTAGGCGTCAGAAGAGTCGGACTCTCGAGAACCGGTTGTTGTTTCTGAAGTCAATCTGGCCCTGACCACTTTGATTAGTGATATGTGTGCCGAGATTATTTTTGCCGGGGTTCTCTCGACGGCGGCTGATGGGTCTCATGTTGCTGAGGTCTCGATCCAGGGCGACGGGGCTCCGCTGAACCCGTCCCTGAGATTGCTGAATTTTAGCAGGGCGACGCTGATCCAGTCGTATCTCCTTCAGGGGCGGCTGGGGCAGAGGAACCAGCTGAATTCGACTTGGAGGTCGCTGGTTAGGGGACTACGGCGGTTGTGAGCGAACTTCAGCCTCCACCACCCTTCAGTGGTAAGATAAGCCAAATCTTAACTAATGAGGAGGCCTATTTGCTCTATCATCACATCCTTCGGGTTAGGCTGATTGATGGTTGCTCTGGACATACAGGTCCTACCCCTTCACTGCCCATGACGGACATTGTTAGGGTAGGCTTTGTCGGAATGGATCTGGTGGAAGGGAGTGTGCCCCCTCCCCTTCCGACTTATATTGAGGGGCCTCCCATTGGATCGAGTTCAAAATATCAGATGGCGGCACAGCCGGGGCAGAGAGCAATGGTCCCTGCGTCCTCCTCTGCTCATGTGGCTTCGGGGGTCGACCTTTTCGTCTTGCCGAGTATCCAGGTTCTTCGGGCCGCGGTGGAGGAGTTAGCTGCTATCCACGCATCTTTTCACTCGGAATTTGTTTTCCTGGTGGCAGGGTGGCAAGTTCTGGCGCATCTTCTTCGATACTGCCAGCTACCCTTCTTTTGACGCCGTCTTCTACGGAAGTTCTGGATGAAGCATCACAGGATGTGGTTGACAGTTTCTACCGTCACCTGAAGAGAGGGGTCGAAGCTTCTGTGGAGCGGGGGACCCCCTTTGCCTTGGCCCGACAATGCACCCGTGGCCAAATTAAAATTCTTAAAACCCTTCCTGGTGGGGTAGGGATAGTTGCGCTTTTGGAGCCCAAATTGTTAGACGTTGATCAGCTCGTGGCCCAATTTCAAGTGCTGTGGCAAGTTGATCTGTCTTCAGCGATAGATCAAGAGCGGGCCTTCCTCCTCACTGCCCTAGAGAAGATAAGGATCGCACGAGATACGTCTAAGCCAGTTATCACAAAGGACCTCGACGATCTGTCTCTTCAATATGATCAATTGAGCCACAGGAGCGAGGTTTGCACGGCTCGGGAAGCGGCCGCCTCTCGCGGAATAATTAATTCGAGGGAGCAGATCCTCGAACTCCAGAGGAAGCTGGCTTTCTTGGAATCTGAGCTCGAGGCCTCCCGCGTGGATAAAGAGCTGATCGTTCAGGAGGTCGAAATGTTAGCTAATCGAGAATTTAGTGCTCCTGGCTTCATCATGAGGACCCGGAGCAGATTAACTCAGGAAATAACATGTATCGTCTACCCCAAAACATAATGACGCATCTTCTAGATGACGAATACCAGAGCTAGACATTCTTTTTCAACGGGATTGTACCGATGCTTGGCCCCGTTCATTGTCCTACTCAGGTAGTAGATATCTTGTTCGTAACCTGCATCATTATTCTGAGCCAATAGAGCGTTATAGAATGGTCCATCGTACGGACATAGAGCCGAAAGGATTTGCCTGCGACCGGTGCTACCAGGACCGAAGGACTTGTGAGATAAGCTTTGATGTCGTCAAATGTCTTCTGATATTCTTCCGTCCAGACATAGGAGACTCCCTTCTTCATGAATTTAGTGAAGGGCTGGCATTTTTCGAAAAGGTTTGCGATAAACCTTTGGATGTATGAGAGACGTCCTTGTTGACCTCGAAGTTCTCTAAAGTTCTTTGGAGGGTCCATGTCAAGGATTACTTTGGTCTTCTCAGGATCAACATGGATGCCTCTTACGGTGATGATGAAGCCCAGGAATTTGCTGCTTGAAACCCCGAAAAAGGATTTAGCGAGGTTTATTTTGAGCTGGTGCACCCATATAAGATCGAAGACCGTCCTCAGATCTTGTAGTGATCCCGTCATAGACGACTTTTGACAGCGACATCGTCGACGTAGCATTCGAATGTCTTACGGAGGTATTGGCAGAAGATTGTGCTCATGGCTCGTTGGGATATGGCACCTGCATTCTTCAGGCCGAAGGGCATCGCTGTATAGCAGTAAACCCCCTTTGGAGTCCTAAAAGACGTATATTTCTCGTCATCTGGGAACATCTTGATCTAGTTGTAGCCCGAATATCCGTCCATGAAGGACATACATTCAAATCCATATGTTTTGTCGATCATTACGTCGGTAATTGGGAGTAGGAATTCGTCTTTCGGGCAAGCAAAGTTGAGGTCCAGGAAGTCGATGCAAACTCGGATCTTTCCATTCTTTTTAGTAACGGGAACTACGTTGGCTACCCAATCTGGGTGTTGTTTCTCACGAAAAAACCTACTGTCCAAGAATTTATCGACTTCTTTGTCAATGGCGTCCATGATGTTAGGACGAAAGCATCATTGTTGTTGCTTGACAAGCTTAGCATTGGGCAAGATGTTAAGCTTGTACATTATGACTTATGGGTCTAAACTTGGCATGTCTTCATAATTCCAACAAAGACATCGATGTATTCTTTAACAAGTTGAACCAAGGATTCTCGATCTTCTCCTGCCAAGCTTTTGCTGATGAAGATGGGTTTATACGAGGATTCGTCCCCTAAGTCGATCTGCTCGACTTCATCTTCAGTAGGCAGTTCTCATAGTTCGAAACGAGATTCCCACTGTGCACCTAGGCGTTGAGCCCAAGGCCCTTCTTTGAAAATCTCTACTATTTGTACCTCGTATTCTTTTCCTGAAGGATGTGTGGATGTCATGTTGGCTAACAATACTTTTCTGAATATTGGGCTGATGCTGGTGTCGAAGTCCAAGTTGAAGTTTCAGATGAATGAGAGTGTACAGCCTCCTATGTTCCTGAGCTCTCGGGAGTTGTCGGAGGTGTGATGTAGCCTACCCCTCGTCTGGTGCGACGGTAGTAGTCTTACAGCTTCCCTTTTCGGGGCTAGGAGAAGTAAAGGAAGGCATCATCCTTTGCCATAGTTTAGACCATGGCCGCTTTTCAAGTCGTAACCCATCTTTTGGATGAGGTACTTTGCCTGCTTGGTATACCGATATACTTGCACTCTGCCAGTAACGGGTTCTGGCTCAACTGGAGGGAGGTCTTGATGACGTTCGACTTTGCCGAAGAAAATAGGTTTCTCATCCTGGTTCTAGGGTGGAACTATATAACAGACTCCTTGGTACAGGATGACTCGATTTACAATATTAACAGTCGTTATTTTTGTTTGCAACGATTGAAAGGCATTATCTAGTGTATACATGGCAATTCAATAGGGAAGACTAGAATAATTTAAAGACAGCCTTTTATTGTTAAAATACGGGATCTTGTCCTGGGGTATTACATCATCAAAGGACGGGGCATCTACGTCGGCAGATATACACTCTGCCACTTCTTCGTCAGTGAGTATGTCACTCTCATTTTTTGTTATACGTATTTCAAGTATACGTGTACGGATTTCTAACATTTGTCAGATGACCCGTATTTTGACTTGTCTTGTTTAGCCTAGTCTTGGTTTAATTTGCCCTTAGTTCGGTTCGGCTTGGCTTGGCTTGGCTTGGCTTGGTTTATTTTGGTTTGGGTTGAGATTGATAGCTTGGTATACATACCAACATCACTCTCTCTCCTCCATTACTTCTCATTTATTTCTACATCTTCTACATTACTCATCCCACCTACCAACCCTAGGCAAGTGCAACTTGCTTCATGATAGATCTCAAATTTTATTATTCCATTGTCTTTCTTGCTTGATTCTAAGCCTCTTAGAACTTAGAGATTTTGGTTTTGATGGTTACATTTTTGTAGATCTAATTTTATAATTTTCTCAGTTTTTCTTAGTTTTGATCTCTTTAACTTTTTTATTTTTAAAAACTAATGGTTCCATGTTGTAGGGAATTCAATTCTACCCAATTTTGGCTTTTAAACTATTTGATTTCGACTTCGTATGACGAAGTTATGGCATTTTTGTGTTCATGGGTTCCGACACATCTTCGGTGCTGTCGGGACGATGAACAGTGCCACGCGCGCTCGCGCGCCGTACGTCCACATCATGCGTACCGTGCACCATCTAGTTGCGTATTTTGTGCGCCGAGCGCCCGCTCGATTTTCTACCACGCACCCGCGCGCCGTGCACCCGCGTGTTTTGCTTGCCACGCGCCCGCACGATTCGTTGGCCGTAGATAGTTTTGCTCACACGTAGTACATTTTGCGGGCCGTACGCCAGCGCCATTCGTTGGTCGTGCGTCGTGTGTCGTGCTTGTGCGATCCATGCACCGTAGGCAGTTTTGTCTGCACGCGCAGTTCATTTTACGCAGTGCGTAGACCGTACGTCGTACATGCGCGCACCATACGCCGTAGACAGTTTTACCCGTACGCGTAGTGCACCTGTGCACGGATCATCCTAAATGGTTGTTTTTGCCCATTTGAGCTATTTTGTAGCTAGAATCTTGAAATAACTTAAAACATGAAAGTTGTAGATCGTTTCTTGGCATCAAGAATCTTCCTGTCTCACTTAAATTGGAGTTCATATGTAATTGATAGTTTCAAATCACCCATGAATGTCTTTGATCTTCGTGGTATATTTATGTACTTGGCCTAAATTGTGGTGACCTGACTTGACCACTTGATGATCTTCAATTACTAACTTTAGCATGATAATATGAACCCATCTTGATAATCTTGATACTGGCCCGTCGAGGAGCACTCCTGACAGTACTCTTGACATGACAAGTAAACCTGACATGACATATATTATTTTGATCGTTGTTGCGATAGTCAATCCTGACTTGCTAAAAGTAACTCTTATCTTGACATCGTGGTTGATTTTCCTGATTGTGACTGAACAAGCTACCTGTCTCGTCTTGCATCATGTTTAGGACATGGATTTCAGGTTACCATGTTCAGAAATTCATAACGAATCTGACTAGGTTAATGACTAGATTAATCAAGTAGTTCATATAGAGAGATTTCTCAGTTACAGGCGATCCCATTATCTCGGCCACACCTGTGGACTTGTAGCCTGCCGACGAGTAGGGCATATTTCCAGTATACTATCATGTGTTGCACTTCTTGAATCATAAGTACTAAAGTACACCAGTAATCTTGATAACTCTTGTAACCCCGTCTGGATAACCTGGATAGTCTGCAGAGCTTGTGACTGTGGGAACATCTCACTGCATCTTCTTAGTAACTATGCCTGTGAGAACCCTAGTTTGCTAATGATAGCAAGATGTAGGACTTGATTGGCCGTGCCTGAATGATTGTCTCATGATTAATATAGAAATTATATTCTACCTCTTGTTTTCTTAATACAAGCTAGTATGTTTTTTAAAGCATGTCTTTTGTGTTATTTAATTATCTTCTTTTATCAGTTCTTCTATTCCATTTATACTGGTTTTAGTTTCTAAGTGGAGCCTCCCTTGTGACACTTGTTCTTTTTGGGGTCTGACCCAACTGGTTTTGTATGGCCAGATTTTGGAGTGATACCCGAGGATCTACCTGTCTTTCTGTCAGATGGTGAACACTAGGCGTAACAGTGACAACGAGTGGGTTTTCTTATTTTGCTCTTCTACTCTATTGTAACTTATTTTTTTGAGGCGTTTAGCCACCGAGCACGTGTTAGCTCGTGTTGAAACTTTATTTCTGTCTGCCTAAGGACTGTAACATGATTGACAAATCCTAGGATTGATCATGTATGACTTAACTCTTGTTAGTCTCGTATTTTGTGTGACTAGCTTTATAATCATCTAAATATGTAATGTTTGGAATGCCTTACCTTGTATGTCTAATGATCTAACATCTTGTAACAATTATTTGCTTGCATGAGATTGAGATATTACGCTTGTTCTTGACTATAAGAGACTGTTGGCTTGTAGATAAACCCTCATGCATCTAGACAGTCATGACCGTATTGTAAGGTGGGTTGTACTTCAATGTATGTAGCCATCTGTGTCTGTCCTCCGCTCTCCAGTATTCTGGTTCTGAGGCGTGACACGGTTTAAGTGGTGGCCCATTCAGGTCTTGTAAATCAAGATGTGTGAGGGTTTTACTAAATAGATGTCTCAATCAGCATTCTCCCTTGATCTCTACTCGTGCCTTATAATCTTCTAAATTCTTGACCTGATAACATGCTTATATCCTTGATCTATCCCGGTCCTTCCTTATTGTTCCCCATGTCATTTCTTCAGTGGCATTGTTCCTGGTCCTATCGATCATCCGGGAGGGCACCTCCAGAGAACCAGCAACAACAAGTGAACCAGCCACAAACTCGAAACCAAGCCCAGCACTCAGGGGCAGCATCCCGAGTCATGCCTTCTGGGGATCCAGAGCCAGCAGTTCATCCAGCCCAGCCTGCAGAGCCTGACAATAGAGCCCTGATAGGACTCATCCGGGACTTGCTTGCATCCCAAGATCGTCGGGGTGATGCCCGGTAGCAGACAGTACAAGCAGCCATGGGCATAGTTGCTTATCAGGGGGACAATATGGCTAACAGCTTCAAGCACCTGAACACTCCTTTCTTTGATGGCAATGAAGATGTTATTGCTGCTGATACGTGGCTTCAGGATATAGAGGTCATTCTGGAGGCAGCTAGGATTTCAAAGGAAGAGAAGGTGGCCGTTGTGCACCTACAGTTAGTTGACTTAGCCCGCAGCTGGTGGGCGATACAAGCAGTCAGTTTGGTGACGCCTATCTTGTGGGCAGTATTCAGTGACAAATTCTAGATGAAGTACTTTGACGCAGTAGCTTGGTATGATCTGCAAACAAGGTTCAGCATCTCAAGCATATGGAAAGGACGATCAATGGATATACGGTCGAGTTTTCTACGCTTAGTCGGTTTGCTCCCACCTTGGTGGCGACAGAATTGGATCGGGCACAACGATTCTAGCAGGGACTGTACCTAGAGATCATTCTAACGGTGGAGCAGTTTGAGTACCAGACATTTGATACAGTTTTGCAAGCAGCAAGGCAGCATAAATATACCTTCCAGAGGATAGTAGACCGAACTGGAAGATGGAAGAGGCCTTATGGACAGTTGTCTCAATCGTCAACACCAGCCCCTGCAGCTGGGGCTTTGACTATTGGAGCTCCTAGGAAGGCGACCACAGTTTCGTCGGTTCAGCACTCGACTCCGATATATCCTCAACGGCAGAAGAAGAAGTAATATTTCATAATGGGCTACTCTCATTGTGGGAAGCCTGGACACGTGGTTTCAGAGTGTCGCAGAGCAGAGGGTTTGTGCTTGGCTTGTGGGGCACCGTACCATATGATAGGGTCCTGTTCGCATAGAGCCACTTCATCCTCGTTAACCTTAACTAGTCCATAGGTTAGGGGACCAGCACTAGTATAGCAGCAGTAGTACCAACCTCCGAGGCTATTACTGCCTCAGCTACAAGCCTTCCAGCAGGAGAGGTCGCAGTAGTATGTTCAGACCCAAGCTCAGATTCAAAACAAACAGAGAGGGAACCAACAGAGGGGACCAGCACCAAGAGGACATGGACAAGCTATGGCTTTGACAGTAGCAAAAGAATTGGCATCAGGTAAGGTGGTGGCAGGTACCATTCTTGTCAACTCTTTTTCAGCATCATTATTATTTGATTCAGGTGCATCGTATCTGCACAATTCGCAACACGGATAGGACTGGAGCCCGAGTCATTATCAGTAAGGCTCAATATACTTACTGGTAACGGTCTTGTGGGAATAGATAAAGTCTTTTCCTTGTATCGAAACGTAGTTAGCGGTAGAGATTCTCCGCTAGATTGATAGAGTTTCTGATGGCCGACTATGATATGGTTTTATAAATAGATTGGTTGAAGGATCCAAGAATAGACTGCCATGTTGGCAGGATTATTTTTGGTATTCCCGACGAAGAAGAGTTTTTATTTTCTAGAGGCAAAATAGAACCTTCTCCACCAGTCGTGCGGATGGCAGTAGCAGAAGCAGTTCAGTTTTCCAGAGTAGTAGAAGAATTTTCTGACGTATTTTCCGATGATAGAGTTCACTATTGATTTGATTCCAGGGGAGACACCAGTATCAGAGAGAGTCTACAGAATGGCACCATCAGAATTGGAGATACTGTACAAGATGATTGAAGAACTCAAAACCTAAGGATTCATTTGTGCTAGTAGATCGCCTTGGGGATCTCCGATGCTTCTTACGAAGAAGAAGGATGGTATGTAAAGATTATGTGTTGATTATTGTACCTTATATTATGTAACAATTAAGAACAGATATCCCCTACATAGGATAGATGACTTATTCGTCAACTCAGTGGAGCAGCAGTATTCTCGAAGATTGACTTGCGATCAGGGTACCATCAGATCAGAGTTAGAGAGCAAGACATCCCAAAGACGGCATTCAGATCTAGATACGGGCCTTAAGAGTTTCTCGTTATGCCATTCGGGGCGACCAATGCACCGGTAGTATTCATGGATCTCATGAATCGCATATTCATGCCCTACTTGGATCAGTTTGTGGTAGTGTTTATAGACGACATCTTAGTCCATAGCAAGAGTGAAGAAGAGCATGAGCAACATCTCCAAGTAGTCCTTCAGATTCTTAGAGAGCACCAGTTGTACACGAAGTTCAGCAAGTGCAAATTTTGGCTTGATCATATTTCGTACTTAGGTCATATCATCACCATAGGTATAGTAGAAGTGGACCCCAGAAAATAGTAGCTATAAAGACATGGCCAGTACCTAGTACCGTCGTAGAATTTTACAGTTTTCTAGGATTAGCGGGCTATTATCGGCGATTTTGATCAGACTTTGTTCGAATTTCAATGCCCTTGACGCAGTTGACCCACAAGGATGTGCAGTTTGCTTGGACAATAGAGTGTCAGAGTTCATTCGAGAAGTTGAAGCAAGGATTGTTAACGGCACCCATTCTCAATCTTCTAGACTGGAGGATTCTTAGTTTATTGTGACGCTTCAGGCAGAGGATTAGGATGTGTTCTAATACAACATGGCAAGGTAGTAGCTTATGTATCACGTCAGCTTCGTGATCATGAGAGAAATTATCCAACCCATGACTTGGAGTTAGCAGTGGTGGTTTTTAAACTTAAGCTTTGGAGGCATTACTTATATGGAGATCGGGTAGAGATTTTCATCGACCACAAGAGTCTTAAGTTTGTGTTTACCCAGAAGGATCTTAACATACGTCAGAAAAGGTAGCTAGACCTACTAGTGGATTATGACATCAACCTGTAATATCATCCTGGGAAGGCCAACATAGTTGCAGATGCGTTAAGTAGAAGAGCATGAGCTTATTGTCTAATAGCACAACACGAGTTATTAGTAAATCTTCGAAAGATGGGTTTGGAGATAGTTCTTTCTACTAATGTAGCATTGATGGCCAGTATGCATGTTCAGTCCTATATAGTTAAGAGAATCAAGATAGCTCAGTCAACGGATTCTAAGCTTCAACGACTTAGGGCAAAATATGAAGCGGGATAGAGAGCAGAGTTATGCATTCACGAAGATGGCATGCTCCGACATGAAAGGCATCTTTGTGTACCTAATGGTGACATCAGGCAAGAGATTATGGCAGAAGCTCACAGTTTGCAGTATTCATTTCATCCTGGTAGCACAAAGATGTATCGTGATATCCGTCAGCAGTACTGGTGGAATAGAATAAAAAGGGAGATAGTTCGGTTGTCTCTCGTTGTTTAGTTTACTAACAAGTTAAGGTTGAACATCAGAGACCAGCTGGACTTCTTCAACCTTTATCGATCCCAGAATAGAAATAGGAACATATTACCATGGATTTTGTAACTGGATTACCTAAATCCCCATATGGGAGAGATGCTATATAGGTTATAGTTGACCAACTTACCAAAATAGCTTATTTTCTTCCTTTCAAAATTGGTCAGTCGACAGATCAGCTAGCAGAGGTGTACCTCAGGCAGATAGTCAGATTATATAGAGTACCAGTCAGTATCATGTCTGACAAAGATTTGAGATTTATGTCACACTTTTGGCGAAGTCTTCAAGAGAGTTTTGGGACTCGTCTCAAGTTTAGTTCAGCTTATCATCCGCAAACAGATGGTCAGTCGGAGCGCACTATTCAAACTCTTGAAGATATGTTACGATCCTGTACACTTAACTTTGGTGGTTCGTAGGAAGATCACCTGCATCTAATGGAGTTCTCCTACAATAACAGTTTTTAGGCCAGTATCCAGATGGCACCATTTGAGGCACTATATGGAAGGAAGTGCATATCACCTTTAGCTTGAGGTGACGTCGGAAAAGGCAAATGCTTGGTCTAGAAATGGTTACTCAGACTATAAAGGTAGTCAGACAAATTAGAGATCATCTTCGAGTTTCACAAGATCGTCAGCGCTATTGGGCCGATTCTTATCGGCGTCCTCTTGAGTTTTCTATCGATGACCACGTATTCCTTAGGATCTCGTCTACCCGTGGTGTCATTCGATTCGGCATGCGAGGAAAGCTTAGTCCTGGGTATATAGGACCATTTGATATTCTCGAGTGAGTTGGTGATGTGTCCTATTATCTCGCTCTTTCGCCATCGTTATGTGAGATACATGACGTATTCCATGTATCCCAATTGTAATGGTACATCCCGAATCCGAGCTATATCCTTGATTATTCAGAATTGGTTATTTGTACCAACCTTTCGTAGACCGAAGGAAGAAATACTCAAGAACAAGACTATTAGTTTAGTCCGTATTGCTTGGGGTCATCACTCTTTAGGTGAGTCAACTTGGAAACGTGAGGATAGTATCTGATCATGATATCCACACTTGTTTGACTCGTAAGGTATAATTTCTTCCTTATGCCTTATACTTTTAATTCCTTGTTTGCATGAATGATTGCTTGATTGACTGTTAGTCGTAGATTAATAGTATTAGTGTAGCTGGCTCCGACACCTCTAGCCTCTTGATTAAATTCTGATGACAAAATTCTTACGATGGGTAGAGTTGTCACTCCCATTTTTCGTTATACGTATTTCTAGCATATATGTACGGATTTCTGACGTTTGTCAGGTGACCCGTATTTTAACTTATCTTATTGAGCCTAGTCTTGGTTTAATTTGCCCTTGGTTCGGTTCAGCCTGGCTTGGCTTGGTCTGGTTTGGTATGAGATGGATAGGTTGGTATATATACCAACATCACTCTATCTCCTCCATTACTTTTTATTTATTTCTCCATCTTCTTTATTACTCATCCCACCTACCAACCCTAGGCAAGTACAACTTGCTTCATGATGGATCTCAAATTTTATTGTTCCATTGTCTTCCTTGCTTGATTCTAAGCCTCTTTAGAACATGGAAATTTTGGTTTTGATTGTTACATTTGTGTAGATTTAAGTTTGTAGTTTTCTCAGTTTTTTATGGTTTTGATCTCTTTAACTTTGTTATTTTCAAAAACTAGTGGTTCCATGTTGTAGGAAATTGAATTCTACCCAATTTTGGCTTATGAACCGCTTGATTTCGACTTCGTAAGATGAAGTTATGGCATTTTTGTGTTCATGGGTTCCGGTACATCTTCGGTGCTGTCGGGACGATGAACAGTGTCACGCGCGCGATTCGCGTGCCGCATGCCCGGGCATCGTGCCTCCGTATCATGTGCACCGTGCACCTGCGTGCTGTGCATTTTGTAAGCCGCACACCCGTACGATTTTCTGCCGTGCGCCCACGTGCCGTGCACCCGCACACTACGCGTTTAGCTTGTCACACGATTGGCCGTGTGCCAGGTGCCGTGCTTGCGCGATCCGTGCACCGTGGGCAGTTTTGCTCGCGCGTGCAGTATATTTTGCATGCCACATGCCTACACCATTCGTTGGTCGCACATCGTGCGTCGTGCTTGCACAATCCGTACAACGTGGATAGTTTTGTCTGCACGTGCAGTACGTTTTACGCACAGTGCATAGACCGTGCACCGTTTATGCATGCATAGTGCATCATGGGCAGTTTTGCCCACACGCACAGCACACCCGTGCGTGGATCATCCTAAATGGCTATTTTTGTCCGTTTGAGCTGTTTTGTTGCTAGAATCTTAAAAAATCTCAATAACATGAAAGTTATAGATCTTTGTCTTGGCTTCAAAAATTGTCATGTCTCACTTAAGTTGGAGTTCATATGTAACTTATAGTTTCAAATCACCCATGAATGTCTTTATGCTTCCAGGTTTGTTTATTTACTTGGCCTAAATTGCGGCGACTCGACTTGACCACTTGATGATCTTGAATTAGTAAAATGAGCATGATAATATGAACCCATCTTGATAATCTTGATAGAGGTCCATCGAGACACATTTCTGACAGTACTCTTGACATGACAAGTAAACCTGACATGACATGTATAATCTTGATCGTTGCTGCGCCAGCCAATCCTGACT
This sequence comes from Iris pallida, assembly GCA_029216955.1. Taxonomy (NCBI): domain Eukaryota; kingdom Viridiplantae; phylum Streptophyta; class Magnoliopsida; order Asparagales; family Iridaceae; genus Iris; species Iris pallida. The sequence goes on along the minus strand of JANAVB010040018.1, from coordinate 2,980,411 downwards.
TGCTAAGTGTAACTCGCGTCTTGACACCGTGGTTGATTTTTCTGATTATGACTGAACAAGCTACCTGTCTTATCTTGCATCATCTGTAGGACATAGATTTCTGGTTACCACGGTCAGGAATTAATAATGAACCTGACTAGGTTAATGACTAGATTGATCAAGTAATTCATATAAAGAGATTTCTCAGTTAGAGGCGATCCCGTTATCCCGCCAACACCTGTGGACTTATGGCCTGCCAACGAGTAGGGCACATTTTCAGCACACTGTCATGTGTTGCACTTCTTGAATCATAAGTACTAAAATACACCAATAATCTTGATAACTCTTATAACCCCGCCTGGATAATCTGGATAGTCTGCAGGGCTTGTGACTGTGGAATCATCTCACAACATCTTGTAAGTAACTAGGCCTGTGACAACCCTAGTTAGCTAATGATAGCAAGCCGTAGGACTTGATTGGCCGTGCCTGAATGATTGTCTCATCATTAACATGGGAATTATATTCCACCTCTTATTTTTTTAATACAAGCTAGTATGTTATTTAAAGCATGTCTTTTGTGTTATTTAATTATATTCTTTTATCAGTTCTTCTATTTCGTTTATGATGGTTTTAGTTCCTAAGTGGAGCCTCTCTTGTAGCACTTGCTCTTTCTGGGGTCTGACCCAGCTAGATTTATATGGCCAGATTTCGATGTAATACCCGAGGATCTACCTGCCTCTCAGCCAGATGGTAAACACCAGGCGTAACCGTGACAATGAGTGGGTTTTCTTATTTTGCTCTCCCACTCTACTGTAACTTATTCTTTGAGGCGTTTAGCCGTCAAGCACGTGTTAGCTCATATTAAAACTTTACTTCTGTCTGCCTAAGGGATGTAACATGATTGACAAATCCTAGGGTTGATCATGTATGACTTAACTCTTGCTAGTCTCCTATTTTGTATGACTAGCTTCATGATCATCTGAATATGTAATATTTGGGACGCCTTACCTTGTATGTCTGATGATCCAACATCTTGTAACAATTATTTGCTTGCGTGAGATTGAGGCTTTAGGCTTGTTCTTGACCATAAGAGACCGTTGGCATGTAGATAAATCCTCATACATCTAGACAGCCATGACCGTAATACGAAGTGGGTTGCACTTCAATGTACGTTGCTGGCTGTGTCTGTCTCCTGCTCTCCAGTATTCTGGTTCTGGAACGTGACAGAGCACCGGGGTAGCCTTAGGCGGCTCGGAAGAGTTTATCGAGAGTTTGACCCGTATGGGATCTTTAGCCTATGCTGAGAGGGATGTTGGGGACTTTCCTTGTAGCTTGACTACAAGGGGATTCGGCGATTGGGGAGGTCTCCCCTTGAGCCGTACTTTGAGAGGTGCCTCAGCTGGCGCTTCGAAGGTTTGTGCTTTCCCGCGTAGCTTAGCGAGGTCTCCCTCTGAGTCGTATCTTCAAAAGGGCTTTGGTTGTTATTTCAGCCAAGGAGGCTGGTGCCCTCCCGCGCAGCTTGACTATAATAGGGGCCGATGCTTGGAGAGGTTTCCCCTTGAGTCGTACCTTCAGAGGGGCACTGATCATCATTTCTGTTTCAGTATCGGCCTCTGCTTTGTTATCGGCATCGTTGGCTTCATCGTCCAGATGAATTAATTTGTATAGATCGGAGTCGGTGAAAAAGGTCTCATTCCCTCTGAAGGAATCGACATCAGCAAACTCCATTCTCACTATGCCATTGGTGGATATGTATTTTATACATTGGTAGAGAGTGGATGATACCACCATATATTCGTGTATCCATGGACGTCCCAACAGGACGTTATAATTGACGTCCACGTCTACCACATAGCAAGTCACCTCCGTCTGAAGATCACATATATGACATTTCAGGCAAATTTTTCCTAGCGGTTCACTCTTGCTGGCGTTAAAATCGCTGATTGTAGTGTAGGATGCTGTCAGACGGTACATCAGGATCTCCAACATCTGGAGCAGAGTTCGGGGGATAATGTTAAGAGAAGACCCTAGGTCAATCTGGATCCGATCCACCTTGATGGCACTGACGTACCTTGTATAATACAGAGGTCTGTTGTGTCGATTATTCTTGAGTAGCATGTCTTGTTGAGTGAATGTGATGTTGGGGATGATTTCCCCTGTGCTATGACAGTGCGAACATGCTATTGGATCTTCTTCAGGCTGCTTGACCAGGCTAATGAAGGATTCAGCATCCTTTAGTGCTTCACATAGAGCCTCCCACGTATCTTTGGATAACCGGAGGAGCTCGAACAGGGACAGCCGAGCTGGAGTACTGGCGAGCTGTGCCAGTATATCAAAGTTTTGGGGTTTGGTCAACCCCGAAGCCTTGTCTTTTCGTAGAGGCCTATCGAAACGGGCTTTCTTCTGCTTCTGTTTGTCGACTGCTGGCGGTTGGGATGTGTAGGAACGAAATCGTAAAGCACAATACTCTAGAGGGAGGTGAATAGAGTTGGCAGCAGAAAAATGCTAATTAAAAATGTTAGCAGCAAGATCACAGAATAATAATCACAACTAAGTAATGTAAAGGCAGAGATAAGAAAGCAAACGCAAAGATAGCGATGTATACTGGTTTTCCTCTGTTGAGGACTAATCCAGTCGGTAGAACTCTTGCTACCAGTTGAATCCACTATTGGCAAAACCGCAAGTTTTCTTACGAAGTTCTTGCAACTTCTACAACGCGAGCTTTGATACGAAGAACTCGTCCAACTTTAATTTTGAAGAGTTAAATCTTCTATCAAGCCTCTGATTACAATCACTCTGAAACTTCTAGACCGCACCGCACTGGCAAATCGACTAGAGGATTGTAACTGGCTTGGGATCTAAAATTTAAGGCTCGAGAAAACTCTTTGGAAGACTGAAAGCTTTTTAGAAGAGAGAAGATTGAAAGTGAATGAGTGATTTGAAATGATCAAAATCCTTCTCTATTTATAGGAATTCCAAAGACAGAATTATGGCAAAATTCAGGCAGAATTCGGGCAGAACTCGATGAGAAAATCTCGGTCAAATCTGCAACTGCATGAGGACCGAGTTCTAGAGAATTCAAAAATCAAAACGGCCACTAACCGAACTCTGGTCGAACTCTGGCCGAACTCTGGCCGAGTTCTGTCAGGGTTGGGTTAGGTTTTTCAAAAATAGTTTTTAAGGATTTTTGAAAACCTTTTTGAAAACCTTTTTGAAGCTTTTGTTAATATGAATGTTTTTGAAAACTACAGATATTTTAGAAACATTTTGAAATTGTTTTGGAATAGCCTATTTGCCAGTACGACTCGGTGTACAACGTATTCCTAGACTCAATAAAATAAAAAATACATTACTCAAAGAAATACAGACTCGAACAGGCAAACATTGCTTCGGTCTTGAACTATGTAGATAGCCATTCTTGATTATGTCCAAGAGTCCGAGATATCTTGACTAGCTTCATATATCCAGACAGAGTTTGATCAATTATTAAAATCAGTTTGACCATATGACCAATGGGCCAACATTCTCCCCCATTTTGATAATTGATAAACTATGAATGATATAACATTTAAGCTTGAAATATAATCAAAAATTGTTCATGTCCTGCAGTTTCTCAAAAGAAATATAAAAATTGTTCATGTCCTGCAGTTTCTCAAAAGAAATGTTAGATCTTTATTTTCTCCTCCGTTGTCACTTAGCAAAATAATTGCAAAAGAGAAAAACTCTCCCGCAATCAATGCATAAATAACAAACAGTGAAGAAACACAAGAAAATAATCATGATAAATGGTGAAAATATTAAAGAAATTAGAAATACATCACAGGCATATATTTGTCTCAGGCATTTAATAATAAAGCATAGACTTATTTCACAGGCAGTTTATAATAAAGAAGCAGATAAAGATGCTAAGTAAATAAGTAAACTGATGTGAAAGATAAACTACAATATCCATAAAGATGAAATGATGTCTAAGAGACATAAAAATATCCAGTACAAGTCCTCAAAAGAAATACTGATAATAAAGTCTAAAGACAGAAACTTGGAATGTCGGAGCATTTCCAAGTGTACAGTAGATAATGTCTAAGTCTCAAACATCAGATAACATATCACATATCCTCATCATCATCAGCATCATGACCGGCATGTCCAGAAGGACCAGCTGCAGAGGTACCAGCTCCAGAAGGGTGAGGAGGAGTGCCAGTGTAAAACTCACCGATATAGTCTCGAGGAGCACGGTCAGAACGGTACCAATCATATGCGTTATCGGGCTGTAAGTAGGCATGAACAGCCTCATCCTCACAGCGGTAACCAGAGAAAGCTGGATCTCTAGGAATGGAACCGTCAGAATGTCTAGTCTAGGCGAATCGAAGATCAGCTAAAGAATTTGCAATCGCCTGATAACGGGTGACATCGCGGAACTCACGCTCGCGAGCCATATCCGTCATTGAGATGTGCAAATCTGAAAGGTGCTGGTGTATGCCCTCAAAAGTCATGGCATACTACTGAGTAGGTGAAGGAGGTGGAGCAGTAGCAGGAACAGTAGGTAGAGCAGCAGCAGTCATACTGCGACGAGATAACTTCAGAAACTTGGGCTCAAGGTCTTGAGTACAAGTTGAAAATCAATGTCGAAACACAGAAAGATGCGTGGGAGAATCATCGCATAAGAGAGATTTCTATCTCTTGCACGACAACGTCCCATCATCTGGATAATGGTCTTAGGGGCAGAAAATGGAATCCCCTTAAGAATGTGATACATAGCAGATAGTTCAAGAGACATGACATCATCCTTTGAAGTAGACTTCGGAAGAAGAGTGGAGTAGATGATGCGGTGCAATTCATAATTAAACAAGTTCAAGTTGTTTGCCTTGAACTTTCCAGAGCGAACTCGATCAGGTGCACAGAGTTCCGCTTTGAAACTAGTAAGTGTCGTGCCATCGGGGAAATCAAATCAGTGATATCAACAAGCGGTTCACCTTCGTTGGGAATACCAAGGATTTTTGCTAAGACAACATCATTAAAATTGATATCTAATCCTCCAACACGTGTACTTACGTCAAACGTGTTTAATATGATATTACAGTAGAACAGTCTAATGGCATTAGTTGCTACGGGGAAACAAAGTTTAACAAAATATTGTAACCCTAATGCCTCAAAGAAAGGGCGGTATTCTGGAAACACAGGCCACTTGATGGGAGCGCCTGTGCATATGGATCTCATGGAGAAGTCTCCATACCACAGTAGGGATTGATCTAGGGTTTGAAAGTAAAACCCGTCGAACGCGCCATCGCTAGATTGGACTGGCAAAAAGAGGGAATCCGTGGGTGGATTCGAAGATGAACCTTCCTCACTTGGGTTGGTTGTCTTCTTCCTCTTGAAGGGGTTAAATCCCTTTGGTGCCATTTGTGCAATAAAATTAAATAGCACAAAATTGAAAGGAGGGGAAATAAGGAGTTATACCTTCCGAGATTCGAATATGTTGTAGAGAACAACGAACTCCGCACGAATCTAAAGTTTGGATGGATTTTACCACGTAGATAGGGAGAAACGGAGTGGTGAAGAACTAGGGTTAGGGCTGCTCTCGTGCGGCTGCTGTTGCTGTTGTGATGTAGTTTAGAAGCAATGAAGAAGAAAGGCTCTCGGGTTCTGGTTATATAACCTGATACCTTCTACCGAATTCGGTCCGAAGTCTGGCCGAATTCGCCTGGGGTTGGTTTGGACCACTTTCTTTTTCATTGGCTCATTTCAAAGATTTAATTCAAAGATTAGTAATTTCAACATTCAATTAATATAATTAATGTTATTTTATAGATTAAATATTGTTACACAGCGACTGTCTCAGGTTAGCTGTAGGAGTACTGTCCCAGCTGGCGGAGGTTCACCGGGGAACTCTTAAGTACCGCTTCGCTTCAACCATAGTTGTGGTGACAGACAGACTCTTTATTGGCTTGTCTCTAACACAGTTTTTGCATATTGAAATAAAATCATAAAATAAAATCAATTAACATTATTGACGTCCAAAATTTCTAATTCTCGACATAAATAATTGAAACGATCTTCTGCTAGAGGTTTTGTGAAAATGTTAGCTAATTGATTCTCAGTATCTATGTACACAAGGTCAATATCTCCATTTTGATGATAATCTCTAAGAAAATGATGTCGGATCTCGATATGCTTAGTACGAGAATGACATACTGGATTCTTAGTCAAATTAATAGTGCTCGTGTTATCACAGAAAATAGGGATATGTGTATAAAATAAATCATAGTCTTCTAAGGTTTGTTTTATCCATAAAATTTGAGCACAACAACGTCCTGCGGCGATGTACTCAGCCTCTGTTGTTGATAGGGCTACAGAATTTTGCTTTTTACTAATCCATGAGACTAAAGCCTTGCCTAAGAAATGACATGTGCCGCTGGTACTTTTTCTATCAATTTTGCATCCAGTAAAATCTACATCTGAGTAACCAATAAGGTCAAAGGACTTAGTTTTGGGATACCATAAGCCAATAGAAGAAGTGCCCTTAAGGTATCGAAAGATACGCTTAACTGCGCACAGATGTGATTCCTTTGGATTAGCTTGAAAACGTGCACACAGGCAAACACTAAACATAATATCTGGACGACTAGCAGTTAAATAAAGTAAACTACCGATCATACCTCGATACTTACGTGTGTCGACCGGCTTACCTTGTTCATCAATATCAAGCTTTGTTGAAGTTACCATCGGAGTGCCAATTGGTTTGACATTGTCCAGATCAAACTTCTTTAGCAAATCTTTTGTGTACTTGGCTTGATTTATGAACGTTCTATTGTCAGTTTGTTTGATTTGCAGTCTGAGAAAGAATTTCAGCTCTTCCATCATGCTCATCTCAAACTCATTCTGCATACACTTAGAGAATTCTTGACACAGAGATTCATCAGTGGATCCAAATATAATATCATCGACATAGACTTATATTAAGAGAAGCTTACCATTAAAGGACTTAATAAAAAGTGTAGTGTTAACCTTGCCTTTTGAAAAACTGTTGTCAAGTAGGAAAGAGCTTAGACGATCATACCAAGCATGAGGGACCTGTTTTAGACCGTATAAAGCTTTCTTCAACTTGAAAACATGATCAGGGTTTTTAAAATCTGTGAAACCTGGAGGTTGTACTACAAAAACTTCTTCTTTTACAAAACCATTTAAAAATGCACTCTTAACATCCATTTGAAATAATTTAAAATTATGAAAACATGCAAATGCACATAACATGCGAATGGATTCTAATCTCGCAACTGGGGCATAAGTCTCATCGTAGTCGATACCTTCTTCCTGATTGTATCCTTGAGCTACGAGTCGAGCCTTATTACGAGTCACTAAACCATTCTCATTCAGTTTATTTCGGAATACCCAATGGGTGCCAATGACCGGATGATCAATAGGCTTGGGAACAAGTTCCCAAACTTGATTTTGTTCAAATTGGTTTAATTCCTCTTACATAGCATCTATCCAAAAACTATCACTACATGCTTCATCAATAGTTTTGGGTTCTAGCTATGAAATGAATGCAATACTAGAAACAATATCTCTACTGGATGTACGAGTACTTACACCTTTGGTAATATCACCAATTACCAAATCCTTTGGATGATCAGTCGTAAATTTCAATCTTTTCGGCAGATTCTGAAGGTAGCTGGTTCCTGGATCTTCTCTAGGAGGATCATCTAGTGCCGAGCTTGGTTGAGAATCAGCTGTTGTTGAGCTTGGTACAGTTGGATCTTCGTCATTGTCATCGATAGTCATTTGATTCAGTTCATCAAAAGTGACGTTGATTGACTCTTCGATGATCATGGTTCGTTTGTTGAAGACTCTGTATCCTTTGCTCTTGGCCGCATAACCTAAAAATATACTTTCATCGGCCTTTTCATCAAACTTTTCTAAATTGTCTTTTGTATTAAGAATAAAGCATTTACAACCAAATATTCTAAAAGATGAAACTGATGGAATTCTATCAAACCATAACTCAAATGGAGTCTTCTTCGATTTGGGTCGAATTAGAACTCTATTGAGAACAAAACAAGCTGTATTGACAGCTTCAGTCCAGAAATATTTGGGTAGACTAAACTGATTTAACATTACTCTGGCCATTTCGGATAGAGTTCTGTTCTTACGTTGTACAACTCTATTTTGTTCTGGAGTCCTAGGGCAGGAGAACTCGTGTACAAAACCGTATGTGTCACAAAATTGCTCAAACTCTGCATTCTTGAATTCGCCACCATGATCGCTTTAATACGAGTGATCATGTAACCTTTTTCATTTTGTACTTTCTTGCAAAAGGCGACAAATTCTGACAATGCATCATTCTTGCGTGTCAAGAAGTATACCCACATGTATCTAGAGCAATCATCTACAATTACAAAAACATAAAGTTTACCTCCGAGGCTAGCAACTCTGTTAGGACCAAATAAGTCCATATGTAGCAATTGTAGAGGTCTAATAGTACATGATGCGTTTACTGACTTGAATGTGGATCTGGTAGCTTTGTTATTTTCACATTGGCTGCATACCGAATCATTCTTGAATGTTATGTTCGATAAATCGCGTACTAGCTTCTTTGTGGATAATCTTGAGATTGTGTCCATATTTGCGTGACCGAGTCTCATATGCCACAGATGACCTCATCACTTTTAGCCATTAAGCATCTACCTGAAATGTTAGTTTCTTCCAACAAATAAAAAACATATAGGTTGTCTTCCCTGATACCTTCAAAGATAGTACTACCAGTTGAGCTATCAACTATAGTACATTTGTCTTTGCCAAAGTTGATGCCATAACCATGATCAGCTAGATGACTTACGCGGAGTAGATTATGTTTCAACTCGGTAACCAGACAAACATCCTTAATCACAGGATAGGGAGACTTACCAACATCACCGATACCAATGATATACCCTTTCAAGTTATTACCGAAGGAAACATAACCTTCCTTCTTCTTCTTCGACAGTGTTGTAAATAATATAGCGTCACCGGTCATATGCCGTGAACAACCGCTGTCGAGGATCCATTTGCTTTTAGCATGTAAAAGGTGTTCCACCTACAAAATAGTTTGTAGATGAAACTTTTGGTACCCATTTCTTGTAGGGTCCTGAATTGTTAGCTTTTGGTATCCATGCATAAATATTTAAATCAACAAGCTTTCTGATTCTACATACAGATGAAATATGACCAATGAGGCCACAATAATGACATTGTGCATGTTTAGTGTTGAAAGCTGAGTGATGTGTACGGTTGGTAGGTTTAGGTTTTCTAGTATAGAAGAAAGCATACCTAGAATCTTGTTTGGGCTTAACCTTTTGGGGTAAAGGTTTGATAGGGTTACGTCTGACAGTGTTTGGCTTAGGAATGTTCCGATTTTTCGGTAAGTGACACGTGTTAGGGTAGGAAGCAACAGTCTCAGGCTGTTTTTCTAACCTAATTTCCAATCTTTTGGAAGTGTCATACAACTTAGTATAATCAGAAGTGAGTGTTTCCATTCTGATTTGTGCACTTTAAAGACTTTTCTTCTCTTTAGAAAGTTCTTCTTTCAGTTGGTCAATAACCTTGTCTTTCTCTTCAGATGACTTGGTAGTCTCGTGTAATAAGAGCTTAATAGAAGAAAGCTCACCAGACTCACTAACATTATTTCTAACCTCATCTAGTAGGTCGGTAAGTCTTCATATTTCACTTTTGTACTCTTTGAGTACCTTCTTAGAGGTCTGATATTTGCTACGCAGTTTCCTGTAATCACTTATCAGTTCACTGAAGGCATCTCCTATTTTCCCAAAGGTGAAGTCATCATATGTATCAACTACAGGTTCAGAGAGTACCTGATCGGAAGCCATAAAGTATACATTTGCAGCGTCTTCTGATTGTTCACTTCTGAGTCACTGGCTTCACTTTCATGCCATATGCTGGTGTTGGCATATCTCCGAGAAGTTGATCTCTTCAGGTTCCCTTTCTCATACATGTTGCTCTTCTTGCTTGATGATGAGTTTGTAGGACAATCCTTCTTCATGTGTCCCTTCTTCTTGCAGCCATAGCAGACTCCATCATCTTGATACCAGTTGTTGCTGCTATTGTTTTCTTTGGCTTTCTTCTTATATCTCATGAATCTTTTGAATTTCCTTGCTAGGAGTACTTGATCTTCAGCATCAGATTCACTGCTATCTGAATCACCTTCAGTAGCTTTTCTGTGCTGAGCCTTGAAAGCGATCGTCTGTTCCTTTGGTACAGGCTCTTCAAAATCTTGTAGCTCCAGTTCATGAGTGAGTAGCTTACCCATGAGTACTTCGAGGGACATAGTTGTGAGGTCGTTCCCTTCAATGATCGCAGTAGCCTTTGGAATCCAGTTCTTGGTAAGTGCTCGCAGGAGTTTGTGAATCTTTTCACGGTTACTGTACTCTTTGCCTAGGGAGGACAAAGGATTTACAATATCCAAGAATCTTTCGAACATCTGAGTAACTGTTTCGTTGGGCTTCATCTTGAATACCTCATACTCTTGAGTAAGTCTGTTGACCTTTGATTCTTTGACTTGAGTCGTGCCTTCATGTGTGACTTCAAGGAGCTTCCACACTTCATTAGCAGTTGTACAGATAGACACCCTGTTAAATTCAGTTCTGTCTAAAGCACAAAATAAAGCATTAATAGTACGTGCGTCAAGACTGGCCTTTTTCTTTTCCTCCTCTATATATCTGTTATGGGGTTTTTCAACTAGAACTCTATCAACATTTATACGAGGTGGCTTTTGATAGCCATCAATAACAATAGACCATAATTCAAAGTCAAGGGATTTCAAGAAGAAACTCATCCGTGTTTTCCAATAGGTATAGTTCGTACCATCAAACAGTGGAGGTCTGTTTGTGGCCTGGCCTTCACTTATGAATTTCACAGTTGTCATGTGTCGTGCTATGATCTATATAACAATTAATTAAATGAATAAATAATTACAATGTTACCTTGCTTTACTTGTAACACCCGCTCTGATACCAATTGTAGGAACGAAATCGTAAAGCATAATACTCTAGAGGGGGGTGAATAGAGTTGGCAGCGGAATAATGCTAATTAAAAATGTTAGCAGCAAGATCACAGAATAATAATCACAACTAAGTAATGTAAAGGCAGAGATAAGAAAGCAAACGCAAAGACAGCGATGTATACTGGTTTTCCTCTGTTGAGGACTAATCCAGTCGGTAGAACTCTTGCTACCAGTTGAATCCACTATTGGCAAAACCGCAAGTTTTCTTACGAAGTCCTTGCAACTTCTACAACACGAGCTTTGATACGAAGAACTCGTCCAACTTCAATTTTGAAGAGTTGAATCTTCTATCAAGCCTCTGATTACAATCAGTCTGAAACTTCTAGACCATACCGTACTGGCAAATCGACTAGAGGATTGTAACTGGCTTGGGATCTGAAATTTAAAGCTCGAGAAAACTCTTTGGAAGACTGAAAGCTTTTTAGAAGAGAGAAGATTGAAAGTGAATGAGTGAGTTGAAATGATCGAAATCCTTCTCTATTTATAGGAATTCTAAAGACAGAATTCTGGCAGAATTTGGGCAGAATTCGGGCAGAATTCGGGCAGAACTCGATGAAGAAATCTCGGTCAAATTCGCAACTGCAGGAGGACCAAGTTCCAGAGAATTCAAAAATCAAAACGGCCACTAACCGAACTCTGGCCGAACTCTGGCCGAGTTCTGTCAGGGTTGGGTTAGATTTTTCAAAAATAGTTTTTGGGGATTTTTGAAAACCTTTTTGAAAACCTTTTTGAAGCTTTTGTTAATATGAATGTTTTTCAAAACTAAGGATATTTTAGAAACATTTTGAAATTATTTTAGAATAGCATATTTGCCAGTACGACTCGGTGTACAACGTATTCCTAGACTCAATAAAATAAAAATACATTGCTCAAAGAAATACAGACTCGAACAAGCAAATATTGCTTCGGTCTTGAACTGTGTAGATAGCCATTCTTGATCATGTCCAAGAGTCCAAGATATCCTGACTAGCTTTATTTATCCAGATAGAGTTTGATCAATTATTAAAATCAGTTTGACCATATGACCAATGGACCAACAGGATGGACCATCCCCTTGGACAGCCGTAGTAGTGACAGAAGGTGTCGCTTCGACCGAAACCTTATCTTGCTACACGTTCTGCTGTGAACACGTCTGGACAGGAAGGGCCTCCTAATGGAAGGAGGTGACCATGCGACAAGACTTGGTCTTCTTGTCTTTGGCCTTGAAGGTTGAATGTACCCCCGGTTGAGTCAGTTTCGGAGCGAGATCTGGATGAACCCATATGATCTCTCCCGGGATGTCGTGAGTGGTATCAATCTACTCACGTTGTCACGAGTTGGTAGAAGATTGATTACTTCCATTGTCGCCTTCCCCTTGGACAGCCGTAGTGGTGACAGGAGGTGTCGCTTCGACCGGAAGCACCTCTTGTTGCACGTTCTGCTGTGAATGCATCTGGACAGGAAGGGCCTCCTCATGGGAGGAGTTGACCATGCGACAAGACTTGGTCTTCTTGCCTTTGTCTTTGGAGATAGAATGTACTCCCGGTTGAGTCAGTTCCGGAGCGAGATCTGGATGAACCCACATGATCTCTCCCGGGGATGTCGTGAGTGGTATCAATCCACTCACATTGTCACGAGTTGGTGGAAGATTGATTACTTCTATTGTCGCCTTTAAGATGGAGATGACACCATCTTGAGCTTTAGTAGGTGGCAAGGTGCCAAACTGGAGTGACACCATGTTGGCCAAGACTGTCTTCTCCTCGTAATCAAGCAAGATGACGTTCACATTGATCATGCGTTGTATGTAGTTCTTCAGGATATAGAAGTCTCAAGTCGGATGCCCGATGATGGTAGTAATAGTACCTTGGGTCGCTACCCTGTCAACCACATCGGAACGCTTTGGATCAGGAAACTTGATTTTGTCGCTCTGTTTTAGCATCTTGAAGAGTTGTAGGGTATCTTCGTCATTGAAGGAGTAAACCTCCTTCAGTCTTGGTGTGGGCGGTGGTTTCTGAACGACCTATTGTTTGTTTTTTGAGGCATTCACCATCAATGCTTGCTTTCCGTTGGGTTCACGCCCATTGCTATTGTTGGCGGCACACTTTCCTTTGTCGTCAAATAAAGGAAAACTGACCCCTAGAAGCAAGGCATCGTGCACCTTTTTTTCGACAATTTCGGCCCCGATGATTAGCGAACTGCAATCCAGAGGCTAGGCAGAGTCGAGCCAAAGCTTGATTGCAGGTGTCACATTCATGATGCAGGAGTCGATCAGCACATGTTCTGGGATACCAGTAGGTAACCTTAAGCATGCCTGACGGAAGCATTCGATTAAAGCTCGAACTGTCTCTTTCTCCTTTTGGACCACTTCTATTAGCGATGACATGGTTATGTCTTTTCCACCGTCATAGAATCGGTCGAGGAAGAGATACGTTAAGTCGTCGAAGGAAGATATGGAGTTGTCAGGGAGACTGCAGTAACAGTCGTTAGCAATTCCCTTCAATGCCCCAACGAACAAGCTTGTAAGTATGCCCCATCTAAGATTGGAAGTAGGTCAAGAATCAGCAGGGGAAATCTTTTCCGTCGTATGGCATCAATATTTGTGGTTTATATTTGGGAGGATAAACCACCTTATTCCATTCAGGAGGATAAGGTTGCAGAATCTCTAGCTTCTAGCGTTCCTCCTGCTTATCTTATTCTTCAAAGCGATCGTGCAAATCTCTGACCATCTTAACTAGATCCTCTGAAGAGCTAAGAGTAGGTGAGGGAGGTACAATATGAAGCTCAGCACCTGAAGGAGCTGACTTCCGAGGTATAGTATGATGATTTGTTCCCGAATATACCAGTCGAGGGGGTATACTTGATTCTCCATTAGCCCCGGATCAGGACTGGTAGATACAGGTGCCCTCGCCAAAGATTGAGAAGCCAGAGTATTCCAGATCTCAAATACAACTTGGGTCAAGGATTGTATGGTGGTGGAGAGGGTCTTGAGGCCGTCCTCCAAGGTGTCCATGCGTTATATGATATCTGAAGCTGAAGTGTCTGCTTCCTCTTTGTCGCCACCCCCTGCCATGTAGACGGGCATAACATGGATAGAAGTGGATGGATCGGTCGATGCTTCGCTCTCGGCCCTGCTTTCCTGAAAAAGAGCTTCTTCTTCTGATGCCTCGTACTGGCTACCCCCAGTTACATCGATGTCAGTTCCTTGATGGATACCCTCGTCTTCGAACGAAGGGTTGACATAGACAATAGGAGTCTGATCACCCCCAGCTTGCGATGTTGTTGGAGCTTTCATCCTCAACAGAGTACCCTGGAATACCCTGGTTGACGGGATGATTGGCTTACTTTTCTTTGGCCGACTCGAGGCCGAGGAGTTGGTCATGTTTGTTTTTCTCCCTAATGAGTGAGAGTTAGAAACAAAACGGCATTCAGCAACCAAGGGTTCTGTCTCGTCTACTATCGGCACCCTCTTTTTGTGATGATGTCGGATAGGTGCAGCTGGTTGCAGTCGCTGGAATACAGATTGTCTTGGTGGTGCGATCGTTGTTTTACAACAGCAGCAATTGATGGTGACCATGGCAAAAGTATGCCCCATGAGGGGCACATCCTACATAGAGGTCATTTCTTCCGATCTACGTTTGTGAGTGATCACATTACGTAGATCGTGAGGGAAGAGTTTTACATTCACACCCTGTTTAGGCGCATGGCAAGGCCATGCGCCGGGATGATTGTGTGAATGTTGTGCCCTATGATCTATTTCATATGCAAGAGATGCGCCTAGATCGTTTATGGGAGAGCAATATGTATTGTGACTTGAACCCGTTTTATGCGCACAGTCCACGTGGGCACATGGGTTCAAGGCCACAAGATTTATCCCACCCAACTTGGTTCCATGCGCAGGAGATGCGCCCAAGTAGGAAGGGGACTTTGAGAGTCGACTTGCTGCTAGTGCCGAAGCACCCGAGTCGACTCTGTACAGCTTACCATCAGCTGCGTGCATAATTTTTTGCGTGCTTTTCTGGTTTATTGTTGGCAAAGCACGTTTGGGTCGCATGGCCCGTGCTGCCTTGGACTTTTTTGTACTAGCCCGTGAAGGTGCATAGTACTCAGAATCCAACTTATCCTCGCCACATCAGCGAGTAATTCTATCGAAGATAGATGTCTTTCCCTCACACCAGAGCTCATGCGCGGGTGATTGGATGCACCCTTGTTGCATCGTCGCATCTTCTTCGACTGGGAAGAAGAAAGTTAGGAGCTGTCATCGATGTTGTGCTTCCCTAACAGATGTGCTACACCAGTGGCGACATCTTGCTTGCTGAGATCGTCAGCAGGAAGAGAGGTCTGCGACGGCGCATCTCCTTCAGTGGTGGTGCTCGGTGCATCACCTTCGCGTATCCAAACTTGGCAAGTCTTCTTTAGCTTTGGCAGCCGCTTCGAAGGACTCACACTGCCTTCAGAGATGAACTCCTTATACGCTTGTTGATTGAGGCATACCACAAGTGTCTTGTGGGAGAAGACGAGCTTGTTGTCGTCAGATTGTGACAAAACCTTCTCATTGGAGGAGAAAGTCGTCCCTAGCAGAGTCGCCAGCTTGTTTGCTATTAAAAACAAGAGGAACAAGTTTTTCTATTGAACTTTTGTATCAAATTACAAACATAACAAAGTACAATAGAGGATTTCGTTATAATCCTAGGAGTACACTTTTGTTTTTATCTGGGAACTGTGTTGATGGAAAGAGTGGTAATTCTTTAACTCTATTGACGATTTGACGACGATCTCGGGCTCTCTAGAAGTCTAGATACTAGAGCATTTTTTGAATGTTCAACAAGTGGAAGCTCTAGACTTTTTTAATGAGTGGTGTCGAACTTCGAAAGGGGCATGAATGAAGGAATGATCCTTCTATTTATAGGCAGTAGAATGATCTGCTTATGCGCACATATATGACACGCGCATGGAGAATTTTACACGTAGGGACGCCACATGGATGATTCTGTTGGGCTCATGGACGATGCACCTAGGAATTGTTGCTGAATCTATTTGAACTATACTGCTGAGCTGCAGAGGAGTTGACACATGACAGTTGGTGAGATTCGGTTGTTGCTGAGATCTTGGGTGGTTAGAACCCATTCTTGCATAGAACTGAGTCACTGACACGTAGCATGTGTCCATAGTGTTGGCCCATTGGTCATATGGTTAACCTGATTTCAATAATTGATCAAACTCTGTCTGGATATACGAAGCTAGTCGGGACATCTCGGACTCTTGGACATGATCAAGAATGGCTATCTACTGAATTCAAGACCGAAGATCTGTTTGCCTACTCGAGTCTGTAATTCCATATACAATGTATTTTTCATTTTATTTGAGTCTAGGAATATGTTGTAAACCGAGTCGTACTGGCAAATAGGCTACCCTTAAATGAGTTCATAATATTTTTTAAAATGACCTCTCAAAAAGGTTTACAAAAAGGTTTTCAAAAATCACCAAAAAGCTTTTTCAAAACCCTAACTAAACCCTGACAAAACTCGGGCCGAGTTCGGCCAGAGTTCGGTTGGTGGCCATTGTGATTTTGAATCCTTGTTACTTGGTCCTCCTGTAGTTGCGGATTTGACCGAGATTTGCTCATAGAGTTCTGCCCGAATTCTGTCCGAATTCTGTCAGAAGTCTTCCTTTGGAATTCCTATAAATAGAGAAGGATTTCGATCATTTCAACTCACTCATTCACTTTCAATCTTCTCTCTATCTAAATCATTCAGTCTTCCAAAGAGTTTTCTTGAGCTTTAAATTTTAGATCCCAAGCCAATTACAATCCTCTAGTCGATTTGTCAGTGCGGTACGGTCTAGAAGTTTCTGAGAGATTGTAATCAGAAGGCTTGATTGAAGAATACCTCTTCACATTTAAAGTTGGATGAGTTCTTCGTATCAAAGCTCGCGTTATAGAAGTTGCAAGGACTTCGTAAGAAAACTTACGGTTTTTCCAATAGTGGATTCAACTGGTAGCAACAGTTCTACCGACTGGATTAGTCCTCAACAGAGGGAAACCAGTATACATCGCTGTCTTTGCGTTTTCTCTCTTAACTCTGCCTTTACTTTATTTTAGTTGTGATTAATATTTTGTGATTGTGCTGCTAATATTTTTTAATTAGCATTATTTCGCTGCTAACTCTATTCACCCCCCCCTCTAGAGTATTACGCTTTACTATTTCATTCCTACAATTGGTATCAGAGCGGGTGTTACAGGTAAAGCAAAGGTAACAGTGCAATTATTTATTCATTGTTATTTAGATCACAGCACAACACATGGCAACTGTGAAATTCACAAGTGAAGGCCAGGCCACAAACAGACCTCCACTGTTTGATGGTACGAACTATACCTATTGGAAAACACAGATGAGTTTCTTCTTGAAATCTCTTGACTTTGATTTATGGTCTATTGTTATTGATGGCTATCAAAAGCCACCTCGTATAAATGTTGATGGAGTTTTAGTTGAAAAACCCCATAGCAGATATACAGAGGAGGAAAAGAAAAAGACCAGTCTTGACGCACGTGCTATTAATGCTCTATTTTGTGCTTTAGACAGAACTGAATTTAATAGGGTGTCTATCTGCACAACAGCTAATGAAGTGTGGAAGCTACTTGAAGTCACACATGAAGGCACGACTCAAGTCAAAGAATCTAAAGTCAGCAGACTTACTCAAGAGTATGAGGTGTTCAAGATGAAGCCCAACGAAACAGTTACTCAAATGTTCGAAAGATTCTTGGATATTGTAAATCCTTTGTCCTTCCTAAGCAAAGAGTACAGTAACCATGAAAAGATTCGCAAACTCCTGCGAGCACTTACCAAGAACTAGATTTCGAAGGCTACTGCAATCATTAAAGGGAACGACCTCACAACTATGTCCCTCGAAGTACTCATGGGTATGCTACTCACTCATGAACTGGAGCTACAAGATTTTGAAGAGCCTGCACCAAAGGAGAAGTCGATCGCTTTCAAGGCTCAGCACAGAAAAGCTGCTGAAGGTGACTCAGACAGCAGTGAATCTGATGCTGAAGATCAAGCACTCCTAGCAAGAAAGTTCAAAAGATTCATGAGACATGAGAAGAGAGTCAAAGAAAACAATAGTAGCAACAACTGGTATCAAGATGATGTTGTCTGCTACGGCTGTAAGAAGAAGGGACACATGAAGAAGGATTGTCCCACAAACTCATCATCAAGCAAGAAGAGCAACAGGTATGAAAAAGGGAACCTGAAGAGATCAACATCTAGAAGATATGCCAATACCAGCATATGGCATGAAAGTGAAGCAAGAGACTCAGAAGACGAACAATCAGAAGACGCTGCAAACGTATGCTTTATCGCATCCGATCAGGTACCCACTGAACCTGTAGTTGATACTTATGATGACTTCCCCTTTGAGCAATTAGAAGATGCCTTCAGTGACCTGATGACTGATTACAGGAAACTGTGTAGCAAGTATCAGACCTCTAAGAAGGTACTCAAAGAGTACAAAGGTGAAATAGGTAGACTTACTGACCTACTAGCTGAGGTTAGAAATAATGTTAGTGAGTCTGGTGAGCTTTCTTCAATAAAGCTCTTATTACACGAGACTACCAAGTCATCTGAAGAGAAAGACAAAGTTATTGACCAACTCAAGGAAGAACTTTCTAAAGAGAAGAAAAGTCTTCAAAGTGCACAAATCAGAATGGAAACACTCGCTTCTGATTATACTAAGTTGTATGACACTTTCAAAAGATTGGAAATTAGGTTAGGAAAACAGCCTGAGCCTGCTGCTTCCTACCCTAACACGTGTCACTTACCGAAAAATTGGAACATTCCCAAGCCAAACACTGTCAGACCTAACCCTATCAAACCTTTACCCCAAAAGGTTAAGCCCAAACAAGATTATAGGTATGCTTTCTTCTATACTAGAAAACCTAAACCTACCAACCATGCACACCACTCAGCTTTCAACACTCGACATGCACAATGTCATTATTGTGGCCTCATTGGTCATATTTTATCTACATGTAGAATGAGAATGCTTGTTGATTTAAATGTTTATGCTTGGATACCAAAAGCTAACAATTCAGGACCCTACAAGAAATGGGTACCAAAAGTTTCATCTGCAAACCGTTTTGTTGGTGGAACACCCTTCACATGCTAGAAGCAAATGGATCTTCGACAGCGGTTGCTCACGGCATATGACCGGTGACGCTACCCTATTTGTAATACTGTCGAAGAAAAAGAAGGAAGGATATGTCTCCTTCGGTAATAACTTGAAAGGGTATATTATTGGTATCGGTGATGTTGGTAAGTCTCCCTATCCTGTGATTAAGGATGTCTGTCTGGTTACCGAGTTGAAACATAATCTACTCAGCATAAGTCACCTAGCTGATCATGGTTATGGAATCAACTTTGGCAAAGACAAATGTACTATAGTTGATAGCTCAACTGGTAGTACTATCTTTGAAGGTATCAGGGAAGACAATATATATGTTTTCTATTTGTTAGAAGAAACTAACATTTCAGGTAGATGCTTAATGGCTAAGAGTAATGAGGGTCATATGTGGCATATGAGACTCGGTCACACAAATATGGACACAATATCAAGATTATCCACAAAAAAGCTAGTACGCAGTTTACCAGACATTACATTCAAGAAGGATTCGGTATGCAGCCAATGTAAAATGAACAAAGCTACCAAATCCACATTCAAATCTGTAAACGTAGTATGTACTATTAGACCTCTACAATTGCTTCATATGGACTTATTTGGTCCTAGCAGAATTGCTAGCCTCGAAGGTAAGCTTTATGCTTTCGTAATTGTAGATAATTTCTCTAGATACATGTGGGTATATTTCTTGACACGCAAGAATGATGCATTATCCGAATTTGTCGCCTTTTGCAAGAAAGTACAGAATGAAAAAGGTTACATGATCACTCGTATCAGAAGCGATCATGGTGGCAAATTCGAGAATGCTGATTTTGAGCAATTTTGTGACACATACGATTTCATACACGAGTTCTCCTGCCCTAGGACTCTACAACAAAATAGAGTTGTGGAACGTAAGAACAGAACTCTATCCGAAATTGCCAGAGTGATGTTAAACCAGTTTAGTCTACCCAAATATTTCTGGGCTGAAGCTGTCAATACAGCTTCCTTTGTTCTTAATAGAGTTCTAATTCGACCCAAATCGAAGAAGACTCCATTTGAGTTATGGTTTGATAGAACGCCCTCAGTTTCATACTTTAGAATATTTGGTTGTAAATGCTTTATTCTTAATACAAAAGACAACTTGGGAAAATTTGATGAAAAGGCCGATGAAGGTATATTTTTAGGTTATGCGGCCAAGAGCAAAGGATACAGAGTCTTCAACAAACGAACAATAATCATCGAAGAATCAATCAACGTCACCTTTGATGAAATGAATCAAATGACTATCGATGACAGTGATGAAGATCTGCCTGCATCAAGCTCAACATCAGCTGATCCTCAACCAAGATCTGCACTAGCTGAACCTCCTAGAGAATATCCAGGAACCAGCTACCTTCAGAATCTACCGAAAAGGTTGAAATTTAAAGCTGATCATCCAAAAGATTTGGTAATTGGTGATATTACCAAAGGAGTAAGTACTCGTACATCCAGTAGAGATATTGTTTCTAGTGTTGTATTTATTTCACAGCTAGAACCTAAATCCATTGATGAAGCATGTAGTGATAGTTTTTGGATAGATGCTATGCAAGAGGAATTAAACCAATTTGAACGAAATCATATTTGGGAACTTGTTCCCAGGCCTATTGATCATCCGGTCATTGGCACCCATTGGGTATTTCGAAATAAACTGAATGATAATGGTTTAGTGACTCGTAATAAGGCTCGACTCGTAGCTCAAGGATACAATCAAGAAGAAGGTATCGACTACGATGAGACTTATGCCCCAGTTGCGAGATTAGAATCCATTCGCATGTTATGTGCATTTGCATATTTTTATGATTTCAAACTATTTCAAATGGATGTCAAGAGTGCTTTTTTAAATGGTTTTATAAAAGAAGAAGTTTTTGTAGCATAACCTCCAGGTTTTACGGATTTCAAAAACCCTGATCATGTTTTTAAGTTGAAGAAAGCCTTATACGGTTTAAAACAAGCCCCTCGTGCTTGGTATGATCGTCTAAGCTCTTTTCTACTTGACAACGGTTTTTCAAAAGGCAAGGTTGACACTACACTGTTTATTAAGTCTTTTAATGGCAAACTTCTTTTAATTCAAATCTATGTTGATGATATTATATTTGGATCTACTGATGAATCTCTGTGTCAAGAATTTTCTAAGTGTATACAGAATGAGTTTGAGATGAGCATGATGGGAGAGCTGAAATTCTTTTTCGGATTGCAAATCAAATAAACTGATAATGGGACATTTATAAATCAAGCCAAGTACACAAAATACTTGCTAAAGAAGTTTGATCTGGACAATGTCAAACCTATTGGCACTCCAATGGCAACTTCAACAAAGTTTGATTCAGATGAACAAGGCAAGCCAGTCGACACACGTAAGTATCGAGGTATGATTGGTAGTTTACTTTATTTAACTGCTAGTCGTCCAGATATAATGTTTAGTGTTTGCTTGTATGCACATTTTCAAGCTAACCCAAAGGAATCACATCTGTCCGCAGTTAAGCGTATCTTTCGATACCTTAAGGGCACTTCTTCTGTTGGCTTGTGGTATCCCAAACTAAGTCCTTTGACCTTATTGGTTATTCGGAAGCAGATTTTGCTGGATGCAAAGTTGATAGAAAAAGTACCAGTGGCACATGTCATTTCTTAGGCAAGGCTTTAGTCTCATGGTTTAGTAAAAAGCAAAATTCTGTAGCCCTATCAACAACAGAGGCTGAGTACACCGCCGCAGGACGTTGTTGTGCTCAGATTTTATGGATGAAACAAACCTTGGAAGA
Organism: Iris pallida; assembly: GCA_029216955.1. Classification (NCBI taxonomy): domain Eukaryota; kingdom Viridiplantae; phylum Streptophyta; class Magnoliopsida; order Asparagales; family Iridaceae; genus Iris; species Iris pallida. Next base: position 2,958,451 of record JANAVB010040018.1, on the reverse strand, counting down.
CTATGATTTATTTTACACATATATTAAAAAATTTCTGTGATAACACGAGCACTATTAATTTGACTAAGAATCCAGTATGTCACTCTCGTACTAAACATATCAAGATTCGACATCACTTTCTTAGAGATCATCATCAAAATGGAGATATAAACCTTGTGTACATAGATACTGAAAATTAACTAGCTGACATCTTCACTAAACCTCTAGCGGAAGATCGTTTCAATTATTTACGTCGAGAATTAGGAATTTTGGACATCAATAATATTAATTAATTTTGTTTTATGATTATATATCATTACGCAAAAACTGTGTTAGAGATAAGCCAATAAAGAGTCTGTCTGTCACCACAACTACGGTTGAAGTGAAGCGGTACTTAAGAGTTCCCCGGTGAACCTCCGCCAGCTGGGATAGTACTCCTACAGCTAATCTGAAACAGTCGCTATGTAACGACATTTAATCTATAAAATAATATTAATTATGTTAATTGAAGTTAAAATGACTAATCTTTGAATTAAATATTTGAAATGAGACAATAAAAAAGAATGGCAAAAATCAACTATAAAGAACCCTAGGCGAATTCGGCCAGAGCTCTGACCGAATTCGGCCCGAGTTCGGCTGAGGGTGTCAGGTTATATATACAGAACCCGAGAGACTTTCTTCTTCATTGCTTCCAAACTACATCATAACAGCAGCAGCAGCCGCGAAGGAGCCCTGAACCCTAGTTCTTCACCACCCTCTTCCTTCCAATCCAAGTGGTGAAATCAATCCAAAATTTGGATTTGTGCAGAGTTCGTCGTTCACTTCGACATACTTTGATTTCGGAAGGTATAACCACATCCTTCTCCACTTTTCAATTAGTACATTTTTACTTCAATTTGCACAAATGGCACCCAAATTCAATCCTTCAAAGAGGAAGAAGATGACCCCCAGTGAGGAAGGGTCATCTTCACATCCGCATACGGATTCCCTCTTCTCGCCGGTCCAAACGAGCGACGGCGCGTTCGACGGGTTTTTCTTTCAAACCCTAGACCAAGCCCTACTGTGGTATGGAGACTTCTCTATGAGATCCATATGTACAGGCGCTCCAGTCAAGTGGACTGTATTTCCTGATCATCATCATTTCTTTGAGGCATTAGGGTTACATCTTTTTGTTAAAGTCTGCTTCCCTATAGCAACTAATGCCATTAGATTATTTTATTGCAATCTCATATTAAACACTTTTGAAGTGAGCACTCGTGTTGGAGGTATTGATATCAATTTCGATGATGACCTCTTAGCGGAGATCCTTGGCATCCCTAACGAAGGTGAACCGCTAGTTGACATCACTGAATTTGATTTCCCCGAAGGCACGACACTCGCCAATTTCAAAGCGGAACTCTGTGCACCTGATAGAGTACGCTCTGGAAAGTTCAAGGCTAACAACCTGAACTTGTTTAACTATGAATTGCATCACATCATCTATTCCACTCTACTTTCAAAATCTACTTCAAAGGATGATGTGACTTCTCTTGAGCTGTCCGCCATGTACCACATTCTTAAGGGGATTCTATTTTCTGCCCCTAAGATCATGATTCAGATGATGGGTCGTTGTCGTACAAGAGATAGAAATCTCTCTTACGCGATGATTCTCCTACGCATCTTTCAGCGCTTCGATATCGATCTGTCGACTTGTACTCAGGACCCTGAGCCCAAGTTTCTTCAATTATCTCGTCGTAGCATGACTGCTTCAGCTCCTCCTCCTGCTCCTCCTACTGTACCTCCTCCACCATCTCATCAGTATGCCATGACATTTGAGGGCATACATCAGCATTTATCTGCTTTGTACGTCTCGATGACGGACATGGCTCACGAGCGTGAGTTCCGCGATGTCACCCGTTATCAGGCGCTTGCAAATTCCTTAGCTGATCTTCGTTTCGCCCAGACTGGTCATTCAGCCGGTTCTATCCCTAGAGATCCAGCTTTCTCTGGTTACCACTGTGAGGATGAGGCTGTTCATGCCTACTTCTAGCCCGGTAACGCCTATGATTGGTACCGTCCTGATCGTGCTCCACATCGTGACTTTGTTGGTGAGTTCTATATTGGCTCCCCTCATCATCCTTCTGGCGCTGGTACCTCTGGAGCTGGTCCTTCAGGACATGCTGGTTGAGCTGATGATGATGAGGAGGATGATGATGAGGAGATGTGACTATATGATTTTGAGTGATATTTTATTGTGCACTTGGAAATGCTCCGACATTCCAAGTTATTATCAGTATTTTTTTAGTTATTATTAGCACTTTCTAGTTTGCTTCAGTACTCTGTTATTTTCATGGACATGTTTATTATGCCTCAGTTTATGGCATTCCAGTTTATTTCAGCACTATGTTTCAGTTTCAGTTTATGATAGCACTATCTCTTTTATTGCTTCATTCTTTATAACTGCCTGTGAAATTACATGCCTGTGATGATTTTTTTTACAATACATGCCTGTGATATTTCTCTTTTATTTCTGCCTTATTTTTTTTATATGCGTTTTCTCACTATTTGTTACTTATGCATTGATTGCGGGGGAGCTTTATCTTTTGCAATTATTTTGCTAAGTGACAAAGAGGGAGAAAAATTAAAAAATCTAACATTTTTTTTGAGTAAATACAGGATATGAACAATTCTACTTTTTGATATTTTGAACAAGCTTAATGTTATATCATTCATAGTTTGTCAATTATCAAAATGGGGGAGATTGTTGGCCCATTGGTCATATGGTCAACCTGATTTTAATAATTGATCAAACTATGTCTGGATATACGAAGCTAGTCGGGACATCTCGGACTATTGGACATGATCAAGAATGGCTATCCACTGAATTCAAGACCGAAGATCTGTTTGCCTACTCGAGTCTATAATTCCTTATACAATGTATTTTTTATTTTATTTGAGTCTAGGAATATGTTGTACACCGAGTCGTACTGGCAAATAGGCTACCCTTAAATGAGTTCATAATATTTTTTTAAAATGACCTCTCAAAAAGGTTTACAAAAAGGTTTTCAAAAAGGTTTTCAAAAATTACCAAAAAGCTTTTTCAAAACCCTAACTAAACCCTGACAGAACTCGGGCCGAGTTCGGCCAGAGTTCGACCAGAGTTCGGTTGGTGGCCGTTGTGATTTTGAATCCTTGTTACTTGGTCCTCCTGTAGTTGCAGATTTGACTGAGATTTGCTCATAGAGTTCTGCCCGAATTCTGTCTGAATTCTGTCAGAAGTCTGCCTTTGGAATTTCTATAAATAGAGAAGGATTTCGATCATTTCAACTCACTCATTCACTTTCAATCTTCTCTCTATCTAAAGCATTCAGTCTTCCAAAGAGTTTTCTTGAGCTTTAAATTTCAGATCCCAAGCCAATTACAATCCTCTAGTCGATTTGCTAGTGCGGTACGGTCTAGAAGTTTCTGAGAGATTGTAATCAGAAGGCTTGATTGAAGAATACCTCTTCACATTTGAAGTTGGACGAGTTCTTCATATCAAAGCTCGCGTTGTAGAAGTTGCAAGGACTTCGTAAGAAAACTTGCGGTTTTTCCAATAGTGGATTCAACTGGTAGCAAGAGTTCTACTGACTGGATTAGTCCTCAACAGAGGAAAACCAGTATACATCGCTGTCTTTGCGTTTGCTCTCTTAACTATGCCTTTACTTTATTTTAGTTGTGATTAATATTCTGTGATTGTGCTGCTAACATTTTTTAATTAGCATTATTCCGCTGCCAACTCTATTCACCCCCCTCTAGAGTATTACGCTTTACTATTTCGTTCCTACACATAACTCAAAGATCCCGGATTTGGCGAAGAGTGATCTGTCAGGATGTTCCTACGATCTGGCATATGAGAAGACTTGGACCATAACTTTTAGGAGTCAAAAGAAACAAGTCTAGGTGCATGGCTGTCGAGGCACATGCAGAGCTTTGGGCGCATGGCTATGGAGGCACATCCGGAGTTTGGGGTGCGCGGCTGCGGAAGCGCATGCGAAGTTTTGGGCGCATGGCTGCAGAGGCGCATGCGGGTGGTCAGTCGGCCACATGGAGGAGCACAGCCGTAACTGACAAAAGAGTTATGATTGCGTCTCTTCGTCTTCTGCAAAAGCTGACTTTTCTGACTTCGAGAAGTGTGCTGTTGTCGTTTCAATTACTCCAGCATTAAATGCTTCGACAGGTGGCGAGCTTAGGTGGATGCATATACGTGCGTCTCTACGCACATCTTTCTGTGTTCCACTGAGCACATCGACATGAGGTGCATGGTTCTATAAGGCGCATGGCGTATCTCTTTTGGCCAGTCTTTGTTGAGTCTTTCGATGCATTAATGACTCTTTTGACGTAGCTGAATTCGAAGTGGCGGATTCAACACCATAAATATAAGTTCATTGCACTGACTTCGGGAAAGTTTCCACTTTGCGCATGGGTTTGATTTGCCCTGGCCTATAGATAGCAGCATGAAGAGAAATTTTGTTTCTCGTTTCACTTCTCTTTCCAAATGGAGACAAATTCGATCGGTCCTCCTCATTAGAGAGACGTCGCACTGTGGGTTGCAGATCTCCTCATTCGAAGAAGCTTTGATGACGAACTCCTTCGAAAGACTGAGATACGTCGAGTTTGCTAAGGACATAGCAACTTATGTTTGAACCCCTTATCGATAGTATTTTTCTATGAGATTGCGTTGGGTGCCTGTTGCATCCAAAGATCGGGGTTGGTGTACCCCGACTTCCATTATGCTGGAAGAGCCATCGGGTTTGGATTGATTGCCAACCTGTATTCTACTCAATAAAGGCTTCATTGGCCGAAGCACTTAAGGAAGTGATTCACTCTGACAAGGAAGAGTGATGCGTCTATACTAAGACGTCAGGGTGATGTGCTTGGGAAATGATGCGCCTAGCTGTAGTTTAGGCTTTCTTCTTTGTAGTAGGCTTTTGTTGTATTTGGACATGTAATAGACTTTTTATATGGAATAAAAATTAATCTTCATGTGCCTCTTCTACTTGCTGTCTTCTGAAATGATGTGCCAATATTATGTCTTTGAATTCTTTGGCGTATGATATGTTGGGACGCATGGCATTTTGGGGCGCATAGGGGTTCTGACCTTTTTATGCGCCTGAAATTCCATGCTTTTACAAGCCTCTTCTTCAATTCCTCGAATGATGTCTGGCAAGCCTCAGTCTAGACGAACTCCTCATTCTTTCTTGTTAGCTTTATCATAGGTTCAGCTATCTTGGCAAAGTCATTCACAAACTTCCTTGCTAAGCCCCAAAAGCTCCTGATTTCTACAACTGAACCTAGTGTCAACCACTTCTCGACGGCCGCTATCTTCTTCAGATCTACTGAGATGCCATTTTCTGTGACAATATGGCCTAGAAAGTCCACCTTGTCTAAGAAAAACTCACACTTGGATAGTTTTTTATACAGTTTCTCCTTCCGCAGAGTCTCCAAAACTATCCTCAAGTGCTCTTTGTGTTCTTCTGGGGTCTTTGAATAGATCAGGATGTCGTCAATAAAAACACAACAAACTGATCCAAGTATTTGTGGAAGACCTTGTTCATGAGATTTATGAACACTGGAGGGGCGTTGGTAAGCCCAAATGGCATAACCAAAAATTCGTACTGTCCATACTTGGTGTTGAATATCATTTTGGGTATGTCTTCTTCTTTTACCTTGACTTGGTGGTAACCGGATCTGAGGCCTATTTTTTAGAACACTTTTGCTCTGCTCAGCTGATCGAAGAGATCGTCGATTCTAGGCAAAGGGTATCAGTTCTTGATAGTGATATTATTCAGGCCCCGATAGTCTATGCACATTCGGACAGTTCTGTCCTTTTTGGGCACAAATAAGACTGGTGCTCACTAGGGTGAAGCACCAGTCCTGATGAATCTCTGAGCCTTAAGCTCGTCGATCTGGTCCTTCATCTCCTTGGAATCCTTAGGATTTACCCGGTAGTAGCATTGTGAGATAGGTAAAGGGCCCGGTACTAGGTCAATAGAGAATTCCATAACCCGGTCAGAGGGCAATCCTGGAAGATTGTCGGGGAAGATGTCTAGGAATTCTGCTATAATGGGGTGAAGGGGTCCGATCTCCTCAGTGATGGATGAGTAACTGACGCTCCTCATGTCCTCTGGTGCTCTAACAACCTCAAACTTGGGCTTTCCAAGTGGACTGAAGATGACACTACCTCGGTGACAGTCTATCAGGGCATGCTGCTCACTCAGCCAGTCTATTCCCAAGACTATATCATAGTTAGGGAGTGGCATTACGAGGAATGGTGCTAGGAATTTATAGCCTGAGATGGTGATAGGGTAAGTACAAGTCTCGATGATTGGAATTTGTAGCCTGAAGTCTGCGACGTACTCATCGATTGTACGGTTCTCTTGCTTTAAGTCTTGGAATTGCCTCTCCATAACTTCTAGGGCTGCCACCGGAAAGAATTTCCTTTTGTACACTTCTTAAAGGTGTTCCAAGATATCCCCTATATCTGGAACCAAGGTTCGTTTCTGAACTAGTTACTCGCCAAGTCCCGCATTTAAAGTGCTACGACCTCAACCTTGAGGTCTTCTGGAAGACGTTTCATGTCTTCCAGCCATTCATCGGCATAGATAATGCCCTCGAATCCCTTGAAGGGTCATGGTCCCAGTTTTTTGAAGTTCTCTATAGTACCAGCCTTGACCTTGGCAGCAGGCCTCTGGTAAGTCGGAGTTGTATCTCCTCTTTCTAGGACAACTATGGCAACATTGTGGGCGTTCTCCCTGCTCCCTCTCATAATCATGGTCTACTCACGATGAGCCTCATCTTGAGCTCTCTTGGCCTCTAGAACAGCAAGGTTAGGAGCTAGGTAGGGTCAACAGGCATAGCTCCTATTGGTGGAATGATAGGTGGGACCACACCAATAGGAGGAGGTGGTAGCATGGTCCTGGGAGGAATAGGTGCCACGGCATGGACTATGGAAACATAAACGGTGCGGAAAGATGGTGGAGGATGGGGATGAGCGGTAAGCAGTAGTGGAGATGGATCAGTTGTTGACTCTACAGGCCGGTACTCTGAGGATGCAGCCTCCTCAGAAACGTGACCAGAATGGGTGGTTCTTCCCTTTGCCATTCTCTGGAATGGTTAGGAAGAAACATAAGCAACGAAATTTGACTAATTTATACACATAGAAATTTGAGTAAAAATCGGTCCTATGTTGTGGCGAGTCATAATATTTTAATGTTCTAAGTGTTCTAATTGTTTTTCCTCTGTTTTCCTAAAGTTGTTGTCTTGACCTGCATGGGCCACCATTAAAACATGTCACGACCCGATCCCAAGATGTTTGGGTCAAGTCGGATCATGTCCAGCCTACACCATGGTGAGACGGCGGTAGTAAGCTGTCTGATCAATAGTAGAACTTATAATCACAACATCTAAATTTACGAAAAATTAAAAACTTTTTATTTAATCATTTAAAACGCACAGGTTAAGCCATAGCTGAAAGTAAAATTTGAATAACATAAGTTGTACTAAAGTTACAACTTCAAATACAATTTAGAAAGGGAAAGCTAAGCAAATAAAGTAAAGCAACTATAAGCTAACTAAGTAGCCGGCTCAGGTGCCTCCAGGGCAGTGTTCTCCAAAGTGGGTTCCAGTGACTCCTCAGGGTACAAGTCAGGACTATAATAGCTATTGAAGATTAGCTCTTCGTCCTCAAACTCGTCTAGGGTGAAAGGGGGTTTCCAGTCAGGAATGAACTACACAATCCTAAACTCTAGCATTTTAAGCAATAATTAAAAAATACATATTTGAAACAATTAAAATATTTTGATGCAAGAAAACAATTGAAATATTTGATGCAATAAAATAATTATGATTTGAATAGGTAGACACCTGTGACCGGCTGGTAGATTCAATTTGTATTCTAGCATACGATACGACTTCGGCACACGTGCAAGTGTGGCTTCAGCTATCCACAATAATTCTAAGGGGGTTTGGTCACAAGCGCTACACTACTCCCCAATACTCAGAGTCAGTATTAAGTTCATAGAGAAAACTTCGTGGCACAATGTGAAAACATGCAATAACAAAAATACCAGAATCCAGTTGTGTACTTGCCTTTAGTTTTGTAAAAGGAACATGGAGGAAAGGAGGATCTCGTCTAGTCCCCGAAATCCTACATTTGATTAAGAGGAAGTCTTAGTTCCAATATAACCATTTCTAGGGTGTTCTAGTTACAATCTCTAATATTGGTCCTAGTCAATTTGTTGGTTTAATAATTACACCAATGATTAATTTACTCTAACAATGCTTTACACTATTTGTCAATTTATATAAAAGAGTCTGTTTGCATTAATTTGGAAAGAGTACAAGAGAACTTGTTTATTAGGAAACTTGCAGGTTAAAAGCATTCTTAAGGTGAGAAAACTTTTATGATTTGTTTTTAGAAAGTAAAACATTTTCGGTTTCCATTTTATAGATAAAGCTATCGTACGATAACAACTATGCTACTGATGAAATAAAACAAGAAAAGAAAGCTATGCTACTCCTAAGATACACGATACAAGGCTCAGAAAAGAAAAGAAAAAAATGGGCTTATGCCCTTACAACACATAAAATAAATAAATAAAGAGTTAAAACCCTAAGCTACGCTACGGGCGATCTTCTAAAACCGGGAAGCGGTCCAATCAGAAGGCACAAGTGCCCTACACCCAAAATACAAAAATACCAAGTAGCAAGTTCTACAAAATCTAAATAAAAATAAAGACACAAGATAGGGACATATAGAGTCTCAGACTTGGTCACCCAATCACATGTTGCTAATAGGTTACGCCTCAACTTACGGAGATACCCAGTAGATTTTGCGTTTCGCTAAAGGCTCATTAAATCATTTTGGTCGTCGCCAAAGTGGATACAATGAAATCTCAACCAACCATAAAATACACCAATCATAAATGAACCAAAAAAATGTAAAATATATATCTATAAGGTATATTTTATAACAGCAAGGATTTTTGAGAAATAGCAATAATATACATACACATATGTATTTAAAAGAGTCCCAAAACTAAGAACATATTCTAAGTTAAAAGAAATACAATTTTCCTTTAAAATCATTTAAATATGAATATATAATAAATGGTTCACAAAATATTATAAAATATTACAAAATAATCAAACCAAAAGTACAACGAATTATTTTCTAACCAAAATCCAGTTTACTAACAGAGCATAATCTCATATAAAAATGCTAACATAACCCAAAATCCAAAAAAATATATTAGGAATAAAGTACTGCTATAGAACATACTTGTTCTAAAGAAAATGATACAACATACAGAAACCGTAGAACACCAATTGTGTCCTCAAATCCGATAGAACCTTTATCCTACCAAAACTAAGTATAACTAACTGAATAATATTTTTGAGCATGAAATCAAACCAACGATCCAAGGATCGTTCCAGTATCCACATACAAGCAACGTAAAAATAATCAAATCCCGTAGCGGGATCAAGACCGAGTCATCACAGACGATGCTGTAGTACCCCGTCCTGCTCAACCAATCGGAATGCCAACGGCGTTCGGACTTAGCCTTGCAACGGCTGCTCGAAGACATCGCTCGGTCGAGACGACCGCTCGCTCAGGTGGGGTAGTTTCCGTGAACTTGCCTCATCTTTGCCTTCACATAATAAATTGTATGTTTTTAACTTGCACAAGTAGGCTTGAAAATAAAATAGACGAATCCACATAGCTAAAGGAATAATCCCAACAGGCCGAACTGAGTTAGAATATGGAAAGGTCCAATGGTCGGCTTAGAGTTGGTGCACGGCGTGCTTTGAAATGACACTCGGTCCTTCGTCCCGTGGCTTGGGAGAAGAAAAAGTTGGTCTTCGCTAAAAGCTAAAAGTTGGCCAAATTCATAGGCGTCGCCTGTCACGACCCACACCCAGTGTAGGGGCACGAGAAGTGGGTATGTCCAGCCTACGCCGCAGTGTCGATGGTAGAACGTTGTCCTAGGTTACTATCTAATCAACAACTCATGCAATTATATAATGTACTTGTCAAATTTCAACTCCGAACGGAGGACAAGTTTAGATATAATGAAATCTCAATCACAGTCTAAGCACGATATGATAACACAGAAGTTTATAACTAGGACTCAATAACAACAACAAAACCAACTACTAAATAATAATAATCTCAAAACAAAATAATATCTCAACTTATTACAATTCAAGTTCTAAAACATGAAAACTAAACCAAGTCTACTAGCTAGTCACCCGATCACTCATGAGCGTTGGGGCCGAAGGTAGCTAAGCCATCTCCTGCTCCAAGGCAAGTAGGACAAATATCCTCAGGGCAGTCATCTGTAATATTTTCAACAGGTCCAGTCAGGACAGGAACGAGGACAATTCATCTATAAAACCTAAGTAAATGACAAAAAAATATAAAGCAGTTATAGATAGTTTATTGATGAACATGGTAGTTTATATTCAGGTGATGGCATAGAGAAACAGTTAAGATGCAAGAAAAATAAGGTAACTAAAACAAGAGAAGAATCATAGCAATAAAGACTGTAAAATAGAATCTAGCTGAACTAGAGTAACATGGTATAAGTCCAGACAGTAAATATAGACAAGTGTAAACTCCAATGTAAGTCCAGTACAAGATTAATCTAATACAAGATGAATCCAGTACGAGACGATTCCAGTCATAGTGATCAATGATTCCAAGGTGAGTCCAGCCTATACTCTAACAATATGTTTTTAAAATATCGAGATCGACATGTAAAGAGCTATAGGTAATCCGGCACATCACACACTCGGCCGAGTGTGAGATGGCTATCATTCCAGTTTGATTCCAGCATTTGGATGATTCCAGAATTGGGGTATGTCTACATGTCTTACTCAAGTATTTTCCCTCCCTGCAAGTACAAGTGAATCCATAATACGACACGAGAATCAAGATGAGTCCAGCCAAACATGATGATACCAGCAATAATTCCAGAATGATTCCAGTAATAGAGCCAACATGATGATACCAGCAATGATTCCAGTAATAGAGGCCAGACAAGATGGTATGTGTGTCGCATACATGAATCCAAAAATATCCATACGTGTTGTAACAGAGAATCACATATAACTAACTAGAACTGAAATACAGTAATAGACAAGTAAATGAAAGTACTATCAGAGAATGTACTCGCCTGATACTCTGAAAAAAGTAATATAATATCAGATGTCTGCACTGGAGTCACAATGTCCTAAATAGAGCAGTACAGGTTATAATGTGTTTAAAATAAGGTAAATAAAGTTTATGATGCAATATACATGATTCTAAGTCAAATCTAGGTCAAACTCAACTCTAATTCAAACCTGGTCAACTGTCTAGGTTAAACTAGGTCAAAGTCAACTCTTGGTCAACTCTGGGTCAAACCAAGTCAATATCTAGCTAAATTGCCAAACCTTGGTCAACTAGTCAACCTTTAGTCAACTAAGAGTCAAGTCAACTATCTATGGTCAACTACCTTGTTAACTAAGTCAACAAGTCAATATTGGTCAAACTTAGGCTAGCAAGGGTCAATTGGTCAAACTTGTCCAAGTATAGGGTATTGGGTTAAAAAGACTATTATAGCACTGGCTAATGAAGTATCATAGCCACAACCCAAATAGGTTAACTATCTAGAACCATCCTCTACCTCTAACCTCCTTTACCTCATATCCTCATAGTACGTGTATGAACATATATTTTTTTGCATGCCTAACTGACATCATGTATGTATATGTATATATATATATATATATATATATTTATATATATATATATATATATATATATATATATATATATATATATATATACCACAACTGGAATTAACAAGTTATTAGGATATCCTAAAGATATATAACTTATATATACATACAACTATATATAGCTATATGCTACTTTAGCTTATAGCCTACAACATATCCTTTATTATCATATATGTAACTTGATTTCCAACTATCCATATTACACCTTACCTACACTTCACATTCACTCTCTATAGTTACTTGCCCACTATCTTTTTTTTGCTCTCTTGTATATACTAATATTCATTTATATAGACACACAAGCAAGGAAAGAGAAGGGGATATGTAAAATCAGTTAGCCCCCTCCTCTCCCTCATCTATCCTTATCAAGTATTCCATTTCACCACTGTGTATGCTACTGCTATAGTATACTAACCTGAACCCCTTGCCACACTCATTCACAGATACATACATATATATATATATATAGAGAGAGAACCTGTAAATCCAACTCAAAACTGAACATGGACTGGACTAATATCTAAATGGACTGCTACTAAATCATGGCCTAAGGCCAAGTTAAACTAACCCCTATCACTCAACTCACTCATACACTCACTCATGCCCAAATCAGGGTAGCCCACTACAGGACAAATTGTTCAGTATCTGAATAGTAGAGTGGTGGGGATAGAACTATGAATTGACTGAACCACATGATGCAGGGGATTAAAACTGCTAAGCTACCTAGGTAATGGGAACATGGACTGACACCCATCCCAAAAGAATCTGAACCTATTAAACACAAAACCGAAACCTATAATTTCAGTTAACAGTTTGAAACCAATTTTCAGTTCACTGTTTATACAACAATTTCAGGTTTCTAGTTTCAATAATAGTTAACACACAACCATATGTGTAGATTAAGTCAAAATCTAACTAAGTTTCAAACTAAAACAAATCCACAGTTCTAAATTTCAATTTTCTAATCTCAGGTTATAAAAATTGAACTCATTTTTGAATTCCTGATTTGAAGTATCAGAAAAACCCAAGTTCGGATCAAAAAATGCATTTTGAAAACCAAACAACACTCGAATTAAAGGAGAAAAATATATAACAACATGGGAGGTCTGTGTGTGACACTCACATGAGTCTACGGGTCCAAAATCATGTCAAGGAAGTGTCAAAATAAGGTGTTAGTGAAATGATACAGTACAGTAAAGAGGGGGCTCGTGCACGTGTGTCGAGCCCTCTAGGACATGACACACGAACCCACAAGTGTCGTGCACGTGTCTATAGTTAGTCTAGGTCTAGGGCTAGGTATCCTATAGCCTGAAATGTGTCCACGTGGTGTCGTGTCTCAATTACGAATCCCTATCAGAAAGTGTCTGTTGCGTGTGTGTGCAGTGGGGTCGAGTCAGTGCAGGTCGATTTTCTTCGTGCACAAATATCAAGAACTCATAAAACTTTATGGGTGTCGTGTCAGATACTAGGCCCATGTGTCTACCAAATTTCATGACACATGGTGTCATATCGTGTCCGCTAGGACACTCGAACAGCAGGGGAGCCGCACGTGCTGCGTGTTCAAGCCATAAAACAGTGTCCAAACCTGCCTAAAATTGACTCTGTCAATTTGACATACAATATAGACCTAATTAGCTACAAATACATATAAATAGTTTTGCAAATTACTAAAATCCATTTCTATGTGGCATTTCACCATACACTTCTTTAAAAACAGCGATACGTGTCTGATACAGGCACGAAATGGACACATGATCCTACCAAACTTGGGCTACACCTAGGGGAACCCTAAATAAATGCATCTATGGAAAAAAAATAAGGAATTCATTAAGGTTTGTAGGATTTTACCTATTGAGAGTTCAAACTTAATGTAAAGAGCCTCGACTTGACGTCTTCCTCAATTTGCTACAGTTCAAACGTCCTCAAACCTCACTACCAAGAACCCACAAGTCTCCTCTACTATTGGGGATGATGATGCAATTGATTTGACTCAATTTGGGCTCAATTTGGATTAATTGGGAGAAGTTTAGGGAAGAACAAAGTAGGGTTCTTCTAGGTTTTTAAAAATAGGCAAAGGCTTCTAAGTGTGACACTTATAGGAGGGGGGCTTGTATGGCTGTTAAAATGGTTAGGGTTAGGGTTTTGGATGAGTGGTTGAGGTTCTTCCACCCAATTTCTAGTCCTCCTATTGGTTCAATTAGTCCTAAGGCTTCTTTTTACAAATATCTCAAAGGAAAAATATCCTACCTCGGAATATCTAGATATTACTAACCTTGGCACTTAGTATGAATGTTCTAACCATGATTCTAACCTCAAGACTAATCTAGGTTAGGTTAAACTTCTAGGTTAATGCTTAACCTAACAATTAGCACATATTTAATTAATAAAAATTATTTTCATTAAAAGTAAAAAATGACCAAAATACCCTTAGGCTAAAAATTGGTAATTTGAATTTCTAATCACATGACTAGGCTCCCTTGGTCATGGTTAGTCTCTAGGCTTAGCAAAACTAGGGTTTAACTAGTTAATCATCAAAATCGCAATTCAATATTTTAAATAGTTTTAAATTGATTAAAAATCACCAAAAATTATAATATGATTTAAATATCATTATTAAATGATTATAATTACAAAATTTCAAAACTAACCTCATTTGGAAAACTGGGTGTTACAAGTCTACCCCCCTTAGAAGAATTTCGTCCTCGAAATTAAGATGATCGTACTCCTCCTAGGTCAAACCCCAATCAAACAAGGTCGAAAGATAACATGCAAACTCAGTCCTACTGGTCGTGATTCCACAGTCTCGATTAGGGTAACTACGCTATCTAGTATATCACAAGCATATCCTGACAGGTACTAATAAAAATCACACATAAAGGTGGAAGAGAAGAACAAGGAGGTCAAACCTGCTAACATGTTACCTGCAGCGTCGGTCTCCTCGACCATCATCGCAAAAGCTCCACCCCTCTGGTGCTGAGATATAGGTGGCCTAGCTCTCTCAAAAGGAGGTGCAACGGGATAATCTATCTTCTGGTAGGCTTCAGACCCACAAAAATAGTAAACCTTCAACCTCTTCCTCTACTGCTCCCAAATGTGTCCCGGCTTCCTGCAGTAGGAACAACTGATTGTCTTCGGGTCCTGACCCCGATACTGATGTTGTACCTGCTGAACTCCCACTGGTGCCTTCGTCTAATAAATCTACACATGAGGCCTCTTGGCCTGGCCTCCACTGCTACTGATACCATGAGCGTCCCGTCCCCTTTTGAGCCTTAGCGTAAGGTTATCCTCCGCTGCTAGGGCTCCTACCAGGATCTCCTCAAAAGTGGTGCTGCGGGCACTCTTGGTGTATGACTTCACTTCCTTAACTAGCTTCTTCCTGAACCTCCGGGCCTTCGTCTCCACAGATAACCCCTCAACAAACCTGCCCAGACGGCAGAACTCCCCGACGTACTCCTCGACAGTCTGATTGCCCTGTACTAAAGCCTCGAACTGTGTCTCGAGGGCACCAACCGCTGCGTCAGAGAAAAACTTCTTCTTAAACAGCTTCTTGAAGGCTGTCTAAGTCTGCCCAACTGTACCAACCCTCGGGTCTATCTGGTAACATGTGTGAGCCAAATCCTGTATCATACTGGCCGTCGCCTCGATCTGTAGCCTCACTGGAATCTCTACCAGCCTGAAGATCTTCTCCATGTGCTCAATCCACTCATCTGCGTACAGGATGCCCTCTGTACCCCTAAAATTTTACGCGTGCATCTTCTAGAAATCCTGGATGCCCTTCTCCTTCGGCTGATGCGGCTGCTGAACTGCCGGAGGCTGAGCTGTTGCCTTCTCAACTACCGTCATGGCCAGCTCGATGCCCCGACTGAACTCTACCGTCTGACGCTGCTGCTGGACCTGCTGGGCCTCTATGAACTGCTGAAAGAAAGTGAACAACTGGACTGCATCAACGGATCCTGAAGGCGACTGCTGCTGCTAGAGCATCTCTGGAATGACTGGTGTCATCCTCCGTACAGGTGGAGGCATACTCTTAATGGCTGCAGTTGTTCCTGCCTGATCAGGAATAGAAGGTGCTACAGTCCCAGCATCCTACTGTACTGGATGAGAGGTGGCAGACCCCTCTCTAGCGGCTGTTGTACCAGAGCAATGTGATCGTGTCTCCACCATCCTGAAGACAGATCGAACAAGAAAGTCAATACTGAGCAGGAATCGATATAATCAAAGGAGGATAGTTTATTTCAAAGAAGGCAAATCAGTAAGAAGTATAGATGGCATGAATTGAAGCAGAATTTTTCCTAACTGTGATTGAGTACCTCTCCGTTAAAGCCTATCTCTCAATCCTATCGTAGGCTGTAGTGATACTCTAGTTCGAATACCACTACATAAACTCGATCGGCATGGGCCACCATTAAAAATGTATCACGACCTGCACCCAGTATAGGGGCACGAGAAGTGGGTACATCCAGCCTATGCCGCAGTGTCGACGGTAGAACGTTGTCCTAGGTTACTATCTAATCAACAACTCACGCAATTATATAATATACTTGTCAAATCTCAACTCTGAACGGAGGACAACTTTAGATATAATAAAATCTCAATCACAGTCTAAGCACGATATGATAACACATAAGTTTAT
Source organism: Iris pallida (assembly GCA_029216955.1). Classification (NCBI taxonomy): domain Eukaryota; kingdom Viridiplantae; phylum Streptophyta; class Magnoliopsida; order Asparagales; family Iridaceae; genus Iris; species Iris pallida. Next base: position 2,942,034 of record JANAVB010040018.1, on the reverse strand, counting down.
AACTAAGACTAAATAATAACAACAAAACCAACTACTAAATAATAATAATCTCAAATAATCTCAAAACAAAACAATATCTCAACTTATTACAATTCAAGTTCTAAAATATGAAAATTAAACCAAGTCTACTAGATAGTCTCCCGATCACTCCTGAGTGTCGGGGCCAAAGGTAGCTAAGCCATCTCCTGCTCCAAGGCAAGTAGGGCAAATGTTCTCAGGGCAATCATCTGTAATATTTTCAACAGATCCAGTCAGGACAGGAACGAGCACAATTCATCTAAAAAACCTAAGTAAATAACAGAGAACTATAAAGCAATTATAGACAGTTTTATTGATGAACATAGTAGTTTATATTCAGATGATGGCATAGAGAAACAATTAAGATACAAGGAAAGTAAGGTAACTAAAACAAGAGAAGAATTATGGCAATAAAGACTGTAAAATAGAATCTAGCTGAACTAGAGTAACATGGTATAAGTCCAGACATTAAATGTAGACAAGTGTAAACTCCAATGTAAGTCCAGTACAAGATGAATCTAATACAAGATTAATCCAGTACAAAACAATTCCAGTCATAGTGATCAATGATTCCAAGGTGAGTCTAGCCTATACTCTAACAGTGTATTTTTAAAATACCGAGGTCGACATGTAAATAGCTATATGTAATCCGGCATCTCACACACTCGGCCGGGTGTGAGTGGCTATCATTCTAGTTTGATTCCAGCATTTGGGTGATTCCAGAATTAGGGTATGTCTACATGTCTTACTCAAGTATTTCCCCTCCCAACAAGTACAAGTGAATCCATAATACGATACGAGAATCGAGATGAGTCCAGCCAAACATGATGATACCAGTAATGATTCTAGAAAGATTCCAGTAATAGAGACAACATGATGATACCAGCAATAATTCCAGTAATAGAGGGCAGACAAGATGGTATGTGTGTCGCATACATGAATCCAAAAATATCTATACGTATTGTAACAGAGAATCACATATAACTAACTAGAACTGAAGTACAGTAATTGACAAGTAAATGAGAGAACTATCAGAGATTGTACTCGCCTAATACTCTAAAAAGAGTAATATAATATCAGTTGTCTGCACCGGAGTCACAATATCCTAAATAGAGCAGTACAGGTTATAATGTATTTAAAATAAGGTAAATGATATTTATGATGAAATCTACATGATTCTAAGTCAAATCTAGGTCAAAGTCAATTCTAATTCAAACCTGGTCAACTATCTAGGTCAAACTAGGTCAAAGTCAACTCTTAGTCAACTCTGGGTAAAACCAAGTCAATATCTATCTAAATTGCCAAACCTTGGTCAACTAGTCAACCTTTAGTCAACTAAGAGTCAAGTCAACTATCTATGGTCAACTACCTAGTTAACTAAGTCAACAAGTCAATATTGGTCAAACTTAGTCTAGCAAGGGTCAATTGGTCAAACTTGTCCAAGTATAGTATAGGGTATTGGGTTAAGAAGACTATTATAGCACTGTCTAATAAAGTATCATAGCCACAACTGAAATAGGTTAACTATCTAGAACCATCCTCTACCTCTAACCTCCTTTACCGCATATCCTCATAGTATGTGTATGCACATATATATGCATGCCTAACTGACATCATGTATATATATATATATATATATATATATATATATATATATATATATATATATATATATATATATACCACAACTCGAATTAAAAAGTTATTAGGATATCCTAAAGATATATACCTTATATATACATACAGCTATATATAGCTATATGCTACTTTAGCTTATAGCCTACAACATATCCTTCCATATCATAGATGTAACTTGATTTCCAACTATCCATATTACACCTTACCTACACTTCACATTCACTCTCTACAATTACTTGCCCACTGTCTTCCTTTCCCTCTCTTGTATATACTAATATTCATTTATATAGACACACAAGCAAGGAAAGAGAAGGGGATATGTAAAATCAGTTAGCCCCCTCATCTCTCCTTATCAAGTATTCCAAATATATATATACCACAAAAAAAAATATATATATATATATATATACCACAACTCGAATTAAAAAGTTATTAGGATATCCTAAAGATATATAACTTATATATACATACAACTATATATAGCTATATGCTACTTTAGCTTATAGCCTACAACATATCCTTCCATATCATATATGTAACTTGATTTCCAACTATCCATATTACACCTTACCTACACTTAACATTCACTCTCTATAATTACTTGCCCACTGTCTTCCTTTCCCTCTCTTGTATATACTAATATTCATTTATATAGACACACAAGCAAGAAAAGAGAAGGGGATATGTAAAATCATTTGGCCCCCTCCTCTCCCTCATCTCTCCTTATCATATATTCCATTTCACTACTGCCTATGCTACTGCTATAGTATACTAACCTGAACCCTTTGCCATACTCACTCACAGATATATATATCTATATATATAAAGAGAGAGACAACCTGTAAATCCAACTCAAAATTGAACATGGACTGAACTAATATCTAAATGGACTGCTACTAAATCATGGCCTAAGGCCAAGTTAAGCTAACCCCTATCACTCAACTCACTCATACACTCACTCATACCCAAATCAGGGCAGCCCACTGCATGACAAATTGTTCAGTATCTGAACAGTATAGTAGTGGGGATAGAACTATGAATTGACTGAACCACATGATGCAGGGGATTAAAACTGCTAAGCTACCTAGGTAATGGGAACATGGACTGACACCCAACCCAAAAGAATCTGAACCTATTAAACACAAAATCGAAACCTACAATTTCAGTTAACAGTTTAAAACCAATTCTCAGTTCACCGTTTATACAACAATTTCAGGTTTCCAGTTTTAATAATAGTTAACACACAACCATATGTGTAGATTAAGTCAAAATCTAACTAAGTTTCATACTAAAACAAATCCACAATTCTAAATTTCAATTTTCCAATCTCAGGTTATAAGGATTGAACTCATTTTCGAATTCCTAATTTGAAGTATCAGGAAAACCCAAGTTCGAACCCAAAAACGTATTTTGAAAACCAAACAACACTCCAATTAAAGGAGAAAAATATATGAAAACATGGGGGGTCTGTATGTGACACTCATACGAGTCCACGGGTCCAAAATCGTATCAAGGAAGTGTCAAAATCAGGTGTCAGTGAAATGATACAGTGTAGTGAAGAGGGGGCTCGTGCACGTGTGTCGAGCCCTCTACGACACAACACACGAACCCACAAGTGTCGTGCACGTATCTACAGTTAGTCTAGGTCTAGGGATAGGTATCCTATAGCCTGAAATGTGTCCACGTGGTTTCGTGTCTCAATTACGAAGCCGTATCAGGAAGTGTCTGCTGCGTGTGTGTGTAGTGGGGTCGAGTCAGTGCAGGTCAAATTTTTTCATGCACACATATCGAAAACTCGTGAAACTTTATGGGTATCGTGGATCAGACACTAGGCCCATGTGTCTACCAAATTTTATGGCACATGGTGTCGTGTCGTGTCCAGTAGGACTCTCGAACAGCAGTGGAGCCGCACGAGCCCCGTGCGGTATCTCGTGCCTCGTGTCCATGTCCTAAAATAGTATCCAAACCAGCCTAAAATTGACTCAGTTAATTTGACATACAATATAGACCTAATTAGCTACAAATATATGTAATTAGTTTTGCAAATTACTAAAATCCATTTCTATGTGGCATTTCACCAAACACTTCTTTAAAAATATCGATACGTGTCCGACACGGACCCGAAATGGACACGAGATCCTATCAAACTTGGGCTACACCTAAGGGAACCCTAAATGAATGCATCTATGGGAAGAAATCTGGAATTCATTAGGGTTTGTAGGGTTTTACCTATTGAGAGTTCAAACTCAATGTAAAGAGCCTCGACTTGATGTCTTCCTCGATTTGCTACGGTTCAAACGTCCTCAAACCTTGATAGCAAGCACCCACAAGTCTCCTCTACTGTTGGGGATGATGATGTAATTGATTTGATTCAATTTGGGCTCAATTTGGATTAATTGGGAGAAGTTTAGGGAAGAACAAAGTAGGGTTCTTCTAGGTTTTTAAAAATAGGCAAAGGCTTCTAAGTGTGACACTTATAGGAGGGAGGCTTGTTTGGCTGTTGAAATGATTAGGGCTAGGGTTTTGGATGAGTGGTTGAGGTTTTTCAACCCAATTTCTAGTCCTCCTATTGGTTCAATTAGTCCTAAGGCTTCTTTTTACAAATATCTCAAAGGGAAAATATCCTACCTAGGAATATCTAGATATTACTAACCTTGGCACTTAGTAGGAATGTTCTAATCATGATTCTAACCTCAAGACTAATATAGGTTAGGTTAAACTTCTAGGTTAAGGCTTAACCTAAAAATTAGCACATATTTAATTAATAAAAATCATTTTCATTAAAAGTCAAAAATGACCAAAATACCCTTAGGCTAAAAATTGGTAATTTGAATTTCTAATCAAATGACTAGGCTCCCTTGGTCATGGTTAGTCTCTAGGCTTAGCAAAACTAGGGTTTAACTAGTTAACCATCAAAATTGCAGTTCAATGTTTTAAATAGTTTTAAATTGTTTAAAAACCAAAAATCACAATATAATTTAAATATTATTATTAAATGATTATAATCACAAAATTTCAAAATTACCCTCATTTGAAAATTAGGTGTTACATCGCCCGCATAAATGCTTCATAAAGCATGCACGGTCTCATCGTCCAAGGCGTGGCATAGCCACTGTTCGCCCGACGGGTTAAGTTGTATTGCACGGCTTGTGGCATAAGTCTAGGCACCCCAAATAGCTTGGTGGATCAAAGTCAAACGCGTGTACGGCACGTTCCCACGATGCATGGCTTGACGCAGCCTTTGCTCGTCAAGTTGATGCACGATTAAGTTAGGCTAGGTGATCCTAGGCGATCGAAGATGTTCTAAGAACTGTCCTATATTTTCTACGGTTATCGATATTACTTCGGTTCATGATCGTAGGGCCCGTTATATAGAGTATGACTTGGGCTGTGGTGTCGCATAGAGTTCAAGTTGGTTTAAGACACGATGTCACGGACTTAGTATTTTAAGGCACGGGCCATGGTTAATTCATTGAGTTTGGAAAGTGCTTCAAATAGTTGTTCTTGAGTTGAGTGAAATGATAGGAAAAGAAAGATGAATACTCATGACCGGGTCGTCGAGGCAAGGTCTCAGATGTGAGAAATATTGAACTTGACCCTGAAAGAGATGGTAACACTAGAAGTCGATTGACTGTGTGAGACGTCAGTTTGAGTCGAGTCTTGCATGGTCATTGGACAACTTATATAAGGTAAAATAAACTGTTTCTCGAACGGCGACCCAGGCGGCCCATGGGAACCATTTCGATGGTAGACATTCGTAGCTGTGTTGGATGACCGCACGAGTTAGGCGGGAACTTACAGCGGAGATCGCTACTCGCGCTGGCAAGGGCGTCCGTCTAATCAAAAGCTACAAAAGGAGTCCATTATAGCGCTGGGCGCTAGTGATCAGTAGTTCATATAGATGAGTCGGCATGGGCGGCGATCCGCGTGTATGCCTTTGGATTGAGTCGAGTATAATGTTCACTATATCAATGAGTCGAGTCAAAAGCGTGCACGATCGAAAGACAATATTTGGGCCTAAGATTTGGCTATAACAAAGATATCGTGCTTCGGCACGAGATGTGGAGTTGAATCTTAAGTTGTCGGCATATAAGTTGCATAAGTTGGATTGGAGTCATCTTGAGTTTAAGTCAGAAAATACCGCAAGGCAAAGTCGGTCAAGTGACACTTAGCCCACAACTCTTGATTGGGTCAGTTGGTGATCAAACTAGCAAGGGCCACGAGGCGACGATATGGTTAAGTCACACTGAGTTGCGAGGCACGGCACGATAGATTTGTAGCATGGTCACTTGGAAATGGAGTCTCACCGAGTAGTTGCATCTTTGATTATAGGCCGAAAGACAAGTACGACATGATAGGTTAACGGTGATGCAAGCACGGGAGGGTCTTGAGACACAAAATTGGCTAAGGTGTCTGTCCTAAAACTGATCCTAAGGCAAGAGAAGAAAGACAATCATAAAGGGACTATGTTGCATAAAGTAAATGAATGTGTCGGTTTTGTATGGGTGGGCGAGGAGCTCATTCCACCAGTACAGTTGAGTACTGACACCCACATAGTCTTCATGTGCGGACACAGGTAAGCTCGTGGCGCGAAGCACGCTTGGATACGGAGTTCCTTGGCGATTCGAAGCGTGTGGTCGCATGGAGTCAAGACTTATACGAGACATAATGTATGGACGTCGCCTTTCAAAGCATCCGCTGGCTCAAGACACTACTAAAATATGTTATATTAGCGATGTTGTTTAGCGACGGAATAAAATACCATCGCTAAATATGTAATATAGCGACTCCCTTCTATTGACATCGCAAAACATCGCTGAATAGCAACGTTCACCGACAGTAGATAAATTACGTCACGGAATAGCGATGTTCAAAGACATATTATTAAAATATGTCACCATATATTAAAATGGTTGCAACGTTTAGCGACGTCGACTGTTGACGTTGCTAACATTTTTACTTTGGGCGCGGGACTGTTTCCTTTTTCTTCCTCACTCAAAAATTTCATAATTTTCATTTTCCCTCGAGCTCTCGGTGACTCCCTCCCTCTCCCCCCCCCCCCCAACGACTTCCTCCCCCCCTCCGGCGACCCCTATCCCCACCTCCCACCCCCCGTCGAGCTCCTCCTCCTCGAGCTCTCCCTCCCCCAATCCGAGCTACTCCTCCTCTCCGGTAAACCCTAACCTAACTCCTCCTTCTCCTTTTCCCACACACACACACAGAGAGACACACACGGATACTCACACACACACACGGACACACGCACACACACACACACGGACACACACACAGCTATTGTGTGTGTTTGAGTAGGGATGGTAACTTCCTCCGAACCCGACGGGGACCCAAATTTTTTTCCCCGATGGGGACGGGTTTGGGGATATAGAAAAAGGGATGGGGACGGGAATGGAGATTAAACAAAATCCCTGATAACAGTAACAACAAGGCTCATGTATCCGAGCAGGGACCTACCCTGTATATAGGAAGGCCACAGACTAGTGCAAACTAGGTGGAGATTTCGAAGGCATGTTAGGCATGAACTCCTCTTTGATACCCATTAGACAATAATAGGTGAACTTTTCTTTATATTCAAACTGATACCAAGTCAATGCAAGAGTGTCCATGTTATGTTATAAAGTTTTCACCTAGATATCAGATTTGACTAGCATATCTAGGTAGCAATTGGTACCAGAGAGTGCTGATACCAAGTCACTGTAAGAGTGCACATGACTTGGTACCAGAGAGTGCTGATACCAAGTCACTGCAAGAGTATACATGACTAGCATATCTAAATAGGTGCCTGTGTGAGTAGAAAGGTCTGTAGCAATTTGAGGGATAAGTAGGATTTAATTTATTCCTTTGTATAAGTGTTCACTTGTAGAAAAGTTGGCCATGGTAATGTTCCTAGTTCTAGTTAGGAACCTCATATGGGGCTCTGATACCTGCTAATGCCTAAGGACAGGTTAAGCCTCAGGATATTAGGCACTAGAGTAGGCTTATGCATAATGTTTTAAAGTACATGATACTATCTAATTTAAGATACTTGCAGCAGACAGTTAGTAAGGAGTTGTTTACAGTCATAGAGTAGATGGGTGTTTAGGTATGGGCTCGAACCAGAGTGGGTAAGTTGGTATCAGGACATCAAAGGCTTGTGTACTAACAAATAGGCTTAGAGGGTAGGTGCTTGTACCCACTATTATGCTCGGATACATGAGTATATTGTTAAACGGGGATAGGAATGGGGATAAAAATTTAAACCAGATCGGGGATGGAGTACATTGTTAGATCATTAGCTAGTATTAGAGAGAGAATTATTATAATTGCTAAGTGTAGGTAAGGATTGGGTATCTCAAGATACTAAGTTATAAGGTAAATATAGCTACACATATATGTGTGTGTGTGTAGAGTTGAGAGTAATTGATTAGTGTGTGATACTAAATGTATATGGGGATATAGATATTAGTGTGTGTATGCATTAGCTATAGGTTTGTATAGTGTTTGAGAGTGTGTAAGTGTGTGTAATATTAAGGTATATATATATATATATATATATATATATATATATATATATATATATATATATATATATATATATATATATATATATATAATAAGGTAACAATTATGTGTGTCTATGTGAGTATAGTAGAGTGGTGTATGAGTGTGTAGTATAGGCTTGAGTATATGTCCAGAGGGTGTTCAATCGAGTGTCAGTCAATCTAGTATACTATTTATTTACCTCTATATCATACTAGGAGACTTATTTAGTACTAGTTGTGGTTGTAATTAGTTGATATTATATTCAAGTCTTGTCAATAATGTCTTTGACTTTGTCATGGGGTCTTAGATATCACTTGTAGGTGACATTATATATATATATGGTATGGCGATATCGAAACGAATCTAGTGTGTCTGAATGAGATATCGGTTGTAGGTGACATTATATTCATGGGGTCTTTGACTTTGTCATGGGGTCTTAGATATCGGTTGTAGGTGACATTATATTCAAGTCTTGAAAATTGATGTTAAGACAATTTTTAACTTGACCCTGACGATATCGAAACGAATCTAGTGTGTCTGAATGAGATTGGCATCAGTAAGAATCGATAGCGTATGTGTACATGTTGGATGCATAAGAACTTATATGCGATATAGCATGGTTATTAGTAACTGTCTGCTACTAATGTGTGTCCCATAATAAGACATAATATACGAATTTGTGCCTATTGGATAATGTGTGTCCATCTTTGCAGAATTATTTCCAAATAGATATAAATTACTACTTGCGAAATCGTTCATGGATGTACAATCGTCGTCCTGATGATATGTGTGGTGTGCGGGATGAATACATAGCGGGAGTAGAGCAGTTCCTGCAGTTTGCTAAGGCGTTCCCTCAGTACATGGACGGCACCAAAATTAAGTGTCCGTGTGTTAAATGTCATAACGTAAAATATGATCCAGAAGTGGAAGTGACATATCATTTGTACTCGAGGGGTTTAACGCCTAATTACTATCAGTGGACGGCACACGGAGAACTTGTGTCTTTAGCATCAGAGCCGGAGCCTTATGTTGAGCCGTATATGCATGCGGGACCTAATTTTGTTTCAGATAATCATGCATACGACGATGGGTGCGTGAATATGGTTTTCGATGCTGTGGGGCCTAGTTTCGTTTATGATGCAGCTAAGGAGGCATCGAATGTCGATGCTACAAATTTTATGGAGTTGCTGGAGAATGCAAGGACTCCATTGTATCCTGGTTGTGAGGATCATTCACCGTTGGAGGTGGTTACAAGACTGTTGAGTATTAAGTCAGATTTTAACAAGTCGCAAAAATGCTACAACCGAGTGTTGGAGTTGATTATAGAGATCTTGCCGGCGGGTGCTAAGTTACCTAAAGACTTCTATCGGTCTAAGAGGATGGTGAGATCGCTCTGGATGGGATATGAGAAAATTGATTCTTGTCGCAATGGGTGCATGCTATACTACAAAGATGATAAGGACGCAGATGTGTGTAGATTTTGTGGTACTGATCGCTATAAGACAACTAGTACAGGAAGGTCTACCGGTGCAAGAAGACCGACCGATTTAATGCACTACTTGCCTTTAACGCCGCGGTTGCAAAGATTATTTATGGTGAAAGAGACGGCCGAAAATATGAGTTGGCACATGCGAGAACAGATTGAAGGAGTGTTGGATCACCCATCCGATGGAGAAGCATGGAAGCACTTTGATCGAGTGTATCTTGATTTTGTTTCAGATCCGCGTAATGTCAGGTTGGGGCTATCTTCTGACGGTTTTACTCATTTTGGTCTTTCGGGATTCCAGTATTCGTGCTGGCCTATGATTGTCACTCCGTATAACCTACTGCCTTGGATGTGCATGAAGATTCAGTACATATTTTTAACCGTTATAATTCCTGGTTCGAACAATCCCAAGAGGAACATTGATGTGTACTTACAGCCTTTGATAGATGAGTTGAATCCGTTATGGGAAGTAGGCGCTGTAGCTCCCCTTCCCGAAAATTTTAAAATATTTTTTATTATTTATTTTATTTAAATGATGATTTTTAGATTTTTATAAATAATTATTTAGTTAATTATTAAGGTGGATGACTTTAGCCAATGTTGAGTTTTAGAGTGCAAGGTGACTAGAAATCGTGGCACGGATAGTGCAATGGCGTACTTTGACTAGTATATTAGCCCTGGTAGGGAAGGCTGAGCCATAGTAATGTCCTAACTAGGAAAATCAGGCCAAGTTGCAACGTGACTCCTATAAATAATTTTAGTTATTTATTATTAAGGTATATTGACTTGTGGAAGATCCGGTTGTACCAAACCAGTCTGGACTTGACCAGGACCCAACCCAAGTCCATGTAGTCAGGTGGTACGTCCAATGACATACGTGTCGACGTATTTGGGCATGAGTGTGTTGTATTGAATATTATCTAAATATCCGTTAATTAAATATTATAAATATTATTATTGGTATAAAATATGTCCTTATACAATTTCGGGATTATTAGACTGTGTATAGTGGTGTATACATTAATGTTGGGATACTTAGACCACATAATCTGGACGTACACTTATTATAGATCTTCTTTATTAGTTATCACTATTATTGTTATTTATATTATTATTAGTTTTTATAATAATAAAAATATATCACTTAATATTCTAAATTAATTATGAAATAAATCTTATTGTATGTATGAGTTTTAGTATAAGCCCAACACCATGAGAATATATTCTAAACTAATTATTTTTGGCCTATTGGAGTATTTATTCATATATAGTAAATATACATAAATATATATGAGAAAAAGAATAAGTATATATATATAGGAGTATAGATGTGTGTATATAGATATTATTTGGTGAATATATGTACGTATATGTATATATATAGACACATATGTGCGTAAATAGATATTATTTTATTATATGTGTGTGAATATATATATGTATTTTTTATTTTACTTTTTTTGTGAATAAATATATATGTGTATATATAGATATATGTATATATATAAGTATTTATATATCTATACGTATATATATAGGCATATGTGTGTGTGTATAGATATATATATATATATAGAATTATATATATAATAATATAGAAGATGGAAACCCAGCCCGGCCCAACAACAAACCCAGCCCGGCCCAACAACAAGTCAGCCCACCCGGGCTGGAACCCTCCAAACCGAGCCATACTAAATTTCCCCCACAAAGCCAGAAGGCCGACCCCAGGTTTTTGTAGCTGTCGATATATATGTGTAGATCAAACACAATAGAGAGCATGCGGCCACGACCGTGCGCGCCGCCCTGCACCATCGTAACCAGCGCCGGAGCGCCGCCAAAGCCGCGGTGGCCGACCGGAAATAGAGCAAGGCTCTGTTTCGTCGACAGCAGTTGAGGTACCACTTCTCGACTGAATAACTCCATGTATTCTCCATCATTTTCTATTTTGTAAGTTTCTATAGAAACCTCCTATGACCCTCTAGAGATCCTAAGGAATAGAACCCCACGAGATCGATCGGTTGATTCACAAAATCGACACGAAATCGATATAAAACTACTGTTGTATAGACAAAATTGGGTTGGTATATACTCATGTTTGAAGGCAATTCCTGATCAATATATTAAGAATTTTAGGAATCTATTTGAAGAGTATTTTAGACAACCTAACCAGGATCGAAACCCTTTAAATAGATTATTTTATCATGTATTATATTTATGTTAAAATAGTTCCAAAAATTAAGAAAAATACGAAAAACAGTTTTTGAAAATTTAGATAAATCTTTCGATCCAACGTGCGTCCCGCCAATCCGGGCGACGTGATCGCGAACCAAAAGCATCAAAAGGTGTGTAACGGCTTCGTGGACGTGTGGGCTTTGACGGAATTCAAATTGGTCGCGTGTGCGCGACGAATTTGATGCGTATCCGTCAAAATTTCCCATATCGGCCTCTGTGCAAACTTTCCAATTACTTTGTTCATGCTCGTCAGATCGAGACAAAACTTGGGCCAACAGGACCGTATTATTTTTCTGGTCCTGTATGACAAGTTTGGCCCAATTCTGAGATAGTTGATCGGATCACCGTTTTGTTGGCCCCATGATCCGACTTAACGGGTAATTTTGTGCACGGCCCGCCAAAATCCAACTTTTGACATACGGTTGGGTTCGTATCGAAAAACCTGACCTGTTGACATATAGTTTGACGACTTTAGAGACCATTAACTCTGGCACATTTTTCGGTGCAAAGCGAGTCCAACGACGGATACCATTTTAGCCAAAAATTACCATTTTGCCTCTATGTCCAGAATTAGACTTAAGGATAGGCAATTCTAGCTAATTTGACTATTCTAAGAATGTTGGTAATATTTATGTCAGCATCTGGAGACTTCTGCATGTATTGACTGATTGTGGCTCATTGATGGTATAGTATTATTGGTTTCACCAGCTAAGGACCTCAGGCAAGTGCACTTTCTAATTTTTTTTGATTCATAGTAGTCTTTTCATTTCATGTTTATACATATATCTTGCTGCTTGTTGACACGCTCGTCACACGGAGTAGTCGGGAGGGAAAATATCTTAGTAAACATATGGACTACCCAGAACTATCCCAAATATGTCTAATCTTGACTGATAGCAGCTGCACACGACACGTGCACGGTACCGTATTTACCTCCTAGCCGTTCACATGTCGAAACAGATATTTCACACCACATAGGTAGTTTTATTTTATTTTATTTTATTTTTCCTTGTTTTTTCTACCATGCCATGTCATCAGTACTTTCTAGTTTTCATATCTCATATGTTATTTTCATGTCTTGCTAATTCTATTGTGTTTTCGCATTGTCGTCAGTTTGTGTGTGTAGTGCCCCGCTCCTCGCGGTCGACTATGTAATACCTACGGCTTGCTGACTCAGTCTTGAACTGAGTGTTTGGGGAAACCTTTGTCGGTATCGATTGATCATGGATGAAATGCAATGAACCTTTCCAATTGATGGATTGGCTTCTATTGAAATGAATCCAAGAGTTTTGTTGGATGTTTTCTTTCGCTGCTTGGTTTTGATGAATGCATTTTCGTATTGGTTTTCGATGATTGGTTTTCATTGTTCGCTTTCATCGCATTTCGCATTCATTCCGAATCTTTAAAGAAAGAGACGAAGTATGCTAATCAAATGTTGGTGCCAATATAGGATGCGTGAACTGAACGGCACGTGAAGTCCCTCCTTCTCTCGACTAAGATTCATCTCGGTGAGTTGCTTTAACCGGGCTTGCATTTATTTGTACGCCCTAATAAAATGATCTCTAGTCCACTCTTTTGTTGCGTCCCTCTGATCATCGATACCAAAACAACAAAAGATAAGAATAAGAATGAATGATAACGAATGACTGCAAAGAAATGAAATGCTATTGAATGTTATCGAATGACCGAATGAGAACTGAATGCAAATGAATGACCGAACGATTAAGGCTAGTTATGAACTAGTCGCTATCTGTTGCACTGCTAAGTTTTATCTGATAGAAAGAACAGGTCATGCATTGGTCTCGAACAACTTATTAACAAGGTAATAGTCTCTCGATGATACTGGGGGCACCCGGGATCGATCGGCCTAGGAGAGATTGTAATAGCACCCCGGAGTAAATGCTACACCTCGGAAATGTTGTGTCCTTAGCGACGAGCTGAACCATTGAGTCATAGCGGCTAATCATGGGGGACGGGCCCATGGACCACCATGTAGTTAGGACATACATGTGAACAAATCCTTAATGCAAACCTAACAATGAAAGATGATGGTTAAGTATGCTTCTTATATTCAAATGCAAATTGTGCTAACCTGTTTTGTGCAGGGATGACTGTCAACGATAGATAAGTTAGTTACGAATATTTCTACTGTCATGTTTCTTATGAGTTATTAAAAAGAACCTAGACAAGTAGAAAGATCACTAGTAAATATGTAGCTTCACATATTGAATTACTGCAGATATTTGTGAGTTTCGACGAAGAGCCGCTCGCCAATACATGATGTGTGCTGACCCACATTGTGGGCATCCTTTTTCAGAAAGCAAAGAAGACAGGAGGATTTCAAGTGAGGCACTAAAGCTCGTCTAGCCAGTAGACCTGTGGACTGCCTCGAAGCTTCCTTTCAATTTCAGTCAAGTTTCAAGTTTTCATTTCCTTTGAAGGTGTCCTTCAATTCCAGCTTGTAATAAAGGCATATCATGTATGGATATTGTGACTATTTTCAAAAAGAGTGTCAAAGAGAATCATGTAGCCAATATAAGGCAAAATCTGAGTTCGCAAAGCTTTGTACTTGTATTCCTATCAAGTTTATGAATATAAGAAAGTATTTCCATTTCAAATCTCTGTGTTCAATAATTAGTTTTCAGTAATGAATGGGTGCGTACGTGTGTTTTGCTTGACTAATAGGTGCGTGCGTGTGATTTGCTTGACTAGTTGTTTTTGTGCAAGTACATGGCCTTGTGCAAGCACAACTTAGGCTTGTACGGCATCACGCCTTAGCAAGGACGATCGATCCCGCAGGGATCCAGGTAAGACGGACGACCCTAGCGGGATCGGGGCGTGACAAAGTGGTATCAGAGCACGGCTTTACGTCCTTGGCCTCTTGCAAATATCATTTTCAAAAAAGTGTATAAAGTATTTTTGATGGCTTTCAAAAGAGTCCCGATTTTGAGTTATGAAAACCAATGCCCCATATAACAAGTCCATAATATTTTATGAGACTGACAGAAGTTATACTCTTTTAAAAACAAATGGCCCCCCCTCGCCCATCTGCCTTGAGCGATCCGATAGAACGGATCATAACATTGTTGGAACTACAAAGGCAGGACAGTTAGGAATGCAATCAAATACAACAGACCCAAATTGAGGCCCAGCAGAAACAGTTGGAGTCCTCAACCCAACTTGTAACTGCGCTTGCGGCAAATCGGGATACTACCGCAGCGACCAAACCAACGGAAACGCCCGAGATTGAGCCCGTGGAGGGTGACGAGCCCAGCCGGCGCAAAGGCACACTTCCTTTAGGCCAAAGGACTTCTTAAACGCGAAACCTCCGAAATTTGAAGGCAGGACGTCACTCGACAAGGTGATGGACTGGATTGATAAAATGGAGAGTCTGTTCGCGTTCGTAGGAGTTCCAAGTAGCAAGAAGGTAGTTTGTGCCGTTCTGCTTCTACGGCTGTAGACAAAGGATTGGTGGAAGACAAAGAAGCCGGCGCTGCTCGCAACGGCTAGAAATGAGAAGATCTCATGGGCCTCGTTCAAGAAGGCATTTTTGGATCAATATCTGCCTCCATCCATGAGCAAGAAGATGGAGGATGACTTCATCACACTAAAATAGGAAGATATGTCCGTGGAGGACTATGAGTCTGAATTTGCCAAGTTAGCAAATTTTGTTGCCGTTATGCTTTCCATCGAGCAGACTCGCATAAATCGATTCATTGGAGGTCTGAATGACGACATCCAGTTAAGTATGCTGAATCGAGAATGTGGGTCATATTCTCAGGCCTTTGAGGCGGCACTACAGATGGAACAGTTCTGCCTGAAGAAGGCATCTAATAAAATACAGTACAGTCGAAATCAGCCCGCCAAGAGGTACCATGATAGGGAGAAAAAGATTGAAGGAGAAAATAAAATCGACAATGATCAGCACAGGAGAATTGAGTGTACCTACTGCGGTCGCCACGGGTACACCAAAGAAGTCTATCGTTTCGCAAACAGATCATGCTTCAGCTGTGGAAGTCCGGACCATACTGTCAGGAATTGTCCGAAAAAGAATAGAACGGCTCAAAATTGTAATGACACTGAAGAGCGTGGGCAGCTACCAGGTCCACCGCCGCTTAGAGACCATCCGCACAATCAGTAGTTGCGGAATGCCAATACCGCGACAGTACGCGTCTATAATATCTCCATGTTGCTTGATCCAGAATTCAACAATAGTGGAGGTGAGTTTGTTTCTTAAGTTTTGAGGACAAAACTTTTTCTCAGTGGGTTATTATGTAGTGACCGCTCCTCGCGGTCCACTATGTAATACCTACGGCTTGCTGACTCAATCTTGAACTGAGTGTTTGGGGAAACCTTTGCCAATATCGATTGATCACGGATGAAATGCAATGAACCTTTCCAATTGATGGATTGGCTTCTATTGAAATGAATCCAAGAGTTTTGTTGGATGTTTTCTTTCGCTGCTTGGTTTTGATGAATGCATTTTCTTATTAGTTTTCGATGATTGGTTTTCATTGTTCGCTTTCATCGTATTTTGCATTCATTCTGAATCTTGAGAGAAAGAGACGAAGTATGCTAATCAACTGTTGGTGCCAATGTAGGATGCGTGAACTGAACGGCACGTGAAGTCCCTTCTTCTCTCGACTAAGATTCATTTCGGTGAGTTACTTTAACCGGGCTTGCATTTATTTGTACGCCCTAATAAAATGATCTCTAGTCTACTTTTTTGTTGCGTCCCTCTGATCAACGATACCAAAACAACAAAAGATAAAAATAAGAATGAATGCTAACGAATGACTGTAAAGAAATGAAATGCTATTGAATGCTATCGAATGACCGAATGAGAACTGAATGCAAATGAATGACCGAACGATTAAGGCTAGTTATGAACTGGTCGCTATCTGTTGCACTGCTAAGTTTTATCTGATAGAAAGAACAGGTCATGTATTAGTCTCGGACAACTTGTTAACAAGGTAATAGTCTCTCGACGATACTGGGGGCACCCAGGATCGATCGGCCTAGGAAAGATTGTAATTGCACCCGGGGGTAAATGCTACACCTCGGGAATGTTGTGTCCTTAGCGACGAGCTGAACCATTGAGTCACAGTGGCTAATCATAGGGGACGGGCCCATGGACCATCATGTAGTTAGGACATACATTTGAACAAATCCTTAATGCAAACCTAACAATGAAAGATGATGGTTAAGTATACTTCTTATATTCATATGCAAATTATGCTAACCTGTTTTGTGCAGGGATGACTGTCAGCGATGGGTAAGTTGGTTATGAATATTTCTACTGTCATGTTTTTATGAATTGTTAAAAAGAACCTAGATAAGTAGAAAGATCACTAGTAAATATGTAGCTTCATATATTGAATTAGTGCAGATATTTGTGAGTTTCGGCGAAGAGCCGCTCGCCAGTATATGATGTGTGCTGACCCACGTTGTGGTCATCCTTTTCAGAAAGCAAAGGAGACATGGGGATTTCAAGTGAGGTACTAAAGCTCGTCTAGCCCAGTAGAGCTGCGGACTGCCTCGAAGCTTCCTTTCAATTCCAGTCAAGTTTTAAGTTTTCATTTTCTTTGAAGATGTCTTTCAATTCCAGCTTCTAATAAAGGGATATCACGTATGGGCATTGTGACTATTTTCAAAGAGAGTTTCAAAGAGAATCATGTAGCTAATATAAGTCAAAATCTGAGTTCGCAAAGCTTTGTACTTGTATTCCTACCAAGTTTATGAATAAAAGAAAGTATTTCCATTTCAAATCTCTGTGTTCAATATTTGGTTTTCTGCAATGAATGGGTGTGTGCGTGTGTTTTGCTTGACTAATGGGTGTGTACGTGTGTTTTGCTTGACTAGTTATTTTTGTGCAAGTACATGGCCTTGTGCAAGTGCAACATAGGCTTACACAGCATCACGCCTTAGCGTGGACGATCGATCCCGCAGGGATCCAGGCAAGACGGACGACCCTAGCGGGATCGGGGCATGACAGTGTGCTTGTTTCATTCCTGACTGGAAACCAATATTTTTCAGGTTAAGCCGCGATCATTCGTAGCACTGGGAAGACATGGGTATATTGAGGTCAACCTAGAAATAGATAGCCATTGTATTATTTACATAAATTATGAGAACTTTATTTTCTCTTTAATTTTAAATGCTGTAACTGTTGTAATAAACTTAGAAATGTGAATGAGCAGCAAATATTATATTTTATGATTTTGAGCATTTATTTCTTGCGGGCTTGACAGCGTTCTACCGCCGACTCTGCGGCGTAGGCTGGCTTTGACACGTCTCGTATCCGAAAAGCGGGTGCGGGTCGTGACAAGTTTTTGTGGTGGCCTATGCAGGTCAGTTTTTGTAAAAGATTGCAAACTTGTGGTAGTACCTATATTTGTCGTACTACTACAAGCCTGCGACTAAAAAATGCTCATTCACAACTAGCAGTAAGTAAATTCTAAATAAAATGGTTAGGACTAGGAGTCCCTAATTTAAATTGATATTTGGGTAGTTAAGATTGATACATATGTCACACTAGATAACTTTTATAGAAGGATACACTATCGCATTTTGATTTGACAGAATTCCTAAGGAGGGTAGATTCGTAACATCTTTCCGAAATTCTGAAAATAGCACTTATTCCTTTTAGTTGAATTAAGGTGTGATTTTTAGAAATTTTATAAATATTTAATATAGACGGCCTTAGTCACGGTTAAGTTTCGAAATGCAAGATGAACAAAAAATTTGCACTGAGAGTATGGTCAAGTGCCTTGACTAGTGTTCTAGCCATGGTAGAGGAGGCCGAGTTATTGGTATGCACTAACTAAGAAAACCAGACCGAATCATGACATAACCCTAGGAATAATTTAATTATTTATTATTAAGGTTATTAACCTTTTAGAAGACCCGGTTGTTCCAAACTAGCCCGAACTCAACCCAAGTCCTGGCGGTCATGTAGTGCGACCAATGTCGTCCATGTAGACGTATAAATGCATATATATACTGGTAGTCCATTTCTAGTATTGTGAATAATTTCTATAAAATGTATATTAAATATAATATATGTATTATTGCTATTCAAATTGTATTTTCTTGGAAATAGTATAACCTTCTATTAGAATGATATTGTGGGATTTTAGGGATTTACTTAGGCTATACCTATATATTTGTGCATGAATAGGTAGACATAGTGCTTTATACATATTTTTTCTCGATATTGAATATTAGAGAAATATAAATTTAATATACATTTTTTTTGCCTTCGGTCATTTTCTTCCAAATAATGATCATTTGTACAATTTTATTTTATGTCTTTTCTAAACACCACCATATCATAAGTTCATATCACTTATATTCTTTTCTTTGGACCTAAAAAATTATTTTTAAAATAACTTCTCCCTTAATTATCTATTAATCTCGAGTTATGTTTTCGGATTCAGAAGTTTTCTCTCAATCGTTGAATATTGAATACCCGTGAAATAAGGATTAAAAGATTTTTACTTATTTTGACTTCGATCATCCTCCTTCCTAACCAATCGTTTTCTTTTCAAGAAGCTGAATCTCATACTGGAAGAACAGATACCTGCATTTTTCTATCTTTATCAATTTGTATGATATTTTAAAACTCCTTTTGATATTCTTGGAGGATGTAGTTGGGATAATCTTGATGACTTATGATGGCAGACAGTCGTGCACTGTTGCCACTTATTTGACTTATGGAGATTGTGGGTTCATTGCAGCCAGCAGTGCACTAGCGAGGCATGATCCCTAAGTTGAAGTAATCTCGAGTAAGTATAAGTTATCGAATGTTGTCAAAGCTATATCTTGGTCGTCCTATCTTCGTCTTTATGCTGTTATGTCCAGATTGGATAGAGTTGATAGGGTATTCGTTACCGTATCCTTGCTTGAGTCATGGAATCAAGAGTTTATTGCAGCTAGCTGTACACGGGCGAGGCATAAATTTTTGGTAAAATGACTTCGATCATGTTTACGAGTTTCGAATACTATAGAAATTACGTCTGATTGACATATAACTATTAAGTTTTCAAATCTATTTGTGCTTATTCCTAGTCACAAATCTTCTCAATAAACCGGTAATTCTTTCTTCCTTTCTTGTCCTCCTATTTTTCAGATTGTCACTTTTAATATAATTTTGACTGGATTCTTAAACCTATCAAGATTTTGATTCTAAACTCGTGCCTAAATAATCGTGAATAAATATTAAAGCATATTGAAACGATTTTGGGTTTGAACATCCTTGAACAATTTTGATCCTGACTACACTGCTTTTACTATATTTCGATCGAGTCAATTCGTATCCTCTCCTA
The DNA here is from genome assembly GCA_029216955.1 of Iris pallida. Lineage (NCBI taxonomy): Eukaryota > Viridiplantae > Streptophyta > Magnoliopsida > Asparagales > Iridaceae > Iris > Iris pallida. The sequence goes on along the minus strand of JANAVB010040018.1, from coordinate 2,921,793 downwards.
GGTTTGATTCTATGATCATGCCTACACAATCGTTCGTGTTAGAATGATTTGGATTAGATTATCCTCAAATACTTTTGATCATGACCAAGCTATTCGATTCTATTTCGACCATGCTAATTCGCCTGTCATCCTAGAATTCAATTCCATGATCATGTCTAAATAATTTTGTTCAACTAATTGTTCGTACCAAGATGATTTTAATTTCGATCGATCTTAAACCATTTTATCGGGACTAAATCATAGCTAAGGTTATACCTTCGTTCCAACCACGGTCATGACTATTTTTGATCATGCTCGTGCCCAACCATTTCGCCCGTGATCGTTCTTAAAAATATTTGCTTGTCAACTAGACCATTTGACCGAATACTGGTCGTACCGAATCCCACTCTCCTTTTGTTTAGTACCCTTGTCACTTTTACGCGTGACTAATTAGATCATGAATCATATCACTCCCTTGATTATACCCTTCGTCGTTTTATTAATATCAATTAAATATTTTGGTTTTTTGATTATTCATAGTCGTGCCTAAATCGTGCTCTTTGAAATTTTGGAGATGAAATATTTTTAAGGTGGGTATAAGTCCTCGGAGTTTCGCAGTTACAAAATGGCTAGAAGGAGGATACAACTATTTTCGAGGAATTAAAAATTTAAGGAGATTAAGATTATAGTAGACTTCCTTTTTGAATTTAAGGAATAGTTATGAGATAGAATTTCGAGGACGAAATTATTTTAAGGTGGGTAGATTTGTAGCTCCCCTTCCCGAAAATTTTAAAATATTTTTTATTATTTATTTTAATTAAATGATGATTTTTAGTTTTTATAAATAATTATTTAGTTAATTATTACAGTGGATGACTTTAGCTGTAAAACCCCTATTTTTTAAAAAAATTTATTTTTATTATTTTAGTAGACTTAAAAATGAATTTATAAATTTTATGGTTTTAATTATTTTTTTATGACCCGGTTTGGCCAATTCAGCCCGAACATGGCCCGAACCAATTTTAGCCCATGTAAGCAGGTAGTGTGACCAAATGTGGCCATGTATACATATTTTACGTACTTAAAAATATTTTCTAAACTATTTTAGAATTTTATGTACAATTCTAATTATTTAAAAATTTGTACAATTAATGGTATTTTATTATTAAATAATAATTTACAATATTGTACATGTTCCTGGACCCGGATGAGGGTGTGTGGTAAAGTTCACACGTTGGAACAATTTTTATTATTTTATTATTACTAAATTTATTTTGTGAAAATTTAATATACATTTTATTATTGTTAATATTATTTGATATTAATGTGGTATTATTATTGTTGCCTTTTATGGCAATTTAAATTTGTGTATATATGTAAAAAAAAAATATTTTAGATGCATTATATATATAGTAGATAATATTAAACTTTTATTTAAAATTTGTGGAGGTTTAATAACCATGTTTTCCTATTTAAATTCTATTTTTATTTTGAGTTGATCTATTAAGGATTGAATTTATATATATATATAGATATGCTCAAATATATTAAATAATTGGATAGTTGACTTTTAAATGATATTTGAATTTTAAATAGATTTTTGGGTATTTATGGATATATATATATATTTATAAAGTTTGAAAAGATTTAGTAAAGAAAAAGAAAAAGAAAAGAAAAAGAAAAAGAAAAAAAAAAAAAAAAGTCAACCCACATAAAGGGGCGGGCCCCTCCCTATCCTATGCTTGCTGCACCAGCAGCAAGTTCACGTGGGGTCGGGTTATTGGGAACACATAAGGGGTTATTAGTAATAGTAGTAGTAGTATTAGGTTTTCCTCCAACTTGTAATATATATAACTTCCTCTACAATCCTCAAAACTCTAGACTTCCAAAACGAAAGTTGAGCCTGATCATACCCTCTTCGCCTACGAATTCGTTTCACCAGCGACGAAGCTTTGTGCGCGATGAACGGAGCATCGAAAGTCAGCCCTTCGTCATCCACGGAGCAGTTTTTCCACTCAAGGTACCCTAATTCCCGATGACGTAACTTTCTGCTCGTAACTCCGATTTTCGATCCGTAAAATGTTCTGGAAAGTAGACTTAACCCTCTTCGAGATCCCCAAGGTGGATTTTGACATGGCCATCCATCTTGCTCGAAAAATCGAGACGAAGTTGGAGAAAAACTCACTTTTCTAAAATTAAAAACTGTTTTGAAACACCAACTTGTCGGCCACTTTTCTCACTGTCCATTAAACTTTCATAAAAAATAATTGAAGGCAGTCAAAGACAACCTAACCGAGATTATAACGCACCTTTTGGATTCACTTTTTATTTAGTATGTAGAAAGTTACACGTTAAAGTTTTCCGAAAAACTGTAAATTCTGTTTTCAAAAAGTGGAAAAAACACCCCGTACGAGGTACGTCCCGACAAACCGGGCGACCCCGTCGCAAACCGAGAGTACCGAAAGGTCCGTATCGACTTTGCGGACGTGCGGGCTTTGACGGAATTCAAATTGGTTGCGTGTGCGCGACGAATTTGACCCATATCCGTCAAATTTTTCCGTATCGGACTTTTCGGAATTTCTCAATTACTTTGTGCACACTCATCATATCGCGATGAAACTTGTGCCATTGGACTCGAAATATTTTTCTGGTCCTGTGAGCCAAGTTTGGTCCGATTCTGAGACCGTTGATCGGGACGCTATTTTGGCGGGCCCACAATCCCACTCAACGGGTGATTTTGTGCACAGCCCACCGGAATCCAAAATTGGACATACCGTTGGGTTCGTCTCGTCAAAAAAAATCTGTAGACATGTAGTTTGACGACTTTAGAGACCGTAGGTTCTGGCACGCATTTCGGTGCAAAGCGGGTCCAACGGCGGACATCGTTTTGACCCGAAATTACGATTTTGCCCCTGTTCCAGAAATTGACTTTTGGACAGGATTTTCTAGGTATATCTTCTTCACCGAGATCATTTTTGATGTTTGTTTCAGCGTCTGGAGTCATCTGTGATTTGTGAGTTTTGGTGCTGACACTTGCTACTCTTGGATTTGCCCTTCTCGCACCACAGGCAAGATACCTTGCCATTATACTTTTTATATTTAGTTTTTATTTTATTACATATCACTGTTCAGTTATTCCAGTTCTTACTGTTCTTGATTTACTGTCTGCTCAGTGATATTAGATATACTTTGTTATTATCCTTTGACTGCATATGGACTTAGAGTTAAGAGACTACCGTCTGTAGTGTATCGCATATACCTTGACACTGTTGTACCACGAGGATGTGTGAGATGAGTAGCATGTAGAGGTTCTTGTGTGTGGGCTGATCCCCCATGCGCATACGTTAGGGCTAACTGCTAATAGAGGCATGTTAGGAGACTTAGCAGTTAGTAGAGGTATATGAGACATGGATGTGACTCAGTTAGACATTGGGTGGGAAGAACAGTTCCTTAACGTATGGGTCCGTATGCACTTTTCTATTACTGATACTGCTGGCCTCTGACATTCGATGAATGTTATGCTTTGAGGTCTCTGGTATCCTGATGGGACCATGCCTGATTTACTGCTACTGAGCCAGATACCCATGCGTTGGAGGTTTGTTCTTAACTGCATAAACACAATAGTATGGTTAGATTACCTTGTTGTCGTCTTGTCACTTATTTTGGTTTGTGACATATTATATATTCAGTTTATTATGGCATGTTCTTTGTGTATCTTGTTACGTCCCTCTGAGGACCTGGTTATCTCGTCAGGTGTGTGCTATTGTCTTTCGCAGGTGTTCTAGTCGGGCCGTGATCTTCTCCATCCTTTCGAAGATGATTGAACTTGGCTCGTCATGTTATTTCGTATATTCCTTCTTATATATTTTATTTGAGATAGTTGGTAGTGGACTTTGTCTCCGCCCAACTTTTGTACAAATTACAATCCAGCATTAATATCTATTAATTCTTTTATTGTGGATGAGATTTAGTTATTATGGTTCTACTGCATTTTACAGCTTATGTATTCATACGAAGTTTCCATATATTGGAGTATACTTCGTATGTATACAGCTGGCATATCGATGTGCCTAGTCCTACGTATTTTGGGACTGGGGCGTTACATGTTTTTGTGGTGGCCCATGCAGGTCCAATTTGTCACTTCGGTTACGTAATTGTACCGATGTGAGCCTGCAACATAGGATTAGAATCTAGGAATCTCATCCATACTGTTTGACCTATTCCCTTGGCTTCAAATTTTGAACTCTTGTTCGACCTCCTTGAACTGCATCTTGCTTGATTCCTTTCTACCGTCGATTCTTATTTTCGTGCTTAGTGTCAACTAGGAAGATGACTACACTAGTATATGCTCATAGGTCAAACACATGGCTAGAATGGTTATATTGGCAATTGGAATACATTCAAGACTTTAATTGAGTTAAAAAGGCTTTTTGTGAATTAATGATTAGTAATTTGTAAAGTAGAATATTGCCACGGAAAGTTTTAACCTTGAGATTTCTAAATAGTAAACATCAGAGGATTTATAGAATTTTATACTTGGTTTAAGAAATTGATTGATTTTCAAGATATGATATTTATGATTTATTGGATTATAGTTATACATCCTCGCACCTGTATAAAATTGATTTGCTTTTCGAGTTGTGATATTTATGAGTTTTGGTGATACATCTTTGAACAAATATAAAATTTATTTGAATTTCGAGTTTTGATGTTTATGATTATTGTATTATAGTTATACACCTTTGAACAGTTATAAATTGGGTTTGAAAATGATCTTAGCTTTAAAAAAAAATGGCCGTAGGAACTATTTAAATTTGAGTTGTACAACTTGCGATTTTCGTATTTAGTAAATTTTAAATTTTAAGTGGAAGTAATGATGGCAAATTTTGGGTTAAATATTTGAAAGTTATGAAAACAAATTTTGAGAATTTTTCTTTATTTTGAATTGTGTCATATGATTGAGGATTTACAGATCTATTTAGATAAAAAAAACAAAAAAAAACAAAAAAAAAGAAAAAGATTTTGATTGATAAGATTATTTGAAATTTTAGTTTAATGAGGGATTGCTAATATTAAATTTTTTTTTTTTGATAATTTCGAAGGATGTGATGGAAGGTTATTTTGATTGATTAAATGAAGTTACCATTTAAAAGTTGTGATTTGTTGGAATAACTTAGCATGAATATAAGTTAAAATTTATGAGAGCATTGAGCTTAATTTTTGAGATTGCTTTTAATATGCTAAGAGTTTTATTATGAATTATTTGAAAATTTTAGAGTGTTAAAATTTTGATTGTGAAATTTTATGGATTCGTAAATTATGAACTCATGAGTTAAATAGTTGAGTTTAAAAAGGGTTAGTAGTAACGTGATAAAATTTTGCTTTGAGATTTATGAGAGTGATTTAAATTTTTTTTGATGAATTTGAACTACTTGGAGTGAATACAAATTTTTGTGGTTTATTTTTGAAAGTTTATTTTTGAAACTTTTGGGGGATACTGGAGTTAAATTTTAAATGGTAGGCCATCAAGATAACTCTAATTAGACAGTTGTACTCCACACTAATTGTCATGTCACCATGACCATGATAGTAGTATATATACAAGTGTTGTTAGTCATCTACCCAGCTATGAGATTGTATTTCCACTTTGACTTACTCGACCTTCCTTCTATTCTAGATCTTTTAATTGCGACCTTCTAACCCATTTGCAATTTGAATAATGAGTTAATGGTTCCTTAACTGTATTCATGTAGAAGTCTATGTTCTCACTAGAACTGTGCCCCTAAATTATTATTTTTATGGATTCTCTAATTAATTGTATTTCATGCTTTAACTTGATCTTCTTTAGTTTTGTGCATTAATTATCACCTCGTGCACTCCCACTTCCTATTTTAGATCTTTTGGCGTCCTTTACCGTGACTTGGATATTTGGAGCACAACATTAGACTTTTCCATCCAACAAATTTCATGTGTAAGACCTAGACAAGACCACCTTCCTGTAGATATATCATGTCCCACCAAAACCCACCTCCTTGTACTCTATTTTTTGATATGACCTTATGGTCAAAATGGCCAAACTAAAATCTTTACCATGATACCGATATATTTTGACCACGGGTAGGGATTCAACCTCGACTCAATTCTTTCGACCCGATATGTGATTTTGTTCTACTTAATTCTTTAAATGCTTAAAATTGTGTGTTATCTTGATTACTTGATCCATTGTCCCATCCCATTACTAGTTTAACTCTTGTAAGTTGGGTAGAATACCTCACCACCTAACAAACCTTTTTCCTTGTGAACCACATTGGTAAGTTCACTTAGACTCTAAATTCAGAGGACCCTACCTTATCTAGTCTACCAAGCCATAAATGAAGAAACACTAGGACAACTATATAGGCCCACACTTCGGGCGAGCCTTGATTTTAAAAGTTCTTGGACTATTTTAAATTCCTTCATCACTACCTTCCTTGCTCATATTTTGACAATCTCATGCTACTAAGGTAGCTTCAGTTTTGCAAGCTTATTTCATTATCAAGCTTGATCATGACATATTTTATTGCGTGCACCCACTAACATATTGTCTAATCAGAACCAGTGCATGATGGTCTGATCAACCTATTGCACTTTGGTTCGCTTTTTATGTATAATTCTACGTGGATGGAGACATAGTTAAACTTGCCTTAGAGTCTCATCTGCGACAGCCTTAAAAATCCTCTTTTGAATTATTTTTGTCTCCTATGAACCCCGTAATTCGTACTCAATATATAACACCGTCTTTGAAACCTTTGTTGTTCTTGTCTTTTACTTATTTTGGAAAGACAAGGCACTGTACTTGCTAGATAGACTCAAGGTATCATCTTTGGTTGTCCAATCGGTTAATTATACACGAAATGTAGATAGCCATCGACCGACTAATGTGGATGTACCCTCGCCTTTAACTGCTCTTCATTTCCTCAACCCTAGAATTATTATCGTGTCCTTCCAATTATTCTGGAGCACTCGAGAATGATTCTAATCATTCACTTAAATCAAACTCTCAATCGAGGCGATTAGTCTCTAGTTTCTCTCTAGGAACCACATCTTCCAAATGTCTAATTTATTTCTTTGGTCTACTCAATTCCTTACTGTTCTCTAAAAATTGGATATTCAAAAGTTTGTTACCATCACTAGCGATCCTTATTCAATTCCATAACCATGATATATTATTGTATATATCGACTCCACAATTTTTACGGCATGGTGGTGTTGAACGTCGTTTTATCGCCTCTTCCAAAATTTAATTGCATTTTGGTATTGACGAACTCTTCCTATCCCTCAACCCTAACTACCCTATTAATCCTAAATTTCGAGGACGAAATTCTTGTAAGTTGGGTAGGATGTAAAACCCCTATTTTTTAAAAAAATTTATTTTTATTATTTTAGTAGACTTAAAAATGAATTTATAAATTTTATGGTTTTAATTATTTTTTTATGACCCGGTTTGGCCAATTCAGCCCGAACATGGCCCGAACCAATTTTAGCCCATGTAAGCAGGTAGTGTGACCAAATGTGGCCATGTATACATATTTTACGTACTTAAAAATATTTTCTAAACTATTTTAGAATTTTATGTACAATTCTAATTATTTAAATATTTGTACAATTAATGGTATTTTATTATTAAATAATAATTTACAATATTGTACATGTTCCTGGACCCGGATGAGGGTGTGTGGTAAAGTTCCCACGTTGGAACAATTTTTATTATTTTATTATTACTAAATTTATTTTGTGAAAATTTAATATACATTTTATTATTGTTAATATTATTTGATATTAATGTGGTATTATTATTGTTGCCTTTTATGGCAATTTAAATTTGTGTATATATGTAAAAAAAATATATTTTAGATGCATTATATATATAGTAGATAATATTAAACTTTTATTTAAAATTTGTGGAGGTTTAATAATCATGTTTTCCTATTTAAATACTATTTTTATTTTGAGTTGATCTATTAAGGATTGAATTTATATATATATATAGATATGCTCAAATTTATTAAATAATTGGATAGTTGACTTTTAAATGATATTTGAATTTTAAATAGATTTTTGGGTATTTATGGATATATATATATATATTTATAAAGTTTGAAAAGATTTAGTAAAGAAAAAGAAAAAGAAAAGAAAAAGAATAGGAAAAAGAAAAAGAAAAAAAGAAAAAAAAAGAAAGTCAACCCACATAAAAGGGCGGGCCCCTCCCTATCCTATGCTTGCTGCACCAGCAGCAAGTTCACGTGGGGTCGGGTTATTGGGAACACATAAGGGGTTATTAGTAATAGTAGTAGTAGTATTAGGTTTTCCTTCAACTTGTAATATATATAACTCCCTCTGCAATCCTCAAAACTCTAGACTTCCAAAACGAAAGTTGAGCCTGATCATACCCTCTTCGCCTACGAATTCGTTTCACCAGCGACGGAGCTTTGTGTGCGACGAACGGAGCATCGAAAGTCAGCCCTTCGTCATCCACGGAGCAGTTTTCCCACTCAAGGTACCCTACTTCCCGATGACGTAACTTTCTGCTCGTAACTCCGATTTTCGATCCGTAAAATGTTCTGGAAAGTAGACTTAACCCTCTTCGAGATCCCCAAGGTGGATTTTGACATGGCCATCCATCTTGCTCGAATAATCGAGACGAAGTTGGAGAAAAACCCACTTTTTTGAATATTAAAAACTGTTTTGAAACACCAACTTGTCGGCCACTTTTCTCGCTGTCCATTAAACTTTCATAAAAACTAATTGAAGGCAGTCAAAGACAACCTAACCGAGATTATAACGCACCTTTTGGATTCACTTTTCATTTAGTATGTAGAAAGTTACACGTTGTTAAAATTTTCCGAAAAACTGTAAATTCTGTTTTCAAAAAGTGGAAAAACACCCCGTACGAGGTACGTCCCGACAAACCGGGCGACCCCGTCGCAAACCGAGAGTACCGAAAGGTCCGTATCGACTTTGCAGACGTGCGGACTTTGACGGAATTCAAATTGGTTGCGTGTGCGCGACGAATTTGACCCGTATCCGTCAAATTTTTCCGTATCGGACTTTTCGGAATTTTTCAATTACTTTGTGCACACTCATCATATCGTGATGAAACTTGCGCCATTAGACTCGAAATATTTTTCTGGTCCTGTGAGCCAAGTTTGGTCCGATTATGAGACCGTTGATCGGGACGGTATTTTGGCGGGCCCACAATCCCACTCAACGGGTGATTTTGTGCACAGCCCACCGGAATCCAAAATTGGACATACCATTGGGTTCGTCTCGTCAAAAAAAATCTGTAGACATGTAGTTTGACGACTTTAGAGACCGTAGGTTCTGGCACGCATTTCGGTGCAAAGCGGGTCCAACGGCGGACATCGTTTTGACCCGAAATTACGATTTTGCCCCTGTTCCAGAAATTGACTTTTGGACAGGCATTTTCTAGGTATATCTTCTTCACCGAGATCATTTTTGATGTTTGTTTCAGCGTCTGGAGTCATCTGTGATTTATGAGTTTTGGTGCTGACACTTGCTACTCTTGGATTTGCCCTTCTCGCACCACAGGCAAGATACCTTGCCATTATACTGTTTATATTTAGTTTTCATTTTATTACATATCACTGTTCAGTTATTCCAGTTCTTACTGTTCTTGATTTACTGTCTGCTCAGTGATATTAGATATACTTTGTTATTATCCTTTGACTGCATATGGACTTAGAGTTAAGAGACTACCGTCTGTAGTGTATCGCATATACCTTGACACTGTTGTACCACGAGGATGTGTGAGATGAGTAGCATGTAGAGGTTCTTGTGTGTGGGCTGATCTCCCATGCGCATGCGTTAGGACTAACTGCTAATAGAGGCATGTTAGGAGACTTAGCAGTTAGTAGAGGTATATGAGACATGGATGTGACTCAGTTAGACATTGGGTGGGAAGAACAGTTCCTTAACGTATGGGTCCGTATGCACTTTCCTATTACTGATACTGCTGGCCTCTGACATTCGATGAATGTTATGCTTTGAGGTCTCTGGTATCCTGATGGGACCATGCCTGATTTACTGCTACTGAGCCAGATACCCATGCGTTGGAGGTTTGTTCTTAACTGCATGAACACAATAGTATGGTTAGATTACCTTGTTGTCGTCTTGTCACTTATTTTGGTTTGTGACATATTATATATTCAGTTTATTATGGCATGTTCTTTGTGTATCTTGTTACGTCCCTCTGAGGACCTGGTTATCTCGCCAGGTGTGTGCTCTTGTCTTTCGCAGGTGTTCTAGTCGGGCCGTGATCTTCTCCATCCTTTCGAAGATGATTGCACTTGGCTCGTCATGTTATTTCGTATATTCCTTCTTATATATTTTATTTGAGATAGTTGGTAGTAGACTTTGTCTCCGCCCAACTTTTGTACAAATTACAATCCAGCATTGATATCTATTAATTCTTTTATTGTGGATGAGATTTAGTTATTATGGTTCTACTGTATTTTACAGCTTATGTATTCATACGAAGTTTTTATATATTGGAGTATACTTCATATGTATACAGCTGGTATGTCGATGTGCCTAGTCCTACGTATTTTGGGACTGGGGCGTTACATTAGCCAATGTTGAGTTTTGGAGTACAAGGTAACTAGAAATCATGGCACAGATAGTGCAATGGCGTACTTTGACTAGTATATTAGCCCTGATAGGGAAGGCTGAGCCATAGTGATGTCCTAAATAGGAAAATCAGGCTAAGTTGCGACGTGACTCCTATAAATAATTTTAATTATTTATTATTAAGGTATATTGACTTGTGGAAGACCCGGTTGTACCAAACCAGTCTGGACTTGACCAGGACCCAACCCAAGTCCTTGTAGTCAGGTGGTACGTCCAATGACATACGTGTCAACGTATTTATTTTGGCATGAGTGTGTTGTATTGAATATTATCTAAATATTCGTTAATTAAATATTATAAATATTCTTATTTGTATAAAATAGGTCCTTATACAATTTTAGGATTATTAGACTGTGTATAGTGGTGTATACATTAATATTGGGATACTTAGACCACATATTCTGGACGTACACTTATTATAGACCTTCTTTATTAGTTATCACTATTATTGTTATTTATATTATTATTAGTTTTTATAATAATAAAAATCTATCACTTAATATTCGAAATTAATTATGAAATAAATCTTATTGTATGTACGAGTTGTAGTATAAGCCCAACACCATGAGAATATATTCCAAACTAATTATTTTTGGCCTATTGGAGTATTTATTCGTATATAGTAAATATACATAAATATATATGAGAAAATGAATAAGTATGTATATATATATATATATATATATATATATATATATATATATATATATATATATATATATATATATATATAGGAGTATAGATGTGTGTATATAGATATTATTTAGTGAATATATGTACGTATATGTATATATATAGACACATATATGTGCGAAAATAGATATTATTTTATTATATGTGTGTGAATATATATATGTATATATATAAATATATATATGTATATATAGATATATGTATATATGTAAGTATTTATATATGTATACGTATATATAGGTATATGTGTGTGTGCATATAAATATATATATATAATTATATATATAATAATATAGAAGATGCAAACCCAGTCCGGCCCAACAACAAACCCAGCCCGGCCCAACAACAAGTAAGCCCACCCGGGCTGGAACCCTCCAAATCGAGCCATACTAAATTTCCCCCACAAAGCCAGAAGGCCGACCCCAGGTTCTCGTAGCTGTCGATATATATGTGTAGATCGAAGACAATAGGGAGCATGCGGAGACCTAAAACCCTAAACCTAAATCGTACCCACGCTACCTTGGTGACCACGACCGCGCGCGCCGCCCTGCACCGCCGTGACCAGCGCCGGAGCGCCGTCAAAGGCGCGGTAGCCGACCTAAAATAGAGCAAGGCTCTGTTTCGTCGACAGCAGTTGAGGTACCACTTCTCGACCGAATTACTCCACGTATTCTCCATCATTTTCGATATTGGAAGTTTCTATAGAAATGACCCTCTAGAGATCCTAAGGAATAGAACCCCACGAGGTCGATCGGTCGATTCACAAAATCGACACGAAATCGATATAAAACCACTATTGTATAGACATAATTGGATTGGTATATACTCATGTTTGAAGGCAATTCCTGATCAATATATTAAGAATTTTAGGAATCTATTTGAAGAGTATTTTAGATAACCTAACCAGGATCGAAACCCTTTAAATAGATTATTTTATCATGTATTATATTTATGTTAAAGAAGTTCCAAAAATTAAGAAAAATACGAAAAACAGTTTTTGAAAACTTAGAAAAATCTTCCGATCCAACGTACGTCCCGCCAATCCGGGCGACGTGGTCGCGAACCGAAAGCATCGAAAGGTGCGTAACGGCTTCGTGGACGTATGGGCTTGATGGAATTCAAATTGGTCGCGTGTGTACGACGAATTTGATGCGTATCCGTCAAAATTTCCCGTATCGGCCTCTGTGCAAACTTTCCAATTACTTTGTGCATGCTCGTCAGATCGAGAAGAAACTTATGCCAACAGGACCGTATCATTTTTCTGGTCCTATATGCCAAGTTTGGTCCAATTCTGAGACAGTTGATCGGATCACCGTTTTGCGGGCCCCACGATCCGATTCAACAGGTGATTTTATGCACGGCCCGCCGAAATCCAACTTTAGACATACGGTTGGGTTCGTATCGAAAAACCAGACCTATTGACATATAGTTTGACTACTTTAGAGACCATTAACTCTGGCATATTTTTCGGTGCAAAGCGAGTCCAACGACGGACACCGTTTTGGTCCAAAATTACCGTTTTGATCCTGTGTCCAGAATTGGACTTAAGGACAAGCAATCCTATCTAATTTGACTATTCTAAGAATGTTGGTAATGTTTATTTCAGCATCTGGAGACTTCTGCGTATATTGATTGATTGTGGCTCATTGAGTGGTATAGTATTATTGGTTTCACCAGCTAAGGACCTCAGGCAAGTGCACTTTCTGATTGCTTTCGATTCATAGCAGTCTTTTTATTTCATGTTTATACATATATCTTGCTGCTTGTTGACACGTTCGTCACACGGAGTAGTCGGGAGGGAAAATATCTTAGTAGACATGTGGACTACCCAAAACTATCCCAATATGTCTAATCTTGACTGATAGCAGCTGCACACGACACGTGCAGGGTGCCGTATTTACCTCCTAGCCGTTCACATATCGAAACAGATATTTCACACCACATAGGTAGTTGTATTTTATTTTTCCTTGTCTTCTCTACCGTGCCTGTCATCAGTACTTTCTAGTTTTTATATCTCATATGTTATTTTCATGTCATGTTAATTCTATTGTGTTTTCGCATTACCGTCGGTTTGTGTGCTTGTTCCATTCTTGACTGAAAACCAACACTTTTCAGGTTAAGCCGCGATCATTCGTAGCACTGGGAAGACATGGGTATGCTGAGGTCAACCTAGAAATAGATAGCCATTGTATCGTTTACATTAATTGTGAGAACTTTATTTTCTCTTTAATTTTAAATGCTGTAACTGTTGTAATAAACTTAGAAATGTGAATGAGCAACAAATATTATATTTTGTAATTTTGAGCATTTATTTCTTGCGGGCTTGACAGCATTCTACCGTCGACTCTGCAGCGTATGCTGGCTTGGACACGTCTCGTATCCGAAAAGCGGGTGCAGGTCGTGACAAGTGCTAACGCGTATGATATTTCCAGGAAGCAGAATTTTTAGATGAAGGCCCTTATGTGGACCATCAACAACTTTCCGACATATGGAATGTTATCTGGATGGAGCACTCATGGCCGACTCTCATGTCCGTATTGTATGGACCATACTAAGGCTTTCCGCTTGAAACATAGAGAAAAACCGTGCTTCTTTGATTGTCATCGACAATTTCTTCCAAAATATCATCCGTTTAGAAGGAACAGGAATGCATTTCGTACCGGCGTTGTAGAGAAGGGTGATCCACCACCAAGGTGGTGCGGAGCCACGATATGGGAGGAGGTTAAAGATTTTCCTAGTGCTATCGAAGATCCTACAACTGGGTACAAGTGCGATGGATTTGTTAGAGATCATAACTGGACAAAGAGAAGCATATTTTGGGATCTGCCATATTGGAGTACCAATCTGATCAGACATAATCTTGATGTCATGCATATTGAGAAGAATGTGTTTGATAACATAATTAATACTGTGATGGACGTAAAGGAAAAAACGAAAGACAATCCCAAGGCCAGGTTGGACTTAGAAGAAATATGCAAACGTCCTGCGTTGCATTTGATAGAGGAGAATGGAAAACAGTTCATGCCGAAGTCAATTTTCTCACTGGACAAGGAGGATAAAGTGAGACTTTGTCAGTAGATCCAGGGCCTAAAATTTTTAGACGGATATGTGTCAAATCTGAGAAGATGTGTCGATCCGAGGGAAAACAAATTGACTGGTATGAAGAGCCATGAATGTTACGTATTCATGGAGAGGTTAATTCTGAATGCATTTCAGGAATTCTTACCGCAGGCAGTTTGGGATCCATTGACGGAGCTTAGCATATTCTTCAGGGATCTTTGTTCTAAGAAATTGCTCGTTGATCATCTAGAAAAGCAAGAGAAGGACATTGCGATAACACTGTGCAAGCTAGAGAGGGTGTTTCCTCCTGGATTCTTCGACTCTATGGAGCATTTGTCGATTCATCTATCCTATGAGGCATGTGTTGGTGGACCCGTCGAATATCGATGGATGTACCCGTTCGAGCGACATTTAAATCACCTAAAAAAAGGTAAAAAATAAGACACGGGTCAAGGGTTCTATTTGTGAAGCCTATGTTCTCGAGGAGATTACAAACTTTTGTTCGATGTATTTCAAGTCTCATGTTGCAACTAATAGAACGAAAGCTTCCAGAAACGAAGACGGAGATCATGAATGTAATGATACAATACTGAAGGTATTCAATACCCCACGAAAGCCATCGGGTAAAATAAAGAAGAGATATCTGAACGATGATGAGCTAAGGGCTGCTCAGGTGTATGTATTACTCAACTGCGACGATGATGAAGTAGAGAAGCTGGAGGGGTAAGTAATTAATACGTCTACATTATTTTAATAGTGTTGATTATTATACTATTACATTAATTGAACAATGTTGTTTTCAGCATATTTAATGATGTTGTGAGGTCAGGTAGGCCACACATAACAGAAGAAGAACTAGAACAAGAAATGAGGTATTATTTTCCATCATGGTTGAGTGCATATGTAAGACTTGAGAACTCTATAATTACCTTTCTGTATATGCACTTGAGAATGAGCTTAATTTATTTTTTCGTGGTATTTAGGTCGATCGTCCATACGCAAGACTTGAGAATGAGTCTATTAGAATGCTAGCCAAGGGACCAATTTATGCTGTAAAAATATGGCCAAGCTACTGTGTTAACAGGTTTAGGTTCAAGTCAACAACTTGCCCGATCAGAAACAACTTTGTCGATCTCGATTCCACCAAAAACAGCTGTTTGTGTATCAGATCTTCGAACTACAAAGATGTTGATACGGGCAACGATTTCTATGGCATCCTACGGGAGATTGTGGAGCTGATATATAGTTATGGAATAGAGCCTGCTAAGATTGTATTATTCATGTGTGATTGGTTCGAACCGATTGAAGTTCAAGGTTGGAAAGTAGACAAGCACGGTCTTGTGGATATAAACTATCGGTGTCGATATCAAGCCTATGAACCATTTGTCCTACCAAGTCAGGCTCAGCTCGTATACTTTACAAGTTATCCTAAACGGGGAACAACAAGGTCGGACTGGTGGGCAGTATGCAAGACCAAAGCTAGAAATACCTTTGAGGTTGACGATATAGCTTATCAGGAGGATAAACTAGCTCTTGTAACAAATATTATAGAAGTGGACACGACGAAAGTTCCTTATTACACATCTAATTATGTAGAAGAAGTAGAATTATCTGAAGAGGAAGTTGCAGATAAAAGTGAAGATGTAGAGGAGAAAGAAGAAGAAGAAGAAGAAGAAGAAGAAGAAGACGATGATGATGATGACCTAAACGAACTAGATGAATTTTCAGAAGAGGATTAAATCTGTACGTTTGTTTTATCATCATATTTGACACTTTAGTGACACTTTTATAATATAAATCTGTTACACTTTAGTGACACTTTTATCTGTGACTATGAGATTTTTCAAAAATATGTAATGTCTATGTCACGACCCGCACCCATCGTGAGGGTACGAGTACGTAACAGTGCCCAGCCTATGCCGCAGTGTCGACGGTAGAACGCTGTTCTAGGTCATGAACTATAACTAACTAACATGAGATACTCTCCATAAGGGGGCCAACACAGAGGTACAACTCAATCACAATCTAGAGATAAAATATGGCACGATGAAATAGATAAGAAAATCCTCAACTGAGGTACAACAGAAATGAAATAACAATCTCAATATCTCTAAAATATACAACTCTGAAAACAAGGCAACAACTAAACATGAAAAGAAACAGTCTAAGCTATCTACACTATGCAAGGTATCGTCCTCAGCAGCTGCCTGAACCTCCCTTGGGGTCCAGGCCGCGAGTGTCATCTAGGCAAACTCCAAGTAAGGGGTGCAGGGTTCCTCATCATCCTCTGTAAAAATTTTAACAGGTCCAGTCAGGACAGGAGCGAGCACAGTACATCTCAACAGTTCATACCAGGTTAGAAAATATAATCATGCAGTAAAGTAAGATATAGATACTGAAGGAAATGCAGTATGTAAACAGAGAGAGAACTGTAATAGAAATATCTACTATAAGTAGAGAGCTACCAGTGACTAGTGATTTAGAGTACAAAGTCGACATGTGAACGGCTTGATTTGTAATGGCTATACTAAAGAGGCGTACATGGCTATTCTACTTTAGAATTGTTCACATGACTATTTATACTCTCCCGTACCCCCAATCAATACACAAGGATCCAGCCAGGTTATGTTATAATTCTATGCAAAGGCCCCCGAAGGGTGATATATGGATGTCCCATAAATGGGGATTCTAGGAAACCCAATAAATGGGATAAGGATTCAAAGAAGACTCTGTGATCATAAGAGTATATGTCACAAGTGATCAGTGAACCAAAGAAGCATAGTGATACGCCATGTAAGTGAAACGCACAGAACATGTAGTACCCGATGCTCCCTGAAGGGATAACCTCTCAAGAAGGGATCCATATAGTACTAATCCGTGTGACCAACGTGACAGTATCAAGTAAAGTAATTTAATGCAGAAAAATAATTTTAAGCAAGATATAAAATGATCAGAGAATGTACACGCCTCGTATCTGAATGTCTGAAGTAAATGTACTGTCCGAGATGAGGTACCTGACTCCTATTTAGAGCAACATAAGTCAAGATGTATACAGAGGGTGATATATGGAATATACAATGCATCTGTATGCTGTCTAGGTCAAACTAGGTCAAGTCCTAGCCCAAACAAGTCTAACAAGTCTCACTAGGCCTAACCAAGCCTAGGCTAGCACTCACATACCATACACAAGTCTATATAAGCTATCAAACCTACAATTTACATACCACATTATTCATGCATATATTGTATTACCTATTTTACAAATCATACAAGCCTATATATATTGTATCCTACATTGTATCACCCATTGACATACCTAATTACTGCACATGCCCTTCTGTGAATTCATGAAAAGGGAATATGATAAAAGACATAAACAATATTGTGATTGTCATGTACTAAAGTGTGCTCTAAAAATAATAGCAAAATAACAAAGATGATTGAAGTTTTGAACATATACTAGATAAACTAAAAATGGCTATGTAGCATCTAATAGATCAGGATTAGCTTTGCAATCTATGGTAGCAAAATATATAAAACATTTCACATCCTCTTGTTTCACTATTTCAACATCATTGCCTAGCTTAGCATTATCATAAACAATTAGTTATTAGTCTAGATGAAAAATATATCCCAGTTTTCATTTTTGTTAAACATTACAAACTAAAACTCATTTAGATATAGGAATCACTTGCAATAAAACCAATCAATCAATGGAACAAAAGGCTTGGAAATTCTCAGGTTTCTGTGAATCACAAAACAGTGTATTAAACAGGTAATTGCAACTCAGAAATTCAATTTCAGTTTACATGGGTGAGAGTGTAAATGTGTGTGTGGGTGAAACTAAGTTTTGTGACTGTGTGTGTAAAATGAAACTGTGTATAGGAGAGTCATATGTGTGTGTGTAAATCTGTAAGCAAGAGTGTGATCACAGATGTGTGGTACAAATTCATGTGTTCAAGTGTGTCAATACAAGAGAGTGAATATAGGAGAAACAGCGTGAACTTGTGGCAATGTCTCAGTTTTATGCATTTGGGGGTGTGTGTGTATACATTTGTGTTAATCTCAGGAATTCCAGTTTGTGTGTGTGTATAGGATGTGACAAAAATTAGTGTATCCATGTTCAGGACTGTGTGATAGCAGTGGATAGGTGATGTGTTGACAGGAACTCTCAGAAGATGGGCTTGTGTATGGTGTTTGGCAATGACAGTGAACCTTAGCTATTAGTTCAATCCAATGCCCCAAACAAAATTGAATCTCCATTGTTCAACAACACTATGAGGATTCAACATAGGAATTAACATTCAAGAACCCATTTTCTGATTTGTATATATATGACTATCAATTAAAACAAGACTCAACCAAAATGAAATCAAGGCATGAACCCCAAACTCAGTTATCTATATAACCAAATCTCAGGTTTCAAAAAGGAATTAGTTCAATAACAATTGAATCTAAGTTACAAGTTTAGTATCTAAATAAAATGAAATCAGTCATTTACAAAACTGTGTGCACATTGGTCAATAGGGATATTAGTGATGAATCATAAAACAGTTAAATAACAAATCAGTGAATCAATTTGGTATTTAAAAGGGAATCAATTCTCAGTTAAGGAAGAAAAAATGGAATCGATTTAACAGTGAACCAACATGGCTATTAGCATTCAATTGATCATTCAAAATCATTTTAAAAAAAAGAATGAAATCAATTTGACAGGGTACTCAGGTTATTAAGGAATGGAAATCAGCTCATGGTGTGTGCTTGTGGCAGTGGTATGTGGACTGTGTGTTAGTGAACTGTGAGTGAATCCCAGATTTGTGTGAGTGTGTCAGTGAACTAGATGAGGGAAAAACCGGTGTGTTCTCAGGTTTACAAAAAGATAGTGTGTGTGAAGGTGAGGGTCTCAACAGGTAGCAATATATGGATGAGTATGGCAATTCAGTGTGTAAATATGGGTGACAGGAATAAGTTTGTGTGGGTGACTAACATATGCGTCACTGCTAGAAAACAGTGTGTTTATAAGACTGAAATCAGTGAGTAATCTTAGGTTTTTAGATTTCAAACAGTGCATCAGTCACTTGTTCAAATCAAAAGCCCAAATGAGGATTCGAAACCATAACTCCATGCAAATCAAAAACCCAACATGTTTGGCTAATCCATGATATGAATTGGTGAACCAAACAGCATAATTTAATCATTCAAACAAGTTATCTCATTCGAATTTCCTCACAAATCAGTAAATCAGTTTAGTATCATGATTTTGGGAAAATTCATAATTTTGAATTTAAATTAACAACTAAAATACAAATCAGAGGGTTGGTAATTAATCCCCCACACGTGTACGTGTCTCACGAGGGTCTGTGTCCAACCAAGTGGACACAAATGTGTCCAAACAACAAAACACACACACAGACATGGACTGTGTACTGACAGTGTCGTACACGCGTGTACGTGTGTCCAGTGCACGACACAGGCCACGTAGTGACACGTGGCCGTGCACACGTGTACACCTAGGGTATAGGTACGTGTCCACGTGCCTGAAACGTGTCTACGTGGTGTCGTGTCTTAGTTTGGAGGCCGTATCAGTGCAGATTTTTCGTGCGTGTGCGATAGTGAGGAATCGGTGCGGGCTCGATTGCTCCCAAACCATTCAACGAGGTCCTATGAAACTTTGTAGGCCTCGTGTCAGTCATGTAGGGAGTCCCCATGTCAAATTTCGTATGGTGAAGTGGCGTGTCCAGAGCAAACCAGGACACGGGCAGCAGGGCACTGCCCGTGAGTGCTGCGAGCGTATTAGTGTCCTGTTTGGACATGGACACGGCTCGAAAACCAATTTAGTCTAGTTACAAATCAATGTACACATATAAATCATCAAATTTGTTCAAACACTTTTCAAAAATAACAATTAAAAATCCTTTGTGGCATTTAATCAAACACCCATACACACATCATGACACGTGTCCGATACGGACACCAAACGGACACGAAATGACACAAATCCAATACCTACTGCTAGGAGACACCTAGGGCTTCCTATCCATGCAAATAAAACTAAATTTGGTGGAGGGAATAGGGATTTACCTATATGTTGAAATTCTAATAAAAAGTTTCAAAAAGAAGGGTTTCTCCTTGTTAGCCAAACTCTCCAAATTGCCCCAAGGCTGGGATTATCCTCCATGAACAGCAAGAAGGGGGCAATTAGAATCTAATGCAAGTGGTTTGAGCCAAAAAGGAGTTAAAATAGGAAAGTTATGGATTGGGGAAGATGGCTATACCTCTTTCCTCAAAGCTTGAGGGAAAAATAATAAAAGAGGCAAGAACAAATGGAAGAGGCATTAAATAGGGTGTGGAACCCTAGGTTGTCTGCCATGGGTGGGCTTGTTGGGGTTTGGGCTTAAGTCATGGGCCTATGGTTCAATTCACAAGTCATTAAATCACAAGTCATTGCATTAAACCATAAGTCATGACTTAATTTCACTAAACCAAATCCCCTCATTCTAAAACCAATCTCTAATGACTAAAATGGGTTAACTCTAGTTAGGCTAGGGTTACTATAGCTAGGGTTAGGTTCTAGGCTAGTCTACAAGTCTCAAACTAGTCAAGACTAACATAACATATAGCAATATTTAATTAATATTAAATTCACACAATTTTCCATAAATCATAATAAATTCAAATAAATCCTAAAATGACCAAAATACCCTCTAGGCTAAAATGATAATTAAAACACCCTAATCACATGGCTAGGCTCTAGGGCAGACAGTCTCAACGGTTTCACTAGCTGCACACCAATTCACAAGTCATCTATTTAATAGTTTTAAAATAATTAAAAAATTACCAAAATCATATTATTATTTAAATATCATAATTAAATAAATTAAAATACAAAATTTCAAAATTACCTTTATTTTAGAAACTGGGTGTTACAAGTCTACCCACCTTAGAAAAATTTCGTCCTCGAAATTAAAATGGTAGTAGTCCTTCTAGGTCAAACACCCCACAATCAAAGTCTCAAACATACCGTCAAATAATCACATGCGTCTGTCCAAAATCATGATACTCAGAATTTTCGTCGTGCTAGTGAGCAAGGCTACGATAATCACAGAGTCCTCGACTAAGGCACATACCTCTAGAATCATGGTATTTAAAATTTTTGCATTGCTGCATGCTTGGCAGCGAAAACCTTAAATTTCCACACTCGAGAAATACGTCCTAAATCTGACTATATATTCTCACTATGCCAGCTAAACACGACTGTCGAAGATTCTAGATTCCATAAAAGGGTGACCTAGCCCATATGATTCATCTCAGGTGAAATCAAACATAACACAAGAACAACAGGACAAAATTGATAAATTAACAAGGAACAGAAGAAATCAAAATTTTAAGGCAGTTGTAAGAGACAATTACAGAAAGGAAATCGAAAAGAACGAAACCTGCAGCAAGATCTCTACTGGCCTGAGCATCCTCGACTGTCCTGGCGAAAGCTCATCCCTGCTGGCCTCCCTTGGCCTGCTGCTGATGTTGTATGTACCTCTGCTGCGGAGTCGGTAAGGGTATTCCCTTCTGCTGGCCTACCGGAGCCCTAGCTCCTACTCCCTGAACTGTCTGTCCCGATGACTCGGGACACTCTCTCAGCCGATGATCGGATCCTCCGTAAAGTAAATATCTGCCCAGCCTCTTCCGGCATTCGCCCCAATCGTGCCCCGGTCTCTTGCAAAAAAGGCAAATGATAACAAGCTGCTGTCATGGGGCCTGCTGCTGCCTCTGCGGCTGTTGCGCCTGCTGAAAGGGTACACGATCCTGAAATTGTCGCTGCTGAAGGTAGACCCTCGGCTGCTGGTACTGCAGCTGAAACTGTAGAGGTAGTATCTGCTGCTGAAACTGTAGAGGTAGCATCTGCTGCGGATACTGCTGCTGAAACTGTAGAGGTAGCATCTGCTGCGGATACTACTGCTGAAATTATAGAGATAGCATCTGCTGTGGATACTGTGGCTGAATCTACAAGTGGGGCATCTGATGCGGATACTGCTGCTGAATCTGCAGGTATGGCCTCTTGGCCTGGCCTGCACTGCCACTAGCTCCCTGAGTGTCTCGCATCCTCTTCTCCTTCAGCTCAAGATCGTCTTCCGCTGTCATGGCTCCTACCAGAATCTGCTCGAAAGTGACGTCGCGTCGCTCTTGGTATATGACTTGATCTCCTTGATCAAACCCCTGCAGAACCTCCTCGCCTTTCCGAACTCGGTGAGATCCTCGATGAATCTGCTTAAACGGCTGAACTCTCCAGTGTACTCCTCAACGGTCTGGTTCCCCTGAACCAAACTCTCGAACTGCCCTCCAAAGCACAGAGTGCGGTATCGGGAAAGAATTTATCCTTGAATAGTTTCTTGAATGCTGCCCAAGTCTGACCGGCTGTAATAACCCTCAAGTCCGTCTGGTACCAGGTACGGGCCAAGTCCTGTATCTGACTGGCAGCTGCCTCGATCTGTAATCTTGCTGGTATCTGTGCCAATCGGAATATCTCCTCAATGTGCTCTATCCAATCGTTAGCGTATATGATGCCCTCTGTACCCTTGAAATCTTGGGGTCCCATCTTCTTAAACGATTGGATGTCTGGAGTCCTTGGCTGATACGGCTGCATCTGGCCTCCCTGTGGCTGAGCAGCCACTAGCTCCACTGTCATCCTGACCAACTGGTGAGTATCTTGTATGCTCTGTCGGATATCAGCAGACTGGCTCTGTTGTATCTTCTGCTGAGACTCCAAGAATCGCTGGAAAAGGGTAAACATCTGGGCCGCATCTACTGTCCTTGAAGGTAACTGCTGCTGAAACGTATCTGAAATGACGGGGAAAGTCCTCCGGACAGGTGGAGGTACAATCGCAAAAGCTGCAGATGCTCCTATATGAGCAGAAATAGGGGTTGCTGTGGTCCCAGCGTCCACAATCGGGTGAGGGGTGGTAGGCCTCTCACCAGCGTCTGCTGAGCCAGAGCGATGCAATCGTGTCTCGATCACCATCCTGGAGACAGATCAAACAAGGAATCAATACTAAGATAGAAACGGTAATTCAAGGGAGGACAGTTATTCAAGGAAGCAATCTTCAACAGGAATTTAGATGGCAGGAATCCAGT
Organism: Iris pallida; assembly: GCA_029216955.1. Taxonomy (NCBI): domain Eukaryota; kingdom Viridiplantae; phylum Streptophyta; class Magnoliopsida; order Asparagales; family Iridaceae; genus Iris; species Iris pallida. The sequence goes on along the minus strand of JANAVB010040018.1, from coordinate 2,898,246 downwards.
TAAGAGTTTTTTCTAATGTGATTGAGTACCTCAAAATAATCCCAATCCTACTGCAGGGTGTAGTGGTACTCTAGTTCGAATACCACTACACAAACTCGACCTGCATGGGCCACCACCAAAAATGTGTCACGACCCGCACCCATCGTGAGGGTACGAGTACGTAACAGCGCCCAGCCTACGCCGCAGTGTCGGCGGTAGAACGCTGTTCTAGGTCATGAACTATAACTAACTAACATGAGATACTCTCCATAAGGAGGCCAACACAGAGGTACAACTCAATCACAATCTAGAGATAGAATATGGCAGGATGAAATAGATAAAAAAAATCCTCAACTGAGGTACAACAAAAATTAAATAACAATCTCAACATCTCTAAAATATACAACTCTAAAAACAAGGCAACAGCTAAACATAAAAAGAAACAGTCTAAGCTATCTACACTATGCAAGGTATCATCCTCAGCAGCTGCCTGAACCTCCCCTGGGGTCCAGGTCGCGAGTGTCATCTAGGCAAACTCCAAGTAAGGGGTGCAGGGTTTCTCATCATCCTCTGTAAAATTTTTAACAGGTCCAGTCAGGACAGGAGTGAGCACAGTACATCTCAACAGTTCATAGCAGGTTAGAAAATATAATCATACAGTAAAGTAAGATATAGATACTGAAGGAAATGCAGTATATAAACAGAGAGAGAACTGTAATAGAAATATCTACTATAAGTAGAGAGCTACCAGTGACTAGTGATTTAGAGAACAAAGTCGACATGTGAACGGCTTGATTTGTAATGGCTATACTAAAGAGGCATACATGGCTATTCTACTTTGGAATTGTTCGCATGACTATTTATACTCCCCCGTACCCCCAATCAATACACAAGGATCCAGCTAGGTTATGTTATGATTCTATACAAAGGCCCCCGAAGGGTGATACATGGATGTCCCATAAATGGGGATTCTGGAAAACCTAATAAATTGGATAAGGATTCAAAGAAGACTCTGTGATCATAAGAGTATATGTCACAAGTGATCAGTGAACCAAAGAAGTATAGTGATATGCCATGTAAGTGAAACACACAGAACATGTAGTACCCGATGCTCCCTAAAGGGATAACATCTCAAGAAGGAATCCATATAGTACTAATCCGTGTGACCAACGTGACAGTATTAAGTAAAGTAATTTAATGCAGAAAAATAATTCTAAGCAGGATATGAAATGATCAGAGAATGTACTCGCCTCGTATCTGAATGTCTGAAGTAAATGTACTGTCCGAGATGAGGTACATGACTCCTATTTAGAGCAACACAAGTCAAGATGTATACAGAGGGTGATATATGGAATATACAATGCATCTGCATGCTTTCTAGGTTAAACTAGGTCAACTAGGTCAAGTCCTAGCCCAAACAAGTCTAACAAGTCTCACTAGGCCTAACCAAGCCTAGGCTAGCACTCACATACCATACACAAGTCTATACAAGCTATCAAACCTATAATTTACATACCACATTATTCATGCATATATTGTATTACCTATTTTACATATCATACAAGCCTATATACATTGTATCCTACATTGTATCACCCATTGACATGCCTAATTAATGCACATGCCCTTCTGTGAATTCATGAAAAGAGAATATGATAAAAAGACAAACAATATTGTGATTGTCATGTACTAAAGTGTGCTCTAAAAATAATAGCAAAATAACAAAGATCATTGAAGTTTTGAACATATACTAGATAAACTAAAAATGGCTATGTAGCATCTAATAGATCAGGATTAGCTTTGCAATCTATGGCAGCAAAATATACAAAACATTTTACATCACCTTGTTTCACTATTTCAACATCATTGCCTAGCTTAGCATTATCATAAACAATTAGTTATTAGTCTAGATGAAAAATATATCCCAGTTTTCATTTTTGTTAAACATTACAAACTAAAACTCATTTAGATATAGGAATCACTTGCAATAAAACCAATCAATCAATGGAACAAAAGGCTTGGAAATTCTCAGGTTTCTGTGAATCACAAAACAGTGTATTAAACAGGTAATTGCAACTCAGAAATTCGATTTCAGTTTACGTGGATGAGAGTGTAAATGTGTGTGTGGGTGAAACTCAGTTTTATGACTGTGTGTGTAAAATAAAACTGCGTATAGGAGAGTCATGTGTGTGTGTGTAAATCTGTAAGCAAGAGTGATCACAGATGTGTGGTACAAATTCATGTGTTCAAGTGTGTCAATACAAGAGAGTAAATATAGGAGAAACAGTGTGAACTTGTGTCAATGTCTCAGTTTTATGCATTTAGGTATGTGTGTATACATTTGTGTTAATCTCAGGAATTCCAGTTTGTGTGTGTATAGGATGTGACAAAAATTAGTGTATCCATGTTCAGGACTGTGTGATAGCAGTGGATAGGTGATGTGTTGACAAGAACTCCCAGAAGATGGGCTTGTGTATGGTGTATGGTAATGACAGTGAACCTTAGCTATTAGTTCAATCCAATGCCCCAAACAAAATCGAATCCCCATTGTTCAACAATACTATGAGGATTCAACATAGGAATTAATATTCAAGAATTCATTTTCTGATTTGTATACATATGACTATCAATTAAAACAAGACTCAACCAAAATGAAATCAAGGCATGAACCCCAAACTCAGTTATCTATATAACCAAATCTCAGGTTTCAAAAAGGAATTAGTTCAATAACAATTGAATATAAGTTACAAGTTTAGTATCTAAATAAAATGAAATCAGTCATTTACAAAACTGTGTGCACATTGGTCAATAGGGATATTAGTGAAGAATCATAAAACAGTTAAATAACAAATCAGTGAATCAATTTGGTATTTAAAAGGGAATCAATTCTCAGTTAAGGAAGAAAAAATGGAATCGATTTAACAGTGAACCAACATGGCTATTAGCATTCAATTGATCATTCAAAATCAGTTTAAAAAATAAGAATGAAATCAATTCGACAGGGTACTCAGGTTATTAAGGAATAGAAATCCGCTCATGGTGTGTGCTTGTGGCAGTGGTGTGTGGACTGTGTGTTAGTGAACTGTGAGTGAATCCCAGATTTGTGTGAGTGTGTCAGTGAACTAGATGAGGAAAAAACCTGTGTATTCTCAGGTTTACAAAAAGAAAGTGTGTGTGAAGGTGAGGGTCTCAACAGGTAGCAATGTGTGAATGAGTGTGGCAATTCAGTGTGTAAATATGGATGACAGGAATAAGTTTGTGTGGGTGACTAACATATGAGTCACTGCAAGAAAACAGTGTGTTTATAAGACTGAAATCAATGAGTAATCTCAGGTTTTTAGATTTCAAACAGTGCATCAGTCACTTGTTCAAATCAAAAGCCCAAATGAGGATTCGAAACCATAACTCCATGCAAATCAAAAACCCAACATGTTTGGCTAATCCTTGATATGAATTGGTGAACCAAACAGCATAATTTAATCATTCAAACAAGTTATCTTATTCGAATTTCCTCACAAATCAGTGAATCAGTTTAGTATCATGATTTTGGGAAAATTCATAATTTTGAATTTAAATTAACAACTAAAATACAAATCAGAGGGTTGGTAATTAATCCCCCACATGTGCACGTGTCTCACGAGGGTCTGTGTCCAACCAAGTGGACACAAATGTGTCCAAACAACAAAACACACACACAAACACGGACTATGTACTGACAGTGTTGTGCACGCGTGTACGTGTGTCCAGTGCACGACACAGGCCACGTGGTGACACGTGGCCGTGCACACGTATACGCCTAGGGTATAGGTACGTGTCTACGTGCCTGAAACGTGTCCATGTGGTGTCGTGTCATAGTTTGGAGGCCGTATCAGTACGGATTTTTCGTGCGTGTGCGACAGTGAGGAATTTGTGCGGGCTCGATTGCTCCCAAACCATTCAACGAGGTCCTACAAAACTTTGTAGGCCTTGTGTCAGTCATGTAGGGAGTCCCCATGTCAAATTTTGTGTCGTGAAGTGGCGTGTCCAGAGCAAACTAGGACACAGGCAGCAGGGCACTGCCCGTGAGTGCTGCAAGCGTGTTCGTGTCCTGTTTGGACACGGACTCGGCTCGAAAACGAACTCAATCTAGTTGCAAATTAATGTACACATATAAATCATCAAATTTGTTCAAACACTTTTCAAAAATAACAATTAAAAGTCATTTGTGGCATTTAATCAAACACCCATACACACATCATGACACGTGTCCGATACGGACACCAAACGGACACGAAACGACACAAATCCAACACCTACTGCTAGGGGACACCTCGGGCTTCTTATCCATGCAAAGAAAACTAAATTTGGTGGAGGGAATAGGGATTTACCTATATGTTGAAATTCCAATAAAAAGCTTCAAAAAGGAGGGTTTCTCCTTGTTAGCCAAACTCTCCAAATTGCCCCAAGGCTAGGATTATCCTCCATCAATAGCAAGAGGGAGACAATTAGAATCTAATGCAAGTAGTTTGAGCCAAAAAGGAGTTAAAATGGGAAAGTTATGGATTGGGGAAGATGGCTATACCTCTTTCTTCAAAGCTTGAGAGAAAAATAATAAAAGAGGCAAGAACAAATGGAAGAGGCATTAAATAGGGTGTGGAACCCTAGGTTGGCTGCCATGGGTGGGCTTGTTGGGGTTTGGGCTTAAGTTATGGGCATATGGTTCAATTCATAAGTCATTAAATCACAAGTCATTACATTAAACCATAAGTCATGACTTAATTTCACTAAACCAAATTCCCTCGTTCTAAAACCAATCTCTAATGACTAAAATGGGTTAACTCTAGTTAGGCTAGGGTTACCACAGCTAGGGTTAGGTTCTAGGCTAGTCTACAAGTCTCAAACTAGTCAAGACTAACATAACACATAGCAATATTTAATTAATATTAAATTCACACAATTTTCCATAAATCAGAATAAATTCAAATAAATCCTAAAATGACCAAAATACTCTCTAGGCTAAAATGATAATTAAAATACCCTAATCACATGGCTAGGCTCTAGGGCAGACAGTCTCTACGGTTTTACTAGCTGCACACCAATTCACAAGTCATCATATTTAATAGTTTTAAAATGATTAAAAAATCACCAAAATTATATTATTATTTAAATATCATAATTAAATAAATTAAAATACAAAATTTTAAAATTACCTTTATTTTAGAAACTGGGTGTTACAGTCTATCATATAAATATGTATATTTGTTTTATTGTCATATGTTATTATCAGGTATGACTAGACCAGGAGGAGGACGACGCGGAGAATATTATATTAGGCAGTCCCGTCTGCCTCGGGCTGGGGATGCAGATTCCTTACCCTCATCCTCATCTTCGAGTACGCCAGTGTACTATTCTGTTTCCGGTCCATTATCAGGACAGGACAGTTCCAGCAGGTTGGCGACTCCTTTCTCGTCGTCCAGCATTCCTGATCCCGCGTCCAGCATTCCTCCTGCGTCCAGCATTCCTCCTGTCGACGGCTCCATGGGGAGAGCCGACGTCGAGCTTATGGAGGATGGCGATTAGACTGATCCTGCCCAGGCAGGAGGTGAGAGCGACCCTCCATGCGCTCCTCCGGACGAGACGCGTATAGAGATTTAGACGGACGGGCCTACGAAGTAAGTTAATTAGTTAATATATATTTCTCAAATGATTATATGTACATATATATTCATAAAATTTATTATTGTACAGATATCGGCCTCCTGCAGTACAAAGACAGCTGGGGTTATTTCTGAGGCAGAACTATGGTGGGCCTTGGATTAACTACTCAGATGCTCCCGCATATAGGAAGGCCTTTTGGTTGGCCCATTTCAAGGTAAAAATTTTGTTTATTTTCAAATTTTAATAATCATTTGTGTATATTATATAACTTTTCTATCTTACTTCTTGTAGAGGACCTATTTCTATCCACCACACCGGGCGGCAAAGATCGAGGCCCAATTTTCTGCCGTCGCAGGCAAGATCATCCGTGATGCGATCCACGACCAGAAGTCTCGTGATCGCTCCAGAAAGCCGATCCATGGTTGGATCACGCCAGAGCAGTGGACTGCGATGAAGGCTAGATTCGGCGAGGCCAGGTACCATGAGCGATCTGACAAGGCCAAGGTGGCGCGACCGAGTGCCAGTAAGTGGTGTGGTGGCTCCATTTCGATGACGGAGCATTTTCGTCATCTGGTACGTTTTCTATGATGAACATCATTTTATATATAGTTGGATAGAATATTTAATACTAATAATAGATAATATATTTTAACAGGTAAAAAAGGGTGAGGACCCGAACATGGTGACCGTTTTCCTGGTCACCCATCGGAGGGCTGGGGAGTTCATTGACGAGAGGGCGACGCAGGCATATGTACATTCTATTCTTTATATTAATTTACTATAATTTAGAAAACAAGAAAATAGATATCAATATAGACTTTAGCAAATACTTAGACGTTAGCAAACATTGTTATAGACCGAGTTTCTTCGGCTATAAGAGAAGGTGGCTGCTGCTGCTAATGCACCAGCAGAGGAAGGTACTGTACTTCCTCCCAGCCGCCTACAGCTCCATCGTCGGACGACCTCTGGATGACCGTTGTTGGTGGTCTTCAAAAGGGTATGTACTACGGTACGGGATCCTACGGCGCCTATTTGGCTTCAGAGTCATCCCGGGCCCCCTCTGTCAGTGCGCAGTCTCCAGCTTTGCAGGCATCATCACGAGCTCAGGATATTAGTCATCAGCTCCACGAGCTGTGTCACGAGTTGCAGCAGCAGATTTCTGAGGCAGCTGGGGCAGAGCGACGATCCGACAATCCGATGATCACCGGACGATTTGATGCGGTCGAGCGTAATATACAGGAGCTAATGAGTCTACAGCAGGCTACAGCTGCCAGCTTGCACACGTTTACCGAGTCTACGGAGCGCACAGAGCGTAGATAGATCAAGCTGGAGGGATCACAGAGGACCGTGGCTGCCTCACTCACCCAACTACATACTTCTGTTGAGGAGAGTACTCAGAGGATGGTGAGTACCCTTGCTGCGCATGGTGACCGACTGCGAGAGCTGGAGCAGATACGTCCTTCCGGTCCATCGATGGCGCCGACTGCAGACGTTGCACTGCCACCTATTGCCCCTACGGTACAACTCACACAGGAGCAGTATGAGTACATGTTATTCCAGATGCGCGGCAGGGGTCCTCAGTGATCCAGTAAATTTTTTTATTATCTTTGTATCTATTGGCCCTATGGGCCCATTGACCGTTCTGTACACTGATTTTCGTTCTTATTTGCCCTCCATTGTGGACATGTATGTTTGTTGGATATTTACTTTGTGATATTTACTTTGTTGGCATTTTTATTGTATTATTTACTTTGTGATATCTGCGACGGGGATGACAAATATACCTACGCTGGGTTATAAGCGATGATATGATATACAAAGGGGGTGCTGCCCAATTTTTTAAAAAATATGTTTGGTATTTTTGTGATGATGTATGTCTGTGTAAACACAGACACATAGTATAACAAAAATACCAAACATATTTTTTAAAAAAATTCATAATATCTGCGACGTATAGCGACGTTCTGCGATGTATAGCGACGTAAACAGACGTCGCTAATTAGCACCGTCACATCGCTATACGTCGTAATCCGTCGCTTAGTAGCTGACGTGTCATAGAGTTGATGTCGCTAATTTGGTCACCATACGTCGCTAAACTGCTGACGTGGCATGCATGCCCTGTCAGCACATAAAAAGGAACGACGTCGCTACGCAGTTGCACAACGTCGCTAAATTGGCGACGTTCTTATTCGTCGCCCTCCGTCGCCAAATTTGTGACGACCCAGCGGTATTATGGTGATGTCGCAAACAGCGACGTAGGGCGACGACTTTGTCATCTGCGACTAGCTTTTTCGTGACCTTTATTTTCTGTCACTAAAGTCATCGCTAATTACCTTTAGTGACGTATTTTCCTTAATTAACGACGTATCTGGACATCGCTAATTTGGCTTATTTTAGTAGTGAGACTTGTATTTGAGAGATGAGAGAGAGCTGAGTGACTTGAAATATGAGAAGAGTGAGCTTGAGTGGCTTGTAATCTTGGCCTTGAGCCCTTTGTAACCTTTGTTTCAATATCAATAAAGAGCTTCTTTTGAATAACTTGTATTTTGCTTCAAATTTTCGTTGCTATTATTCAATGTCTCTGCTTGGAACTTCTGTGCGACGACCCCGTCGCAAACGCTAAAATTGGCCGTTATAGAACCCGCCTTATACGAGCACAATCTAGGATCGTGCGGCATCACGCCTTAGCGAGGACGATCGCTCCTACGGGAGCGGGACGTGACATAATGGTATCAGAGCACGGCTTTACATCTTTGGACTATCGATTGAATTCTTTAACTCCGTTGCTTCTGCAAACTCTGAAGTGTTGCTTCCGCAAAGTTGATATTGTTGGTGCGCTCTCTCTCAAATGTCCCACGGGATGTCCATACAATAAGTCTAAATAATTTGCAAAACGTAGGAGAACAGTTTTTGACAAAAAACAAAAAAATGGTTTACGTAAGCACGGTTGGCTAAGTCGGGCTGTGCATATACACCAAAGTTGCGTTGACCTTAGAAAAGTCGAGTATGAGATTTGAATTGTGTCGAACGAGAATTTATCAAACTCGATTGAGTAAGTTGGATGACTATCGATAGGGGTGCTATCGAGCGACGATAACGTCGGTACGATATAGATAAGCGTGCTTGGAATTCGAGGAATTGTTCGAACGAAAATTTTTTGAAGAAGTCGATTGTGAAAAAAATGATAAGTTAAAGATTTGTTGAATGACTTCATCCCTGAGTGGTGTATGCGATAGCCTTAGGGATGTCGATCGAATCGATTGAAGATATGGGGCTGTCGATGAGTCTATCAGCAAGCGTCGCGTGTATGCAAAGCCTTAGATCGAGTACGATTGAGTGAGTTGTTGTCTTGAAGTTTTATAAGTGGATTCGAACAAATTAGAAATGACACGCACAAAACGTATACGGGATTGAGGATTATACGAATATGAAATGCAAAAACGATTGAGTAGGTGAAACTGAATCGAAGAAAGTAAGGGCGTACGAATGGATGACTTGATCGAAGAAATTGATATGGATCGTATACGAAAAGTTAGCACGATGGAAAGATAGCGTACATGAAAAGTTTGATTCGAATGTTTGAAAATGACTCTAAGGATTGGAATGGATATTGCTCGATGATTTGAGTTAGCAAGGAATGATATGAATTGAGAAAATACGTTGGTCGATGACTTAAGATAGACGGATGATTGATACGTAAAATTAGGTTTAAGAAAATTGATGTTGTGAACGATTCGAGGGGTAATGATCGAACTTGAATTTGAATGTCGAGGAGATTATCCAGTCGGACGATAGCATCATTCGTACGACTCGAAATTCATCGTAAAGGAAGATCGTCAGGTTACGTATGTCATCGATGGTATTGAGGCGTATCAAAGATCGATATGCGATAACTCAGGGGTACTCTGACTCGGTAAATGACGATCGTGCAAGTGTTATTGTTCGTTTGGATGCTATACTTAGGATTTCGATTAAAATAAATGTGGATGAAAATAGAAGTATTTTGATGGTTACACGGATAACCACAGCGTCGACATTCTTGTCTTGCGCGAGCGCAACTCTATCCTCGCACATACGTCATGTCAGATTTGAGGCGATCGTTCCACGTGAGCACTGACATGGTGATTCATGTCACGGGAACGATCGAACTCGAAAAATTAGGACGCGACAACTTTGATTGTCTCAACTTGTTCATTTGATACGAAGATAAATTTGATGATGTTGGGACTTGCGACTGATGATTGAATAAACTTGAGGATTGAGCAGGTCCAATCCGCGCATCGAGAATAAATTAGTCTAGACTCAAAACAAAAGTTACGTCCCGATGAGGATGATTAACCCGCGGGAGCGTGCATGGTGATTCATGCCCACCGTGGATAATCTGAATTGCTTGAGATCGGAGCGCAACATATTGTTAAGCTAGACGATCTCATGATCGAATACGTGAATTGGGATGAATGACTTAGGGAATATGAAATGTGAATTATGGTTTAGCGATGAATTGTGTCGTAGCGTGCCTGACTTGGAAGGATTGATAGGCGTATTATGTCGAACGTGTTCAAAGAGATAGACTATGCAAAATGGCTTGATGAATGAGTGATATTGATATGTCAAGGAATTAGTTGAAACGTGAGTTATCATAGGATGGCTTTGCTGAACGACTCGGACCCGTGCGACGAATGTCGGGATGTGTGTAGGAAATCTATGCTCGATGTTTAGAAATCAGAGTGATGCGAGCTTGGATAGAAAAACCCTATACTATCAATTTGGTTTGACCTTAGGATGGGGTCAGCGTTGATATCGTTGTTTGGGAACTATGATTCTAATACTGACGGAAAGACATATCCTAGCGGTTAGGCAGATGTCCGAGTGCAAAGTGGTAGGATTTGTGGAGGCACCACTCGCGAGTCTCGGTTGACATACACGTATATCATAGATGCCTAAATATGTGCACGATCCGACTCGAGTGGTGATGGCGGATTCTCTATCACGAGGCTTGGCTGAAATGCATGTATTTTAGGGCCGTCTAGAATATGTGCATGATCCAACTAAGTGAGATGTTGAATCAAGTGAGACTAGAGGAATAGAAAAGGGTCGAGGATTTTGAAGTCGTGTTTCAAGAAAAAGATTGGTGGTAGTACGATCATTAGATCGAGACAAACTTGAATATTGGTTGATCGGATAGTTTGCTTAGAGCTGAATTGTCCGTGTGTGTGACGAGAGTAAGTTACCTAAGTTAAGATATAGTCATTCGAGGTAAAAGATAACCGTAGCACGAGCGTGGCTCGAGTTGAAGAAACGCATAAGATTAAGTATGTGCGAGAGTCCTTGAATGTAGAACAAAGTGATAAGTCAATGAGTAAGTACTCAGTTAGTTTCGAGGACGAAATTTTTCCTGAGTTGTATATGATGTAGTGCCTAGTCCCACTCAGCCAATCGGAGGAATCGGAACGCCAACAGCGTTCGGACTTAGCCTTGCACGACTGCTCGAAGATATCGCTCGGTCGAGGCGACCGCTCGCTCAGGTGGGGTAGTTTTGGTGAACTTGCCTCATCATTATCTTTACATAATAAATCGTATGTTTTCAACTTGCACAAGTAGACTTGATAATAAAATAGACGAATCCACATAGCTAAGAGAATAATTCCGACAGGTCGAACTGAGTTAGAATATGGAAAGGTCCAACGGTCGGCTTAGAGTTGGTGCACGGCGTGCTTTGAAAATAACACTCGGTCTTTCGTCCCGTGGCTTGGGAGAATGAAACTTGGTCTTCGCCACAAACTAAAAGTTAGCCAAATTCATAGGCGTCGCCCGCATAAATGCTTCATAAAGCATGCGCGGTCTCATCGCCCAAGGCGTGGCATAGTCTCTGCTCACCCGACGGGTTAAGTTGTATTGCACGGCTTGTAGTATAAGTCTAGGCACCCCAATAGCTTGGTGGTTCAAAGTCAAACACGTGCACGGCACGTTCCCACGATGCAAGGCTTGACGCAGCCTTTGCTCGTCAAGTTGATGCACGATTAAGTTAGACTAGGTGATCCTAGGCGATCGAAGATGTTCTAAGAACTGTCCTATATTTTCTACGGTTATCGATATTACTTGGGTTCACGGTCGTAAGGCCCGTCATATAGAGTATGACTTGGATGGTAGTATCGCATAGAGTTCAAGTTGGTTTAAGACATGATGTCACAGACTTAGTGTTTTAAGGCACGGGCCACTGTTGATTCATTGAGTTTGGAAAGTGCTTCAAATAGTTGTTCTTGAGTTGAGTGAAATGATAGGGCAAGAAAGATGAATGGTCACGACCGGGTCGTCGAGGCAAGGTCTCAGATGTGAGAAGTATTGAACTTGGCCCTGAAAGAGATGGTAACACTAGAAGTAGATTGACTGTGTGAGACGTCAGTTTAAGTCAAGTCTTACATGGTCATTGGACAACTTGTACAAGGTAAAATAAACTGTTTCTCGAACGGCGACCCAAGCGGCCCATGGGAACCGTTTCAATGGTAGACATTCGTAGCTGTGCTGGATGTCCGCACGGGTTAGGCAGAGACTTGCAGCGGAGCTCGCTACTCGCACTGGCAAGGGACGTCTGTCTAATCAAAAGCTACAAAGGGAGTCCATTATAGCGTTGGGCGCTAGTGACTAGTTCATATAGATGAGTCGACATGGGGTGGCGATCCGCATGTATACCTTTGGATTGAGTCGAGTATGGTGTTCACTATATCAATGAGTCGAGTCGAATGCATGTACGATCGGAAGACAATGTTTGGGCCTAAGATTTCGCTGCAACAAAGACACCGTGCTTCGGCACGAGATGTGGCATCGAGTCTTAAGTTATCGGCATATAAGTTGCATAAGTTGGATGGAGTCATCTTGAGTTTAAGTCAAAAAATGTCACAAGGCAAAGTCGGTCAAGTGATACTTAGCCCACAAATCTTGATTGGGTCAGTTGGTGATCAAAGTAGCAAGGGCCATGAGGCGGCGATATGGTTAAGTTCCACTGAGTTGCGAGGTACGGTACGATGGATTTGTAGCACGGTCACTTGGAAATGGAGTCTCACCGAGTAGTTGCGTCTTTGATTACGGGCCGAAAGGCAAGCACGACATGATAGGTTAACGTTGATGCAAGCACGGGAGGGTCTTAAGACACAAAATAGGCCAAGGCGTCTGTTCTAAAATTGATCCTAAGGCAAGAGTAGAAAGACAATCATAAAGGGACTATGTTGCACAAAGTAAATGAACGTGTCGGTTTGTATAGGTGGACGAGGAGCTTATTCCACCAGTACAGTTGAGTACTGACACCCAAAAAGTCTTCATGTGCAGGCACAGGTAGAAGCTCGTGGCTGTTTGTAAAAACAAAATTTATTTATTCCAAATTTGTAAAAGAGTACAAAGTACAATGAACTCTGGGAAAGTACAACTTTAGGAATCTGATCAGAAGACGATCACTTTATTCCTTGGACTATGTGAACTTGAAGACTGTAGCCTCTAGAGAACGTAGCAATAATTTTGTAAGAGTTCTTGATCTCTGTCTCTATATGTCCCTGTGATAATGATTAAAAACTCTATTTATAGAGTTCTTGAAATAATTGTTTTAGCAGTTATTCTGATGGTGCACGAAGCTGGACTGTTCCACATTGAGTTGCGCCAACCTTCTGTTGCACCCACTTTTATTCAGTTGTTAGTTGTGTACTAACTGTATTTAGACGTATGGCATCATATAATTGAGATGTGCGTGGTCGTGTACAGGATAGTAGACACGTCTTGAGAGATTAGTGGCATGTGCGCCACATCATCCTACTTTAGAATATAAGTTGTCTTAACTTTATCAGGTTGTGCGAGCTTCAGTCAACAAGTCAACCTACGCTTGATTTGAGCTGCGCCTACATATGTGGAAGCTTCTGAGCAAAAGTCGTTCAGGTTGCTCCTAGGCGCAACTAAGGATTTTGTTTAGATTGTGCCTGGGCGCAACTCACGAAGTGTACAAGACAGATATCCACCAATTTCTCTTGAGCAGCACAATTCACGGGATTCGAAGAGATTTTCTTCGTTTACTATTGTGTCAATCGTCAATATTGTCAGGTAATGATGTAGATTTCGGCATAAAAAGATTGGGTGTAGTCTGATATCGGGCACATTCTGATCAGTGGCGCAATCTTTTATTTGAGCTTTATATCAGTGGTGCAACTTGATTTTTGGGGCGCAACTTGATCACTGATCAGTATATTCAAGGCGCAACTTAATTTTTAGGCTGTACAAGACCCCCTTCAAAGTTTTCAAAACTTAAAAACATTGCAAAGTTTTGAATACTTTGAATTTAGAAAAGTTTTGACTAAGTCAGGTTGCGTCGGTCAATGCTCGGTCATCATGATTAAATACCTTTCTCAAAAATACTCAATCCTCTCTTCGTCTTTCGGAGTTTCATTGATTACTTTCAGTTTCCCACGAAGACGAAGAATACGAAGAATTAATTTGTTGATATATATGTAGTAGGTAATCTCTGTGCTTTATTCTTCACTTTTGTTCTTCAATGGCCCCCAAGAAAAAAGAGATGGAGTCCAATTCTGATACCACAATCAAGTCTCCTGAAGCAGGACATGATGTTGCACTACAACTTTTTTGTTGGAGGCTGACCCAGCTTTGAGGGCAGTGAACTTTTTGAACTGTTTCGGTTTAATCCCGTCAGTCTTCAATCGCTCGAGTGGCGGATCATCCTCTGAGGAGCACGTCAATTCAGATGGATTTCTTAACCTAATGTGCCGCTCGGGTATCCACACCATACAAGAATTAGATGTCGCCCTTCGTCAGACAGATGAAGGCAAGGACAAGAAATAGTATTCTAGACATAACAACTTTTTATTTTTATGCCCTTGACTGTAGGGATCTATCCGTCTTTATGCAATGAACCCTAGAATTTCTGATTTTGTGTGGCTGTGATTTCGAATGGTGCTCATGGACATATTCTTTTATCTAATTCTTCGTTTTACTGTTTCTTCTGAAGAACATGTGGTAGTTGTTACATGATTTTAGATGTCCATTTTTTTAGTTCTTTCCCAAAATAGGATCCTAGAACGACGCACCCACCTCATCTTTAACCTCTTTAAAAAGGACATCTAAAAATGAAAGAATCATTCATACTCTCTCAAAACAAATGTCTTCCCACAAGGTTTCACTTGCGCCACTTCATTCTGATATTATTTGCTTGTATGTTGTATCTTCAAAAATTGGCAAGTCTCGTCGAAGAATCAATAGTATGAATATTCTTCTTTCGCACCACTTCTGGAGACAAGAATTGATCTGCATGTTGTAGACACTATTGATATGCGCTAACTATTTCTAAGAATAGGCGCACACTGTGGTCCAGTATTTAGCTCTAATCAGAGGTGTGTATTACTGTCATACACTTGTTTAATCAGTGCTTAATGCTGATATGTACTTATTTATAGGCAAAATGCTGATGTGCACCTATTTGTAGGCGTATACTACTGATGTGCGCCTGTTTGTTGGCGGATACTGCTGATGTGTGCCTGTTTGTAGGCGCATTATTGATGTGCGCCTTTTTGTAGGCGCATACTGCTGATGTACGCCTGTTTGTAGGTGCAATACTGATGTGCACCTGTATGTAGGTGCATACTGCTGATAGATTCTGCTAACTTCTCCTGTTTTATTGATATTACAGGGACTTGGTTAGCGAGCTTCTTCAGAACTGGTATTGGTGATTTGGAAGTTGTAGAGAGCATTCTTCTGACACCCACATCAGACAGCTCATGTGGTTCTGACACTCAAATTAGACAGCTCAGGACTCTTCATGTTAAGAAGGGTCTTCCTCAGATGGTAGGAAGAGCCTTTATACATGAGAGTTGGATGATGAAGACGCAGAACTAGGAATTGTATCACAAGGGTGATCTCGTTCCTAATTCCCCTGGCGGGCTGTCTTCTCTCCACCAGTTGTATTGACAGTAGCTCATCTTTGGGCTGCTGCACTCTGGGGTTCTCCTCTCACCTTTCTCAAAGAGAAGACCAGAGTTAATTCTATTGTCTGGCTCGTTGCTTCAAGTCGAGACGACAAGGAATTGCCACCAACAAATAAGAAGATCCAAATTTGTAATAGACCTTCATTATCGATGGGAAGATCCAAAGATGTAATAGACCTTCATTAGAATAAAAATCCAAGATGTAATAGATTTTCATCAAGATGTATCTATACTTTTAAAGAAGGAATAAAGAAATAATTGTCTCATTATTCTCTTCTTCTTTTTTATAATTTGATTTTGCTATGCTGTCATAGATAACAAAATCCAGAGAGGATTACGAATATGGCAAGTTATTTTGATGTGAATATTTGGAATTCAAGTTCGTAAAAGACATGACCTATCATTATGATGAATGAATGGATGATCATTTATTTCAATTTTTGAAGAAGAAATATTGGATGAATGAATGGTCATTTAAATTTTCGAAGAAGAAAGCGAATGAATCAAGCACATCGGTTTCGAAGAAGGAAAGAAAAAGAGTCGGTTATGAATGAACCGTTAGAAATGAACAAACAGTTGTGCCTCTTTCCAAAAGTCACATCAATTCTCAAGGCTAATTACTTAATTGTTCTGCCTATAAATTGTCATTCTCTTTTCTTCCTGTGCAAGAAAAAAATGTCTTCCAAAGACTTGATCGCTCCGAAGACTGAAGAAGAAATCAAGACTTCCCTTGCTGAGTCTCCAGTGCCTTCTCAAAAAGAAAGGGGCGAAGGCTCAACTGTTCCTCCTACACCAGGACAGGATTTGATTTCCAAATTAGTAGAGCCTGGAAAAACTACCGAAGAAGAGGCATTGAGGATGGCTGTTTGTGAGTTCTTAGTACGTTCAGACAATGAGATGTTTGAACGGTTGGCAAACCTTGTATTTAATCAGGAAGGGTCAGGGCCTCCTTCCCGTCCTTAATATTATGTAATTCCATTCTGCTTTTGAATAAAAATAAACTTTTATTTACATCATGTCTCTAAAAGTAAAGTACATTTTGTCTTTATACATAATATTTCTTGAAAAATTTGCCATTGATGGGCATCATAGCAACTCTGCCATCCATATCTATTAATTGATAGGCTCCATTAGAGAAGACTTTATTTATCACATACGGTCCTTTCAATTTTGTCTCGAACTTGCCTTTGCTCATGTGTGTCATAGTCATAGGATGTCTGACTGTAAGAACCAACTCACCTTCTTAAAATGTTCGTACTCTGACTTTACGATTGAAAGCTTTTGAAATCTGGGCCTGATAAAGTTCGATATGCTGTTGAGCTAATAACCTTTTCTCGTCGAGCGCCTCCAATTCCTGAAGCCGAAGATGATTATTATTATCTGTAGTAAGCTCATTAGCAATGGCAATCCTCAATGATGGAATTTGAATTTCCAAAGGTAGAACAGCTTTACATCCATATACCAGAGAAAAAGGTGTACAACCTGTAGGGTTACGGACAGTAATACGATATGCCCATAGACATTCTCCAAGTTTATCACTCTAACTACGTTTGTTAATAGAGATAAACTTTTTAAGGAGTTTGATAATGGTCTTGTTGAATGCTTTAGCCAACCTGTTAGCCGCAGGATTATAGGCTGTAGAAGCAACATTATTGATTCTGTTGTCATCACAGAACCTATTAAACTTCTGGCTGATAAATTGTGGCCCACTATCATGGATAATTCGGTGAGGGACACCAAATCTGTATATCACATGATGTTTGATAAAGTTGATAATACTACTCATTTTAACTTCAGCCAAAGGTAAAGCTTCTGCCCACTTGGAGAAATAATCGATTATAGCTAAGATGAACCGATGTCCTTTAGATGAAGAAGGATTGATAGAGCCAATTATATCCATGTCCCAAGCTTCAAAAGGCCATGAGGCTGCAGTTGGATGAAGAAATTCTGACGGTTGGTGAATAAAATCTGCATGAATTTGACATGCACGACATTTCCTTGCATAATCAATAGCATCTGATACCATAGAGGGCCAGTAGTAGCCCATACGTCGGATACGATCCTGTAGTTTAGGACCAGGTTGATGTGCTCCACAAACGCCATCATGACCTTCACGTAATATATGCTTTACTTCATCACCAGCGAGACACCTCAAGAGTAATCCATCAAAAGTTCTTCGATATAGTGTCTTAGTAGTATGATTATAAGAGAATCGAAGTGATCGACAACGGATACTTGTAGCTTCTTTAGGATCTTCTGGCAAAATGTCATGCACTGCAAAATCAATGAAAGGTACTCTCCAATCCTCGCTAAGGACATTGACTTTAGTTAGGTTGCTGAATACAATGTTGTGGTTGTTTTCAACACAAAATAATTCTCTATTAGAGATAACAACCATCTGTTGTCTTTTGACTGGAACTGCCAATACCGCAGCTAGGTTAGCTAAGGCATCAGCTTCTGTATTGCATGCCCGACGTACATGTTCGATGAAGAATCCTTTAAATGAAGAAGCTATCCTGGTTGCCACTTCATGGTATGGTACTAGATCTTGATGTCGGACTTCATTATGCCTCTAACCTGATTAACAATCAGCTTAGAGTCACCATATACTTTGAGATATTCAATACTCAATTGTTTGGCTAATTAAAGTCCGATGAGCAAAGCATTGTATTCTACCACATTGTTGGAGCATGATTCATCTAAAGAATAGGCCCTTTAAATAGTTAATCCATCGGGTGAAATAAGAACAATTCCTACTCCAACCACAAGGGTACCTCCAGGTCTAATTCTAGAAGCTACATCAAAAAACAACCTCCAGGTAGAAAATTCTTCTGAGATCAGATTTGATTTTAATATTTCGTCCGGAATCTCATCATAGAGTTTAGATGCCTCAGGGACAGGATGAGCTGCTAAGAAATCTGCAAGTGCTTGGCCTTTCACAGACTTTTGAGGAATATAAACCATACCATATTGTGCTAATAATATGGCCCACGTAGCAAGCCTAGAATTGAGTGTACTTGGCTTCTTCATTAAGACTCGAAGATGATTCACTCGGGATATGACATGAATAGTTTGGCCTATGATGTAATGCCTTGTCTTCTGAACAGCAAACATTAAGGCTAAACATTTCTTTTCTACCGGACTATAACGATGTTCAGCTCCAATCATCGTTCGGCTAAGATAGTAGATGGCTTGCTCATGGCCTTCCTTGTTCTTCTAAGCTAGAAAAGCTCCCAATGAATGATCTATTGCTCGAACATATATTAAAAAAAGGTATTCTTGAGATCGATGGTAAAAGAACCGGTGGGCTCATTAAATACCGCTTTATGTCATCAAATGCTCGTTGACATTCTTTCGTCCAAATGAAAGATACACCTTTCTTCATTAATTGAGTAAATGGTCTGCAACGTCCAGATAAATTTGAAATAAATTGCCTGATGTATGCAAGTCGACCTTAGAATTGTCGTAGCTCTTTTAGGTTATGTGGAGGACGCATCTCTTGAATGGCTTTGATCTTCTCGGGATCAACGTGTATACCCTTAGAGGTAATGACGAAGCCGAGAAACTTACCACTAGAGACACCCAAGAAAGACTTGGTGGGGTTCATTTTGGGTTGATGCTGGCGCATTAGATTGAAGATAGTTCTTAAATCTTGAATGTGATCTTCTTTGAGACGACTTTTGACAACAATATCGTCAATATAGCATTCGACAGTCTTTCACAAATGATCTTGAAAGATAATACTCATAGCCCGCTGGTAAGTTGCACCTGCGTTCTTAAGACCAAACGGCATGACCGTATAACAGTACACACCCCGAGGAGTACGAAACGAAGTATATTTTTCATCTTTAGGATCCAGCCGAATTTGATTATATCCATAAAACCCATCTATGAAAGAAATTTGTTCGAATCCACATGTATTATCGATCATAACATCAGTAATTGGGAGAGGAAATTCGTTTTTAGGGCAAGCATCATTGAGATCCCAAAAGTCTATGCAAACTCGAACTTTTCCGGTCTTCTTCAGGACAGGGACGACATTGGCCATCCAGTCAGGATGTTGTTCTTCTCTGATAAAACCGCAAGCTATAAGCTTTTTTACTTCATCGTCAATTGCATCCATCATTTCAGGCTTGAATTACCGTTGTTGTTGTTTAACCGGCTTGGCATTCGGCAAAATATTAAGCTTGTGAGTTACAATTTGAGGATATAATCCCGATATATCTTCGTAACTCCAGGCGAAGACGTCAATGTATTCACGAATAAGGTGAATTAATTCTTGTTTATCATCCTCTAGATGATTCTTGCTAATGAAGATTGGTCGAAATACACATTTCTCTCCAATATCGATTTGGACCAATTGATCCTCAGTAGGTGGTTCTCATTGTTCAAAACGAAGTTCCCACTGATTGTCCATCCTTTGCGTCCAAGGGTCCATTTCAGTAGCTTCTTCAATGTCACTTTCGTCATCTTCTGAGAATTTGGCGGACACCATGTTAGAAGATACACTATCACCTTATGAACATGACCGATGCTGGTATTAGAATCCCATGAGATAGAATCAGAAGAGTTTGAACGTTCTTCTTCATCAGATTCAGAAGGTTCTAGAGTTGAAAGTGGTGATGTATAACCTAGTCCTCGTTTCATCTTACTGTAGTATTATTGTGATTTTTCTTTTGGAACAGCAATACGAAGAGGGGTTCGCCTTTCTTTACCATTGTTGAGACCTGTTCTGAAATCATAGCCCATTTTACGGATGATAGCTTTAGATTGTGGGCTATAGCATCGTAATTGTAGCCTTCTTGTATCATCTCTATTGTCATTATAGAGCATGATTTTTGGTTATTCTCTTTTGTCGAAGAATATAGGCTTTTCATCTTTCTTTCGAGATGGTACTAAGAAGTACGACTCTTGTATTGAATCCAGTGATACCACATTTCGTTGAAATAATACGACTTCTATTGTAAGTGGCTTAAATCTATCTAGCATATCCAGATAACACTGAGTATAGTAAAAGACATCAGTATACTGCAAAGGAGATACTTTATTGATTTTTACACCATCATTTACAACAGGGACTTTAGCCTTAGCAGGCTTAGTCAAATTGATGACAAGAGGAGGAGAAGAAGAACGAGGAGGAGGGAGCTTCTTGCGACGAAGATCGATTACAAGCGGCTCGGAAGAGGTGAGCTCCCTTTGTTCCTGACTATCACCTTTAGGTCGCTTCTCATAGGAAGGTAGATAGATAGTCAGTGGTTTGGAAGACTAAGGACAGGAGGTACGTCCTTTGACTGGAATCACCAGAGTATCATTAGGTATACTCTTTTATTCTTCATCAGTGTCCATTGCTAGTACCACCTTCATGAATTCCTCTTTGTATATACGAGAATCGTTGCAATACGCTTCAACTCCTTTAAAAGGATTCAGATCTGCAACCTTTTTTTGGACTTCTCGATTACTATCCACATATTTGAAACATTGGTGGAGCGTAGAGGGTACAATATTGTGTTCATGGAGAAATGGCCTTTCCAATAAAGCATTGTATGAGCCATGATTGTCAATAACATAGAAAGTTACGAAGATTGCCAATTTAAAGTTTTAGGCGTATCTTTCCCAAAGGTTCACTTCTTCCTTGATTGAATCCCAGGAGGGTAGTGATAGTTGTAGAAAGATTATGTACTGGGATTTTCAAAGCATCCAATAAGGACTTTGGCATGATGCTATGTGCAGATCCGGGATCAATCAGAATACGGTCGACTTTCATGGTGTCCACATACCCCATAAAATAGAGAGGACGATCATGACGATTGTCTTCTAACAACAAGTTATCTTGTGTAAAAGTGATATTGGGCATTAATTCAAATACACTATGACAATGTGCACAGCTGACTGGCTCCTTTTTGGACTTCTTGAGAAGAGTCAAACAAGTGTCAGCCTGCATCAAGGCTTCACTTAATGTCTCACGAGTTTCTTTTGAGAGTCGTAAAAGTTCAAAGTTTGACAATCTTGCTGGAGTATTGGCCAATTGAGCCAATATGTCAAAATTGTAAGGCTTTTCAAGTCCAAGAGATGATGACTTCTTTAATGCTTTATCAAAGCGAACAGGTTGCTTTCCCTTGTCTGCTGATGTTGGTTTAGGAGAAGATGGCTCGACCACTAGCAAGGATGCATACGGTGTATCTTCAGTAGGAGAAGATGATGGAGGAAGAGCATCCGGGGATGGAGCAGGGTTCTCTTGATTTTTGAAATACTCCCGAAGATAGGGTTTCGCAGAACTAGTACCCATTAGGATTTCTTCTTCTGTTAATGGTTCAAAGGATACCATATTGCAGTTCTTGGATTTAGACTTGGGATGCTTCTTTTGCTTAGAAGAGGAAGGCGTTTCAAATTTTGCCACCAGATCATGATGAATCCACATTATCTCTCCTCTATCAGTTGACATCGGAACAAGACCTTCATTTTGAGGAGGCAGGATATTCATAATTTCCAGAGTAGTTCTTGGAATGGGGACAGCACCATCTTGTACGAGTTATGGTAGAAAATCATCGAATTGAAGAGAAACCACATTAGCAGTCACCGTTTTCTCGTCCTGCTGTAGAGTAATTGCTCCAGAGTTGACCAACTCCTGGATTTTGCACTTGAGCACATAATATGCTCTGGTTGGATGTCCTATGAATCTGTGATAAACACAGTATTTAGGGTGATCAGTGTTACCAACTTCTTCTGGTCGCTTTGCCTCGGGATGCTGAAGTTTATTGCTTTTGATCAAGCAATCGAAGATGCTTAAAGTATCATCTTCATCGAAAGAATACTCTTCTTTTGGACGAGTTAACTTTTGTAGTGGTGCTGATGGATGGATGTCGTCTAAGTAACATTGACAGCCAAAGACTCTTTGTCTTTGAGATTAATGGCTAGTATTTCTTTATTCTTGCGGTTATTCTGGCGATTACTACCCGCGGGTGTAGAATGTTCATCTTAGTTAGGATGAGTCATCTGGACTCCTAACTGCTTGAACTTTTCGACACTAACTTCTGCCGCCTTTGCATTAACAATGAAAGAAGGCCAATCCTAGAATTGTGTAGATCCTGTCTACATACTGATAATAGGCAACAAGTTTGATTTGCAAGTGTCTATTGTTACAGCAGATGGAGTACCTAAAGGCATTTTGAGTGCCTCTCGGCAGAATCTTTCAATAAAACTCTCTGTAGATTCATTGTGCCTCTGTTTAATTTTAATGAGGACAGACATTGTCATGTCATTGACTCCCTCATAAAATCGTTCCAAGAACATTTGCTTGAAACCAGCAAAAGAAGTGATACAGCCATCAGGTAGGCTACGATACCAGTCATATGCTGTACCGGCTAAACAACCGATGAATACCCTGGTAAGGAGAGCATCATTTGGCTGTAATTGATCAGTCATCACTTCGAAATGATTGATGTACTGACTTGGAGAAGTGCGTGCTACCATCAAACAGCATAATGGTTGGGATCTTATATTTAGAAGAAAATGGAACCTCCTTCCACTCTGTAGGATATGGTTGCATTATGCCCAATCTTTGTAGGCCATCCTTCTGTTTGAAGGCCTCAAACTGAGTGCGCAGAAGTTTCACAGCCTCATTTGCATCCCTTGATTTTTGAGATTTGGTGGGCTGGTTAGAAGTGTTGGGAGGAGGAACAGCATGGTAATTACCACCCCCAGCACCAGACTAACTTGGATCAGCTTGAATTGGCACATAAGCAACCTGAGGGGCTGGTACCCCCATACTAACAGGTACAGAAGATGTTATAAGCTCAGGATTTGTAACAGAGTTTACAATCGGAGGCACTGTATATTGAGCCACCATTATGGTGTGTATGCTTACAACCATTTCTGCCATGGTTTTCAATTTGTCTTCTAATACAACAATTCGTTGCTCTTGGTTGGTTGACGTAGAGGCATCTTGATCTTCCGTAATGGTATATGCCGTCACTTCTTTTGCTGCTATTGATGAGATAGTTTGTTCAGAAATTTTACTATCTGCATCAAACTCCAAAAGAGAGTCCTCTCCCATATGAGTGATAGGGAAATCTTCTTGATTAAAGAACCTTGGATCAAATGACGATTTCTTGATCTAGTGTATTGAAAGACACCTTCATTGGATGCATGGATCCGATCTAAGTATTGTTGACTGGGATTACGTGATGTATTACGTCTTGGACGTTTTCCACCCCTAGTGCCTTGAGAAGTCATGTTAACAGAAGCATATAATAGTTCATCTTCGTCTTTTATTATATGTTCAGGAGTTGAAGCATAGTTCAGACGATCGAAGACAGATCGTCGAGCCGATTGGCAACAACAGTTGATGACAACTTCATATAGGCAGTGGCAATTTGAAGCACGATTTGGAGGTGAGGAAAACATTCCTGTAGTCTCTCGCCTTTGTGTAAGACGTTGTCGGAGATCAGTTACAACCACAGGATGAGAAGAAGTCGGAGGAACATATTCCTTAATGATGTTAGGAACATGTCTCCTATTCTTCAGGTGTTTAGTTCCTTGAGTGTACAAAGATGTACTCAACTCATTAGCATAGGTAAATGGGTCTTTCTTTTCAAACTTTGACTTTTGGTACAGATTGGCCTTTGGCATAGGGTTCTTGCGTTTTGCCAAAGTTGATATTGATTGACGCCTATTGAGATAAGCGCGTAAATCTGAAAATTCTGTTCCCGGTGTCTCTATTTTTGATACCTTCAATTTTCCTTGCTTGGATCTTGAAATTTGCAAGGTAGGAAGGTCTTGATCAAACCCCATAGGGGTAGGTAAGATACCTCTCTGATCAGTATTCTTTTCGATATCAGAGATTCGAGGACCT
Organism: Iris pallida; assembly: GCA_029216955.1. Lineage (NCBI taxonomy): Eukaryota > Viridiplantae > Streptophyta > Magnoliopsida > Asparagales > Iridaceae > Iris > Iris pallida. Next base: position 2,873,805 of record JANAVB010040018.1, on the reverse strand, counting down.
CTGTTTACAGGAATAGAATCTGATACATCTTCCTCTGAGTCATAGACCAGGAAAGTTTGAGGAAAGACCAAATGGTGCTTTCCTTTATTTTGAATAGGGTTAGCTAAGAAGCATTTTCCTTTGTTCTGTTGTGTGATCATTTTAGGCATAGATTGTGCCAATTGAGAAAATGCCATAGGACTTTTTCCTTTGTTCTGTCTAGTGTTGGCACTAGGACATGAATTCTCTAAGTTCAAAACTTGAGAATTGGAAGAGGGAATAGCCAAAAGACTAGTTCCCTTGAGTTGCGCCAGAGTAGCAGATTGCTTAGGTTGTGCCATAGTCCTACGGACTACTGGTGGCACCTTGGCAGCAACATTGGTAGACTGTGCCTCGACAGTAGCTTGAACTGACTGTGCCTTGGCAGCAAAGATAGTAGTAGGCTGCGCATGGGCAGCAGAGTGAGCATATTGTGCCCTAGCAACAGAAATAGGCAGTACTGGAGTCACTGAGGCGGATTGCGCCTTGGTCATTGAGCACTCAAGTTGCGCCTGGGCAACAGCGACTGTGAAAGATTTAGGAGTCCACACAGTCCTGTTCTTGGCGATAGCCATCGTACGCTTGTTGCTCCTGGTGTTGATCATATTCTCGTAGGCTGTCTGGTTGAATTGAACAATCAGAGTCTTCTGCGTATTGCCGATCGACACAATGTCACATTGAGTTGTCACTTTCCCGTCGGAGGAGAAAGTCGTCCCCAGCAGAGTCGCCATTTTGTTTGCAAAAATAAAAATTTTTTATTCCAAACTTGTAAAAGAGTACAAAGTACAATGAATTCTGGAAAAGTAAAACTTTAGGAATCTGATCAGAAGACGATCACTTTATCCCTTGGACTATGTGAACTTGGAGGCTGTAGCCTCTAGAGAACGCAGTAGCAATTTTGCAAGAGTTCTTGATCTCTGTCTCTGTATGTCCCTGTGATAATGACTGGAAACTCTATTTATAGAGTTCTTGTAATAACTGTTTTAGCAGTTATTTTGATGGTGCACGAAGCTGGACTACGCCACATTGAGTTACGCCAACCTTCTGTTGCGCCAACTTTTATTCAGTTGTCAGTCGTGTACTAACTGTATTTAGACGCGTGGCATCACATGATTGAGATGCGTGTGGTCGTGTACAAGATAGTAGACACGTCTTGAGAGATTAGTGGCATGTACGCTTGATTTGAGCTGCGCCTACACACGTGGCAGCTTCAGAGCAAAGGTCGGTCGGGTTGCGCCTAGGCGCAACTAAGGATTATGTTTAGATTGCGCCTGGGCGCAACTCATGAAGTGTACATGACAACTGTCCACCAATTTCTTTCGAACGGCACAATTCACGGGATTCAAAAAGATTTTTCTCGTTTACTGTTGTGTCAGTCGTCAGTATTGTCAGGTAATGATATAGATTTTGGCACAAAAAAGATTGGGCACAGTCCGATATCGGGCGCAATCTGATCAGTGGCACAATATGTTCTCTGAGCTTCATATCAGTGGCGCAACTTGATTTTTGGAGCGCAACTTGATCACTGATCAGTATATTCAAGGCGCAACTTGATTTTTAGGCTCTACAGTGGCACGAAGCTCGCTTGGATGTGTCGAGGCACGGAGTTTTTTGGCGATTCGAAGCGTGTGGCCGCATGGAGTCAAGACTTATACGGGACATAATGTATGGACGTCGTCTTTCGAAGCATCCGCTGGCTCAAGACTTGTATTTGAAAGATAAGAGAGAGCTGAGTGACTTGTAATGTGAGAAGAGTGAGCTTGAGTGGCTTGTAATCTTGGCCTTGAGCCCTTTGTAACCTTTGTTTCAATATTAATAAAGAGCTTCTTTCGAATAACTTGTATTTTGTATCAAATTTCTGTTGCTATTATTCAATGTCTCTGCTTGGGACTTCTGTGCGACGACACCGTCGCAGCCACTGAAATTGGCCGTTATGGGACCCGCCTTGTACGAGCGCAATCTAGGCTCGTGCGGTATCACATCTTAGCGAGGACGATCGCTCCTACGGGAGTGGGGCGTGACATATGCTACGGGAAGGGACGAACTACTCGGATATAAATTATACCAAAAATTTGATGATAGAATCCGAACGGTGGCCTCGGACTCGGATCGATTTTGTGGAGCGTCGTCAACGACTTGAGGAGTCTCGGAGCACGTCACGGCGAACACAGCAGTGGCGCTCGTGGCGACCGTTCGGATCAGCGACGGCGTGGGCCGCCGGTCACGGGAAGGAGCACCACGGTCAGGAAGAGTCAGGCGCGGAGGCGGTCGCGGTCCGGCGCGGAGTCGCCGTAGGTCAGGGGGTCTGCCGCACGAAGGCGGTCTACAGGGGCTGGTCGTAAAGGCGCCGGCGAGAGGGGTCGGGCGCGGGGGTACTCGTCGACAGCGGACATGCACAAGGGGTGCACGATGGATGGGGTGGATGAATGAAGGGGGTGGTGGTGATGGTGTGGTGGGTTTGGAGGGAAATTGGTTTGTGTTCTTAGTTGGGAAAAGAAGAGGGAAGTGATGATGATGGTGCTGGTAGTTTATGGTTTTAGTGGTGTGGTAGAGAGTAATTTAGGGGTGAGGGTTGAACGTGGAGAGGAAAATAAGGGCGAAGTTGTGAATGGGTGAGTGGGTTCTATTTCTTTTTCTTTTTCTTTTTAAAAAAGAAAAGGTAAGTTACGGCTTTGAAAACGGGTTTCGAAAATTAAGGAACGGGTTTCAGTTTAAGGTCCAACAAGCAATCAATTCGACTACATACCATAATTAACATTTCAAACTTAATCTGAAATCTAATTATCCGACTAATAATATATATAATAATAATAATAAATATAATAATAATATACTAACTAATATTAATCTGAAATTATACTAATAAAATTCAAAATCGACAATTCTTCCAAATATCCAAATTAATTAATTTATAAAAATTTGGGTTTTCTAGGTGTCAACCACCCAGGATCTCAGCAATAGGTAAATCCCAACCACTGCCACATGGCGGCTCATCCGCAGCTTACAACGCAATTACAATAACTTTCAGTTCAGAATTTCATGCGCAGCGCTCCTGCGCGCCAAAATCCATATGTGCATCGCATATACACGCATGGATAGCTCCTACCAGCCATCTATAGATAGAAGGAGCCTTCCTTCATTACACAGGAGAAAAGTAGAGGGCTTGAGCAGAAATCTGAGAGCCGAATTGTCGTCCACCTTGCCGCTGAGCAGAAGACCTATAATTTTTTCTCCTCTCGTAGTCAGATCGTCAACAGAGTAAAGGAACTACCACAGCGTTCGATCTCCATCGTCACGCTTCTCCAGAAACAAATTGTACTTAGAGATCCTACTTAGGATCATTTTTTGTACTCTCTTGTTTGTTACTAAAAGTTTGTTAAACTTCTTCAAAGGGAAACACTTGCGTTGGCAATGGACGCTGAGCCAATGGTCTCACTGCTAATGCAGGCCCTCTAAACGACATTGCCCTTGGAATTGGCAATGTCGAAAACTGCTTACATTAAATAATCGACTTACCCATTTGGAAAGAAACATGTGGGATGCAAATTTGTCTATGCTATGAAATATAAATCCGAAGGAACCATATATTGTTCAAGGCGATGCTAGTAGCAAAGGAATATATTCAGAAGCATGGAATCGACTATACATGTAAATTTACTCAGGTGACAAAGATTAACATGATCTATGTTCTCTTACCTCTAGCGGTAAATATGGGTTGACCATTACATCAGTTCGACCTGAAAAATGAGTTTCTACGTGATGATCTAACTATTATTATATAATTCACTTTAATCCCACATGTCTAGACTAAAGGAGGATATCATAGCCCGCTCCTAAAATTTTTCTCACCTTCTAAATATTTTAAGAAATTAGAAGTTCTTTCTGAACCTTAATAACTACTTAGTAAAATATTAATAATCCATTATCAAATTAACAAATAATTAATTAATATCCAAATAGTTAACCAAAATATTTTATTGATATTAATTCATTATTTTTAATACTATTTAATTATTATTATTCTAATATACTTCTTTTTTTAGTGCTCTCTTTAGAAAACACATTTTAATTAGGTAACTTCCCTCGAAAGTCAAAACAAAACCCTAAAATAAAGAAAACGAATTGAATGTATGTAATTGTTAGTAACTTTATAAGTTAAAAAAGAAAAAAAAAAAATCCCGGTAGGGCCCGCTCTCCATGTGCTCCTCCCGCTGTCTCCACCCTCTCCTGCCCCTTCCGCTCTCAATCAATCATTAGCCTCTCCAAACCTCTCTCACTCTCTCCTGTTCGTACAATCTTTCCTTCTTTTTTCATGACGACGGCGCCGGAAGGAAATAATAACAACATGAACAACTGCAGCATCACCACCTTAGTCGCCACCAACACCACCTCTGCAGCAAACAGCAACGCCTTGGCGACAAAGAAGCCCCCTTCCAAAGACCGGCACAGCAAGGTCGACGGACGCGGCCGGAGGATCCGCATGCCGATTATCTGCGCCGCGAGGGTCTTCCAGCTCACGCGTGAGCTCGGGCACAAGTCCGACGGCCAGACCATTGAGTGGCTGCTCCGCCAGGCCGAGCCCTCGATCATCGCCGCCACCGGCACCGGCACCACCCCGGCCTCCTTCTCCTCCAACTCCCTCGCCACCACCTCCTCCTCCCGCAACAACTCACCCTCCCCTTTCCTCCTCGGCAAGCGCCTCCGCCCCGACGACAACAGCAACCACGACCTTCACCACTCCTCTTCTTCGGCCACCACCGTCGCTCCAGAAACCCAGATTGGCACGTTCTGGGCCGTGCCGGCGCGGCCGGACTTCGGGCAGTTCTGGAACTTCGGTCCCCCGCCGGGGATGATGGTGCCGCATCCGACGGAGGCGGCGACGGCGAAGTTCGCCGGCGAGGCTTCCGCCGCCAGGGTTGGGAACTACCTTCCCGTGACCCAGGGGCACCTCAACCTCCTCGCTTCGCTCACCGGAGCCACCGCCGCTGCGGCGCCGAGGAGGGAGGAGGACGGTCGCTAGGGTTTTGGATGGATGTTAGGGTTTAGTGTTGTCTACTCCTGATGCTGCTGCTTCTTCTTCTGCTGCTGCTGCTGCTGTTTTGTGTGCGGAACAATTGAATTGAAGGGGAGAGAAGAGACTGCGTAGAAAGCGACTGCTGTTTATGTAAGTTTCGGTTTCTTCTCTATGATATGATTATTATGATTAATATCATGAATGGTAATAATGTTTTTTTCCCATTTCCATTTTTAGGTATTTTGTGGATTGTTTTGAGATGTGTGGCAGTACTACTGAAAAAATAATTAAAAAATATAAATGTGAAGCATGTCGTTCTTGAAGTTGAATTGTCTTACCTTTTTTGTGTGTAACTAATTTGTATATATGCAATTGACTTGGACCACTTCCTTGATCATTAAAATTTCTTGTTGTATGTACATTAATCCCTCTTAGAAGTGGTTTGGATTGTTATATTGTGGTAAGAGTCATATGTAATATATTACTTGATCGACAAGTTAAATTCTCATTTATCTTTCACTTTCAGTGTCGTTGTTATTATCTTTTACAACTGTATTTACTCTGCTTTTGTCTGTTTAATGCCACTTTGAAATAGCTTTTGCAATGCCAAAAAAAAAAAGGTACGGAATATATTATTTTAAGAAGTTTCTAGGTGGAGTTACGGAAATTGGTATGAGCTGGCTTATAACATGCATAAAAGAAATTCAGAATTTAGTTATTGACTTAGTTCAAAGTATATTGTGTAATATTAGAGTGAAAGTTTCTTTATCCGACTAAATCATAGATTTTTGTTCATTTGTGTTGTATTCTTTGCCTTGGATTCCCTGTTTCTTGCTATTAGGGGTGAATAACTAACAGTTTGTGCTTCTATGGTGTAATATGTTGAATTTCATAAAAGTTATTTGAACTTACCAATTTACCTGTACATTTTGTTCTGTACCTGAATTCTAGTCTACTAAGACCTCAAAACCATCTTTCTTTTAGTAAATAGAAGTTTACTTTCTTTTAGTAAATAGAACTTCCTGTGCTTGCTTTCTTACAAGGCAATAGAACGCAAAGCAGAGAGGAAAGAAAGAAACGGCCGGGTGGTACCTTTTTTTTTTATTCTCCCTAACTTGTGAGTAGGGGAATATATATTATCAGTTGAAGAAAATTATAGCTTTGTATGTAAATCCTCCCATCTCCAATCTTAAGAGAGAAGAAAATCATGAGTGAGGAATAAACGAAATAAAATGATTTTTGTTCGAGAGGAACAATCTCAACACTTTTGCTTCATCTCTTATGTCAACATTTTCAAGATAAACTATTACAGGAAAGTGAAGTAATTTGTTGAATATTTATCATCTTCAGAGTGCATTTCAATATCTGACTCGGTTGATGGTATCTCAGTTTTGTGGATTTCCCTTGCATGGTTAAAATTCCTCGTTTTAGCCTCTTATATGTAGCCGTCGTAATGTTTTGTTTTGTACTAACCCATTCTTACCTTTTCAATTCATGGAGGACTTTGAAGGTCATTTTTTTGGTGGAATATGGTTGAGGGAGCGAACTAGAATGTGAAGGTTTAGAGTTCCTTATAGTTGTCTTATATGTTCGCTGTGAAGGTTTAGAGTTCCTTATAGTTGTCTTATATGTCCAATCTCAACTAATTTTATAGGACTTGGTGAACCTTTTGGTTCTTCCGTAGGATTCTTAATACTAGTCCATTCAAAAGTTTGTTTCCCGCTTAGAAAATAATCCCAAGCTCCAAAATTTCAGATGAAAACCGAGTTGGAATCATCTGACCTGACCTGGATTTTGGAATCCTGTCGTTTCTGCCTGAATAGTATCCAACTTTTCAATCTCAACTTTTATCTACACGATGGCCTAATTATAAAAGTGATTTCAGATGAAAACCAAGTTGTCATCACCTGACCTGACCTGGATTTTGGAATCCTGTCGTTTCTGCCTGAATAGTATCCAACTTTTATCTACACGATGGCCTAATTATAAAGTGGTGAACATTGAAAGAGTAAAAACAATATCAAATTACCAATAGAAAACAACAAAGTAACTTAATAATATGGCAAAATAGTTTATGAAACACAACATTAAGTTTAAAAACAATAACATCACACATAAAGTTATTATGATAGAAGACAAATTGTTCAAATGAATAAACAAACATAAGATAATCAACGCGTCAATGTTCCACATTCATAAATGACTTGACGAATCCTTCATCTTCGTAGTCAATTATCCATCATTCATCTTCATCATCTAAGTCGAAGAGATTATCTTGAACGTTATTATCAATATCATCAACGAAAATGAAATCTTCGTCCTAGATCTTCATTGATTGATATATTTTTTTCATTCATTTTCCTTTTTTGTCTCATCATCTACCGTCTCTTCTTCCTACACAAGCCCATACAACTTATTTAAAACCCAAACAAAGTCCAAAAAAACTATATAAAACATCCAACACACCTAAGGGTGCGTATAGGCTCGCGTAATTACCCATTCGCCTAATCTCATCTTTGGCGTCTTTCCTGTCTATGCGTTGCCTAGAGAAGATACGTCGCCCGCCTTTAGATTAGGCGGTGAAATATCGTATGCTCGCCTTTTGGGGCCCCTAGGCGCGCTTGAACGGCGCCTTTAACAACACTAGTCTTCAGTAAAACTTTATTGGCACTAATGACAACAGAGATGTATGTCCTTGTTTAGAGCTGGTTCATGGAAAAGTTGGTAATATTAACTGATAACTTTGGCAACTTAGCTACCTGGCAGTTGATTGACTGGTGCCAGTGAGTTTGCGATTGATCTGAGAAGAGAGGGAAGGGGAATAGACATAGCGAAGCTATATTTCAACTTTCTTTTGGTTAGAAAAGAAAGTACTTCTCGGTCCTTTCTTGTGGTAGAAGTATCATATTTAATCCTGCGAATGTGTTTCGGCTCCAAATATATTAGTGTGATGATTCTGTTCTATAGTAATGATTTTATAAGTATCGTTTTGAGTTTTAATTTCTTAAGCTATACTTCATATAGTTAATAAATAATGTTTTTGTATATCCTTGGTTACCCTTATGAGGTGCCCTTTCCGAGTGCCAGTGTCAGACTGCAACTCGGTTAGATTACAAAATAGTAAATAACTGGTCCAATGAAACCGGACATTTGCTGTTACCATTTATTGTTTGAGTAACTTAGTATGTAGTTTGATTTTTGTTGAAAATGTTCTGAAGGAGGTATTTCAGTAATCCTAACTTGTTTTTATTGGAAATTTGTTTGAATATTCACCGTTCCAACGGGTAATACTGAACTAGGTTACTAACAATGGGATTGGACCCCTGAGCTTTGATTATATAAGTTTCTATATACATGTAGTTGTCTAGAAATTATGTGGAACACCTCCTCTTTAGTTTTATGCTATATAAGTCCACATTGGTGTATGAATATTTGTTTTCTTCTGAAGCATTATTTGACCGATTTTGGAATTCTACATACCAACATGCAAAATCTATAGCTTATGTAAGGTATAGGATGGTCATATATGAACAAGACTTAACAGGAAAAGCACATGACCTCCTGCCACTGCAAGATACTTAGATGCATATTAAGGGAGCATATTTCGTGTAATTTGTATTTGATTGCTATGATTTCTTGCAACGATGAATATTATAGTTGCTAGTACATATGGTTACAAAAAGGTCCTGTCCAAAACAATTTATCCCCTTCCATCTTGAATTTTCTCTTTCATCTTGAACTTACTCTGAATCATATTAGACTGTTGCAACTTGCATCTGTCACATTTTTGCTCTTTGTCACGTCCGTCTTCCTGAATTATTGCAGACATTGTTAGTGATCAGTGGCATCAGGCTTGTCCAATTTTTCTTCTTCCTCTAGATATTATTGTTTTGTGTTTCATGTTTCATTATCATCAAAAGGGAATATATTATATTAGAATAGTAGACTTGATAATAGTTTTGATTGCCCACAAAAGCAAATACCATGCTACATGGTTATGGTTGGGAAACGATAAAATGAGGATGCTTGGCTGCATCTTTTGTTGTTGTAACTAGAAAATCTTTGGTAGAAAATTTTCGATGGGTGGAGAGAAAATGACTAAATAAATGTTGTTTTAAATGGTGATGATCGGTTATTTTGTATCGGTCCGGTTTCCAAGTTGGTTTAAAACAGTCGGGAACTTTTTATGAGGCCTTTCTATGAGACGAAGCTAGTCTGAATAGCGGAGAGCAGGAAAGCGTCCACGTAGTATATCATGAGTTAAATCCATGGTACGTGTGCGTAGCGCGCACAGAGTTGATCCTTGAGTTCTTGGGCTGCACCCCTGATCCAAATTTTCTTGGTATATACTGTGTTTAGGCACGGGTAACTTGTAGAGGGTATTTTGTGGGTAATTTATTCCAAGTATTATTTGTAGCTTAGCCACTTATGATTATCAGTGCCCTCTCCTATTCTCCGATTATTTAGAATAGTAAAAGAAGAACAATCTTTTTGTTGCATGTGGTTCTTACCAATTTCGATTTTACAAGCAAAATATGCCCATTTGTGTTGTTGACTATCGTATGTGTTCTGTTGTTTTTATCTCGATTATCAGTAACATTTTTTCTATAACAAAAATATGTAGCCGTGGGAGGTAGGGGTGCTGTGACATTTTTATGATAATTGGGACTACTTTCAACAAATCAAACATTGTAAATGCTGGAACAATTGTTGTAACAACACTTGGACACGAGTTTCAGAAAGCTTAAATTTGTTTTGCAGTGGCTGGTTTTATTTTCTCTTGGTTATGTAGATTGTTCAGGTTTGGAAGTCGGAAAATGTTTGGAGAATTAGTAGTCGTCTTATAACTACAGAAAAAGAAAGTTATTTAAACTAAATCACCGACCTGTATTGACCATTAGCTTATACTAAAAGAATATTCAAACTAGAAAGTCGTAAATTATCAATAAAGCTTGTACCCGGTCATAATCTTGTCTTTCATCTGCAATTGTCTGGAAAATTATTTTCCAAGATTTTTCATATATATATATATATATATATATATATATATATATATATATATTAATTAGTGGTTAAGAGAGATGCATGCGGCCCTAGTGGTCAAGAGATCGATTCCTGGTGGGAGGGTTCGCCACAATTACTTTTTCAATATATATATATATATATATATATATATATATATATATATATTCCACCTGGAATCGATCTCCTGACCACTCGGGTCGCATACATATCTCTTAGCCCGGTGGAATATATATATATATATATATATATATATATATATATATATATATATATATATATATATATATATATATGGGGTGGGGATCAGGTGACATATACAATTTGACACCTAAAAAAATACACAATCTCAGCCGCAAATCATTTGAAATTAATGGTTCAGATTTAAATGAATACCAAATTTGCATCTATGGAAGTCAACTTTGACATGCATGCTAATTAATAGTAGGTTGTATTAATGAGTGGGTTCAATTTGGCATGCATGGTAATTAATACAAATTACATTATAAATCTGAACTATTCATTTCAAATAATGTGCGGCTAAGATTGTATGTTTTTGTAGATGTCAAATTGTATGCGGCTAAGATTGTATGTTTTTGTATATAATATGGGTGCATGATGATAGCATGTGGGGGGTGACAAGTAGACACCCTCCATAGGGTGGCACCTCACCTCCCTCATCCTCTATATATAGAGAATAAGGGAGGTAGGGTGGCACCTCATGGGAGGGTGTCTACTTGTCACCCCCCCATGCTATCATCAAGCACATGGGTGCATGATAATAGCATGTGGGGGGTGACAAGTAGACACCCTCCATAGGGTGGCACCTCACCTCCCTCAACCTCTATATATAGAGAATAAGGAAGGTAGGGTGGCACCTCATGGGAGGGTGTCTACTTGTCACCCCCCCATGCTATCATCAAGCACATGGGTGCATGATGATAGCATGTGGGGGGTGACAAGTAGACACCCTCCATAGGGTGGCACCTCACAGAATAAGGGAGGTAGGGTGGCACCTCATGGGATGGTGTCTACTTGTCACCCCCCATGCTATCATCAAGCACATGGGTGCATGATGATAGCATGTGGGGGGTGACAAGTAGACACCCTCCATAGGGTGGCACCTCACCTCCCTCATCCTATATATATATATATATAAGGAGGGATCAACATCCCCTCACTTTTACATCCCCCAAGCATCCCCATGATAACACCCATTGGATATTGTTTTAAGTCATCTAATCTTAACCGTTGTTTTTTCAATGGTTAAGATTAGATGACTTAAACAAGATAGGAGATGTTTAGGGGATACAAAAGTGAGGGGATGTGGATCCCTCCTCTCTCTCTCTCTCTCTCTCTCTCTCTATATATATATATATATATATATATATATATATATATATATATATAAAGCTTCCTATACTTTTATGGAAAACTTTACGGCAACACTAAACATACATGTTTCTTTTTTCAAATTTCTCTTTATCTAAAAAATTTAAATCTTTTTTTTAAAACAAATCTGTCTCTATCTTATGGAAACAAGTCCTATCCATCGATTTAATTCTAAAAACCGAGAATGATTTTTTTAATAGAGACAATTTTGTTTTTTATTTTTAAAATATAGATAAATTTGTTTTAAAAAATACAAATCTAAAAAATAATCTATCTTTTCAAAACAAATCTATTTTAAAAATTATTATTATTAATTTTATTTTAATATTAATATTAATGCTAGTTTAAGATTAATTTTAAAACTACAAATTAAAAATTAAAATTAAATTAACACTAAAATTAAAATTAAAATTGAAAGTATCATTAATATTAACATTAACATTAATCTTAATATCAAAATAAATAATAAAATTAAAATTAACATTGAAATAAATATTAATATTGATATTAACATTAAAATCAAAATTAACATTAACATCAATATTAAAATTTCAAATTTAAAATTAAAATTAAAATTAAATTTTTTATATAGATTTGTTTTTAAAGATAGATTATTTTTTAGATTTGTTTTGAAAGATATATTATTGGTTAGATTTGTTTTTACGGAAGGATTTAGATTTAAACATAGATTTATATTTAAAAATATATTGTGCTTTAAAATTATTTTGAAAGATACATTATTTCTTATATTTGTTTTAAGAAAATATTTAGATTTCTTAAAGAGAGAGAGAGGGAGAGAGAGAGACATATGTTTTGACCCGGAGAGTTAAAGCCGTATAATTTTTTCTTCTCTCCGTAAAGAATTTGATTTTTTTTTTTTAAATTATGTCGTAACTTTATCTTGTAAGTAAAAAATTCACAAACGCAAATACAAGAATTTACGTGGTTTGGCCAAGATGCATACTTCTACGGATGAGGGTGATTCAGTTCCACTATGAAGAAGAAAAAGAATTGCAATCGCTCTCTCAACACTTATCTTCTTGCTCTCAAAAACTCTCACCACAAAGATAAAGAAGAATACAAAACTCTCTCAAACTTTTGTGTTGAACTTTTTCAACAACTTTAGTTCTCTTTTCTTGAATTTATTCGACAACTTCCATTAGGAAAATCTTTATACCCCATTATATAGCATGTCATGTGTCTATATATAAAAATTCTATCTTATGTAGGCTTACCATATATTAGAAATCCATATATAGAAATTCAATCTTATGTAGGATTACCATATATGGAAATCTAATATATAGAAATCCAATCAATTTTATGGTCAAAGTCAAATGGTCATGGGTCTATTTTTATACATTTTTCTTCATATCTCTACATCGGCAAGGTTTTGCCACAAAATCGAGCCGACACACTTCTCTACTGCACAGCTTCACCAAATCAAGTACTCGTTAATTCTACCCCTAAGGGCTCTCAAGTAACACTTCTCCACCTGACTCTGGATAAGCTTCCTTCTTCTTCTACACCCATTACAACCTATATCTCGCTTTCCTTTGGACAATGAAACCAAATCCCATGTACAGTTCTTGTGTAGAGACTCAATCTCTTCCTACATAGCTACCATCCAGCTCTACCTGCTAGTATCTTTGACAACATGTTTGAAGGTGATAAGCTCGTCATCCTCCACAGAAAGTGCATAGGCCACCATATTCAACTTTCCATAGTGCTTCACCGGTTCATCAACATGTGAACTGGCTTGATCGATCTCATTGGCCTAGTGGTGGCTAAGGAATTTTGTTGTTGGTGCTGCTCTTTCTTTGGTTGTTGTTCATGTGTATCTTGATGAACATCTTCAAAAATTTCCACCTCATCTGACGCATCCTTAGACGACCCAAGCTCAACAGTTTTAGATTTGCTAGATACACCACCATCTTGATCGGACTCACTCTTCTTGTTTGAAGCCAACACCGAAGACTCATCAAATGTGACATTCCTGTTGATCAAGAATTTCTTATCCTCCAAGCAGTACAAACGGTATCCCTTCACTCCTTGTGCATATCCCAAGAATATGACTTTCTTGGCTCTTGGATCCAACTTACCCACATTAACAAGATAGTAAGCTTTGCATCCAAACATGCGCAATGTGTTGTACTTTGCTAGTTAGTCGGTCATCTCCCATATAGAGTCTTACAGTCTATAGCCGGAGTCGGTGATCTATTAACTAAGTATCGCGTTATGTGTAATCCGCCCACTATTCCTTTCCTAAACTAGCATTGGAGAACATACATCTTGCTTTCTCAAGCAAGGTTCGATTCATCCTCTCTGCTAACCCATTCTGCTGCAGCATGTTCATGATAGTCCAATATCACATGATACCTTCTTGTGCACAGAAGAAATCCTTGGAAGGTCCATTGGTATATTTAGTCAACCATTATCTGACCTCAATGTCTTAATCTTTTTGTCTGTTCTGTTCTCCAATATCGCTTTTCACTACTTAAACTTTTCAAACACTTGGTCATTAGTTTTGATAAAATACAACCAAACATAATGTGTATAATCATCAATAAAAGTAACATAGTATCTTGCTCCCTTCGTAGAAGGAATCCTGCTAGGTCCCATTGCATCTGTATGCATATAGTTTAGACAAGGTAAAAATATAGTACCAAAATGATATCGTCATAATTAAATTCTAAAATAAAATTGTGACTTAAGTCTAATAAGAAATCGTTTAGGCATAACTATCGCGGCTACGACTAAAATTCAAATCATTTAAACACAATTAGTAAAAATGTGGTCAAAATTGTTTAGGCTTGATATAATCACAACTATTAGGGTCATAAGTGCTAAAACACGATAACTATAGTATTGATACGACTAAGAATAAAACAAATTGTTTTGAAAATTTAGCTATCAAAATATGGAACCATTAACAAATTACATGCAATATACTAAAGTCAAACCATGAAAGAGATTGGGCTAATAGGTGTTGAAAGAAAGGTCCTAATAAGTTTCTAAGATAAGTCAAGGAAAATTCTATAAATAATTTCTGAAAAATAGACTCAACCGCTAAAATTTCAAATAAGGTCAAGATCAAGATAATTTCTGATAAAGTTGTCAATGACGATAAGAGATAAAACATGGTTTATAACACAGATATAATCTCAATAGTATCCAGAAACCATACATATTAGAAATCACTTTGCCTAGAGTTCATGTCCCACTAGTGTAGTATACATCTGGCTGCAGTGAACCTTTGACTCCATGACCCAAATAGTGATAGAATACCGAATCTTCTATCAACTTTATCTAATATTGATGGAACAACTCAAGAGATCAGATATTTAGGATATAGTCTTAAGAATATTCGAAAACCTATGAATACCTGAAATTACTTCGACTTAAAGCCCATGCCTCGCTAGTGCGCATCTGGCTGCAGTGGACCCACAGTCTCCATAATCCAGATAAATGACTGCAGTGCGCATCTGCCATGCCATAATAGGTGGTCAAATATTTTCTTACCCATAGGAATTCCAAAAGAGTTTATAAAAATTCAAACGAGTCCTAATCATGATAGAAAGTGAAGTAAGTATCTGTTATTTAGAAAATAAAGAGATGTATCAGTGCAGTATCTGTCATGTAGATATTAGGTCTTTGAGAATCAAGGGGTCAATTATCAGAAGAGAAAAATAAAGTCGATGAACTTCTGGAAGATCCCCATCAGCTGAGTGCCATCAATAGTGATTATTTGAGGAAGCAGATGAGGCGGTGGAAGCTCTGGTGCTTCAAGTGCAGGGGTTCAGTGGTTCCGGCATTCCGTATATGCACCATCATGTAATAAAAAAAATAAACGCTTGATTGCTATGTCCTTGAAAATAATAAGCAACATATTAATAATAATAAGTATAACCAGACTTAGTAATAATAATCATAACAATTTTTTCCGATTTCCTATGCTGTGATGAGTTTTTCTTAGTCTAGCAAGTTCCCTAACAGTACCCTATAGCCTAAGTACCATTAGAATGAGACCTGCATGGGTCACCACTAAAAATATGTCACGATCCGCTCCCGAATAATCGGATATGAGTTGGACACGTCCGGCCTTCGTTAGTAGACACAACGAAGTAATTTTTACAAGTCTAAGAAAAACTTTAAGTGATAAGATAAAATAAAATATCACGGCATCTATAACGTCCCCGAGAGTTACTACAATACTAGTCATTATTCTATATTTAAAAGAATAATAATACCAGAGTCAAATCCGGTAGCAAGACTAAAGGATACAACTATGAAATCCTCATTATACAATATCCAGAAGTAAAGTCTCTAAATAAATCTAAAAAATAAACTAATGCTAGATCTCTGCAACTCCTATGTCCGGAATCATGATGTCATCATGCCCAGCTATGGCCTCAAGCTCTATCTCATGAGATTGGACAATATCCTCAAGTTAACCTGCAATATATCCAGTCAGGAGCGGAGCAAAGTATAATCTATAATAATAAAACAAGTACAACATGTGAACAAGGAAAGACAATGAACAGGATGAACATAAAATTGTAAATGCATAATCTAAATTGAATATGAAACATGTAGCAAAAGATCCTAACATGTGATTTCAAATAGCTACTAGAATATGTGACCGGCTGGGGTAAGCACATGAATAAGCACAAGTAATGGTACGGCTTAGAATCCAACGTGCACGATGTGAGACCTAAGCTATCAACGGGAATCCTAGGTAAGGCTTTGGTCACATATCTGTAGTATTTTCCCTCCCCCAGATACAAGTAAAGATTATGAACCAGAGATATAGACCATGTCGTGTAACAGTGTGTCCAATATGAAATGAACATGACATGAAGTAAATGAGTCAAAATTATAGAAGTACTTGCCTTGCTCTGGAAGATCGAGAATAGGGAGAAAGTAATCTCTATGTCCACCTAAATTAGGTACAAGTTGGTTAGGTTCTAAATAAGAACAATTGACTTAATATTGCTAACAAGCTAACTATCTATAACTCGCTAATCAACTAAATACTTAATTAATTATAACTAAATACTGCTAGCTATACACATATGATAGTAATAAATAGAATATATATATATATTAGGGTATATACAAATATATGTACAGAATCCCTAACAATTAAAAATATGGCTACTAATTTACTAATTAGTATATGTATATAGATAAAAATTAACAAGAAAATAACTTTTAATTATTTAAAATAGTATTTAGGTCCAAAATTTACTAGAAGACTCTATATGGTATAATACTAATTAATTTATAATAGTCAACTAATCAAGAAATATTATTTTTAAATAATATTAGGTAATAACACTATATAGACATTTTAGAATATCAACTACTAAAATTTACTAAGGCATGAATAATAATTATATCAAATAAAACAGTGCAAATCCTATCCCACAGGTCCATAGCCCAGAACCCAATCTTGTATACTGGCTCTACCTATTATTTATTTTATTCCCTTATTTCTCCTCAGGTCATCCCGACCTACAAGGGCCCAAAGCTCAGAGCCCAACTCTAGTCAGCCCATATTTTATTCTTCCTATTTGTAAGCCTCACAGCCCATCAGATATGTAAACTCATCCGGCCCATCTAAACCTTATTGCATAATGCTAACTCTCATTCTCTTCTAAAACTAACATTCCAGAACACCCTGGCCCATACTAATGTATCACAACCCGGCCCATAGGTCAACCCAACCCTAACATATAACCTATCTTTTCTTCTCTCCCTTCACTCATTTCAGCGCCACACTTCTAACCTCTCTTCTTCTCCACTACTACTAGCCGAAACCCTAACCCTAGATATTTGTTTCTTTCCCATCACTCCCTTCATCTTCCCAAAGCTACTCCCTCTAGAACCCTAACCCTAGCTCCCATTTCTTTACTCCAACAACCTTAATTTACTTTTCTTCAACCCTAGCCTCTATTCTCCTCTTTCTCCAGTAGCCAAAACCCTAAAATTCTTCTATACTTACTTTCCTTCATTTTCTTCCTTCTCAAGCCCCCACCAAACGAAACCCTAAGTCATCATTATCTTTCTCTCACTCCTCCTTGGTTACAAACCCTAGCTGAAACCCAAACTCCCACTTCTTCACTTACTCCACCACACCCAACAAACCTTAGTCACAAAAAAAGAACACAAAGAAGAAAAAGGACGAGAAGATGAAAAGAACGGCTCACCTCGATGGCTCGGCTAGGCGGAGACGCTGCTGGCTCAACGGTGTCTCGTCGAAGGCGGCTCCTGGCGGAAAGGATCTCGACGATGGTGGAGGAAACGGCTCCCTCAACGACTGAGCGGTCAGATCTGGTCGCTTTGGCTTGATTCACGAGGGAATGGCACAATCTGCGAGGAGCCAAAACTGTTCTCGAAGGGGCAGTGCTGGAATCGAGGAGCTATCTCGTTCTTCGAAGGGTCGATACGGTCTACGAGATATGACACTGCAATTGAGGTAGCGGTTAAGCTCCGTTGATGCGGATCTGAGCTCGGTCTTTGGTTGCGTGGCGTGGCGGTGATGTTGTCGAGTTGCGGTGGTCGATGGCGAGAGGCTCGTCTTCTCCGGTGTCTCGGCTCTGACTCAACAACGGTGATTTCGTGTGGCTAAATCAGCTGTGTGACGACGTCGCGACGTCTAGTGCTGCTCCGATGAAATCGCGGCGAAGTCCGACGAGAATCACGGTGGCGCGCAACTGCGATCGGCCATGGCAGCGACAGTGCAGTGGAGAAACAGAAGGTGTCAGTGTATTGTGTGTCAAAAAATATAATATTAAAATAAATACTAGGAACTCCTCCAATATTTATTATAAAATATTAGAGTGTTCCCAAGTCAAATCCAGTGGCAGTCCTATGTAATTTGTAATAGATCTAGGGTAATTAGTGAAAAATAATAACTAACTGCTAACTGACTAACTAGCCCACTAACTAATTACAGTAATTAGTTAGCTGCTAATTAGGATTAACTTGAATTAAGTAAACAGCCCTAAGCTCTTTCCTAGAACTTGTAGGCTAAATCCCATAATCCAAAGTCCAAGGCTTTGGTAGGCTTAATAGAAATCCACTAGTTAAAATAAATCCAGCCATAAATATTAATTAGATTTAATCATTAGAATTATTCGTCATTAATAATAACCACAATTTATTAAAATAAATTCCAAATTAATCATTAATAATAAAATCAAGATTAATCAATTAAAGCTAACTAAAACAGAGTTAATTAATAGTATTAATAATCAAGATTAATCAATAACCATAATTAGTAATAATAATTAAAAACAATTAAAACAGAATTAATTGTCTAAAAAATCAGACCTATTATCCAAAACCAAGTTTTTATATAATAATAATACTTTTCAAAAAATAGAAAATTCAAAGTTTACAAAAATGGACTTATGAAGTTACAAATATACCCACCTTAGAAAAATTTCGTCCTCAAAATATCAAATAGCTTGAAACATACAAATAAGAATAACCAAATACAAAATTTTTGAAAATGATTAAAATTGATTAAATTATAATATGAATTTAAGTACAACTAGTAGAATCAAGACAATCTAGAAGTGATCAAAGTTTAAAATTTAGACATGGTAAAAATATAGTACCAAAATGATATCGTCATAATTAAATTCTAAAATATAATTGTGACTTAAGTCTAATAAGAAATCATTTTGGCATAACTATTGTGACTACGACTAAAATTCAAATCATTTAAACACGATTAGGAAAAATATGATCAAAATTGTTTAGGCTTGATATAATCACAACTAATAGGGTCATAAGTGCTAAAATACGATAACTATAGTAATGATACGATTAAGAATAAAATAAAGAATTTTCGAAAATTTAGCTATCAAAATATGGAACATTAACAAAATACATGCAATATACTAAAGTCAAACCATGAAAGAGATTGGACTAATAGGTGTTGAAAGAAATGTCCTAATAAGTTTCTAAGATAAATCAAGGAAAATTCTAATTTTTGAAAAATAGAATCAACCGCTAAGATTTCAAATAAGGTCAATATAAAATAATTTTTGATAAGGTTGTCAATGACGATAAGAGATCAGATATTGTATATAACACAGATATAGTCTCAATAGTATCCGAAAACCATATATATCAGAAATCACTTTGCCTAGAGTTCATTCCCACCAATGTAGTGTACATCTGACTGCAGTGAACCTTTAGCTCACTGACCGAAATAGTGATAGATTACCGAATCTTCTATCAACTTTATCCAATATTAATAGAATAACTCAAGAGATCAGATATTTAGGATATAGTCTCAAGAATATTCGAAAACCTATGAATACCTAAAATTACTTCAACTTAGAGCCCGTGCCTCGCCAGTGTGCATCTGGCTGCAGTAGACCCACAATATCCGTAATCCAGATAAATGACTGCAGTGCACATCTACCATGCCATAATAGGTCGTCAAATATTTTCTCAAGTTTATCCATAGGAATTCCAAAAGACTTTATGAAAATTCAAATGAGTTCTAAAAGTCCTAATCCTGATAGAAAGTGAAGTATCTGTTCTTTAGAAAACAAAGAGGTGTATCAGTGCAGTATCTGTCCTGTAGATATTAGGTCTTTGAGAATCAAGGGGTCAATTATCAAAAGAGAAAAATAAAGTCGATGAACATCTGGAAGAACTCCATCAGCTGAGTGCCATCAATAGTGATTATTTAAGGAAGCCGAGGAGACGGTGGAAGCTCTGGTGCTTCAAGTGTAGGGGATTCAGTGGTTCAGGTATTCCGTGTATAAACCATCATGTAATAAAAAATAAGCGATTGATTGCTATGTCCTAGAAAATAATAAACAACCTAGTAATAATAATAAGTATAACCAGACTTAGTAATAATAATAATAACCATTTTCCCCGATTTCCTATACTGTGATGAGTTTTCCTTAGTCTAATAGGTTCCCTAATAGTACTCTATAGCCTAAGTACCATTAGGATGAGACCTGCATGGGCCACCACTAAAAACGTGTCATGACCCGCTCCCAGATAATCAGATATGAGTCGGACATACCCAGCCTTCGTTGGTAGACACAACGGAGTAAGTTGTACAAGTCAAAGAAAAACTTCAAGTGATAAGATAAAATAAAACATCACAGCATCTATAACGTTCCCGAGAGTTACTACAATACTAGTCAATATTACATATTTAAAAGAATAATAATACCGGAGACAAATCTGGTAACAAGACTGAAAGAGACAACTATGAAATCCTCATTATACAATATCCGGAAGTAAAATCTCTAAATAAATCTAAGAAATAAACTAAGGCTAGATCTCTGTAACTCCTATGTTCTGAAGCATAATTTCATCATGCTCAGCTATGTCCTCAAGCTTTATCTCATGAGATTGGACAATATCCTCAAGTTCACCCACACCATATCCAGTCAGGAGCGAAGCAAAGTACAATCTATAATAATAAAACAAGTACAACATGTGAACAAAAAAAGACAATGAACAGCATGAACATGAAACTGTAAATGCATAATCTAAATTAAATATAAAATAGGTAGCAAAAGAACCTGACATGTGATTTGTAATAGCTACTACAATATGTGATCGGCTGAGGTAAGCACATGAATAAGCACAAGTAATGGTACGACTTATAATCCAACGTGCACGATGTAAGACCTAAGCTATCGACTTGAATCCTATGTTGGACTTTGGTCACATATCTGTAGTATTTTCCCTCCCCCAGATACAAGTAAAGATCATGAACCAGAGATATAGACTGTATCGTGTAACAGTGTGTCCAATATGAAAAGAACATGACATGAAGTAAATGAGTCAAAATCATAGAAGTACTTGTCTTGTTCTGGAAGATTGTCTGTCCACCGAAATTAGGTACAAATTGGTTAGGTTTTAAATAAGAACAATTGACTTAATATTGCTCACAAGCTAACTATCTATTACTCACTAATTAGCTAAATACTTAATTAATTATAACTAAATACTTCTACCTATATACATATGCTAGTAATAAATAGAATATATAGATTAGGGTATATATAGAAATATTTTTACCGAATCCCTAACAATTAAAAATATGGCTACTAATTTACTAATTAGTATATGTATATAGATAACAATTAACAAGAAAATAACTTTATATTATTTAAAAATAGTATTTAGGTCCAAAATTTAGTAGCAGACCATATATGGTATAATACTAATTAATTTATAATAGTCAACTAATTAAGAAATATTATTTTTAAATAATATTAGGTAATAACACTATATAGACATTTTAGAATATCAAATACTAAAATTTACTAAGGAATGAATAATAATTATATCAAATAAAATAGTGCAAATCCCATCCCACAGGTCCATAGCCCAGACCCAATCTTGTATACTGGCTCATCCCATTACTTATTTTATTTCCTTATTTCTACTCAGGTTAGCCCGACCTACAAGGGCCCAAAGCTCAGAGCCCAACTCTAGTCAGCCCATATTTATTCTTCCTGTTTACAAGCCTTACAGCACATCAGATATGTAAACTCACCCGGCCCATCTAAACCTTATTTCATAAAGCTAACTCTCTTTTTCTTCTAAAACTAACAGTCCAGAACACCCTGGCCCATACTAATGTATCCCAACCTGGCCCACAAGTCAACCAACCATAACATATAACCTATCTTTTCTTCTCTCTCTTCATTCATTTTAATGTCGCACTCCTAACCTCTCTTCTTCTCCACTGCTACTAGCCGAAACCCTAACCCTAGATATTTGTTTCTTCCCCATCACTCCCTTCGACTTCCCTAAGCTACTCCCTCTAGAACCCTAACCCTAGCTCCTATTTCTTCACTCCAGCGACCCTAATTTACTTTTCTTCAACCCCAACCACCTCCCTCTAGACCCTAACCCTAGCTCCTATTTCTTCACTCCAGCGACCCTAATTTACTTTTCTTCAACCCCAACCACCATTCTCCTCTCCCTCCAGTGGCCGAAACCCTAAAATTCCTCTACACTTACTTTCCTTCATTCTCTTCCTTCTTAATCCCCCACCAAATGAAGCCCTAAGTCAATATCATCTTCCTTTCACTCCTCTTTGGTTACAAACCCTAGCTGACCCAAACTCCCACTTCTTCACTTACTCTACCACACCCAACAAACCCTAGTCACGAAAAAGAGAAGAAGACGAAAAAAGGGACGAGAAGTTGAAAAGAATGGCTCACCTCGATGGCTCGGCTAGGCGGAGATGCTGCGGGCTCGATGGCGTCTCGTCAAAGACGGCTTCTGGCGACAAGGATCTCGATGACAGTGGAGGAAATGGCTCGTTCGACGACTAAGCGATCAGATCTGGTCATTGCGGCTCGATTCACGAGGGAATGGCACAATCTGCGAGGAGCCAATACTGTTCTCGAAGGGGTGATGCTAGAATCGAGGAGCAGGCTCATTCTTTGAAGGGTCGGTGCAATCTACAAGATACGACACTACAGTCAAGGTGGTGGGTCAGCTCCGCTGATGCGAATCTGAGCTCGATCTTTGGTAGCGTGGCATGGTAGTGATGTTGTCGAGTTGCGGTGGTCGACGGCAAGAGGCTCGTCTTCTTCGGTGGTTCGACTCCGATGCAACAGCAACAATGATCTCGTGTGGCTAAATCGGCTCTATGACGACGCGACGACATCTGGTGACGTTCCGACGAACTCGCGGCGAAGTTCGACGAGAATCATGGTGGCGCACGACGACAATCGGCCATGGCAGCGATAGTGCAGTAGAGAAACAGTGGGTGTCAGTATCGTCAGTGTATTGTGTGTCAGAAAATATAATATTAAAATAATAATTGGAGAACTCCTCCAATATTTATAATAAAATATTAGAGTGTTCCCCAAATCAAGTCCAGTAGCAGTCCTATGTAATTTGTAATAGATCTAGGGTCATTAGTAAAAAATAATAACTAACTGCTAACTAATTACAGTAATTAGTTAGCTGCTAATTAAGATTAATCTCAAATTAAGTAAACATCCCTAAGATCTTTCCTAGAACTTGCAGGCTAAAGCCCACAATCCAAAGCCCAAGGCTTTGGTAGGCTTAATAGAAATCTACTAGTTAAAATAATCCAGCCATAAATAATAATTAAAATTGATCATTAGAATTATTCATTATTAATAATAACCACAGTTTATTAAAATAAATTTCAAATTAATTATTAATAATAAAATCAGGATTAATCAATTAAAATTAAAACCGAGTTAATTAATAATATTAATAATCAAGATTAACCAATAACTAAAATTAGTAATAGTAATTAAAAGCAATTAAAACAAAATTAATTGTCTTAAAAATTAGACCTATTATCCAAAACCAAGTTTTTATATAATAATAATACTTTTCCAAAAATAGAAAATTTAAAGTTTACAAAAATGGACTTAGGGAGTTACATATATTGATGGTCACCTTGTACTACTTACCATAAACACAATGCTCACAAAAATCTATATTTGGCTTCTTCACGTTTTTTAGTAACCACTGTTTGCTCAGTCAGGACAACTCTTTCTCACTCATATGTCCAAGCCGCATATGTCAAAGATACGTGCTATCAGACGAATCATATGTACTAACTGCTAAAGTTTCACTCACAGTACTTCCTAATAATACATAAAGGTTACCATATCGGTGACCATTCATTTCCACCAAAGAACTAAGGACAACCCACAAGACTCCACCCTCAGCAATAAGGAATTGTTAGCAGCATGAGAGGTGGTCGCATGTACCATTCTCATTCACTCTCATTCAACTTCAAACTTTTTTTTGGCTCTGGTGCTTCGAATTCGTTTTTATCTGCATGATTTGTGACACGAGTTGGTTTGGAGCCCGAGTCATTATCTATGAGGTTGAATACTTACTGGTAACGTCTCGTGGGAGTAGATCGAGTTTATGCATCGTGTCGAGTCGTAACATGCGGAAGAGAGTTTCTCGCGAGACTGATAGAGTTTTCCATAAAGGACCGTAAGGCAACTCTAGGGGGGTAAATTGAATACAACAGAGTAATCTATCCAATTAAAATTATGTGCAATGTGAAGGCAGTAAGTACTATGTATAAGCAAGACATATATCTAAATAGTAAAAACATGAGAGAGCAAACTCAAACACAATGATTTATCCTGGTTTCCCTCTGAGAGACTAGTCCAGCCCGAGAATTCTTGCTCGAAGTTAATCCACTATTTTGAATAGCAGTTTATACTACGTGCTTTGATCCGAAGGGAACATCGACTTCTTACACCTCGTGCTTTGATGCGATAGGTACGACGACTTCTCAACTTTGAGAAACTTGTTGAGACAAGCTCTTACAAGTCTTGTAGACTTCTAAACTGAGATCAAACTTGGAACTAGAAGGCTTGGGACTTGATCTTGGAGATGGAAAAGTTAAGCTCTGAGATTTACTCACTAAAGAATAGATTGAATGATAAGAGTTGAGTAAGTAGGAATGGGAAAATCCATGTCACAAGTGGAGACTCTGTTAAATTATGTTTTATCTATAGCACAAAATAGAGCATTAATAGCTTTAGCATCAAGACTAGCTTGTTTCTTTTCTGTATCTATATACTTGTCATAGGACTTCTTTACAAGGTTGCCATCTACAAATATTCTAAGTGGCTTCTTGTATCCATCTACTACAACAGACCATAGATCAAAATCAAGAGACTTTAGATAAAAGCTCATACATGTCTTCTAGTACGTGTAGTTGGTACCGTTAAACAAGGGTGCCTATTTGTCGACTGTCCTTCACCATTGTTTGTGTGGATATATCTGACAGTTGCCATAAATCTCTAGGGATGTTAGTCCGGTAGTAAGAGAACTTGCTCTGATACCAATTGTAGGAACAATTGGTATGATCAGTAATACCTATAAAGAGAACCCGCTCTAATACCAATTGAAGGACCGTAAGGCAACTCTAGAGGAGTGAATATAGTACAACGGATTAATCTATCCAATTAAAATAATATGCCATGTGAAGGAAGTTAACAAGTACTGTGTATAAGCAAGACATATATTTGAACAGTAAAAATAAGATAGAGCAAACTCAAACATAGTGATTTATCCTGGTTTTCCTCTAAGAGGACTAGTCCAGGCCCTGATTAGCAGTTTACACGGGCACGTCGACTTCTCAACTTTGAGAAACTTGTTGAGCTAAGCTCTTATAACTCTTGCAGACTTCTAAATCGAGATCGCACTTGGAACTAGAAGGCTTGGAAGTTGATCTTAGAGATGAGAAAATTAAGCTCTGGGGATTTACTCACTAAAGAATAGAAAGAATGAGAAGAGATAAGTGAGTAGGAATAGGAAATCCATGTCTATTTACAGGTATTTTGTGGACAGAGTTCGGGTAGAATATTTGAATTTTTTTGACCGTTAGGAGCCGCAAAATCTAGGATTTTCACAAATGTCTGGTTTTCTAAATTTTCCCAGATCGAGTTCGGTCCGAGCTCAGCCAGAACTCTGCCCTAGTTTGGATGTCAAGAATGGTATGGTTCAAAACAGTTTTTGGAATGAGTTTGGTTTGATTGGGCTTTTTGTGGATGGGTTATAGGCTTGCATAAGTGGACTTGTCGGGCTTATTTGAGTGGACTTATTAGTACAAAATGCGACTCGATGTACATAAGTCTTAGACTCAATAAAGTATAAAATTATATTTAAGAAAAATAAGTACAACCAACAATCATTACAACATTTATTGAGTCTTTAGTTAGATCGGTTGTGCCATATTGCAGCATATTGAAATATGGTTTAGTTAATTATCAAAATCAAGTTGACTGAGATCGAATGGGCTAACATTTATGGGTAATTTTGATATCGTCCTATTTATGTATTGATTGAATGCTCAAGATGCTACGATAGAATTCCATGTTGGCAATGTTATCTTTTTTGTTCTTGATGAGGAGTTCTCATTCTCTAGAGGAGGGATGGAGTCTTCACTAGTTACCCTACGGATGGCAGTAGCCGATGAGGTACAGTTTTCTAAAATAGTTTACGAGTTTCCCGATGTATCTTCTGAGAAGCTTCCAGGTATGCCTCCAGTTTGGGAGATTGAGTATTACATCGACTTGATTATAGAAGTAGATATGGTATCAGTGAGAGTTACAAGATGTCTCCTCTAGAGTTGGTGGTGCAATACCAGACCATCGATGTGCTTAGGACCAAAGGATACATTCGTCCTAGTGGATCGCCTTGGGGAGCTCCGACCCTTCTTGTAAGGAAGAAAGATTGTTCATCGTGCATGATCATCGACTATCGTCAACTCAACACAGTAACCATAAAGAAAAAAGTATCCCTTGCCCATGATAGATGACTTGTTTGATCAGCTAGTTGAGTAGCGGTGTTTTCGAAGATCAATTTACAGTCTGGGTACCGTCAGATCAGTATCAAAGAGCAGGATATACCCAAAACAACATTTTGATCAAGATATGGCCATTAGGTGTTTTTTCTTATGCCATTTGGAGCAACTAATGCGTCGCCAATATTCATGGTTCTCATTAATCGCATCTTCATGTCCCACTTAGACAAATTTGTGATAGTGTTTATTGATGATATCTTGGTCTACAGTCGGACTGAGACAGAGCATGGGCAGCATCTTTGCATGGTTCTTCAGACTCTTCGGGAGCATAAGTTATACGTGAAGTTCAACAAATGTGATTTCTAGCTTGATCATATCTCTTTCTTAGGACATATAAGTAAAAGAGGTGGTGTTGAGGTGGAACCCAAGAAGGTAGAGGCTATCAAGTATTGGCCAGTACCTCATACAGGTTCAGATATATATAGTTTTCTAGGATTAACAGGTTACTACAGACGATTTATGGCATAATTTTCTAGGATCTCTGCACCCTTGACACGACGAACATTTAAGGATGTGCACTTTGAGTGGTCAGACGCTTGTCAGGCTTCCTTCGTGAAGCTTAAGCAGAGTTTTATTTCGGCTCCTATTCTGACACTCCCCATCGGACTAGGTGGGTTCACAGTGTATTTAGATGTGTGGGACTGAGGGCTCGGATGTGTCCTTATGCAACATGGTGGAGTTATAGATTTTGCGTCTCGACAGCTTCGGGACCATAAAAAAAACTATTCAACACACAATTTTCAGTTGGCCACAGTTGTGCTTACACTCAAGCTCTGGAGACATTATTTAAGCATCCATAAGGATGGAATAATCCGATTTGGGAGTCATCTTTATATGCCGAGCAAAGATATCCAGTACAAGATTATGTCAAAGGCCCACAGTTCTTAGTATTTTGTTTATCAAAGAGGGACAAAAATGTACAGTGATATTCGTCAACATTTCATATGAAATTGGATGAAGAGAAAGATAACTTAATTTCTCTCTCGGTGTTTAGTTTGCCAGCAGGTCAAGGCTGAACATCAGAGACCAGCCAGACTTCTTCAGCCTTTATCGATTTCGGAGTGGAAGTATGAGCACATTATTTTTGACTTTGTGACAGGTTTTTCTAGATCTCCAACTGGTAGAGATGTTGTTTGGGTAATAGTGGATCGACTCACGAAGGTACCTCACTTTCTACCTTTCAAAGTTGGTCAGTCTACATAGCAGTTGGCCGAGATGTATATGAGGCAGATTATCAGATTGCATGGAGTACCAATTAGTATAGTTTTAAACAATGATTCCAAATTCACTTCGCATTTATGGCAGAGGCTTCAGCAAAGTTTGGGTACCCATTTGAGCTTTTATAAAAACCCTAATTTTTTGGGATTTTTTAATTTATTTTATATAATTTTTATATATTAAACCATATTATATTTTTAATTATGGCTGTATAGGCACTTTGTCGTAGCTTTGATTTTTGAAGCACAACATTGACCAATTTTTCGAAACAAGTTTCATATTCATGTTCTAGACGAATTCACCTTTATTTTGGTATATCATGTCCCACTCAAGCATGTTTTCTTGTACTACATATTTTTTGCACAACTTTCAGGTCAAATGACCATTTTACCCTTTGTCATAATTTTCATATATTTTATCAATTCCGATTTGAGGCCCAAATCCAATCCGAACTTTTCGATCCAATATATCATTTTGACCTATTTTGATCCTACTACACACATGTCAATGGTGTGCCACTCAATCGACTTTCCATGTGCTATTTATTTTTAAATGGCACACAAGACTAAACTATAGACTGATTGGACTCGTTTTGATCCAAATAATTCCACCGACCCAAAACTAGACCAACTGGGATTCAAGGAGCCTATTCTAGGGTACCCTAACCTATTAGAATAATTTTAGACTAAATTTCTTATGAATTAATTATGACCATATTAAATCAAATCTATTTAATCCAACTCCATAACAACTTTTCTATTTTGGACTCGATTTAATAATATAAGATAAAACTTTGTGTATCTTTTAAAATAGGAAACCAAATCCTACCAACAAAGCCCTATTAAATCCCAACCCTTACAAAATTAATTCTTTAATTTTAAATCAGTTTGGCCGGGCCCCATATCCCTATTCTCCCCAGAAACCGAGCACACAAGTTTTATTTCCCATATTTTTGAACATATTTTTCTACCTAACAAAAACTCATCACCCGACCTCTTTTAACCCTCCTACCACCTTTATCTCGACCTTAGGACACCCCCTAAAACCCCAACACCTTCTCGAGGAGCCTCAGCCCCTAATTTGGTCAGTACGAGACGCGAAAGGTACCCGATGTCGACCGAACTTGTGCTGAATTCATCACAACAGGTACATTGTTTTGCATCTAGGTTTTCGTCTACTTACCGACATTATCTTCTCATGAACCAAAAACTAATAGAAAGATCTCTGTATCTATTTTCATGTCCAATTGGCCATCCACATAGTTCCAAACGATTTGTTTGGAGCATCCATTTTGCTACAAGATGTCCAGCCAGACAATTCTTTCGTGTGCGAGTTTTCGGCAACTTTCGGACCACTTCGACTCTTCCTAAATTTTTTATAAGAATATAGATATGCTAATATTTCTAATGAATATACTTTTGCAGTATTTTACTTAGGTTTACTATTTTTATAAAATTTGGAGTTGTTACCGTAATGTCGGAACACCGAAAACTCATAGATTCTATGTGTCATATGCTTCAGAAAATCATGAGACTTCTCCAAAATAAATATTGTGCATATTTTGATAAGAAAAATATATATTTTTGTATATTTAAAATATTTTTCCAGAATTAATATTTATAGAAAATTTGTCGTTTCTGGAGCTAAACTATGGAACAACTCTAAATATATTGATGTAGAATCAATACAAGACTTGTATACATATTTTTCTATGAATAAAATATATTAACTATTATTATAGAATATATTATTTTTCCAGAATTAAAAAAATATTTTTATGTTATTAAAATATTATTTTATAATATAGATTTAATACTATATATGCTAGATTGATATGTTAGTTTGATACTAGTTTTCTTATAAATAATGTAGTCTAAATTTTATGATAAATATTTTAGTATATTTTTCCAAAAATAAATATAATATGTTTACTATATAAAAATATTATTTTATTATATTGATTTAATACCATATATTATGGATTGGGTCATATATATAGTAAATGCTAGTTCCGTAGATTATGTCTAGTAGGATCTATATATAGTAAGTCTATAAATAGTATGTGTTAAGGCATAGATATCATTTATAGATGAAATTATTTATTCTAGGAGTGGGTAACAGGTGTAGCGAGGATCTCTGAGCTGTACCGTCATATTTGCAATTGGAAGTTGCAGGCAAGTGTACCTTGCCAATGTTTCAGTACCTTTATTCTTTCCTTTTATTATTGCATATTTATTTTCTCGTTCACGATCATTAAGGACGTAGGGCTAGTTGATACTTAGCGTCCGAATTGATTCGGGTGCCGATGTCGTCATATAGATATCGGAGGTCGATACTAGGCATGACGATTATGTTATTCGTGTTTCATTGACACGATTGACCACAAGACAATGACACGATTCATGATGTAGAGTTTACATGAGTATTCATGGTTATAGACTTTGTGATAGGATAATAGATTGATACTTGCGCTTGTGACTTGTTATACTGGACTTGACTTGCTAGTTCTAGACATGGGGTGGGGAGGACATTACCGTCATATCTGGCTACCTTGACACATTTGGCCTTGTCTCTATAGTCGGGACTTGGTTGTTACCTGACTCGTTTGTCACTGTCTCTATACCTGAGCTTTGGTGTTATCTTGACACGTTCACACAAGGTACCATGATATGGTGCCTTGGGTGTCAGTTACGGAGGTGCTTGTGATCCTCAGTACTTGAAGCCTGATATCAGAAAAAATATTCTTATGTGCATATCACTTAGACTGGTTGGAGGAGTTACCCTTTAGTTCAGATTTTCTTTACTGTTATAATAGCATATTTTTTTGTACCTTACTATATCTCCTGAGGACCTGGTGATCTCTCTAGGTAGTTGGTCATGCAGAGATAGTCCGCTGATCATGGAGATATTATTGTATCTGGCTCAGGTATTTTAGCGTGCTTTTATATTTATTCATTATTTCTTTCTGCTATTTAGTCTTGTTTGTAGACCTATATCATTTTACGGGTAAAATTGAACAAATATGTTATTGGGCTGGATACCATGGCATATTCTGTTCATTCTTGATGTTACTTATCCTATGGATTGAGATAGATATATTTATAGTTGATTGATAGATAGAATTATAACACCAAGGCATCTTATACGTATTCGAGCCGGACTAGAGTCCACTCGATTCGTAGCTGGTATATATACGCACACTTGGTCCTACATAATTTGGGCTGGGGTGTTATATTTTTTTTGGTGGCCCATGCAGTCAGAGCATATCATTTCGGTTATCTTATTATCCCGAGCGAGCCTGCAATATGATATTATATTATGATCTCAATCCACAATTGCTTTGAAAACCATTTTGTTTTTATCCTGCCACGATCGCTTACACTTTTGGGATACGAGTACGTAGCCTAGTCTAGTCTACGCCGTAGTACCAACGGTAGTATGCCGTATAGACCTCAATATCAAATACAACAAAATCATATCTATTTGCTCATACACAATAACTATTTTATTTACAAACAAACCCACCAAATTTTAAATAAAAGAACTATCTAATCTATCTTGAATCTAAGGTCGGCCTCAAAGATCTCTATCTTCCTCGTATGGTCCATAACGCAAAAGTAGGAAGCATGACAAGTTATCTACAACGATCCAGTCAGAAAGGAGCAAAGTACAACACTATTACAATAATGTAACTTAATACAAAATAAGCTAGACAAGTAAAGATGAAGTAGAGAATAAAGAAAACATGTATATGCACTAGAAATAATAAACATGTACAAGAAATAATTAGCAAGAGCATGTATGAATGGGACAACTAGCAATGAACATGTACAAGTAAAACAGACAGTACATTTAAAATACCTTTTGACATATGAACGATTGGGCTACTATAGCACATCATAGATGACTATCCATATTATAAGGTACAACTAACCCTTACATGAGGAGTATGACTTAGCTATCCACATTAACATTTATTGGAGTTTGTTCACATACCTACTTAGCATTTCCTCTTCCAACTCACTAAACAATCAATAAACGAGTAATGATACAACAAGCCTATCGTGTTATAACCGTGTCTCAACTGGAAACTCAATGAAACACAATAAAGATTAGCATTATAATGCAATAAGAACATAAAGCAATAGTGTACTTGCCTGAAATTAAGTTGCAGTTGTTGCGTGACTTGATCAGGTTGGCACAGAATAGTCGCAGATGTCATAACTACGTAAGATGGACTATAATGATGGAACAGACCACGCCATTGGGTCCAGGACAGTCCGATTAGCCTAGGGTCGATATGAAGTAGTCAGAAATTCTCAAGGAAATAGAAAAGCACGATTAGACACGGTCATGATTCGATATTCGAAGAGAATTCGTATAAAAGTATTTATAACCACTTTCGAAAAATAGTTGGATATTTGAAAACTATTAGTCAAGATAATTTTTTGAAAAAAAACATATTTAAGTCAAAAACTATAATTTTAAATAGATAGAAAAATATTTCAATATTTTAAGATTTCTAAATCCAATTTGTAGTCAATGAAAAGCCAAACCTAAAAAATATATTTTTATTACAAATATAAATTCTGAGACAATTATATATTTATATATAATATATATATATATATATATATATATATATATATATATATATTTATATTTTATATATATATATATATATATATATATATATTTAATATATATATATATATATATATATATATATATATATATATATATATATATATATATATATATATATATATATGTGTGTGTGTATAATAACAATAGAAATAATAACATAAATAATAAGTATCAATAATTATCTTAATAAATAATAAATCATAATAATAATAACAATACTATACTACACACTATACATACATACATACATATATATATATATGTATATAAATATATATATATATATATATATATATATATATATAAAATATATATATATATATATATATAAAATATATATATATATATATATATATATATAAAGATTCACAAAATCGATATTCTCATTATTATCGAACCAAAAATCCCCCCAAAAAGATTAAAATCGATCCAGCTGCAACTCGGCCTCCCCCAGGCCATTGCTGGGAGTAGCGACATCTGGATCCTCGGAGCGGAGGACGTCATCCTCGGAGTCATTCATGACTCCAAGCAGGAATTATCTTGCTGGGCGGAACACCCTCTCCTTTCTAAACGCATCATCCTATCTGCGGTGCACGGCAGCTGCGACATTGCAGAGCGGAAACAACTTTGGAATGACCTTCTTGACATTCACACCAACCACAGCGTATCCCCGTGGCTTTGCGTTGGGGACTTTAACGCGATTACCAGCGGAGAAGAAAAAATCGGAGGTCGCCCGCCGTCGCCATCAGCCATGTCAGATTTCAACAACTTCATCTTCAATGCCCACCTATCCTCTCTCCAGTTCATCGGCAATGCTTTCACCTGGTGCAACATGCAGGAAGGAGATCGCCGCCAATACTCCCGCCTAGACAGGGCCCTCACGAGCTTCCATTGGGACGAAATGGGGCTCACTTCCAGCCTCTCCCACCTCAATACTTCAGAATCTGACCACGCGCCGCTGTTGATTGAAATAAAAAACTCGGCCAACCCCATCAAGAAGAACTTTCGATTCCTCAACTTTTGGACCGATCACCCTCAATTTTTGGACATTGTTCAGGAAGCGTGGAATCGGGTTGATGCTCCCGACCCCCTCGTCCGAGTTAGCAACAAGCTTAAAGAAACAAGGAAAGCCCTGACCACTTGGAGCAAACAAGCCTATGGGGACATTTTTCAAGCTGTGCGGACTGCAGAGGACGACGTCTCGCGGGCCGAGGCCAGATTCGCTTCGGAGCGCTCTCCGATGGCTAGGACAGCCATGAACCTCACCAAAGCGATGCTCAAATTCAGGATCAGAATCGAGACCGATTTCTGGAAGCAAAAAGCCAGGTTGAAATGGGACAACGAGGGGGATAAAAACTCCAAATATTTTCATGACTGTGTCAAAGGTCGCAGAAGGCAGCTATCGATTCATCAAATCATCGACGAAAGGGGAAACATCATTTCTGATCATAAGAACATCCAAGCGGCCGCTGCGGAATTCTACTCCAAGTTATTTGCCAAAGAGACGGTCCACAAAGACAACTCCTTCCTGAATGTCATTCCACAACTCATCAGCGACACCGACAATGCTCAACTGGAGTTGCAACCCACCGTGCAGGAGGTGACCGACGCGGTTTGGGCCCTGGATGCGAACAGTGCACCCGGCCCGGACCGTTTTTCGGGAGTGTTCTTTCCCACCTGCTGGGATATTATCAAACAGGACATCACTGATGCGGCCATTGCATTTTTCGAGGGAGCCACTTACCCCAAAGCAATCTCTAGCGCCAAGTTGATCCTTATCCCAAAAAATTCCAACCCCGAATCTTTTCGAGACTTTCGTCCCATCAGTCTATGCACTTTCACAAACAAGATCATTTCCAAGATTATAGCAACCAGAATGGCCGGTTTATTCCCCAGGATTATCTCCGAGGAGCAAAGTGGATTTGTTCGAGGAAGAAATATCCAGGACAACATCATGCTAGCTCAAGAGTTAATCACTTGCATGAAGTTTCCAACAAGAGGGGGAAACATCGCCATCAAACTCGACATGGAGAAAGCTTATGATCGCCTGGATTGGCAATTTATTATCTGGGTTTTCAGAGCTTTCGGATTCTCGAAAAACTGGACCAACACAGTGTGGAGATCCATTAGCAATTCCTGGTTCTCGACGGTTATCAACGGTCAGGCCGATGGATTCTTTAAATCAACTCGCGGTGTTAGACAGGGCGACCCTCTCTCATCCACTGTTTTTATCATCGCGGCCGACGCTTTGAGCAGAAACCTTAACAACATGATTAATACCCCCAACTTCCAGCACTATCATACCTCTAGCGGCTGTCCCTTCATCACCCACCTGGCCTTCGCCGACGATGTTCTCATATTCTCGTCTGGGGATATTGGAGCGATGGAAGTGGTGCATCACACTCTGCAGAGATACTCCAGATGCTCCGGTCAGAAAATCAACACCGCCAAGAGCGTCATTTACGCCCACCACAACTTCAATCGAGAGAACGCACTCGGTCTCTCCAACTTAACGTCCTTCAATGTTACCCATCCTCCCTTCAAATACCTGGGATGCCCCCTTGTGTATGGGTAATCCAACTCGGGCATCTTCGAGGAGTTGATCTCTAGAATCAGGAAAAAACTCGAGGGGTGGCACAATGCCACTTTATCCCCAGGTGGCAAGATGATTCTTATCAACCATGTTCTCACTTCTATCCCAATCCACACCTTGGCCATGTGTTCCCCGCCCAAGAAGGTTCTAACCTCGATCGAACAGACATTTTGCAAATTCTTTTGGGGGCAGGACAAAGGCTAGGACAAGCATCACTGGGCGAGTTGGGACTCTATGGCGCGCCCTACCGAGGAAGGGGGCCTAGGCTTCACCAAACTCTCCCACATCGTTAAAGCCTTCTCGTTGAAACTGTGGTGGACTCTGCGGACAAGCAACAACTTATGGACCAGGTTTATGAAAGCCAGATACTTCAAGCACAGTCACCCAGCAGTCGCCATATCCAACAGCCGATCCTCGGCGGCGTGGCGTCGCATTATCGATGGGAGGGCGTACGCCGAACCCATTATGAGACTCCAATTGGGCGACGGTCACTCGGACCCTTTTCTGGAGAGATGGATTGGAGATAGCATGATCCGGAGTATCACGGAGACCCCTCGTAACAGCAGGATTAGTGACCTGTGGGATCTCAGTTGTAACGACTGGAACTGGGATAAGATTCGTGATTGGTCCGGAAATGAAACTGTGGAGAGCATTCGCCGATGCAGAGTTAGAATCGAAAACGACGACGATGCTTGGAGATGGTCGCTCGAGGCTTCGGGGGCATTCTCGATGCGGTCGGCGAGACGCACAGCTCGAGCCAATGGACTTCCGAATCCTACCATTGCTCCCTACTGGCACTCGTGCATACCTAAGAAGTGGTCCGCGCTGATGTGGAGAATCATCAGGCAGAAACTACCCACTGACGAGATTATGAAGACCATAGGGTTCCACTTAGCATCAGCCTGCAACTGTTGTGCTGACCGTCAGATGGAGAATATTGACCACATCTTCCATCAAGGGGAGCTGCCGGGTCACATATGGAGGATCTTTAACCAGCTGTGCAGCATTGAGTCAGGCAGTGGGCGCTTCCACGATCTGGCAAACTCTTGGGGTTCTGCCTCCCACGGACACCAGATCGTCGCAGCGGCCGCCACGTGGGTCATTTGGAAGAATCGCAACAAGGCTAGATATGAAGGTCTCCACTACACGGCCAACCAGCTCATCAAGGAAGTCTTCCGCCAATGTCGTAAAAGGAGCACCCGGTGCGCTCACAGCTCGAGGGCTTTCTGGTCCGCAGTCCTTCCCTAGATCGCGTTGATTATCGGACCCCCCGTCCTCTTTCTTTTTTTTGGTGGTATACTTGTATAGGCTTCAGCATTTTGCGCCTTGTATACTTGTTCAGGCTTCGGTCTTCGAGCCTTGATTAATAAAAATGGGGGGGCTTTTATTAAAAAATAAAAATAAAAATAAAAATAAAAATAATATATATATGTATATATATATATATATTTATATATATATATATATATATATATATATATATATATATTATATATATTATATATATATATATTTTATATTTTTTTATATTTTATATATATATATATATATATATATATATATATATATATATAAAATATGTATATATATATATATATATATATATATATATATATAAAATATATATATATATATATATATATTTTATATATATATATTTTATATAAATATAAATATATATATATATATATATATATATATTTTTATATATATATATATTCTTTATATAAAATTATATATATATATATTTCTTTATATATACTATATATATATAATATATATATATATATAATATATAATATATAATACTTATATATATATATATTCTTGTATATAAAAAATATATATGGGGTTTTGGGGTTGGCTTCCTCTGGAAGGAGCCCTCCCGCTCTTCGAGTACCCCCTCTCCTCCCCCGGCCATGGCCGGGCGGCCGGCCGCTCACGGGCGTCTCCCTCCCCGCCGTGAATCCCCTAGCCTCCTCGGCTGCCGGGGCTTCCCCCGGCCGCTTCTCTCGCGGGGAGCCCCTCCCCCACCCAGGCCGGCGTCTGCTTGACGTGCGGCGGCCCATCCCTCTTCCTCCCTCTTCCTCGGAGTAGCCGCCGCCCTCGGCGTCGTTGGCGTCGACGGCGCCTATGGTCGTTCTCGGATCCCTCCCTCCTCGGCCCTCTGTCGGCTTCTCTCGTGGCTGCACGCGCCGCGTGGTCTCCTTCTGGCCCTTCGTCCCTTTCGGCCGTCGTCTCTGCCACTACGCCACCCCCTACGGTCGCAGCCCCACCCCCCGCTCCTACCTCCCTATGGCGGCGCTCCGAGGCCACGGATCCTCCTCCTCCCTCGTCTATCGGTGTCCCCTCGGCTCTGCCTGGATCGCCTACTCCGGCTCCTCCGGCCCAGGCGCCCTCCGCCCTGGCTGGCGCATCTCCCCGGCGCCTCCTCCCCCCATGCCTCTCCCCGCGTCGGCAGCGGGCTGCCTCCCTACGCCACCTCCTTCGTCCGTGCCTCCTCTCGCCTCGGCAGCGGTCCCCCTCTCGGCGCCCCCCGCCTCGGCCGAGGGCTCCCTTCCCCCTCCCGACGCCCATCTCGCTGTGCCCCCATCTTCCTCGGCGGTGGTCAGCGACCAGGCCCCCACCACCCTGCGGTGGTACTGGAACCCAGCCCAGCCGACGGCACCCCACTGGTTCTATCCCGTCCATGGCGGCTCTGGCCTCCCCGCCGCTTCGTCGTGGGGGTCGTGCTACTATTACTAGCCCTCTCCCCCTCCTTCGTGGGCGTCATCCTCCCCATCGCCGGAGTCAAGCTCCCCCTCGAGCGATCTCCCCTGGCACCCTCCCACCGATCTCCTCCTCCCTAGTTCTCCTCTCCAGCCTAGAGCGCCCGGGGTGTGCCCCCACGCCGGCTCCCTTCCTCCGACGCACTCCTCCCCCGGGGCGAGCCCCCGTCCTCTTCTGCTCGGACCGCACCCCCACCCTTCGGCGGGACTGAGCCCCCCTCGTCGGACTGCGACGGCACCTCAGGCCCCGCGCCTTCCCTCGGGAGCCGCGCCCTCCTAGGACAGGCCCCTTCCCTTCGGGTCCTCGGGAAGCGTCCCCTGTCTCCTCGGGACCCGATCTCGTGAGGCCTGAGCCCCCCCTTGGGACGCGTGCAGCGGGACTGTTCCCTCCTTTTTTGTGGTTTTTTGAGTTTTCGAATTTCATTCGAAATTCGAATTTGGCTGTCCAGCCGTCTTCATGTATCTTGCTTTCCATTCAATAAAATCTAGTTTTCGAATATATATATATATATATATATATATATATATATATATATATATATATATATATATATATATATATATATATATATATATATATATTCTTTTTCTTTTCTTCGTATATATTTATATATATATATATATATAAAGAAAAGAAAAAGAATATATATATATATATATATATATTTATATATATATAAATATATATAAAAATATATATATAAATATATATATAAAAATATATATATAAAAATATATATAAAAATATATATATTTTTATATATATAAAAATATATAAAAATATATATATAAAAAAAAAATATATATATAAATATATATATATATATATATATATATATATATATATATATATATTTGAAACTGTCGATACTGCAATATTGATTTCGATATTTTTTTTAGAAATGGCCCAATATGGATTATGATTTGATATTGAAACTATATATATATATATATATATATATATATATATATATATATATATATATATATATATATATATATATATATATCCATTTATTAGGACTGGCCCAATAATTTAAGCCCAATCCAAACATAATAATTTAAACAAAACCCAAAGGATACAGTATTATGGGCTTGAAGCCCAATTCTTAGGGTTTATTGGGCCTTGGTCCTTAACCTCAAACCCATCCCGATATCATTTTATGCTTGGAGGAGAAAGGATGCTCTCCTGAACAAAGAAATTAAGAAAGGAAGGAAGAGAAAAAGCAAAAGAAAAATGTAGAGAGCTCACCTTCCGAGCGTTGGCGGCCGATGGAAGAAGATGACCGGAGGCGCCGGTCTGCAAGGGTGGCGTACGAGACTGGGGTTGCTAGCGAGTGCGTCGACGGAAAGATCCGGCACGGGAAGCGCGATGCTGGGTCGAAGCTGGTCGGATCTGGCCTCGACGAGGTGCATGTGGCGGTCAGGACGCAGGCCTTGGTATGGTGGAGACGCGATAAGTGGTTCGGCTAGCAGCGTCGAGTTAGCCCCGCTTGGGAGATGAACTAGCCGGCACAGGTTTTTGTGGACGACGGTAGAACTTGGTAGCAGAGGTCGACGCTCTGCGCTTGAGGCTGGTCCAGCACAGTGGGTGGAGGAGGTTGGTAGCTCTGTGGAGAATCGAGGAGTAGAGGGGCATGGTGGCGTAGATCCGATCGTTGGTAGTCAAGATCTGCTAGTCTCGGGGCTTGACCAAAGATGGTAGACTCTATGTCGAGATCAGAGGTTCAACAAACGTTCACCTTCTGATAATTCTTGAGATCCAAGAGGAACACTATAATATGAATCTGATTACAAAAGCAACAATAATCAGAAAAATAAATCTTATGTTCTTCCTCGCAATCGCAGTTGCTGACTGACAGAACTGAGTTCAGAAAATAAATCTCACGTTCTTCCTTGCAATCACAGTTACAGACGGACAGAACTGAGTTACAACTCAGATGAAGGAGAAGAAAGAAGAAAGAAGAAGACTAAAGGTTCTTATTGGGGTGATTAAGATCACCATTGCTCAAAGCAAGATTCGCCCCACCACGATCTGCTTCCAAGAACCAGCAAGTTTACGAAGATCTTCTGGAACGCTCGTAAGTCAATATTTGAGACTTGAACGGGCTTCATGGACTTTACAGACTCCCTTAACTCTCTTCTTGGTGCATCTTTCAAAGGAGGCTAAGGGTCTCTATTTATAGAGTGGAGTTGAGACTTTATCTCTTCTTCTATCCGATGTGGGACTAAAATACCAATACTCAAAAAATAGAGTTTAATATTTTAGATCATCCCACAATCAGCATAGAAGTGTGCCAGTCCACGCCTACCCCCCGAACACTCCCGTGCATGCACGAGACATCTTGGAGTCCGTGTCCGAATCCGAGTTCGTACCACAAAAATCAAGTTACATCTTTGTTGGAATTAATCCTTTTTCCTTCTAGGAAAATACTCCCATATGGCACAAACTTGTGCCCCACTACACCTCATGTGCACACCTCAACACAAGCAATGCATTATATTGAGATAATCACCATTTGGTGTAGCCGATGTGGGACTATCTTTTCTAGTCCAAAGGCAAAAACACCAATAATCCTCCACATATCTCAATATATGGGTTGAGCGTTCCCCACAGTGACTGTCCATCATGCATTAGGAGAGATATCGCCACGACTTGAATCTTTCCGTATAGGTTAAATAACAGCATGATACAAGAATGGACTAAGCCTTGAATTCTGCACCATAACTGCAATTCTTCCTACTCACATAATGACAACAACTATGCTTCTGGCTGCACATTAAAGGCCTTGTGCCAGCCTGGTATCAGTGTATAATTTTTGGGTATCTACAAGTTTACCCTCAAGAGACGGCCTGATATCTCTGTCCATACACTATAGGTGAGTTCTTTATAAAGAGTCATGGCATGAAGCATTGCGCTTCTTTGCGATGCTACGCCGCTATGACATCGCTTAAAGTCGAGGCTTTACCCCACCTGGGTACCTCATCGTAGTGTCATACTACTGTAGCATGAGGTCACAGGCCTCTTTGTAGTGCCAAACTACCCAGCATGAAGCCTTGTGCTTCCGTACGGTGTTACGCCGCTATGATATGGCTCGCAAAGCCGAGGCTTTACCTTACCTGGTACCTCTTTATGGTGTCATGCCACTGTAACATGAGGACATCATCCTCTTTGTAGTGCTGTCTACCTCTCTTTATTACGATTATCATACAGCATTAGGCTACCTGCCTATTTGCGGTGCTACTTCCGCTGTGACTTGGCTTGCAAAGCCGAGGCATTACCCCTACCTGGGAACCTCATGGTGAAGTCACCTTACTGTAGCATGGAGTTACACTCCTTGTAGTACTGCACTACTGTGCTTCCTGTAAAGCACTTCAGGCATTCACTCTGCCTGAGAACTCATTATGGCATTTAAGCCAACCTTCCCACAGGATCCATTTTCCGTAGAAAATAACAATAGACAACAGCGGTTGTAGGTCAGTAACCTTTCCATGTCACAGAGGACAAGTACCCACCGTTCCTGATATTCTTCTGGTTAATAGTCCACCCTTGAACCAAAAGCTAGATGCCTAGTAGATTTTTCTTTGAACTAATAGCATAAAACTTTATAGTAGGATTGTAATAACACAATATCAGAATGCCTTCAAGCCCATTTTACAAGCTGTATCATCGACCAGCTGGCGCTTGAGGCCCTTGGTGAACGGATCCGCCAGGTTCTTCTGACTCTGAACATCAATCACTGCAATAACACCCCTCTTGATGAGATCGTGTATTACCCTGTGCTTCAACCACATAGTCCTCTTCTTTCCGTTGAAGAGGTCATTTGATGCCACCGTCGTAGTCGCCTGGTTGTCGTAGTATATCGGTATCCCCGGTATTTGTGCCCCAACCGCTGGAAGATCATACATGAGCTTTCGAAGCCATTATGCTTCCTCCGCTGCGGTATCAAGTACAAAGAACTCAGATTCCATGGATAACCGCGAGAGCATAGTCTACTTCTTCGATTAATTCCACGATATAGCAGCTCCATCCATTATAAAAATGTATCCACCTGTGGACCTCTCGCTCTCCACTTCTGAGCACCAGCTGGCATCACTGAAACCTTCCACTACCGGCAGATCTTCGCTGCAGTGCAGTGCATATGTCTGAGTCTTCTTGAGATATCTCATAACCCGTTTCACAACTTTCCGGTGCTCAATGCCTGGGTTGCTCGTGAAACGACTCAGCATTCCCATAGCGAAAGCTATGTCAGGCCTTGTGACAGTAGTAGCATACATCAAACCCCCGATTACGCTTGCATACTCTAGCTGCCTGACGCTTTTCCCTGAATTAGGCTTCAGCTTCAGATCATACTTGTACGGTGTATCGATTCCTGAAAGATCCTGATACTCGTAACGAGTGATCATCTTCTCAACATAATGAGACTGTGACAGCGCTAGTCCAGTGTCTAACCGGATGATCTTGAGTCCCAAGACAACATCAACATCCCCCAAGTCCTTCAAACTGAACTTCGTCGAGAGGAACTTTTTTGTCTCTGTGACACAGCTTATATCCGTACCTAGGATTAGTATGTCGTCCATGTATAGACAAACGATGACTCCTCTTCCGTCAGCAAACTTCGTATAGACACACTTGTCTGTTTCACTGATCCTGTAGCCATTTGACCTTATGACTTTGTCAAACTTCTCATGCCACATTTTGGGAGCTTGCTTTAAACTGTACAGAGATTTTACCAACTTGCAAACTTTGTCTTCAACACCTTTGACGACAAACATTTCTGGTTGTTGCATGTAGATCTCTTCGGTCAGCTCGCCATTCAGGAATACCGTTTTCACATCCATCTGATGTATCACCATCTTATGTATCGCTGTGAGAGCAATCAACATTCTGATGGTGGTCATCCGGGCTACTGGAGCATATGTGTCAAAGTAGTCGATCCCCTGCTTCTGAGAAAACCCCTTTGCCATTAGCCTGGCCTTGAACTTGTCAATGGTTCCATCAGCTTTCTTCTTCTTCTTGAAGATCCACTAGCATCCGATAGGTTTTGCTCCTTCAGGTAGATCAACCAACACCCAAGTGTTATTGGAGGTGATTGATTCAATTTCATTGTCTATCGCCTTCTTCTAGAAAATATCATCTCTGGTCTTCATCGCCTCATCATAGGTAAGTGGATCTGCTTCCACATGATAGGTGATGAAGTCATCTCCGAAGTTCTTCGGCCTCCTCACACGCTTCGCTGACGGCTCAGCGAGTTTTGGTTCAACCGTTGTTTCAACA
Organism: Iris pallida; assembly: GCA_029216955.1. Taxonomy (NCBI): domain Eukaryota; kingdom Viridiplantae; phylum Streptophyta; class Magnoliopsida; order Asparagales; family Iridaceae; genus Iris; species Iris pallida. Next base: position 2,830,470 of record JANAVB010040018.1, on the reverse strand, counting down.
ATAACATCTTCTTGGACTACTTTATTGAAACTTCAGTTTCTTGTGCACCCTCATTGTTTTCTGGTATATCCGCAAAAATAATATTCATGTGCCTTGCAAATTTATCTTCAAAATATTCAGTATCTCAAGATTCGATGATATTATTTGACTTGATATCAAGAAATCTCCGAGCATCACTCTTCTCGGTATACCCCAAGAAGATCGTCTTCGTAGTCCTTGTCTCCAGCTTCTGAATCTTCAGATCTGGGAGCTTCATATAAGCCAGACATCCCCACACTCGAATGACATTCAAGTTAGGTCTGACTTTGAACCAGAGTTCATGAGGAGTTATGTCCGAAGTTGCATATGATACTCTATTTAGAATAAAAGTGGCCGTCAATGCAGCTTCTCCCAGTAGCATTTAGGAAGACCCGCAGTTAGCAGCATTGAGTTCATCATTTCTGTCAACGTTCTGTTCTTCCTCTCCGCTACTCTGTTAGATTGAGGAGAATATGGAGCAGTAGTCTCGTTTATGATTCCATGTTCTTTGCAGAACAATATAAATTCATGAGACTGATACTCTTCGCCTCGATCACTTCTTAGCCTCTTGAGTTGTTGTCCAGTTTGCCGTTCAGCCTCGGCCCTGAACTCCTTGAACTTTTCGAACGCTTCGTCTTTAGACTTGAGCAAGTAGACGAATGCGTACTTTAAGAAGTCATCGATGAAGGTTATGAAATACTTTATTCCGGCTTTTGTAGAGAATTGCTTGAAGTCACAGATATCAGAGTGCACCAACTCCAGAAGATCTGTGCTTCGATTGACCCATGAAAAGGTTTCCTTGTGATCTTTGTCTGAGCACATACTTTACACTTCTCTACCTTACCCCCACATTTGGAGATAAGTCCTAGGCTAGATATTTTGTTAATTCTTTTACAGTGAACATGTCTTAGCCTATTATGCCACAACTCAAGAGAATGATCAGAATGAGCGATTACATTGATTACATTTGACTGGTTTACAAGCTAAATTTTGAACATCCCTTCAATTTAAAAAGCTTTTCCGAAGTATGTTTCCTTCTTGGATATCACCATCTGGCCAGCATTGATGTCCATCCTCAAGCCTGTGTTGCTAAGCAGGCTTCCAGAGACTAGGTTCTTTACAATCACCGAAACGTGCTTCACTCCTTGAAGCGTTAGAGTGTTCCCGGATGTGAGTTTCAGCTCCACAGTTCCGACCCCCAAAACTTCAGTTTGGGCTTGGTTTGCCATGATAACTTTCTCAGAAGTTGGCCGGTATGTAACGAACCATTCCTTGTCAGAGCAGACATGGCAGGTCGCACTGATGTCTATCCACCAGTCAGAGTCAGCCCCTACAGCTGTGACGTGAGCAATCATAACAGCAATATTAGAAACCATGGAAACCTTGCTAGGCTCACCTTGCTCAGCTTGTTTGGGCTTGGATTTGCATTCACTCTTATAGTGGCCATTCTTGCCACAGTAGAAGCAAGTCACGTGGGACTTGGACTTCTGTTTCTTGAACGAAGGACCCTTCACTTTCAGATTAGTGGAGTCCTTCTTCTTATGATGAGAATCCACCTGCTTTCCCTTGAACTCTCTTGTCTGCACCAAGTTGGCCTTAGCCAGTTGGTTGGACAGAGAGTCCATCTTCTGTTGAGATCGCATTTCGTCCTCAACGTGGATCTCTTGTAGGAGATCTTCCAAGCTAATGTCCAGCTTCTTCAAATGCATTCTAGCATAGAAGTTGCTCCAACCAGCAGGAAGTTTTGAGACTATCCCTACAACGACAAACTTGTCGATGAGGGGCATCTTCTCGTCATCTAACTTCTGGCGCAACTTCAGGAATTCCTTCACTTGAGGTAGCATCGCCATCTCGTCTTCGAAGAGCCACTTGTGGTACTTCTCGACGATAAAGATTTTGGACCTGTTCTTATTATCTTCATATAGCTTACCCAAAGAATCCCAGATCTCTTTGGCCTTCACCTTCTTAGAATATGACTCTGCCAGAGAGTCTTCCATAGAATTGAGAATTAGCAATTTACAGATGCTGTTTTTTCTCTTCCATTTTCTCTGCTTGACGAGGGCAGCAATAATAGCATCGGCAGTTCCTCCTTCTGGAATCGTCGGTTCATCCTCAATCAACACATGGTCTACGTCCACGAGTTAAAGATTAAGGGTGACCTTCCTCTTCCAGATTTGGAAATGTTTTCCGTCGAATTTTTCCAACTTGTTAAAGCTGGTATCGATGAAAGAAGCACGAGAGTTCTCCATCTACAAGGATCTTGCTTTGAGATTGTTAGTCTCGGGGCTTGACCAAAGATGGTAGACTCTATGTCGAGATCAAAGGTTCAAAAAACGTTCACCTTCTGATAATTCTCGAGATCCAAGGGGAACACTATAATATGAATCTAATTACAAAAGCAACAATAATCAGAAAAATAAATCTCACGTTCTTCCTCGCAATCACAGTTGCTGACGGACAGAACTGAGTTCAGAAAATAATTCTCACGTTCTTCCTTGCAATCACAGTTGCAGATGGACAGAACTGGGTTACAACTCAGATGAAGGAGAAGAAAGAAGAAGTGTAAAGGTTCTTGCTGGGGTGATTAAGATCACCGTTGCTCAAAGCAAAATTTGCCCCACCACGATCTGCTTCCAGGAACCAACAAGTTCACGAAGAACTTCTGTAACGCTCGTAAGTCAATATTTGAGACTTGAACGGGCTTCCGGGACTTTACAGACTCCCTTAACTCTCTTCTTGGTGCATCTTTCAAAGGAGGCCAAGGGTCTCTATTTATAGAGTGGAGTTGAGACTTCACCTCTTCTCCTATCCAATGTGGAACAAAAATACCAATACTCAAAAAATATAGTTTGATATTTTAGATCATCCCACAATCAGCATAGAAGTATGCCAGTCCACGCCTACCCCCCCGAACACTCCCGTGCATGCACGAGACATCCTGGAGTCCGTGTCCAAGTCCGAGTCCGCACAACAAAAATCAACTTACATCTTTGTTGGAATTAATCCTTTTTTCTTCTAGGAAAATACTCCTATATGGCACAAACTTGTGCCCCACTACACCTCATGTGCACACCTCAACACAAGCAATGCATTATATTGAGATACTCACCATTTGGTCTAGCTGATGTGGGACTATCTTTTTCAGTCCAAAGGCAAAAACACCAATAAGATCTGGTGGAGGAGAGTTCGGATCTGGCGACGGATGGTGGAGAGTGGGTCTCGGCGAGTCGAAAAGAAAGAGATGGCAAATAGTGGTGAGAATAATCGGTTGATCAAGAAGGAGGAGGTCGGGCTAGGGCTTTGGTTGTTCGTCGGTACGAGGGTGGTCGTGTGGAGTCGGTTGGCTGGGAGTGGTGATGCTGGTGTTGCTTGGTTAGAAAAGAAGGCGGGTGCTGGTGGTGTGTGCATGGGATCGGCAATACATCAGTTTGGCCGGTCGGACAGGGGGTGTAGCTGTCAGCGGCGGTGATTTGGCCAAGATGGTTGTGACGGTGGTGACGATTTGATGGTTGTGGTGTTGGCAGTAGGGGTACGACTAGGAGATGGACGAAAATAGGGTGCTGGCCGTGGTGGCTCAAACTAGATTTAGGATTAGGGTTTGGGTTAGGGATTTAAAAATTAGGGTTGTGTCGAAAAGCGGTGTCTTGTACGACATAGGATTGTGATCGTGTCCGGTGTGTCAGATACGAAAGAAAATATGTAACTGTAATAGAAAATATTGGAAGGAATTGGGTGGACATGGACACGGTACACGACAAAAAATTACTACGATGGGGTTGATGACTAATTTTGGGTTGTGAAATTTGTGGAGAAAACAAAGGGAAGTCTCCCTTTTATATAGGAGATAGGGAATTCCAAAATAGGGAAGGAATATGATTCAATGAATTAAGTCCTTCCATGAATGAAATCAATAAAGAAAAGATTGATTAAATCTCAATCCATAAATTATCACAATAATATTATTTAAAATAATATCTATATTTCAAATACTATTTAAAAATAGATTCTATAAATTTAAATCTTTAAAGATAATTGATAACAGTAAATTGAATAATTTTAAAATTATATTTTCATAAATAAAAAAGCAAATTTAAAATGACAAATCCTTAGTCAATGAAAATACCTTTTATAAAAACAAAATAAAATTTATTTACTAACTAGAAGATACTTAAAAATCAAAATAATCAATACATTTTTTAATAAATCGGGAAGTGGGCTTACATGCAAATCTACCCACCTTAGAAAAATTTCGTCCTCAAAATTTTAAAGGATACGAATAGGTATGACTAAGATTATAATAAAAAAGATGGTACGATTAATGATCGAAATTGGGAGCGAATAGAATCGAAATCTAGGAAAAGATGTGATTAGCACAATCAAATTATAGTCAGAATGGTCTAGTCACAACCAAAAATTCGTTAAGAATGATCAAATCAAAATCTTTCAACAAGAATTATTGTTTTACCAAAATTATTTAGGCACGATCATAGATTCAAAATCTAGGCATGATTATGAATCTACTGGATTGGAATCAAAGTCTTTTAATAGGTCTCAAATGATCGCTAGGTGGAAACCAAATGACGATTCGAGAATAAGAAAGGAAAGAAAGAGAGACTATAAGGTTTATTATCAAATTAAAGTTTGCGAACCATGAAAAATCAATAATCATATGCCAAAAGAATATTGTCCCTATATGTGAGCACCCTGAATTTCGGGTTGATTTTTTTATTTTATTTTATTTCCTGATTGATTGGTTTTGATAAATAATTTATTCTGTTATTTTTCCTAAGTGTACTTTCCTGTGCCATTGATATTTGGAGTATCAGGGATGTTCAACTCTGGAAATCTTCTTCACGAGTTTTTGAGTGGACAAGATTACCTTCATGACGGCATATGGTGTCCCACCCAAACTTGTTCCCTTGTGCTCTTTTTGCTTCGCTGAACTTCTGGTCGAATTAGACCGTTTGATCATTAATTGATTTTCCCACTCTTTTCCTTGATCATTTTTAGCACGCTACCGTGACTTTTAATTTTGGAGCGGAAGACCAGTCAGTTTCTTGAAACCAACTTCTCATTGAAGATCTACTCGAGTCGCTCTTCACCATTGACCTTCGTGTCCCACTCAGACACATCATTTTGTGCTCCATTTGATTCGCACAACTTTCCTGACACGTGACCCGATTTTATTTCACTCCACGACGTCACATTCATTTTCCAACTTGATTTGTGGGTCCCCTGTCGACCAAAATCTGTCCGCCCCAATTATGGACATGGCCCACATTGAGCCTACTACCCGTCCGCCACTTGTGTCCCATTTATTGGAATCCCCATGTGCTACTTATTTGCCCATGATTATCAACTCCTATTTTAATTCGAATATTTTGCCATGTCCGATTTTCATCCAACCCGGTTTGACCGAACCCAGTCCAAGCCCCATATTATCCTCCATCACCACCCTCAGCCTCTTTTCCCTTGAAAAAATATCAGGTAGTCCCCTACATATTTTTCTATATTTATTGGAATTTTCCTTGAATTAAATCCTATAGAAATTACCTATTTTCTCTATATTCCATCATAGCCATTGATTTTCCCTTAATTAAATTATTACCATCCAATCCCAAATACCCACACAAACTCTCACACAGCCGGCCCTAAGAATGAGGGGAGCTTTTCTCCCACTCTCTCTCTCATTAATTACTCACCATTACTCTCTTTCTCTCTCTCTCACCTAGTCTTTCCAAACAATAACAACAACTTCAACAACAGCAACTCACTCCATGCAAACCCGACACCACCCCATTGCCGGAGCTCCGACCTCACCCTGGCCGGCCTCCACCGTGGCCAAGCACGGCCGGCCATCCACTACAGCCGTGCCTCCATATCTTTCTCCTCCTCCTCTTCTTTATTAGCGACCATCACCATCACTACCATTCAACTCCCCACCGTACCACCATGGCTGTCACCACCTCCAGCCCGACCCTGCCATTGTCGCATCACCACAGCTCGCCGCCGCCGTGCCCTGCGCGGCCAGCGGCAGCAGCAGCGCCGCACCCAGTGCGCACAGCAGCGTGCATTGCCAGCGCGCGCGCGGGGCATAGACGCCGCCACCGTTGGCCGTCGTGCTCCGGCGACCCCGCCGTGGGTGGCCCCCCCGAGCGAACTCAGGCGAGCCTCTCCCTGACGGCCACCGTCCTCCGGGACGCGCCATCGAGGCGATTCGTGCGTTTTGCACGACGTCCCGTCGTGACGCGCGCGGAGTCGAGTTCGTTTTGGCGCTCCGTCGCAGCAACTTCGCGTGCATTTTTCCGGAGATCCGACCATTGGATCGGCGATTTCTTTGCTCCGTCGCAATCTCGGTATATCCACCTTCATCCCTGTCAATTTTCGTCCGTTAATTTTATCGTTTGACACATGAAAACCGGCCACCAAGTTGACCGATTAAATTATATTAAATTTGGACAGTTTCGCAGGGCCAACTTTGTCAGCTTGTATCTCCTCCACTGCAGCTCTGTTTGGCGTGCTACCAGTTCCGATGTGAAGCTGGTATAACCCTCTTGCTACCCCTCCAGTTTCGTTTCATTGTGAGCTTGTTTGATTGGTTGAATTCGACGCCAAAGTTGGTCGTCCGAATTCGTAATTTCCAACTTGTAAAATTCTATTTTTGAACACGGGACTCCAGATTTCATTTCTGACACCACCAGTAGACTTGTGGCATCGTTCTGGCATGTTTTCATATAAAATTTGTTCGATTTGGAGAACGTGGGCCTGGGCACGCATTTCAGTGCAAAGTGGGTCTCACTTTCTGGGTCAACGGAACTTTTTGACGCCGGCTCATCGGAATCCAATTTTGGATATACCGTTGAGTTCGTATCGTCATTCTGGACTCGTTGACATATAATTTGCTAGGTTTTGGTGGACATTGGGTCTGGCACGCATTTCGGTGCAAGTCGGATACCAATATCCGGGTCAACGGGTCATTCTGAGATCGGCTCATCGGAATCCAATTCCGAAGATACCGTTGAGTTCGTATCATCATTCTGGACTCGTTGACAGGTAGTTTGCTGAGTTTTGAGAACTTTGGCTCCGGCACGTATTTCCGTGCAAACTGGAATTCCAAGTTCTGGTCAACGGACCAAATTGAGATCGGGTCAACGGAATCCAATTCTGGAAATACCGTTGGGTTCGTATCGTCATTCTGGTCTCGTAGACATATAATTTGTTTTATTTTATAGACTTGTTTTTTTGCACGTTTTTCGGTGCAAAATGGCTCCGACACGGACACCGTTTTGACCCGAAATTACCTTTTTGCCCTTGTGTCCAAATTGGACCGTTGGGTAGGCTATCCTAGCTAATTTGACCATTCTGGACACGTTGGCGATGTTCATTTCATCGTCCGACAATGTTTGTTGATAATTTCTCTGAGTTTAACCTTTTTATAATTAATTAATAATTAACTCATATAATGTTCGTATTTCGGGATTAGTACAACGAAACTGAGATCAGCCAATTTCAGTGATCTCACATCGCTGAAATTGACAAGTTGGACACGTGGATCACTATAATAAGATTATCAACCTTACCGATAATCTTCTTATCTCGATTTGCGTGTCGTAAGTTTCGACGTACAAATAACGAAGTACACTTTATATTAGACTAGAATTGACCCAGTTTGACCAGGTTGACCAGTTGACCAGTTGACCCAAAGTCAACTGTAAGTCAATACTTGCCCTAGTTTGACTAGATTATTGACCGGAGTCGACCTAGAGTTAATTTGACTTAAAAGAACCTAGAATAATATAGATTGCCTGTAGTGATTCTTTTATTACAACTTGAACACCTTGTAACCTGTGTTGCTTTAAATAGGACTCTGTGGCCTCAGTCGGACCCCCTATACTTATCAGCTGTTCAGATTACCAGGCGAGTACATTCTCTGATCATTTCATATCCTGCTTAGAATTATTTCCTGCAGTAGATTACTTTACTTGTACTGTCACGATGGTCACACGGATTGGTACTATATGGATCCTTTCTTGAGATGTTATCCTTAGGGAGCATCGGGTACTACGTGTTCTGTGCGTTTCACTTACATGGCGTATCACTATGCTTCTTGGTTCACTTGATTACTTGTGACATGTACCCTCATGATCACAGAGTCTCTTGAATCTTACACAGTTGGGTAACCCCCAGACTCCCCATTTATGGGACATCCATGTATCACCCTTTGGGGGCCGTGCATGGAATCATATAACATAACCTGGCTGGATCCTTGTGTATTGATTGAGGGTACGGAGGAGTAGAAGTGGACATGTGAATAATACACCAGTAGTATCTTCATTGAATCATTCCGTAGTGTCTTCATTGAATCATCCCAGGCCATTTACATGTTCATATTGTACTCTAACTCACTAGCCACTGCTAGTTCTCTATGTATAGTAGATATTTCTATTACAGTTTTCTCTCTGTTTACATACTGCTTTCTTTCAGCACCTGTATCTTACTTTACTGCATAATTATATTTTCTAACCTGCTATGATCTGTTGAAATGTACTGTACTCGCTCCTGTCCTGACTGGACCTATTGATAAATTTTACAGATAGCCTGGGGTTGCCTGCTAGCCTAGAGAAGACACTTTAGAGGTTGTTTAGATAGTTATTTCATTTTGTCTGGAGTTGTATTTACTTTGTGGATTACTGTATTTGAGTTTTGAGATGTATTTCTGGGTTTATGTATCTTAGACACTTAGACTTCTATCTTCTGTATTTATTTTGGGTTTCATGATTTATTTATCTTTATCATGCTCTACCCTAGATGTGATTGAGACTGTATCTGCTATGTCACCCCCATTCGGGGAGTATAAACTGTTTAGTCTTATATTGTTAGATGCATTGAGACCTAGGACAGCGTTCTACCGCCGACACTGCGGCGTAGGCTGGGCGTTGTTACATTCTCGTGCCCTAACTCTAGGGTGCGGATCGTGACACATTTTTAGTGGTGGCCCATGCAAGTCGAGTTTATGTAGTGGTATTCAAACTAGAGTACCACTACAACCTGCAGTAGGATTAGGATATATTCTAAAAATACTCAATCACAGTTAGGATCCCTTGAGAGATTCCTGGGATGACCCTTGAGAATCTTATTTAATTTCGATTTGAAAACTCTCTTTTTCCTTGATTTGATTTATCTTTACTTTCTATTGTTGAATTTGATTTTGATGGATTATTATTGAATTTGAGTTTGTATTTATTGATTTTGATGAAGATTGTGGAATTTTGAATCTTGATGTTAGCAGTAGCATTCGAGTTTGTAGTTATATGATTTGAAATATTTTGTTCATTTTTGAATTTTGATGTTCGTTGATAAATTTGATTTTTTTTTCGGTATTCATTGTTGATTTAATTTAATTTTTGGCAAGATGAAATTATATGGGCTAGGTCATCTAAGTTATGGAATCTAGTCTTCTATAGTCACATTAGCCAGCATGGTGAGGACATATAGTCTGACTCTGGATATATTTCTCGGGTATGGGAATTTAAGGTTTTCGTAGCCAAGCATGCGGCACCGCGAAAATGTTAAATACCATGATTCTAGAAGTATGTGCATAAGTCAAGGACTCTGTGATTATCGTAGACTTGCTTACTAGTATGACGAGGATTTAGAGTACCATAATTTTGGATAGACGCATATGATTATCAGATTGTACCTTAAATGTTTTCGAACATATTTTACGACTTTTGTTTCAGTCCAAAAAAAAAAAGAATTATTGTTGTTTTGTTTTGTTTTGTTTTTTCTTGTTTACTTGGGATGTAGCTTTAGCTATTTTTATAAACCTTGTGTAACTTCTTACCATGAAATTCTTCTTAATGAATCGATGATTTTGCTAGACTTTATCTTGGGATTTATATTTTAGTTCTGGATTTCAAAATGGTTTCCTCTTTTAAAACAGATAAGCAGAACAGATTCTTTTATCATTCTTTTTCTGCCAGTATTTTTATTACCATCATTCTTGTCTTATATACCTGTCCTGATTATGTCAATTCCCTGTCTCGTATATGATTCTGTCAGCTATACCTTGAAAACTCTTGAATCTTTATGTTATTTTTTTTATCTGAGAAATGTTGAGGAAGTGACGTAAATCATCTAGTTCGGAAATGATGTAATTGGTTATCATAAAATGATTTGTAGGAATCAGAACGTTGGATGTCAATTAAAAAAAAGTTTGAGAGGAAGATGTAGTAAAGGTTTAGAATGGAATCAAGTGATAAATGTTATCAATTTAGAAACAATCGCAGAAAATTTTGGTTATGAGTAATTCAGGAATATATTTCAAAAAAAAACTAATGAGGATATCAGAGGTCAACCTAGTTTTGAGAACTTAAAAATCTTTGTTATTGATTCTTGAGAACTATTACAAGGCTATGTAGAAATTTAGAGATGGAAAGGAGAATTTAATTGAATAAAATGATTATGCGAAATTGAACTAGATATTTTAAGAAGGTGACTAGAGACAGAGAGAACACAAGGATTTTACGTTATAGAAATTATTTTTAGATGATTGGGAGAAATTGTAGAATTCAAAAGGATAACATTTAAAGGTGAACGTTGAAGAAAATATGAAGGTTGATTTATAAACAAGAATAAATTTTGTGTGACATAGTGGTATTGGAGTTTAGTAAATACGAGACTCGATTTAAACAAGTTCAAGAATTTCATAAACTGGATTTAGAAGTTTCGGATCTAAATTAAAACGAGGTGAAGGAATTTTTTTTTGATTAAATGAATAAGTGTTGACTCCTAATTAAGAGGGGTATGCTTCGTGGAAAATGTTTTAGAAGATTGAATTTTGTCTATGGTGATCATGGTAAAATTTAGATGACTGAAGGTTATAGAAATTTTGAGGGTATTCATATGAAGGTTGATTTTATATTGGGGTTTGTGAGAAAAATATGATTGGCAAATGATAAACTGATAGTATTAGAGAGATGATTTACTGACTTCGTATGAAATCTTTTCCTATTTTTTTTTCTCTAAAAAGGTTTTTCAATATCATTAAATCCTAGTTTCCTTAATCACGACCAAATCGACTTCGATCACCTTTTTTTATCATATTTATATCTTGGGTTGTACTCAATTGACTTAAATTTGATTACGACCTGAATCTCCATCCTTGTATGCTCGTTCTCAGACTTTGTTGAACCTGTCCTCCATATTGCCAAATTTTGATTTCCCCAATTTGATCAACGTAGATCGTATCGAGACTAAATATTCTTAATACGTATTGTGATTGAAAATTTTCATGAAATTTGCTTTCATTCCTTAACTTTGATTCTGATTTTTTTTTTTGAACCCATTAAAGATAATGGGTAGTTACTTTTCTTTATTTTTATGATAAGTACCAGTTTTCATATAGCATGGTAGACTGCCCTACAGTTTTGATGGTTGTTGTTTTTGTAACTTTTGTTTAGCACCCTAGACTGCCTGTGTGTTTTGATACCCTATGACCGATTCAGTTAGCATGACTAGTATACCTAGATGAGACTTTCACTACCACCGTATGTCATGACCCTGTATGTCGTCCTTTTGATGGTATGCTTTGTTTTAATCTGGGACTTTGATTGTGGGGGTTTGACCTAGAGGGAGTATGGGCATTTTAATTTCGAGGACGAAATTTTTATAAGGTGGGTAGGATGTGAGCACCCTGAATTTCGGGTTGATTTTTTTATTTTATTTTATTTTCTGATTGATTGGTTTTGATAAATAATTTATTCTGTTATTTTTCCTAAGTGTACTTTCCCGTGCCATTAATATTTGGAGTATCAGGGATGTTCAACTCTGGAAATCTTCTTCACGAGTTTTGGAGTGAACAGGATTACCTTCATGATGGTATATGGTGTCCCATCCAAACTTGTTCCCTTGTGCTCTTTTTGCTTCGCTGAACTTCTGGTCGAATTAGACCATTTGATCATTAATTGATTTTCCCACTCTTTTCCTTGATCATTTTTAGCACGTTACCGTGACTTTTAATTTTGGAGCGCAAGACCAGTCAGTTTCTTGAAACCAACTTCTCATTGAAGATCTACTCGAGTCGCTCTTCACCATTGACCTTCGTGTCCCACTCAGACACATCATTTTGTGCTCCATTTGATTCGCACAACTTTTCTGACACGTGACCCGATTTTATTTCACTCCACGACGTCACATTCATTTTCCAACTTGATTTGTGGGTCCCCTGTCGACCAAAACCTGTCCGCCCCAATTATGGACATGGCCCACATTGAGCCTACTACCCGTCCGCCACTTGTGTTCCATTTATTGGAATCTCCATGTGCTACTTATTTGCCCATGATTATCAACTCTTATTTTAATTCGAATATTTCGCCATGTCCGATTTTCATCCAACCCGGTTTGACCGAACCCAGTCCAAGCCCCATATTATCCTCCATCACCACCCTCAGCCTCTTTTCCCTTAAAAAAATATCAGGTACTCCCTACATATTTTTCTATATTTATTGGAATTTTCCTTGAATTAAATCCTATAGAAATTACCTATTTTCTCTATATTCCATCATAGCCATTGATTTTCCCTTAATTAAATCATTACCATCCAATCCCAAATACCCACACAAACTCTCACACAGCCGGCCCTAAGAATGAGGGGAGCTTTTCTCCCACTCTCTTTCTCATTAATTACTCACCATTACTCTCTTTCTCTCTCTCACCTAGTCTTTCCAAACAATAACAACAACTTCAACAACAGCAACTCACTCCATGCAAACCCGACACCACCCCATTGCCGGAGCTCCGACCTCACCTTGGCTGGCCTCCGCCGTGGCCAAGCACGGCCGGCCATCCACTACAGCCGTGCCTCCATCTCTTTCTCCTCCTCCTCTTCTTCATTAGCGACCATCACCTTCACCACCATTCAACTCCCCACCGCACCACCATGGCTGTCACCACCTCCAGCCCGACCCCGCCATCATCGCGTCGCCGTAGCTCGCCGCCGCCGCGCCCTGCACGGCCAGCAGCAGCAGCAGTGCCGCGCCCAGCGCGTACAGCAGCGTGCATGGCCAGCGCACGCGCGGGGCATAGACGCCGCCACCGTTGGCCGTCGTGCTCCGGCGACCCCGTCGTAGGTGGCCCCCCCGGGCGAACTCAGGCGAGCCTCTCCCTGACGGCCACCGTCCTTCGGGACGCGCCGTCGAGGCGATTCGTGCGTTTTGCACGACGTCCCGTCGTGACGCGCGCGGAGTTGAGTTCGTTTTGGCGCTCCGTCGCAGCAACTTCGCGTGCATTTTTCCGGAGATCCGATCGTTGGATCGGCGATTTCTTCGCTCCTTCGCAATTTCGGTATATCCACCTTCATCCCTGTCAATTTTCGTCCGTTAATTTTATTATTTGATACATGAAAACCGGCCACCAAGTTGACCGTTTAAATTGTATTAAATTTGGACAGTTTTGCGGGGCCAACTTCGTCAGCTTGTATCTCCATCGTAGCTCCATTTGGCGTGCTACCAGTTCCGATGCGAAGCTGGTATAACCCTCTTGCTACCCCTCCAGTTTCGTTTCATTATGAGCTTGTTTGATTGGTTGAATTCGACGCCAAAGTTGGTCGTCCGAATTCGTAATTTCCAACTTGTAAAATTCCATTTTTGAACACGGGACTCCAGATTTCATTTCTGACACCACCAGTAGACTTGTGGCGTCGTTTTGGCATGTTTTCATATAAAATTTGTTAGATTTGGAGAACGTGGGCCCGGGCACGCATTTCGGTGCAAAGCGGGTCCCACTTTCTGGGTCAACGAAACTTTTTGATGCCGGCTCATCGGAATCCAATTCCGGATATACCGTTGAGTTTGTATCGTCATTCTGGACTCGTTGACATATAATTTGCTAGGTTTTGGTGGACATTGGGTCTGGCACGCATTTCGGTGCAAGTCGGATACCAATATCCGGGTCAACGGGTCATTCTGAGATCGGCTCATCGGAATCCAATTTCGGAGATACCGTTGAGTTCGTATCATCATTCTGGACTCGTTGACAGGTAGTTTGCTGAGTTTTGAGAACTTTGGCTCCGGCACGCATTTTTGTGCAAACTGGAATTCCAAGTTCTGGTCAACGGACCAAATTGAGATCGGGTCAACGGAATCCAATTCTGGAAATACCGTTGGATTCGTATCGTCATTCTGGTCTCGTGGATATATAATTTATTATATTTTATAGACTTGTTTTCTTGCACGTTTTTCGGTGCAAAACGGTTCCGACACGGACACCGTTTTGACCCGAAATTACCTTTTTGCCCTTGTGTCCAAATTGGACCGTTGGGTAGGCTATCCTAGCTAATTTGACCATTCTGGACACGTTGGCGATGTTCATTTCATCGTTCGACAATGTTTTTTGATAATTTCTCTGAGTTTAACCTTTTTATAATTAATTAATAATTAATTCATATAATGTTCGTATTTCGGGATTAGTACAACGAAACTGAGATCAGCCAATTCCAGTGATCTCACATCGCTGAAATTGACAAGTTGGACACGTGGATCACTATAATAAGATTATAAACCTTACCGATAATCTTCTTATCTCGATTTGCGTGTCGTAAGTTTCGACGTACAAATAACGAAGTACACTTTATATTAGACTAGAATTGACCCAGTTTGACCTGGTTGACCAGTTGACCCAAAGTCAACTGTAAGTCAACACTTGACCTAGTTTGACTAGATTATTGACCGGAGTCGACCTAGAGTTAATTTGACTTAAAAGAACCTAGAATAATATAGATTGCCTGTAGAGATTCTTTTATTACAACTTGAACACCTTGTAACCTGTGTTGCTTTAAATAGGACTCTGTGGCCTCAGTCGGACCCCCTATACTTATCAGCTGTTCAGATTACCAGACGAGTACATTCTCTGATCATTCCATATCCTGCTTAGAATTATTTTCTGCAGTAGATTACTTGTACTGTCACGATGGTCACACAGATTGGTACTATATGGATCCTTTCTTGAGATGTTATCCTTAGGGAGCATCGGGTACTACGTGTTCTGTGCGTTTCACTTACATGGCGTATCACTATGCTTCTTGGTTCACTTGATTACTTGTGACATGTACCCTCATGATCACAGAGTCTCTTGAATCTTACACAGTTGGGTAACCTCCAGACTTCCCATTTATGGGACATCCATGTATCACCCTTCGGGGGCCGTGCATGGAATCATATAACATAACCTGGCTGGATCTTTGTGTATTGATTGGGGGTACGGGGGAGTAGAAGTGGACATGTGAATAATACACCAGTAGTATCTTCATTGAATCATTCCGTAGTGTCTTCATTGAATCATCCCAGGCCATTTACATGTTCATATTGTACTCTAACTGACTAGTCACTGCTAATTCTCTATGTATAGTAGATATTTCTATTACAGTTTTCTCTCTGTTTACATACTGCTTTCTTTCAGTACCTGTATCTTACTTTACTGCATGATTATATTTTCTAACCTGCTATGATCTGTTGAGATGTACTGTACTCGCTCCTGTCCTGACTGGACCTGTTGATAAATTTTACAGATAGCCTGGGGTTGCCTGCTAGCCTAGAGGAGACACTTTAGAGGTTGTTTAGATAGTTATTTCATTTTGTCTGGAGTTGTATTTACTTTGTGGATTACTGTATTTGAGTTTTGAGATGTATTTCTGGGTTTATGTATCTTAGACACTTAGACTTCTATCTCCTGTATTTATTTTGGGTTTCATGTTTTATTTATCTTTATCATGCTCTACCCTAGATGTGATTGAGACTGTATCTGCTATGTCACCCCCATTCGGGGAGTATAAACTGTTTAGTCTTATACTGTTAGATGCATTGAGACCTAGGACAGCGTTCTACCGCCGACACTGCAGCGTAGGCTGGGCGTTGTTACGTTCTCGTGCCCTAACTCTAGGGTGCGGGTCGTGACACTATAATATTCAAAAATCATATGTATATGTTTATGCTCCGCCAGTGTGCATCTAGCTACAGTTAGTTATTGGTTTCATGACTCAAATAAGATATGGAATCGAATATTTTATCAACTTTATCCAATATTGACATAATAACTCAAAGATAAATTAGGAAAACTAGGGCATAGTTTTAATAATATTAAATTACCTATGCTTACCTGAAATTACTTCAACTAGGGTCATGCCTAGCCAGTGTATTTCTGGCTGCAGTGAACCCGCAGTCTCCATAATTCAAAAAATGGCGATAACGCGCATCTTCCTTGCCATTGTAAGTTAAAGAATATTCTTTCAAATATATCCAAAAAAATTTCAAAGGAGCTTCTAGAAATTCAAACAAATCGATCATGATAGGAAAAGTGTAAGTATCTGTACTTGAAGTGAAAGTATCAGTTTTGAAAATAAAACGATCGTAAAATGAACGAAGATGACTTGGAATTAATATATGGATAATTGAATCAAGTTAGGTTCAAAACTCAATGGATGGAAATAGAATATTGACTCTTAGAAAAATAATTACATATGGCCAACGAAAAATAAATAAGTAATACGGACCTTACGATATGATGATAATGTTTAGAGAGGGCATAAACGATAATTTGAACAAATTATCAAGGTTAGGGATTGAATCATAGGAAGGCCTAATTTACCAAGTGAATAGACTACACACCTTTGATCCTACCGTCATATTATCCTTCTATAAAAATTCCTCAATTCATTTAATAGGGTTTAAAATTCAATAACTATCTACCTAAATCACATGGCCTATTTATCAACTTTAACTACACGAAAGTCAAAAAAATAAGGGATTTATATGGTATACCTAGTCCTAGCCATTCTCCTAAAATCAAATCAATCCTAATTGTGAATGAGCACTTCCTAGTCACAGGCTCGCAATAGTAATAAATTAATCTAGAAGCATGGAATTTCAGAACCAGAAGTCCTATGCGCCAGACACTACATGCGCCAGAGCTCGGACAAAGTACTTCACACAGCAAAAACAACAAATATGAACATTGAAAGAGGACTTTTTATTACATATAAAAGTCTATTACATGTCTAGAAAAGATTGTACAAAGGAGAATTTCTACAAAAGAAAAGATCCTAAGTCTACAGCCAGCAGCCACCATGCGCCCTCAAATAGGCGCAGCAATCACCATGCGTCCCTAGTTAGGCGCATCCCACCATGCGTCCCCAGCAGGACACATCCTTTCAGCAGCTCAGTCATGTGCATCTTCAGTTATGTGCATCCCTTCGGCACCTCAGTAATGTGCATCCCTTCAGCAGCCCAGTTATGTGCCGCTCTTCCAGCCAGGCTCACCGCCATCTAAATGCTTCGACTAATGAAGTATTTATTGAGCAGAACGAGGGTGGCAATCAACCCTCTAGCTGGAGGAAGAGCTCCCCAAACCGAGGAAGAGAAGAGCACCGCAAGCCGACCTATGGCCAAGGGAGGCTTCGAAAGAGCCTCCAAAGGCGAAGGAAGACCGTAATCGAAACCGCGCTAAAGGAGCAGCTTTCAACACAACCAGAGTGGGTGACACCCACTTTGAAGGAAGAAAGAGCCCCCAAAGCCGCAGCACCGCCATTCCGATCTGCGGCTCTTCCAGAATGTCGAAGACGAGGCTCGAGTATCCCTATCTTTGGATGCAACAGGCACCTTCCGTCTGCCTCGGAAGCCCTCGACTCCGACTTTTGGATGTAACAGTCACCTTCAAGTGCATCAATGAAGACGTTGCGTCGCATCTTCACCCTCGGGAGCATCTCATCAACAGAATGCATCCGAGTAAACAAGTTCATGTCAGAAGAACGTGAGAGAACGTGAAGCAAACTCTCTCCATGCCACTATTTATAGGCCGGGCAAATCAAACCCATGCGCCAAGTGGATGGCTCTCCGAATTCCGTGCAATGAATTTGTATTAAATGGATGAACCGGACGCTTCGAATTCAGCTAAGTCAAAACAGCTATTTAAAGCACTCAAAGATCGTAACAGTCGCACCATTAAAGACGTGTCACGAAGCGGATGCGCCGGCCAGACCGCGCATCACACAGACGCGCCCTTCAACATCAAGCGCATCACCAAGCGCCTCACAGGGATGCGCCTCCATGCGTCCCCATACGCCTAGTGGAACGTCAACCTATGCGCCCACTCAGCTGTCCATCGAATGTCAAAAATATTAAATGCTGAACTGACAGAGTTGGCAGCACGCTTTTCGAAGACTGAACGCTTGACAGCTTTTTTAGAAAATGAAGCATCGCCGACGTCAGCATCATCATTACTTTCCTTCGGCGGTTACAAGCCACGTGGTCGCCCAACCACTTGCATGCGCCTCTGCGGCCATGCGCTCGAACCTCTGCATGCGCTTCAAAAGCCATGCGTCTCAGACTTTTTACTGATCCCTAAAGACAGAAGGAAAGTCACCATTAAAGCTCTGCATGCGCCTCAAAAGCTATGCGCCCCAGACTTCTCTCTGATCCCGAAAGAAAGGAGTTAAGTCACTACTGAAGCCTCGCATGCACCTCAAAAGCCATGCGCCCCGAATGGTTCGTGATTCCCAAAGGTTACGAACCAAAACCTCCTCATGCGTCTAATCCTAGGCACATCCTACCAGAGCATTCCCCATCAAATTCGAGATCTCTGAGCCATGGGTCGATGACACGTGTCCTTTGACTCAACTCACCCAAGATCTCAGCAACAGAAAGATCTTCTCCTCTGCTACGTGTCGGCCCACAACAGCAGTATGGAGAATTCAACCCCTCGATCAGGGCGCAGCGTCCATACGCCTCCATTATCAATCACCACGTGGCATCCCCGCGTCCAGGCGTATCCTACATATGCGCGCATGAGCAGCCAGCCTACAAAGCTATAAATAGAGGGATCATTTCCTTCCTCCAGAGGGACACACACACGAATTGACGAACATTCGTAGACAGACAGAGACATCACACAACCAGAGAGGCAGATACAGACACTCAACGTCTCTCTCCTCTCAGCAAGCTCCAGCACCCAGGGCAATCCAGACCTTCAGAGAACCGATAACCGTCGTCAGATCGTCAACGGAGTCAACGTATTACCACTCACTCCATCGGCACAAGGGACCCAGATAAACAAAAGTATACTCCTAGGACTACATCTAAGTCCTATATTGTAACACTGTTCAGTTTGTATTGAAATTTGCAATAAAAGAATTTTAATAGCAAACAAGCTGGCGACTCTGCTGGGGACCTCTTTCTCCTCCACCGAGAAAGCTGTGTCGCAATCCGACGATGTGAAGGTGGGCTCCTTCCACAAGATGCTGGTCGTACGCCTCAATCAACAGACGTATGAGGAGTTCATCTCTGAAGGCAGTGCGAGTCCTTCGAAGCGGCTGCCGAAGCTGAAGAAGACCCGTCGAGTCTGGGTGCGCAAGGTCGATGCCTCGGGCACCATCACCGAAGGGGATGCGCTGATCCAGCCTTCCCTTCTCGCTGATGTCCTCAGCAACCAAGATGCGCCTACTAGTACAGCATATTTTTGGAGAAACGTGTGGCTGACCACATTCCCCAGCCATCTTCCTCTCAAGCGAGGAAGATGCGTCGACGGAGCAGGGGCGCAGCCAATGCCCCGCACATCACCTCTGATGCGCCATAGAAGGTCTCTGTCTTTGACAGACTCACTCGCTGTAATGGCGAGGAGAATTTGGATTCTGAGTACTATGCGCCCCAGTGGACTGGTACGAAAAAATCTAAGGCAGCATGGACCATGCGCCCCAAACGTGCTATGCCAGCAGCGAGCAGAAGCATGCGCTCACAATCATGCGTGCTGCTGATGGTAAGCTGTACAAGGTCGACTCAGGTGCTTCTGTGCCAGAAACGAGCCGACCTTCAAAGTCCTTGTCTCACTTGGGCGTATCTATTGCGTACACAACCAAGTCGAGTAAGGCAAATCCAGTGGTCTTGAACTCCCGTGCCTCCTCTGGTTGTGCGTCTGAGGTCCGTTCAAGTCACTTCAAATGTTGTTCCCCCACTACTGATCGGGACGCCTGTTTGGTGTTAGATCAGGGGGCGCAACATTCACCTGACCACCCCGGCACTTGGCCTTGCCATGCGCCTGAAGGGGGTGTGAAGGTGGCACTCTCCTCCAACGATCTGCACAACGTGATCACTCACAAGCGTCGATCAGGAGAGTCGGCTGACAAGCACGATGCGCCCCTCACAGGGCACACTTGTGCTGTGGTCACCATCAACTACTGTTGTAAGACGGCAGTTTCACCAAGGCAGTCAGTGTTCGAGCGGCTGCAATCATCGACACCCCTCCGACGTCGCCTCGGGAAGAAGGTGTCAACAAAAGAAGAGCCAAGGATTGCTTCGTGCAACGTGATCTCTAACTCCTCGTCAGTCCGAAAGACGACTGGCAACTCCTTGTCCTCGTCCAAGAGCCAGCCGAGGAAAACCAAGGCGAGTGTCTCGTCCTCCGGAGTGTTTCAAGGCACTCGGGGGAGAAAGAAGATCTTGGAGGAAACTGGGGGTAGTCAGACCCTTGTCGAGCCTCTTTCCGAAGACGAAGTTGTCTTCTAAAGTACAACTGAGGCTGATCTTCTCGAAGTCAGCCTGCCGTACATGGCTAAGGGTCATCTAGCCCCTGTCCTTCAAGACGAGGGTGTCCCCTAAAACACATCCGGGGGTAGTCTAGCCCCCACGGATCTGAGTCTCGGCAACGAAGAAGTCCTTCAAGACGGAACCAAGGGTAATCAGGCCCTTGCAGATGCTCCCGTCGAGAATGTTCTCCAGAACATAGCCGGGGGTGGCCAGGACGAAGCTCCAGGAGAGGCAACTCCCCTACAAGAGAGTAAAGCCGAGAGCGAAGAATCAACCGATCCATCCACTTCCAGCCGTGTCATGACAGTATACATGGCTGGGGGTGATTCTGAGTCTGATGTACCGCCACCAGACCTCGTCCAGCGCATGGACATATAAGAGGGAGGACTCAAAAACCTCTCTGCCTCCATGCAAACACTGACTCAAGCAGTGTTTGAGATACGGTCAGCTTTGGCCAAGACACCTTCTACCGGTCCTGACCCAGGGACCAATGGAGAATCAAGTGTACCCCTTCAACGGGTATCCTTGGATACGGATCGCCGAGATGCACCTCGGACATCGAAGCCCTCAAATGCTTAACTTCAAGTAGTACCTCCTTCCCCGACTCCCAGCTCCACGGAAGACGTGGTCGATATGATCAGGGACTTGCGCGAGCTCTTTGAGTCCAAGACGAGACAAGAGGAGCGCCAGAAGATGGGGATTCCCCAACCTTATCCCCTCGAGTGGAACAAAGTGGTTTATCCTCCCAAGTATAAACCACAAACACTGGCGCCATACGACGGGAAGGACTCTCCTCATCGCTATCTGACGTACTTCCAGTCTCAGACGGGACATCTTTCGAGGGAGGACGCACTACTCACTAGCATATTTGTTGGAGCACTGAAGGGAGTGGCGTACGATTGGTACTGCAGCCTCCCCGACAATTCCATATCCTCCTTCGACGACCTGACGCGCCTTTTTCTCGACCGTTTCTACGACAGTGAAAAGGACATGACAATGGCGTCCCTTATAGAGATACGCCAGAAGGAGAAGGAAACGGTTAGGGTATTCATCGAAAGTTTTCGACAGGCCTGCTTCAGACTGCCCCCGGGCATGCCAGAACATGCGCTCCTCTCCTCCTGCAGCTTGAACATGCTGCCTGCAGTCAAACTCTGGCTCAACTCTACTCCTCCTCCCGACTGGAGCTCCTTGATCATTGAAGCAGAAGCCGCGGAAAAGAAGGCGGCCGATGCTCATCTTCTGGGAGTCAGCTTCCCTGTCTTTGAGGACAAAGGGAAACGGCCTACAGCCGACAACCCCGGACGAGAGACGAAGGGGAAACAGGCATTGACTGTCAATGCCTCAAAAGGTGCGTCAGCACCTACTCAGAAGCCTCCACTTGCACCAAGGCCAAAGGAGGTTTATTCGTTCAACGACGAAGACACCCTGCAACTCTTTGAGATACTGAAGCAGGGTGACAAGATCAAGTTGCCGGACCCGAAGCGTCCCGACGAGGTTGGGAAAGTGGACAACCCGAGGTACTATCACTACCATCGATTTGTCGGACACCCAACCAAGGACTGCTATGTCCTCAAGAATTACATCCAGCGCATGATCAATGCAGATGTAATCTCCGTCGACTACAAGGAGAAGACCGTGTCAGCCAATGTAGTTTTACTCCAGTTCGGCACCCTGCCACCAACTACAACACAAGATGGCATCGTCCCTATCTCTAAGGCGACAATGGAGGTTGTTAACTTACCACCTACTCGTGACAACGTGAGTGGACTCATCCCACTCACTACATCTCGGGGAGAGATCCTCTGGGTTCACCCTGATCTTGTCTCCGAGGTGACTCAACCGAAGGTACGCCCTACCTCCAAATCCAAAGGTAGGAAGATCAAGTCTTGCCGCATGGTCTCTTCTTCAGCAGAAGAGGCACTTCCTGTACAAATGCGTTCGCAACAGAACACCCAACCCGACGAAGCTGCCGTCGAGGTGGTGCCTCCTTGCACCGTCCCTGCTGCCCAAGAGGAGGGCCCGTCCAAGCCCCCAGCAGCCAATAAATAGAAGCAGATAGAGGCCCGCTTCGATAGGCCTCTGCGAAAGGAGAATGCTTCGGGGTTAGCCAAGCCCCACAACTTCGACATACTGGCACAACTGGCCAGTACTCCCGCCCGTCTATCTCTGTTTGAGCTCCTTCGTCTTTCCAAAGACTCCCGAGAAGCTCTCTATGAAGCTTTGAAGGATGCTGAATCCTTCCTCAGTCAGGTCAAGCAGCCTGAAGATCTCCCGACTGTATGTACGTACTGCCAATGTGCGGATGAGGTTATCCCTAATATAACCTTCACCCAACAGGACATGCTGCTCAAACACAACTGACACAACATGCCGCTGTATTATACAGGGTATATCGGTTCGGTCAAGGTGAAGCAGATTCAGATCGATCCGGGGTCTTCCCTCAGCATCGTCCCAAAGACGCTGCTCTCAATACAGGGGATCCCAATATACCGGTTGGCGCCTTCCAATACAACTATCAGTGGCTTCAATGCTAGCAAAAGCGAGCCACTGGGCAAGATACGACTAAAGTGCCATATCGGTAACCTCAGAACTGAGGTCACTTGTTATGTCGTGGACGCCGACGTCAACTACAATCTTCTGTTGGGTCGTCCATGGCTGCATGAGTACATGGTGGTGCCATCCATGCTCCACCAATGTATGAAGTATGTGTCCACCAACAACGTCATCCGGACAGAGTTCGAGGACATCGACCCTTTCAAAGGGATTGAAGCCTACTTCATCGATTCTGACCTGTACAAGTCACCTGACGAGAAGGAAGCCAATGATGCTGACGACGAGGCAGAAACGGCAGCAGAATCGGATATGGAGCCTGAGGTCACTCCCGACGCTCCTTTGAAGATCCAACTCAAAGGCAAACTGCCTCAGAAGTTGCCTCCTATGAGCATTAAGCTGCCCGGGAAAGCACCAGCTGCTCCTGAAGCTTCTCTGAAGATACGGCTCAAGGAAAAGTCGCCTCAAACATCGGCTCCCCTTATGGCAAAACTACAGGATAAGGCGCCAATCACCGGAGGCACGGTGGAGGCACCTCTGAAGGTGCGTCTTAAAGGCAAGCCACCGCCATCCAAGCTGCCAGAAAAGGCTCGCATAGTCCTCTCGGACTCCAAGACCAACGCTGTGGTGGACTCTCCCAATCCTACTCCAGTACTCACAGACGAAGAGCTAGGGGAATATATCTCTGCTGATGTAGATGCACCCTCTCTGGACAATGTAATCTCGCGGGATAAAATCTCGTATTTCATCAATAATAGAGTATCTTTTAATTATTCTAGTCTTCCACATTGGAATGCCATGTATACATTAGATAATGCTTTACGATCGTTGCAAACACAAATAACGAACGTCTATCATGTAAATCGAGTAGTCCCGTCCCAAGGGGTCTGTTACATAGTCCCGCCACGAAATCGAGACAAAAAATCCATCATCTTCGGCAAAGTTGAGCGTCATCAAGACCTCCCGCCACTCGAGCCAGAACCAGATACCGGCAGAATGCAAGTCTATCGGTACACGGACAAGGCAAAGTACCTCATCCAAAAGATGGGTTACGTCCTAAAAAGCAACAAAGGCCTGAACTACGACAAGGGTCGACGTCTTCCTCTCCGGCTTCCAACACCTAAAGGAAAGCCACAGGACTACTACAATAGAACTCGACGGGGGGTATGCTATGTCACGCCACCGTCAACTACTGAGAGTTCAGACGCGGAAGAGGTAGAACATTCTCACTCGTCCGAAGCATCGACTTGGGATTTCGATACCAGCATCGGATCAGTCTTCAAGAAAGTACAGTCAACCAACATGACATCAGTACAACCTCAAGAAGATAAAGGCCAAACGCCAGAATTCTTTGAAAAAGAACCCTGGGCTCAACGCCTGGAAGAACAGTGGGAGTCTCGTTTTGAACTACGTGAACCTCCCACCGAGGACGAGGTCGAACAGATCGACCTTGGGGATGGATCTTCTTCCAAACCCATCTTCGTCAGCAAAAGCCTAAAAGGAGAAGAACGATAATATTTAATTCAGCTGACTAAAGAGTATATCGACGTCTTCGTCTGGAGTTACGAAGATATACCGGGACTTGACCCCCAGATCGCGATGCATAGGCTGAACATCTTACCTGATGCCAAGCCTATCAAACAACAACATCGATGCTTCCGTCCGGACATCATGAATGCCATCGATCAGGAGGTGGACAAGCTCTTGACCAGCGGCTTCATCCATGAAGAACAACACCCAGATTGGGTAGCCAACGTCGTCC
Organism: Iris pallida; assembly: GCA_029216955.1. Classification (NCBI taxonomy): domain Eukaryota; kingdom Viridiplantae; phylum Streptophyta; class Magnoliopsida; order Asparagales; family Iridaceae; genus Iris; species Iris pallida. The sequence goes on along the minus strand of JANAVB010040018.1, from coordinate 2,805,570 downwards.
CCGTTACCAAGAAGAATGGAAAGATACGAGTTTGTATCGACTTCAAGGACCTCAACTCTGCCTGCCCGAAGGACAAATTCTCGCTTCCAATCCCCGACGTGATGATCGACAACACATGTGGCTTCGAGCGTACGTCTTTCATGGACGGGTATTCGGGCTACAACCAGATCAAGATGTTCCCCGATGATGTAAAACACACATCATTCAGGACTCCAAAGGGCGTTTTCTGCTACACAGTGATGCCCTTCGGCTTGAGGAACGCTGGTACGACATACCAACGAGCTATGAACACCATTTTCTGTCAGCATCTTCGCAAGACAGTCGAATGCTATGTTGATGACATCGCAGTCAAGAGTCGTCTTAAAGAAGATCACATGCAAGACCTCAAGACAGTCTTCGATCTCATGCGGGCGCACCAGCTCAAGATGAACCCCGCTAAATCTTTTCTAGGGGTTTCTAGCGGAAAGTTTTTGGGCTTCATCATCACGGCGAAAGGCATTCATGTCGATCCCGAGAAGACCAAAGCCATCCTCGATATGAACCCTCCGAAAAACCTTCGAGAACTTCGAGGCCTACAGGGGCGTCTGGCATATATCCGGAGGTTCATAGCAAACCTTTCTGGCAAATGTCAACCCTTCACTCAGCTCATGAAGAAGGGAGTCTCTTACGTCTGGACAAAAGAGTGCGAAAAGGCTTTCGACGACATCAAGGCTTATCTGACAAGCCCGCCAGTCCTGGTGGCACCCGTCGCCGACAAACCATTTATCCTCTACGTCCATGCCATGGATCATTCCCTCGGTTCTCTGCTAGCTCAGAACTGCGATACAGGCTATGAGCAAGCAATCTACTACCTCAGTCGAACTCTGATCGGGGCCGAACACCGGTACAACCCCATTGAAAAGGAGTGCTTAGCTCTGGTATTTGCCATCCAAAAGACTCGTCATTATGTCTCGGGCCAGACAATTCATGTTATTTCCCGAGTCAATCCGCTCAGAGTCCTCATGACGAAGCCAGGATCATTAAACTCCCAGCTTGCCACATGGGCGATCTTGCTAACGCCATACAACATGGTGTTTGTTCTACAAAAAGCTGTTAAGGGTCAAGCTCTAGCCGACTTCTTAGCTGCACACCCCATCCCAGAGTCCTCAAGACTCTATGAAGACTTCCCGGATAAGGTCCAAGAATCAAACGTCACCGAAGAAAGCTCCGTCTGGCGGATGTTTTTCGATGGCGCTTCAAGAACAGGCCCCAAAGGCCAAATCATCGCTGGAGTGGGGGTGGTATTAGTCTCGCCGATCAGCTGGTCATCCAGCGTGCTTACTTCCTTTCAAAGTTGTGCTCCAATAATGTTGCTGAGTACAATACGCTCATTATGGGACTCCAGCTAGCGCAACAGCTGGGGGTAAATCATCTGGAAGCCTACGATGACTCGAAACTCGTCGTAAACCAGATCAGAGGGCAATACGAGGTTCACCATGAAGATTTGATCCCCTACCATGAAGTTGAATTGAACATCATTTCAACCTTCACCGGGTTCTTCATCGAACACGTACCTCGTCTACAAAATCTGGAGGCTGATGCTCTGGCTGGCCTCGCAGCCTCATTGACAGCACCCCTCGGAACTCAACACTACGTCACAGTGGTAGGTCGAGACTTGGTCTTTCCTAAAAACAACCTGTGCTCGCGAGTGGCCCATGCCATGTCAATCAGTGCCGGCGTTAATGTCCGAGACTAGAGATTCCCGTTCATCGACTTCGCTGTCTACGAAATTCTTCCAGAAGACCCGAATGAAGCCGTCTCAGGTAGGAGACGCTCTCTTCGATTCTACTACGATACAGCCACTAAAATGCTGTACCGACGCTCCTATAATGGACTCCTTCTTCGATGTTTGTCCAACGAAGAAGCAGCCGAAGCCCTTCGAGAAGCTCACGATGGAACCTGCGGGGCCCATCAACCTGGCCCTAAGTTGCAGGACCGACTGCGATGCATGGGCTACTACTGGCCAACCATGGCCGCTGACGCTGTTGAATATGCTAAGAAGTGCATGCGTACCAGCTCCACGCAGACTTTATTCATACACCGTCAGAACCACTACATCCTACAGTCGCCTCCTGGCCCTTCGAATCTTGGGGCATGGATATTGTTGGGACCAATCACCCCCCTTCATCGAGAGGACACCGCTTCATCCTAGCAATCACCGACTACTTCTCCAAATGGGCAAAAGTAGTTCTACTGGCAGAAGGGAAAAGCTCCAGGGTGATCAGCTTCATCAAACACCATGTCATCTACCGTTTTGGAGTACCCCGAAGGATCATCCACGATAATGGTCCTCAGTTCATCAGCCATGTTTTCAACATATTCTGTGACAAGAATTGCATTCAAAACATGGCATCAACCGCTTACAATCCCGCAGCAAACGGATTGGCCGAGGCGTTCAACAAGACTATCGTCAGGCTACTCAAAAAGGTCGTGTCATCCAACAAATGCGACTGGGACAAAAAGTTCGATGAATGCCTTTGGGCCTACCGTGCGACGGTACGGACACCGACAGACAACACACCATTCTCCTTGGTCTACAGGAGCGAAGCGGTACTACCTCTCGAGATCCAGATACCCTCTCTCCGTACAGCGATCACAAACCAACTCACAGAGGAGGACAATCAACGTCGTCGTCTGCGGGAACTGGAGGCACTTGATGAAAAGCGTCTCCTAGCTCAACAACACATGGAACTCTACCAAGCCCGTATATCACAGGCTTTCAACAAAAAGGTCAAGCAGAGGACTTTTCAAGTAGGCGACCAGGTTCTGGCAGTCAGGAGGCCGATGGTGTTGACTCACAAAACACCAGGAAAGTTCGAGCCCAAGTGGGAAGGACCTTTCATCATCGAGACGGTATACTCAAACGGTGCTTACCGCCTCGCCAAACCCAATGGAGACTTGTTCAAGATGCCTATCAACGGCAAGTTCTTGAAGAAGTACTACTCTTGACATCTTTCAGACATGTACTTCCACAAGGGGATCTGTGGACCCAATCATCAGGGCTCACATACGAATCCCTTCCACAAAATCATATGCTTCCGGAACCCAGCTGTTCCGTGGCATCCTCCAGTAGAAGGACAACCACGTCCACATCACCTCTGAGTTGTCCCCCTACACCCCATAAAGCGAAATCTTACATCCCATAAAACTACGCTATCCATCATGTTTACCACGTCCATATTACCTCTGAGTAAACATCCTGTACAGACAACCCCTGCGTTGTCGTACATTAATCGCAAAATTTTCACGTCCACATTACCTCTGAGTAGTTCTACGTATCCTCTAGAATCATTCCTACCACGTCCATAACACCTCTGAGTGGAAAGATTCTACCATTTGAATCCCATATTTGCCACGTCCATATTACCTCTGAGCAAACATGTTGGTTCTTTCAAACTTATTATCTGTACCTAAAAACCAAGGTGCACAAAAGATAATAGGTCCACACAAATCATCAAAGTTTATGACAGCAAATATGAACACATCACAGAAAATTGTGTACTTCTTTATTTTCTAAAAAAAGGGAGAGTAAAGGATTACACTACCCCCAGCAAGAGTTGCAAATACACAAAGAGAAGAGACTACAAGCCCTAAACATCTCCAGGATTGGCTGAAAGCTCTTCAATCCGACGCCTCAAGTCTGCCACCCGAGTCTCCACAGTCGCCAAGACTCGACATTCAGCTTCTTGACACATCGCTTCAATAGCCTCAGGAGAAGTATCATTTTCATGCTTCTCATCCAGCTGCTGCCGCTGCTGAGCCAAAGTAAGAGCCCGTTGGATGAAAGCTGCCTCCTCCTTCTTGAATGCTACGTGTTCAGCCTAGACACGTTCGGCGTCTAATAGAAGTCAGGCCCGTTGGTCCTCAAGGCGGCGGATCTGGGCATCAATCTCCGTGATACTAGTGTCCAACACAGCTCGTGCCTCCACCGTCTTTCGTGTAGACTGAGACAACCGCTCCACTGCAGCTTCAATCTCAGCCACTTCGCGTTCCCAGACACTCACGGTGGCCTGGTAAGAAGACTCAGTCTCGACGATCAGCTTCTTCTTCTCTACATCTATCAGGACGGAGAGGTCGTTTCGCTGGATGCGCTGCAATTCGGAAAGCCGCTGGTCCAACTCAACCACTGAGGCTTCTAGAATATCAGCCATATGATCATGGCCCTGATAAAGACGGATCAGGTTGATATGAGGCATTGCCAGAGTTCTTGCCGTCGTAAAACTCCCATTGGCGTCCATCACGGCCGATACACCCCTCTGCAGCATTTTATACACTGCCTCGATGATGAATTTCACATATTCATCTGCATCCGCCAGCACCTGCAGCGTCATAGCAGGAGTCGGAGGAGCTGCTTTAGCAGACGGACCGCAAGAAGGCCCGCCTGCCTTAATCCGCGAGGCTGGACCCTCGGTATCGACAGGCTCTTCATCAACAAGGGTTGACTACTAGCCCGAGGAGCCAAAGGAACAGAAGAAAGTCGGGACAGGCATCGAGATAGTTCCCCAAGTCGAAGGGGCAACGGAGGGTTCCATCAAACCCTTACCCTTCCCAAACTCGAAAGAACCCCCGACGTCAGTGGCCACCTCATCAGCCTCCAACGTACTATCAGCAGCCAGTACCTCCCCTGGCAGAACGGGGAGATCAACACTTGCCTCCTGACTCACCCCTGAAGTCAGGACCGTCAGACGAGTCTCCTCATCAAATCTATCTACAAGGACAGGATCTGTCGCTACCTCCTGATCGGTAGCCACCTCAGCTTCTGCTACTGAGTCTGGGGTAGGGCTCGGCAATGATACAGCCGACCTTCCCTCATCATAACAAGGAGGGGAATCAACCCTCTCCTCTGTTCCAATCGCATCTGTTGCCCCCGCAATAGACTCTTGCAACTCTGGAGCGACGTCATCCGAAGATGACGAACTCCACTCCACTTCATCATCACGAAGCCCCGGGTCTGCTGGACCTTCGACGTCCAAGGCCCCCACGGCAGCTGGCACCATCCCGGAAGTTGTTGCAACCTCCGCATCTCTTTCAACAAAGTCTGGAGATGCTAAAACCTCCGCAGGAACAACATCTTCAGGATTCTCCTCCAATGGAGACATTACCATCGGAGGAATGTGCTTTTCAAAGAGCTTGCCACCTCCTTCGGTTTACTGACACCCGATTTAGAAACACGGGTCTTCTTCTTCGATGATCCCTACAAGAAGAAAAGCACAAGTCACCAAAATGACAAGATGAACCAAAATTACGGAGGACTCTTTACCTCAGCAAGAGCTGATTCCACTGGCGTTACGGACGGTATTCCCGTAGCCTTGGAGTCGTGGTTTTTCTCGACCTTTTTGGTACAGACGAACCGGCTTCTGCGTCGACCCATCTCTTCCCAACAGAGGGATCTCTCACTGATGCTGCAGCAACAGCCCGATATCCCGCCAATTTTGGTGGACGATATGACCGAGCCGCTATCAACATATTCGCCCTGGCCTCCAGCTGAGTTCCAATAATAAAACTAGTCTCCCTATCATAACCAGGAGACACAGTATTCATGGCGCAATATAGCTTAGCTGCCGAATACAGGATCTGTGGCCGAGGGTCGCGAACGGGCGTAGTAAACTGAATACCAGTGCACCCGGCATTGTAATATTGCCAGTCCCAGGCTCCATCCAGCAAACTCCCGATAAATCCCAGACTGTTACTGGGATTCCGTAATATTAGCTGGGTATAGCCAAACTGGCGAGCGAACCGGATGGACAGATATGGCTCCAGATAACACCTATTTTGGTTGCGATAGACCAAGTGAGAAGGCCGAATACTTTACAACCAACGAAAATCCCATTTCGGCAGAGTAATTGCATCTTCACCTGAGTCGTCTAAATCTTGGTCAGCCTTGAAATCTTTAAAGATGGGGTCGACCTTGACAATCTTCCAACCCTGAAGGTAGGACAAAACTCTCCTGCAAACGGGGACGTCAGTGTGTAACCACTTCCTTTTGTAGAAGCGGCAGATAAAGGCATCACCTTCAACATGATCCTCCTCCAGACCTGGACTTATCACGCTCGGATGATGTAGAATCAACCACCGCATAAGATAATGGAATGGAAGTTCGGTCCGGGAAAAATTGTCGTTTCTACCTCTCCCATGGATCATATCATCAGCAAAGGTCCTCAAACCCCGCAACAGGTTACACACCATCGCAGAAAGGAGAGCTAGAGGACGACCAAAGACCAATTTCACGGCGGGCAAAATGAGGTTCCGGTGTACCCTCTCCACAGCACCAGATCCGCCCGTAAACACACAATCCCGGAGCCATATCATCAAGTATGCCGTTAACACCGCCTTAGATGACATCCGGTGTCCACAGTGCCAGAAGCAGCTATACGCATTCTCGCCACTCTCATTTGAACGGGGGGCCCTCTCATCTAGCCGGCTCACCTCAGAAGTTACTTTCGCGGGTCTCAGCCCTTACGGAGTCGTAAATCGGATCTTCGAGGAATCTGCCAGATCCTGCTTGAAGACATAATTCCTTCAAGCAGTCACATGAGGCTGAGTCCTGCCTTTGTCCTTCCGTTGCATCAGATAATGATGGCGCACCAGCTCTTTGAAAACAGCCATCATCTCTAGGTCCTTATTTTCCAGAACAAGGATCTCTTCATTCGATGGGAAATATTCCTCGTACGGTTCCGATCCCCAAGGAAGCTTGGACACTTCGTACATCTCATGGAGAGCTAACCCCAACTCCCCCACCGGAGTAAAGAAGGTGCCAGTCTGGGCATTGAACAATTCCAAGAATACAAGGAACATAGGCTTATTGAGATCTACGCCAGCCTGTGTGGTACGGATAGCGGCCGTCAGTCCAATCTCCTTAAGCTCAGCCTTGAACTTCGAAAGCACCCAAATGGTCAACTCGTCCTACTTCGGCATATGGTGACACCAACCTTCAACCCTAAAGCCCCTTTCGGATACGTAACCCTCGATGTCAGCATCCGATTTGCAAAGGTTGAGGCACTAAAGGCAAAAGTGTCACTAGGGACTTTACTGTAGAGGCTTCCAGGACGCAAAGCTCGGCAACTAAATGAGGGACCAGCTCTCGAAGCGGCCAAGGTATCCCTCTGATTCGAGGTAGCATCAATTGAAAGAGTACATCGCAAGGCCCCTCCTTGAGAAGGAGTAAGCTCCCAAGGCATCATTCTCTTGGAAGCTAAACGGTAGAAGGCCGTCAGCGGCAACTGGCGGTCAAGTTATTGTATGTACAGAACCATGCCTTTTACAGAGAAAAACCAGTCTTCTTTAATCTTTAGTACCTTCGCCTCGAAAGAGATCAGTCGGTCACCAAACAAAAAGGCAGGTTTTAAGAAAGTCACATTCTCAGATTCAGCAGATTTCAGTTTACCACTCTCCATCATACTCTGGAGGAAAATCGGCAATTGACTCTGGATCTGCAGCATTCTCTCAGGAGGTTGATTCTGTAAGATAGCATCCTTCGCAGGGTTGATAATCGTCTCGTCAAAATCAACTCCCATTTGACAAAGAGAAGCATCCAGAAGGACTTCATTCAGCAAAGGGATTGTTATTAATACTGACACAACAAAAACAAAAGTCAGGCAAAAAGCTGTAAGGAGACAAAGTGTGTCAAGCAACCCGGCGCATCATCAGGGTGAAAACCCATGTGCATCAGCTTCGGCGCATCATCAAGGTAAAAACCTACGCGCGTCAGCAGAAGCTTCAGCGCATCATTAGGGTGTAAACCCATGCGCATCAGCAGTGAGGCTTCGGCGCATCATCAGGGCGTAAACCCATGCACGTCAGCGGTTAAACCTCGGTGCATAAAAAGGGCCTAAACCCATGCACGTCGGCGGGATAAAACCTCGGCGCATCATCAGGACAGAAGTCCATGCGCGTCGACAGCAGAAGAGTTAGGGTACGCCGTATCACCCAAAGCTCGTCTGAACGAAAAAGCAGTGGAAGAGACGACACCCACCCGTCACTGCAGGTCGAACGTCGGCCGGAGTCACAATGGTGAAAGGAGCATCCTCTTCGGTAAACTCCGCCGGCTCCTTCCCCTTGCCAGCACCGCCGCGAGGAGTCTTGGGAGCCATTGCTTGAGAGAAGAAAGCTAGGGTTTTTGTGAAAAAGAACTCTAAAAGGCAAAAACAAAGAGAAGAAGAACTCTCTCTCTCCATCTTACGCCTATTTATAGGCATGGTTGCACGCGTGAACCGATGAAGTGTGACCTCAGCCGTCGCCTCGGGTTCTGTGAAAAGATAATCGCAAATAAAACCAAAAAGATTATCATTAATCTTTCTTGGTTATCGAGGCATTATCATTTGCATTTACTGAGCGGAGCATGCGCCCCGTCACTGATGCGCAGAGTATCTATGCACCCCGAAAGTCATGCGCCCCAACCTCCATGCTTCTTATTTAAAGTATTCCAAAACTTGTCCAAAAGTTTTGAAAACTTTGAAGGGGGTCTTGTAGAAGCATGGAATTTTAGAACTAGAAGACCTATGCGCCAGACACTACATGCGCCAGAGCTCGGACAAAGTACTTCACACAGCAAAAACAACAAATATGGACATTGAAAGAGGACTTTTTATTACATATAAAAGTCTATTACATGTCTAGAAAAGATTGTACAAAGGAAAATTTCTACAAAAGAAAAGATCCTAAGTCTACAGCCAGCAGCCACCATGCGCCCTCAAATAGGCACAGCAATCACCATGCGTCCCCAGTCAGGCGCATCCCACCATGCGTCCTCAGCAGGACGCATCCTTTCAACAGCTCAATCATGTGCATCCTCAGTTATATGCATCCCTTCGGCACCTCAGTTATGTGCATCCCTTCAGCAGCCCAGTTATGTGCCGATCTTCCAGCCAGGCTCACCGTCGTCTAAATGCTTCGACTAATGAAGCATTTATTGAGCAGAACGAGGGTGGCAATCAATCTTCTAGCTGGAGGAAGAGCTCCCCAAACCGAGGAAGAGAAGAGCACCGCAAGCCGACCTGTGGCCAGGGGAGGCTTCGAAAGAGCCTCTAAAGGCGAAGGAAGACCGTAATCGAAACTGCGGCTAAAGGAGCAGCTTTCAACACAACCAGAGTGGGCGACACCCACTTTGAAGGAAGAAAGAGCCCCCAAAGCCGCAGCACCGCCATTCCGATCTGCGGCTCATCCAGAATATCGGAGACGAAGCTCGAGCATCCCTATCTTTGGATGCAACAAGCACCTTCTGCCTGCCTCGGAAGCCCTCGACTCCGACTTTTGGATGTAACAATCACCTTCAAGTGCATCAATGAAGACATTGCGTCGCATTTTCACCCTCGGAAGCATCTCATCAACAGAATGCATCCGAGTAAACAAGTTCATGTCGGAAGAACGTGAGAGAATGAGAAGCAAACTCTCTCCATGCAACTATTTATAGGTCGGGCAAATCAAACCCATGCGCCAAGTGGATGGCTCTCCGAATTCCGTACAATGAATTTGCATTAAATGGATGAACCGGACGTTCGAATTCAGCTAAGTCAAAACAGCTATTTAAAGCACGCAAAGATCGTAACAGTCGTACCATTAAAGACGTATCATGAAGCGGATGCACCGGCCAGACCGTGCATCACACAGACGCGCCCTTCAATATCAAGCGCATCACCAAGCGCCTCACAGGGATGCGCCCCCATGTGTCCCCATACGCCTAGTGGAACGCCAACCATGCGCCCACTCAGATGTCCATCGAATGTCAAAAACATTAAATGCTAAACTGACAGAGTTGGCAACACGTTTCCCGAAGACTGAACACTTGAAAGCTTTTTCAGAAGACGAAGCATCGCCGACGTCAGCATCATCATTACTTTCCTTCAGCGGTTACAAGCCACGTGGCCGCCCAACCACTTGCATGTGCCTCCGCGACCATGCGCTCGAAGCTCTACATGCGCCTCAAAAGCCATGCATCTCAGACTTTTCACTGATCCCTAAAGATAGAAGAAAAGTCACCATTAAAGCTCTGCATGCGCCTCAAAAGCCATGCACCCCAGACTTCTTTCTGATCTCGAAAGATAGGAGTTAAGTCACTACTGAAGCCTCGCATGCGCCTCAAAAGCCATGCGCCCCGAATGGTTCGTGACTCCCAAAGGTTACGAGCCAAAACCTCCTCATGCGCCCAATCCTAGGCACATCCTACCAGATCATTCCCTATCAAATCCGAGATCTCTGAGCCATGGGTCGATGACACGTGTCCTTTGACTCAACTCACCCAAGATCTCAGCAACAGAAAGATCTTCTCCTCTGCTACGTGCTGGTCCACAACAGCAGTATGGAGAATTCAACCCCTCGATCAGGATGCAGCATCCATACGCCTCCATTTGCAATCACCACGTGACGTCCCCGCGTCCAGGCGCATCCTACATATGCGCGCATGAGCAGCCAGCCTGCAAAGCTATAAATAGAGGGATCATTTCCTTCCTCCAGAAGGACACACGCACGAACAGACGAACATTCGTAGATAGACAGAGACATCACACAACCAGAGAGGCAGATACAGACACTCAACGTCTCTCTCCTCTCAGCAAGCTCCAGCACCCAGGGCAATCCAGACCTTCAGAGAACCGATAACCGTCGTCAGATCGTCAACGGAGTCAACGCATTACCACTCACTCCATCGGCACAAGGGACCCAGATAAACAAAAGTGTACTCCTAGGACTACATCTAAGTCCTATATTGTAACACTGTTCTGTTTGTATTAAAATTTACAATAAAATTTTTTTAATGGCAAACACTTAAGTACTATCACGAGTTCACATAATTTTGCAAAAGCATACCTACATGGGCAACCATAAAAATATGTCATGACCCGCTCCCATATTTAGGATACGATTACATAGCCAAGTCCGGCCTACGCCGCAGCATCGACGGTAGTATGCTGTCTAGACCTCAATATCAAATACAATAAAATTATATCTATTTGCTCATTCATAATAACTATTTTATATACAAATTCAATAGTACATTAAAAATGATATTCATGAATAAACCAGCTAAATGTTTAATTAGAAGAACTATCTAATCTATCTTGAATCTAAGGTCGGCCTCAAAGATCTTTATCTCCCTTGTATGGTCTACAGCGCAAAAGTAGGAAGCATGACAATTCACCTACAATAATCCAGTCAGAAAATGAGCAAAGTATAACACTATTGCAATAATGTAACTTAATACAAAATAAGCTAGACAAGTGGAGATACAGTAGAGAATAAAGAAAACATGTATATGAATTGGAAACAATTAACATGTACAAGAAACCATTAGCAAGAGCATGTATGAACGGGATAACTAGCAATAAACGTGTACAAGTAAACCAAACATTGCCTTTAAAATACCTTTCTACATGTGAACGGCTGGACTAATACGGCACATCATAGATGGCTATCCACATTATAAGGTATGGCTAACCCATACGTGAGGTGTATGACTTAGCTATCCACATTAACATTCATTGGGGTTTGTTCACATACCTACATAGCATTTTTCTTCCCGACTCACTAAACAATCAATAAACGAACAATGATACAACAAGCTTATCGTGTCATAATCGTGTCTCAACTGGATACTCAATGAAACATAATAAAGATTAGCATTATAATATAACAAGAACATAAAGTAATAGTGTACTTACCTAGAATTAAGTTGCAGTTGTTGTGTTATTTGATCACGTTGGCACAGAATAGTCGCAGATGTCATAACTATGCAAGATGGCCTCTAATAATGGAACAAACCGTGCCATTGGGTTCGGGACTGTCCTATTAGCCTAGGCTCGATATGAAGTAGTAAAAAATGTGCAAGAAAATAGGAAAGCACGATTAGATACGGCCACAATTCGATATTCGAAGAGAATTTGTATAAAAATATTTATAACCACTTTGGAAAAATAGTTTGATATTTGAAAACTATTTGTCAAAGTAATATATTTAAGTCAAAACTATAATTTTAAATAGATAGAAAAATATTATAATATTTTAAGATTTCTAATTCCAATTTGAAATCAAAGTAAAGCCAAAACTAGAATATATTTTTTTATTACAAATATAATTTCTTAGACATATTTAATATATATATATATATATATATATATATATATATATATATATAATATCTTTAATAATAATACCAATAATAACATAAATAATAATAATCAATAATTATCTTAATAAATAATAAATTCCTATAATAATAACAATACTATACTACATACTATACATATATATATAATACACACCCTCCATTCTTTTGGACTAGCCCAATAATTTAAGCCCAACCTATAAACATAATAATTTAAACAAAAATCAAAGGATATAGTGTTTGGGCTTGAAGCCCATTTCTTAGGGTTTTGAAGCTTGGGCTATCACCTCAAGCCCATCCCCATATCATTTGATTCTTGGAGGAGAGAGAATGCTCTCCTGAACAAATAAAATAATAAAGGAAGGAAGATAAGAAGCATAAAAAGAAGATGGTGGAGCGCTCACCTTTCGAGCGTTGGCGGCCGATGGAAGAAGTTGACCGGAGGCACCGAGCTGCAAGGGTAGTGTACGGGACTGGGGTTGCCAAAGAGTGCAACGATGGGAAGATCTGGGATGAGAAGCACGACGCTGGGTCAAAGCAGGTTAAATCGGGCCTCGGCGAGGTGCACGTGGCAGTCGTGATGCAAGTCGAGGTTTGGTGGAGATACGGCGAGAGGTTCGCCTAGCATCGCCAGGCTAGCCGTCGCATGGAAGATGTACTAGTCGACATGGGTTTTTGTGGGCGACGACGAAACTTGGTGGCAGAGCACGATACTTGACGCTTGGGGATGGGCCAATACGGTGGGTGGAGGAGGTAGGTGTACGAACTGAGGAGTAGAGGGGCACGGTGGAGCAGATCCGACCGTTGATGGTCAAGATCTGGTGGAGGAGAGTTCGGATATGGCGACGGACGGTGGTGAGTAGCTCTCGGCGAGTCGGAAAGAAAGAGAGGGCAAGCGGTGGTTAGAATGCTTGACCGGTCAGGAAGAAGGAGGTCGGGTTGGGGCTTTTGTTATTCGTCGGCACGACGGTGGTTGTGAGGAGTTGGTTGGCTGGGAGTGGTGATACTGGTGTTGCTTGGTCGGAGAAGGAGGCAGGTGCTGGTGGTGTGTGCAGGGGATCGACAACCATGACAGTTTGATTGGTCGGACAGGGGTTGTAGATGTCAAAAACGGTGATCTGGCCAAGTTGGTTGTCACGGTTGTGACGATTTGATGGTGGTGGTGTTGGCAGCAAGGGTGCAGCTAGGAGATGGCCAAAAATAGGATGTTGGTCGTGGTGGCTCCAGCTAGATTTAGGATTAGGGTTAGGGTTCGGGATTTGGAAATTAGGGTTATGTCAAAAATTGGTATCTTGTGCATCACAGGATTGTGATCGTGTCCAGTATGTCGGACATGAAAGAAGATGTAACTGTAAAGAAAATATTGAAAGGAATTGGTTGGACATTGATACGGGCACGACATGAAATTACTGCGTTAGGGTTGATGGCTAATTTTGGGTTGTGGGATTTGTGGAGAAAACAAAAGGAAGTCTCCCCTTTATATAGGAGATGGAGAATTCCTAAATAGGGAAGAATATATTCAAAGAATTAAATCCTTCCATGAACTAAATCAATAAACAAAAGATTAATCAAATCTCAATCCATAAATTATCACAATAATATTATTTAAAATAATATCTATATTTCAAATACTATTTAAAAATAGATTTTATAGATTTAAATCTTTTAGAGATAGTTGATAATAAGAAATTAAATAATTTTAAAAGTATATTTTTATAAATACAAAAGCAAATTTAAAATGACAAATCCTTCGTCAATGAAAATACCTTTTACAAAAAAAATATATTTACTAACTAGAAGATAATAAAATTAAAATAATAAATAATTTTGTTTAGAAATTTGGGAAGTAGGCTTACATATCCATCGCCTTTGGAACTCATAATTAAAGTCGATCATCCTTCTTAAACTCCTTGTCTTGGGCTCTAGTCTTTCTCTATTTCGGAAGGAAGAATACTCATGCTTGGTGAATCATTTGGATCATATAATGTTCTTGATAGAAGTGTTTTATAAAAGGGAATTAGTTGTAGTAAGGGTTTGGATAGACGTCTCAATTAGATAGACAGAGTAGATCGGACTGGTAACATAGAATTCTTATAGGCAACTTAAGCCTAATGAGAGACTCTAGGAGCAATGGACTACAACCCTTCCGCTATTCACCTATGATGGGTAGAGACGGATTAGAATACCTTGGTTATATAAAGATGGGGTAGAAGTACACCACAGTTTAATTGGTTTATTGAGGAAGATAAGATAGTATTCTCAATTAAAATGAATGGAGTAACTTGGAAGAATATCTCAAAAAAAATTAGAATTAGATATGGTTCCCTAGTTAGAGTGTGATCACCCATATGGAAGACTATAGTAAAAAGATTCGAAGGTCTTATTATGAATAGAATGAGTCCTAAGCACTGTAGTTAAGATAGATACATAACCTCATAGAAATTTTATGGTTGCATCGAGGCGAAGGAAGATTTGCTTGAACAATATAGAAATCATGATAGTAGGCATAGGTCAAGAAATAGAGTTATACTGGACGGTAGCCCAAAAACCTTACTAGGGAGAATCCTATTAAAAGGATACGGGATGATAGGTTATACTATAATTTCGATCATGGGATAGAGTGTATAGTGTATATGACTATTTTAGACTAGACATACCTATATATAGAAGGGGAATCAAGAATAGTGGTTAAGGGGCTATTAATTAAATTTCTTGGCTTAATGGTCAAGGAGGACAATCCTTCAATATGATCGTTGCAAGACCGCCAGCACCAGGAGGGACAACTAGAGCTAACCATTTATAGTTTTATGACCGAAATATTGCATAAGAAGTGTAACGCCCCAGTCCCAAATACTTAGGACTAAGAACATAGACATGCCAGTTGTATACATATGAAGCACACTCTAATATACGGAACCCTCGTATGTATACATAAGCTATAAAATGCAGTAGAAACCATAACAACTAATCTCATCAACAAAATAAGAAATAAAAGATATCGTATAATCAACTATGAAATATCTTTATACAATATGTTGGGCAGAGACAAATCTACTACCAACTGTTTAAAAGAGAGGAATACATAAACAATAGAAGAGTTTGATAACGAAGTGAAGGACGATCCAAGAGCAATCATCTTCGAAAGGATATTGAAGATCACGGCCTTGGCTAAAACACCTGCAAAAAGACAATAGCACACACCTGGAGAGATCATCAGGTCCTCAGAGGGACGTAACAAGATACATAATATCATGCCATATAAAATGAATATAAACTGCTCAATAATAAGTCAAATCGGATTATAATATGGTCTAATACTCCACCCTTGAACTAGTGTGCCATCCCCCTAACCAAACAAGGACAGGAGATGGCACCCTAATCCATGATGAAGTATATTTCCATGCCATTCATCCAATATAGTATCCGGACCACAACAAGGTTCAGTACATTTTCATCGAAGTAGTGAACCACACCTACAACCAAACAAAGACAAGGTGTGGCAAACTAGTCCGCGATAAGTTACTGTTCCAAGCTGCAATCAGATATAAGTACCCAAACCAAAGGTAACTACATCCAACGGATAAGGGTCACCTAACCACTCTAAGTGGAAATACATTTTGAGAATAGTGCATGGTCGCATAACCTCCAAGTCAAGTCAAGATAAAATAATACAATATAATACTCAGTAGCGAGTCTAAACACTATATACCATTCCTCAGTATCGAGCGAGTCTATAGTATATATAGTCTACCTATCGTTCCTCGGTGTCGAGCGAGGTCTACGATAGATAGGGAGGAGGTCAACGTCCACTTGTATTCTCTCCGTCCAATGCTCTAGCTCTAATAACTACTAGTCTTCTATAATACAATCCTAATAGTAGTTATAGCCTGACGAACGTCCCTACGTATCGGTGGCCAGCTGACCATGCAAGTTTGAGACATATATGCGACTCATGACTCGTGGCAAACCTGTGTCAAGGATAATGAATACAGGTAGTCTCTCTAATCTAGGTTTAATTGGCATAGTACAAGCAACATGGAATATAAATAAGCAGTAGAACTGCATAAAGATAAGACTCTTTAGCACAGTTTATCTTGCAATAAATAAATAAGAAATAAATGCATGCAATATATGAGCTAAAGTACATAGACAGTAGATGGCAAGGTATCTTGCCTGAGGATGGTGCGAGAGGTAGCAAAATTCAACACTCAGAATCATCATCAATGAAGTAAAAATCCACAAACGTCCTCGAATGCTGAAATGAACACCACAAACATTTCCAAAATGAGGAAAATAGCTAGGATAGACTACCCATAAGTCCAATTCTGGACACTGGGACAAATCATAATTTTGGGTCAAAACGATGTCCATCGTTGGACCCATTTTGCACCGAAAAGCGTGCCTGTACCTATGGTCTCTAAAGTCTTCAAACTACATGCCTACATGTCTGGTTTGATGAGCTGAACCCAACCATATGTCCAAAGTTGGATTCCAGTAGGCCATACATAATTTCGTCCGTTGGATAAGATCGTAGGCCCGACAAAAAGGAATTCCGATCGACCTTCTCAGAATCGGACGAAACCTGGCACATAGGACCTAAAAAACGATACGGCCTTGTTAGCGCAAGTTTTGTCTCGATACGATGAACGTGCACAAAGTTATAGTCTAGTTTGTAAAATGGATAATATGGGGTATCTTGACGGATACACATTGATTTCGTCCTGTACGCACAAGAAAATCGAGTCCTGTCAGTTCCTACACATCGACAACAGCCATACGCGTCTTTCGATGCTTATGAGTTATGACCACGCCGCTCGGTATGTCGGGGCGGACGCCGTATCGAAAAAGTTTTCTAAATTTTTTAGTTTAAAAACAGTTTTTCCTGGATTTTTAACATCAAATAACTTTCTGAATAATCGACTAAATTTAAATCTATAAAAAGGAATTTATTCTCGTATAGGTTGTCTTCCAGTATATTCAAGTGGATTTCAAAAACTTCTAATGTCCTGTCTATAATTTCCTTTCTAAAATAGGGTCATGGGACAGTCCTTATGTTCGTTATCGAACAATTTTTTTTTATGATCTTCGCATCGATTTCTCGAGAAGATGTTGTGACCAAAGTAATTCTTACTGACTAGTCTGTGTAGTCCTATAGGTTGTCTACACGTTTTCTTTGGAAATTCGAAAATTGATCGAGTATCTAACAAGA
Source organism: Iris pallida (assembly GCA_029216955.1). Taxonomy (NCBI): domain Eukaryota; kingdom Viridiplantae; phylum Streptophyta; class Magnoliopsida; order Asparagales; family Iridaceae; genus Iris; species Iris pallida. Next base: position 2,788,228 of record JANAVB010040018.1, on the reverse strand, counting down.
AAAAGGGATCGATATGTTGGGTACCTCGCTGCGCCCAAAACAGAGGTTGCTCTATTCCTCGGTCGGCCGACTGTGTTGGCGGCGCTTCGGCACTGCTCTGGCTGCTGTAGGCGACCATGGACGCGCGCAGGTTAGGGAAAAGTCTGGGATGCATCAGATTTGGTCGCGGGCAATTTTCTTCATTTTTAACGAGATATGTAGATCGTTCGTATATGTATACATACATATACTTGCCGATCTTTGGTTGAATTCCTCTCTAATTTAAATCGAATTTGAATGGGATTCAACGCAAATCCTACCGAGCTAAGATTAGGGTTACATAGAAAGAATCCGGGCGAATCTATTGAGAATTGATCGAGAACCATGCTTCAAAATTCTGGGGAAAAACTCGACACTGCTGTTGTGGCAGTGGATGAAATTAGAGGTGGATATCTCGCAAGATATTGAATATCTCGCGAGATATTCAATAGGGTTATTTTTTATTTATTTTTCATATATATAATATATATTATAATTATTATTTTTC